>CAMZMU010000041.1:67064627-67748457 GCA_947311845.1 Poa pratensis
AAACCGGTGGTTGTTTTGTAAAAAAAAATGTGCGGCGCACTGTAGCTGGTAGAGTGTCTTGCGCGCACTGTGCGCTACAGTGCGATGCTACAGTGCCAGGCCGCGGAGAGGACGCGAAATCGTTGCTCCTTAATATAGTTAGTGACGATAGATAGATATAGATAGAAGATATAGGGGTAATAGTGTGAAGCGGCTATATGTAGCCATGCAATAATCCATGCATGCACGATAGCTCGTATGTGTAGCCACTAAAATTCACACAATAAGTTATACCGTTGCTGATTTTACGCAGTGAAATTGTACGGATTTTTTCCCGCAAATAAAAATTCACACAATTTCACTGCACAAAATCAGCAACGGTATAACTTTTCTATATATAAAGGGTATTTCAGATAATTTCACAATCTACACTTAGACAGCCAGCTGGTTTGCCAAAGAACTTCACTCAGAAAAGCAGCTTCTCCTCACAGCAACTTTTCTGTACAACACCCACAGCCAGCCACACACAGCCAGCCCAAACAAAAGGGCCCCTAGTCGCCTCGCACGGCTGCTTCACCACGGCGGCTGTTAGTCACCTCGCACTCACACGAAACAGAACAGAACAAGGTCGACCGGGCTATTTTTTTTCCTAAGACTACGTGAATTTTAATCGCTAATAAAAATCACCTCCTAATAAGTCACTAACAAAATTCAGAGCCCACAGTTTCAACGGAACCACGAGTTCCGTGCCAATCACCAGCCTCATATCTGTGCTGAAAAGCCGTTCACTCCAGATCATCTCTAGACATTTTCATCGGGCGAAGATCCATAAAAAACAGCACAAAGCTACTAGATATGCATCATCATTTTACTTGATCCTCCGTGTTTTTTTTTAGTGTGATCCGTGTTTGTTAGGAAAGTTGTTATCCACGACATTTCCGAGCCTCACGTTTTTGGGCCAACATGGGCCAGACCGGAGCGCATCCTTTGCGCCCAAAAAGGTCACGTTCATGTTCGGTAGCCGAAGAAGCATGGCCCGCTAGGGTCCACGAGAGATTTCGAAGGCCCTACCAGTGCTGATTGTTTGTGGATCTCTCTTTCTCTATTCGACTAGTAATCTTGCACGTGCAATGCACGTGTATTTTGCGTTTTCCTTTGCGTTATATTCCCACTCGAATACATATTTGTCTTCCCGCATGCAAAACATGTCGTACTACGATAAAAAAAATAGGGATAAGAATCAATCTTTCTTTCATCTATGCTCAACGATTGATGAAATAAATTCACCCTACAACCATCGATTTAAGTCTCACCATGGGTTATAAACATGACTAATAAAATTCATAACTAATTACATGGAAATATGGAAACCCAAAATATAAGTGTTGCAATCATATTTCCTTGTAAATAGTTATGATTTTTTACGGTTAAATTTTTTTCATACTAATTACACGAAAATACGAAAACTACAACACTTATATTTTGGGTTTAATATTATCCTCACCCAAAAAATGAAAAACAACCAGACTGAAGTAGATTAACAAGCAAAGATGTCATAGTCAGACCCCAAATACAAACATTTTGTTACGGTTTACACAAGTTTACACGTATACAAATAAAAAAATTGGACATGTATCTTATAAATATATTGCTATACATTGCATCGAATTTGAGTTCAAGAGTCTGAAAATCATCCTTCGGATTGAGTTAAATTAACTCTTTGTCAAAAGAGTTAAATTATATCATAGAAGTATAGGAAAAAATTACCATATAATCGAAAAATTATTCTTACAACAGAAAGGAAACCACTGATGTATGTGAAGTTAGCTCGCTCAAATAATTGGACACTACAAAAATTATTCTTACAACAGAAAGGAACCACTGCTGTATGTAATACATAGCAATTCATATGTGCAAGCAAAGATATATGCAGGTGTGAGCCTGTGATGGTGTGTGCAAGTAGTTGCATCTTAGACTATCGATGCAAGTAAGTTTATTTTCTGTTCTAATGAAATGCACTATGTCAATCCCTTACCTCTGTGAGTTGGGAGAGAACGGGAAGTAACCTTAGCACAGAAAAGAGCACCACACAATTCCTAAAGAGAAACAAGCAGAACCGATTGAAAATGAAGTATTCTTGTCATACAGAACGATACAGACAAAGGAGATTTTTAAAAGCTGAAGTAGAGCAAAGTTATTGAGATCTCAGCTTCTAGAAGATAGAACAATCATACTGGATTTTTTGCGTTCACCTCACATGGAGAAGGGATGGCTTCCCTGAGGCTACGCGGACGGATGATGAAGGATGCTGAGGAAAGGACATGGTGATAACTGAGGAGTGGGCTGTGGGCGACGGTGGTCTGAGTGGCGAACGACGACTTGGAGTTCGAGCAGCGCACGGACGGACGGCGGCGTCAATGCCTGGCGGCGGACCGGACGGCGTGTGCGCGCAAGCTGGCGCAGTAGCACCGGCCGTGATGGAGGTCGTCGGCGGCGCTGAATCGCTGATGGAGAGAGAGCCGGCGCTTGATGTGGTCAGGTTATTGCGTGATTAGCGGCATGTTTTTTTTACGTGATTAGCGATTACCATTTAGCGAAGAGTTAAGTTTCGGAGGAGTCCCGTGGTCAGCCCGTAGTCAGTCCTGTTAATAACCGTTGGATGAATTGTTTTGTGGCTGAGATGATTTGGATCACCCCTCTCTCTCCCTTTTTATATTAGTGGTGAAGTGGTGATTTTGCAAAACGCCCGATCCCCTCAAAAACGCCCGATCCCCTAAAAAAGAAGAAGCAAAACGCCCGATCTTCCACTCCAAAAAAATGCCGGAAAGAAGGCATGGCCAAGCCAAGATGCTGGCCAATTACGGGATACCGGATACGGCGGCAGGCAGGCTAGCTGGTTTTGTTCCGTTTGGTGCCTCTTGTGCGTCCTTGCCACGAGACAACGCTGGAAAGAACCAAAAAAAAAAAGGAATGAAATGCCATGGGAAACGTCAGTATCATGCTGCCATAGTGCCACCTTAAGCTCATCCACCATGCGCTTTTAGGACTTTGCAGTGTGTCTCGCACTTTGCAGGAGATGATGACGTTGTCAAGGTCGGTCTACTTCTCTGGACAAATTAACAGAGGACAAAACATTTTTCGTTATAAATCTATGAAAAATCGAATTTATGACTGTGACAGGATGCTAGCGATTACAGACGATTAGCTCATCTAAAACACTCTCTGACGGATGGCGAGTAACGGCTCTGGCGATCCTGGCGATCCGCCCGGCGCTCATGGCGCGCGCCCGGCCGGCCGGTTCTGAGACGACACCGCGGACGCACCTCCGGCTGCCAGGGGCTGCGGACGTCGCCGGCGCACCCTCGCGCCTCCGGCGTGGGACTCGGAGTGCTCGGGATCAAGGTTCGCGTGCCTCAGGGATCTTTCCGCCGCCCCGTCCGGCCTCGACGGCCTCGAGGAAGATCATGTCTCAGTACGGCTGGCCATGGAATCGCTCGAGGAGCTCGCGCCGCCGCGTGGAGGAAGGAGATCCGAGGCGGAGCTCGTCCAGGAGTTTTGGATAGACGCCGGATTCCCGACGCCGGAGAGTCGCTTCTGGGAGGATGGATTGCACAAGCCCGCAGGTGAGCTCGCTGATGTTTCTGTAGTGTGCAGGGAGCCGAGGAAGGTGGAGTTGCCGCGCCGCCGCGTTCTGTCGTCCTCGCCGACGGGATGCGTATCTCCAGGCCGCCGCCGAAGATGGGCCCCTGGCGCGGTCCGCTTCCCCCGAAGCGCATCACGCCGCCACCGATCCTCGGGGCCTTCATCGTCAAGGCAGCGGAGGCGAACAGGATGCGGGCGACGACCTCGCCGGCGAGGAACTCCGTCGCGGTGGGCGTGGCTGCGGCAACCGGAGCCGTTCCGCCATCCCCGCCCCCGACGGCGGCAGCCCGAATTCAAAATTCGGGCCCCACGCTGGGTGGGCCCCGCGCCAGACGGCCGATCCTGGCCGTCCAGATGCATGGGCGCATCTACGACGCCGATACAGGGCCCTTTGGCTTCGCACCTCCTCGAAATCGCAAACCCTCGCTTCGTCTTCGACACCTTCGCCGCCGCCACAAGCTTCTCGCAGTCCGCCGCCGCCACAAGCTCCTCCCCGCCCTCGCCAGGACGCCGTGTCCTCGTCCACGGCCGCTTAATCTGCCGGCGTTCTGAGTCCTTCGTCCGCGCCTGTGCCTCCTCCCCGGGGAGCCGCTCGTTCGCCTCCGTGGTCGCCTCGTCGACGGCGATGAGTGGGACGGCTCCACAGAGACCTCCACAAGGCCAAGCCCCCAGGATGGTAGCGCCGCGACCGCAGCAGACGGCGGGGACTCAGCCCAGGCCGCAGCTTCCTGCAACCTCCATGGGGAGCTCCGGTATGGGGCAGCCGCTCCCGGCGAGCTTCTTCCTCGGAGGGACATCAGCGGGGTTGAGCTCTACGCCTCCGTACCAGCCACTCCAGAGGCCTTCCATGCAATACGGTCCTCCGGCGTACATGCCGCAGGTGCAGCAGCAAGCCCCGTTCCAACCCCCGCCAATGGCGCCGTTCATGAACCCCGGGTACCCGACGTACCAGCCGCAGGTCCGCAGTCCTACAAACCGCAGGTCCAACAGACGTACCAGCCGCAGGTTCAGCAGGCCGTGGGGGCCATGAGTCAGGCTGCCCCTCGGGTTAAACGGAAGAAAAACAGGACGCTGCCTCAGCCGACGCCGGGAGTGCAGCCGTTGACACGGCCTCCGATGATGCCGCAGCCACCGTACCAGCAACCACCGTTTCAGCAGAACCAGGCGTATGTTCCTCCATTGGGGGGTGCTCAGGGACAGCCTGGTGCTATGCCGCCCCCTTCCGGGTGTGGCTAACCCGCAATGGCGGATCCGGGTCTGGCAGCGGCGAACTCAGTGGATGCAGCGGTGTTGCAGCAGCCAGAGGCAGGGGCAGGGGGTAAGAGCAAAGCAAAAAAATCCACTAAGTGTTTTAAGTGTTCAGCTGATTCTCATGCAACAAAAGCATGTCCGATAAAGCATTACTGTCTAGTTTGTAACAATGCAGCTCATCCCACTTTTCGGTGCCCTACTTTGAGGCTTCCAAAGCCCGCTGCTTTCACCACAGGCTATGGCATAGATGAGACAATGTTTGCGCAGTTTCCGGACAGTGTTTTCAAGCCCCACCTGATCCCGACTTGCTCACCTACAGCGCTGGTTACGATTGTGGGTGACCCGGTCCCGCTGCGGCTATTCAGAGTGTGATGGACAGGATGTGTCACTCCTCGCAGTGGACGTGGGAGGCCTTGCCCCACGGTGATAGCGCCTATGTCATTGGGTTCCCGTCTGCTGAGGATCTCAACAGGCTAGACGGTTTTCAGCTTAATATTCCGTCCTTTAACTCACAGGCCACTATCTCTGTTTGGAAGGCGCAAGAGGATGTAGCCCCGATCAAAGTGCTTGAGAAGGTCTGGGTACATGTCCAAGGAGTGCCGTATGCTCTAAGGCACTTCCTTGGCTTTTGGGCCGTCGGGACTCTCATAGGGACTACACTGGACGTTGATCTTGTCACTTACCGGAGTCGCGGTATTGTTCGCATTTTGGTGGGGATGTTGGACTCAAAAGTTCTCGAAAACACTATGGGTGATGATGGTCCGTATGTTGGGGCCTCGTGTGTGGTGAAGCTCAAACAGTACGGGTTTTACTTCAGCCGTGAGTCTGCGGAGTTTGTACCGGACCCCAACTTCGTCCCCTTTTTTTGGCGAAGAAAGGGTGATGACACTGATGAGGATGAAGGTAACGAGCATGGCTTGGGCGACTCTTTGGGACACGATGGCATGCATAGTACCCCCACCTGCAACATGGAAGTGGACGCACTTCGTCTTCGGGGACCTCTGCAGCCAACAAGTCCACGGCTCCCGGGGCTCAAGTAAGACTTTGACAGCGATTACTCCTTATAACTCAAGCCCATGCACTCCAAGAGGACGAGACATTGTGGAGATGATCCGACGCACTTCGCCGACCTTGCTGCGCCCTATCCTGGAGATGGCGCCAGTGCATGTGTCGGCAGGGGTTAGTCTGCTTCATCCTGCTAGCGAGGCAAGCACTGCTGCAGGTTTCGGTACAGTGGCAGGCCTTTTTGATCAATCGTTGGACAGCAGCAGCACAACTACAGCAGAGGCCGATGCTGGGCTGGGCCGAGGTGCTCCTAGCTGCGTCCTGGAGATGGCAGCCGCAGATCCTGGGCTGGGCCGAGCTGACCTCGGGCCACAGCTGGCTGCCGCTGCTCCTGGGCCTCTCTTGCCTGGTACGCTGGGGATGGTGCGGAACCATCAAAGACGCTGCCAGCGGCGTCCTCGACGCTTGCTCCTGACGTGGCGCCACACCCACTGGCGGGGAAGCTCGACCTGTACTCGAGCCAGGGCAGCAGTGCGGGGCCGATCTCCGGGGTGGCTTCTACTTCGCCACAGCCTACCTAGGATGGATTGGCCCATGACGCTGCGGAGGTGGGTGTGTCCTCGACTCCGACTCGGACTCACCCACTTCACGACGCATCTCTTGGTGCTGCGTTGATGGTGGGGTTGGCTGCTACATCGACCATGCCGACCCCCGCCATTGCTCCCACGACTACTTCGCCGTTCTTGGGAGGCGTCATCTCGTCGTCCACTCCACCGCCTCGTCGCAGCGGGAGGTTTGGGGTGGACGTAGATGGGGCCTCAGTGACTGACAGGACTCCATGACGAAGGCCATGCGTCGCAAAGCGACGCAAAACTTGGACTATTCTGGTATGGACAAGTCGTCGAAATCTTTTCTTTCTTTTTCTCCTCGTCAATTCATTCAAAGCTTAGTAGTGTAGGAGTTAACCTTGGTAGTAGTAAAATCAAATTCTTGTTTCAACTAATGTCTTGAGACATATGGAATTCGACCGTGCACGGTTATTCCTAAAGTCTCGACGGGTTGACAGCCACCTATATGGATGAAGAAGAAGCGATTGCCACATCAGATGGTCAGCTTTTTTCTCATCTCATTGGTGAAGTGTTGGATGGTGGTTTGGATGACGATGGACTGAGCTCATTGTATGAGTTGAAAGCCTCTAGTCGAAAATCTAAATCGTCCTCCAACAAGTCCCGGAAACGGAACAAGTTATCCAAATCCCCCACGGTTTCCAAATGAATGGCATGTTTGCAAATAGCAGAGGTCTTGGTGACTTGGCTAAACATTTGCACTTTGCTGGATGTATTCGGGACCATAATTTGGATTTCTTAGCCATTTCTGAGACGGGGAGACGCGAGTTCTCGCAATCTCTATTGAACCGCCTGTCAGGTGGAATAGAGTTCGAGTGGTTCTCACGCCCCCTCATGGCCGCTCAGGAGGCATTTTACTAGGCATCAGGACTGAATCCATGGAAGTATTGGATGTTACAGATGGTGATTTTCATATCAAAATTCACATCCGTAATAAATCCGACAATTTCATTTGAGTCTTGTTGCCGTGTATGGGCCTGCCCAGGAGGCGGGTAAGTCCTCCTTCCTCTGTGAAATGGTAAATTTGGCAAAAGATAATCCACATCCTCTAATCATTGGAGGGGATTTTAATTTGCTACGTTATCCGTTTGAGAAAAGTCGAGGGCGTTTTGACAATCGTTGGCCTCTTTTGTTCAATGCGGTCATTGACAGCCTGAACTTAAGAGAAGTTACTATGGTGGGGAGACAGTTCACTTGGGCTAATTCGTTGCCTGAACCGACATACGAGAAACTAGACCGTGTACTGATGGATACTGAGTGGGAAGATAGGTTCCCATTAGTATCGGTACGGGCTCTAGAACGTATTGAGGGTCTGTCCGACCATGCTCCCATTCTGATGACCACTGGTACCCCTAGACCACAGTGTAAACCACGTTTCAAGTTTGAACTTGGCTGGTTACACAGAGAGGGGTTCCATGCGATGGTTGCTAAATATGGGAAAGTCCGGTAGTGGGTGACACGCCTATCCAGCGATGGAACAATAAGATTCGTGCTTTACGCACACACCTTGTTGGTTGGGCCCGTCATACTACTGGTTTACTTAAGAAAGAGAAAGAACGACTTTCCTCCATAATTGATGCTCTGGAAGCACTAGCAGAAGTTCGGCTACTATCCGCGCAAGAGATTGAGCTAAAAAGCCAATCCAATGCACAGATAGCAAAACTACTGCGTGAGGAGGAGTTAAAATGGTATCAACGTTCCAAATCTCAATTTATCCTAGAAGGGGATTCGAATACACGATATTTCCACGGTGTTGCCAATGGCAGACATCGGAAGAAGCGTATTCATGCCCTAGTACAGGATGAGGGGACGATTGAGGGCCATGAACAACTAAAGTCGTACATAACAAATTACTATAAAGGTCTGTTCGGGGCCCCAGAGGAAGGAAACCTCACTTTGGATGAATCTCGGACAGATGATATACCCCAGGTTTCAGTCGAGGAGAATGGCCTACTCACAAAACCTACTCGGAGGAGGAAGTGAGAAAGGCGGTCTTCCAAATGAAACATAATTCAGCACCTGGGCCTGATGGTTTCCCAGCAGAGTTCTACCAGAACTTCTGGGATGTTATCAAGTCTGATCTAATGCAACTGTTCACTTGTCTCCATAGGGGACAACTCGAGTTGTTTCGGCTTAACTTCGGCGAGATTATTTTATTACCTAAGGTTAATGAGGCAGAAAGGATTCGACAATTTAGACCTATTTGCCTTCTTAACGTTAGTTTTAAAATCTTTACCAAAGTGGCCACGATTCGTCTAAACAGTGTAGCAGACCATGTGGTTCGTCCGTCTCAGACGGCTTTTATGCAAGGGCGCAACATCCTTGATGGAGTTGCGATCCTACATGAAACTGTACACGAACTACATAGGAAGAAGCTGAATGGGGTAATTCTTAAAATTGACTTTGAGAAGGCCTATGATAAAGTCAAATGGTCTTTCCTCCAGCAGACTCTCAGAATGAAAGGTTTCTCTGAGGAGTGGCGCGCATTAATAGATTCTTTTGTTTCGGGAGGAAGTGTAGCCATTAAGGTCAATGATGACACTGGCAAATACTTCCAAACAAAAAAAGGTCTTCGACAGGGTGATCCTTTATCGCCAATACTATTTAATATAGTGGCTGATATGCTGGCTATCCTGATCGAGCGTGCAAAATCTGAGGGCCAAATTGAAGGGGTGATCCCTCATCTAGTCGATGGTGGTTTATCGATACTTCAATATGCCGATGACACAATCCTTTTCATGGAACATGATATCGAAAAAGCCCGTAATTTAAAGCTGATATTGTCAGCTTTTGAGCAACTGTCGGGTCTTAAGATTAACTTCCATAAAAGTGAGTTGTTTTGCTTTGGCGAGGCTCAAGAAAATGCCACCTTGTATGCCGACCTCTTCGGATGTGAGCAAGGACAATTTCCCATCAACTATTTGGGTATTCCGATTCACTATCGGAAACTTACAAATGCTGAATGGAAAAGGGTGGAGGAAAGACTTCAATTACGTTTAAACAGCTGGAAAGGCAAACTCCTATCCCTTGGTGGAAGACTGGTTCTCATTAACTCAGTGCTAACGAACATGGTACTGTACATGATTTCTTCTTTCAGTTGCCCAAAGGAATCTTGAAACGACTTAGAGAGACTTACGTTTGCGTTGGTCGCTGACAATAACAATTTATCTCTCTATTTCCCTTGATAACCCACCTGAGTATGGTACGCACGACCGTGTGAATTTTCATAACAAACTGACATTGTGACTTACCTGTGCAAAAAAGACAAATCACAGATCTGAAAATTCAATTTTTTGGATCTCATTTTCTGTCAGAAATTTGTCTTTTTTGCATAGGGTGACCACGATGTCATTTCGTTGTGAAATTTCACACGGGTGTGTGAACCATACTCAGGTATGCGTGTGATGTTTTTCGGAATTTTCTGAAACGTTTTTCTATTTTTTTATTTGCCCGAGAATAACGAGAGTATATGAGCTCGGGTGCCATTATGATTTCTCACCTCACAGGACAAACAACCTATATTCAGCTCATATTAGGACTCAAAACAACGCAATAAAAATCATCTACACAAGTTTTAGTCAGCCATCGACATGATCAAAAGGTATCAGGGAGACCTCACATTTATAAGCTCATATAGGTTAAACAAACTGAGGGCAACTTCAAATTCAAAATATTGGCAGAATATCCGTTTATAGAGTTAAACATTACAAACTCTGACCATCTATCCAATTACCGAGAATGGCAATGATGAAATACTATAGTTCCAGACAACAGTTAGTTGACGAACGTCCAAGTTTAAAAGATTGACTACAAAACATAAGAATGACATAAAATGTCTCCTTATTAGATCGCAATGGCCAAGAGAATTGAAATTAATTAAGATTGATGAAACCTTTGGGCATTATTTGATATGAACTTCAGTCCCACTCTGCACCTGAACCAATACTTCCTCCAGAGTGAAACATTGCTCGTAGCTTCCTGCCCCTCCACTAAACGAGTCATTGAATCCTAACCCAGACGACCCATGCCACTTAAGCTCAGAGATATTTCCAAGGCCTACACCAATGGCATATGTTCAAAACAAGTGACAAAATAGGTGTGTGTACTTGGGTGGGTTGTCATGTGCACAACATACTTCAGAGACCCATTGCATTGAGGCGAATGAACTCTAAGACAACAGTGAGAACACTAGAATTCTAGATATCGCGACAAAGCATTGTGGAAACTGGCTATACGAACAGTATTATGATTAAAATGTTCACCTTGAAAATAATTGTTTGGTTGTCATGATTCATAAGGATGACCGGTAATGATTTCAACAGCCGAACAGTTCATCAAGAGCACGCAAACCAGCCTCAAGAGTGACTTATCTAAACGAACAGTTCATCAAGAGCTCAAGCAACCATTCGGCCTCAAGAGTGACTGTATCTAAATCAGTAAATTTTGCTTACATGGTTCACCTCATCAGAATGGTTTGTTTACAAGACCTCCATGACATTGCGTCATCTCTATAAATAAACGCATTTCCACACAGCTCAATAAAAATCCAAAATCTAGTTTTAGCCACTATATCCTCAAGCGCCTGAATGGTGAATGTCAGTTTGCCCTGAATGGTGAATCTCATAACCCACAGTACCATTCAAAGAGCGAATGACCTTTCAAGTGCTTGTCAGTGATCGATATTTGGGTTTGGCATGCATATGCTGAGCAAAAGAGCCTCGCCGCGCTCGCGAGGTACATGAATGAACCGATTTAATTGAGAGTATCTCAATTGATCTCTCACCTCATTTTTTTTCAAGCATCACACTGGAATTATTAAAACTTTCTCAACATAGTATGATTGTGATCGTAATCCACTCTTATCCTTAATTAGCTTAACGTTCAGAATTACACAAGTTCTTCCTAGATCTTTCATATAAAAACATTTTGATAGAAAAGACTTGATCTCATTTATCACAATCATGTTTGTACTAAAAAGCAGTATGTCATCAACATAAAAGCATATTATAACAATATCGACCCCACCATGGTGATAGTAAACACGACAAAATCTGTAGAAGTTAGAGTTTTGTCAAACTTCTCATGCCATTACTTAGGTGCTTGTTTCAGCCCATACAAATATTTTAATAATATGCATACATTTCTCTCTTCACCGTTTACGATAAACCCACCAGAGTAGTCCATATAAATTCTCTCTTCCAACTTGTCGTTAAAGAAAGCTTTCTTTCATGTCGTTTGTTGAATGATAAAACCATAAAAGGGGAACCAACGAAAGCTGTACACAAATGGACATGGTGGTGTATCTAGCAACATATGAATAGGTGTCAAAATAATATTTGCCTTCTCTCTCTGGATGTAGCCCTAGATCACAAGTTGTGTCTTGATCTTCTCAATGATACCATCATGACTTAACTTCTTCCTGAAGACCCACTTACAACCCATAGGTTTACAGACATAGGGTCTATCTCATAACGGCTTTCCTTCGGGTCATAAAGGAAGTAGGAGTATGGTCCACAAGCTACACAATGAAGTCATCACCAAATAATTTTTTAGCCTTCTGTTTTTCACTCCTCTAAATTAAGAGCTTCATTGTCATCCTTATTCAAGGACTTTCTCAACTTGTGATTGTTCAGAATAATCACTAGATGTACCAGATTCATGATGTATCCTAGAAGAAATTCTAGTAGGGCTACACAAATCTTTCATCAGGAACATGTCCTAAAAAATGTTCCATCACGTGATTTCATAACAATATTAACATGCATATCAGGTTCCTCGATTTAACCACTAAAAATTACGGCCGGCGCTAGGCAAAGCATATCATAGAACTAAACAATCCACTATGTTTGATTCGAGTCTACGTCTCTCGGGAATCAGAATGTTGACCCTCGCCAAGCATTTCAAGTGCATATACGAAAGTGATGGCTTTCTCCCAACCCACTCTTCACATGTTTTTTTTCTCTTTATTCTTGTTTGAAAATTTATTCGGTACATGACATGAAGTCAACGAAGCTTCCCATCATGGTTTGAAACCAATGTTCAACATGGCACTCACCAAGTCGTCAGCTTGCATTTTTTCCTCTCGGCAGTCCCGTTTTATTGGGACAAGTGGGAGACGTTCTCTCGTGAATAATATGGTGTTCCTCACTGGAGGGTGAAAGGACAATGATGTCGCCTAGAGGGGGGGGTGAATAGGCGGTTTAAAACTTTTCCGGTTTAGGCTTGATAATTGCGGAATAAAACTATGTGTTTAAATTAACAAGCCGACAAACTGAATAAACTAGGCTCACCTATGTGCACCAACAACTTATGCTAAGCAAGACAAGCACAAGGTGATAGCAATATAGAATACTTCAAGCACGAAGGCTATCACAATGTAAAGTGCATAAGTAAAAGGCTCGGGTATAGAAATAACCGAGTCACGCGGAGACGAGGATGTATTCCGAGTTCTCCTTGTTAAGGGAGTACGTCTCGTTGGAGAGGTGTGAACCAACACAATGGTTCAACAACCACAAAGGTTTCACCTTTTCTCCGATGTACCGCACCAAAAGGTTTGGTTCACCTTCCACTATCGGAATCCTTCGAGGCGAATCCGGAACCTTTCAACAACAATCCGGGGCACAACCCACAATGGGATTGGGGGCTCCCGAACGGCTTTCAACAACAATCCGGGGCACAACCCACAACGGTATTGGGGGCTCCGAATGGCTTTACAAGTGACCACAAAGGTCCAACCACCAAACGGGCGTCTAGGGTCCAAGCACCCAAGAGTAACAAGCTCACAAACTTTCAACTTCCACGAATCCTCGTGGAGAGCACACCGATGCACCAAATGCAAATCCTTCACTCTCAAATTCCAACAAAGCAACAAATGCTTATGGGGGAATAAGAGAGGAAGAACAAAGAAGAGAACCACACAAGAACTCCAAGATCTAGATCCACTAGGTTCCCATCACTTAGAGGAGAGATTGATTGGTGGAAATGTAGATCTAGATCTCCTCTCACTTTTCCCTCAAAGATATGCAAGAATCATGGGAGGGATTGAGAGGGGACAAGCTTTTCAAGGTCAAACAATGAGAGAGAGAGAGAGAGGAAAAACGAGATGCTCAAGGTTGAAGAAGGGGAGGGGTATTTATAGCCCCTCCCACCGAAATAGCCGTTGCAGGCTCACTTAGGCCGGAACTTCCGGTCCTGGGGCTGGAACTTCCGGCCAAGAACTTCCGGACCCCCAGAAAAGCGACTAAAAAATGGTTCTGCATTTGTCCGGAACTTTGGCCGGAACTTCCGGATGGCCGGAATTTCCGGCCAAAATCCGGAACTTCCGCCCCTCAGAAAACTGCAGAAACACTGAACACGAAAACGAATATATCTTGATCATCCGACTCCGTTTTGATGTTCTCGGGCTTGTTGGAATCACAACGAAGAGCTTTACAAGATAATGCAGAGAAACATCATAGTCCAACAATGGAAGATAAAACCAAATAGAGAAAGGTAAAACCTCTCTAAAAAGGAATAACCGGCAGCTTCAAAACTGAAAACGCAACAAGTTTTCCATACGTAATTCGTTTTCGGTGAACTTGGGCTTGTCGTGAAGATCACAACAAGCACAAAACCCAACAAGGAGAAAACCAAATAAGAACCAAGAAAGATGATATGGCAAGTATGCAAAGGTTTGACCTCTCACAAAGATGCGATCAAGTTACTCACTTGAGAGCCCTTCTTGATAATACGCCGTCTATCCTATAACCCGGTCTCTCACTAACACCATGAGACCGGTAAAATAGAAAACCTATCAAGATCATAACTTTGCCTTGCACATTCCACTTGAGCTCGATGATGACGATCTTGACTCTCTCAAGTTGAAGCACATTTCTTGATTGTGCTTGCTACCACATGCTTGATGAAGACTTCTCCAAATGCTCCCCCATACTCCATTATGGAAGGGCCTCGCTAAGCTCCGTCTTCATGTCTCTTTGCAAGGTTCAATCAAATGATATCTTCCGAGATGCATCATATTGAACTTGCAATTCATATTCTTCTCTTGATATGTATGATGGCTTGGAGGTAAACATGATTGTTCACTCAATCTTGTTTTCCAAGCCATATTGCAATAAGCTCAACTCTACACATGACCATTCTTCATATAAACCCTTGAATAGAGCATTGGTCATCATGTGATCTTCAAGAGTCCAACACATGAACTCCTATATTTTCCCATGGACATGATCTATAAGAATATCTCAATGTAAACATTAGTCCATAATGATTGTCATTAATTACCAAAACCACGCAATGGGGCAACCATGCACTTTCAGAGGGGTTAAATGCAATGTTGATACTTTTACCGCGCATAGCAAGGTCGTAGGATCTTAGGGAGCAGTTCTAGGAGATCATCATTTGTTAGGTTGGGATTTTATTCCCCAATGCAGTTCGACCGAGATGGAAAAAGCATTGCTTGCCTCGAGGATCTTAATCTCACGTTGTTAAATTCATTCTCTAATATGATTATTGAAACCAACCGCGTCATAATTTTGGAGGTGTTAAATAGTAGACCATTGATAGTTCTGAAATTAGTATGATCACGAAAGCGTTTAGGCTAAAATAACCCCCTGTTGTGATCAGGTTATGCTAGCTGAAATGTGAGGACTAACAATTCTTTTGCTCACGATCTCTGTCAATTAGGTATCGAGAGTTGTTGGGTGGTTTTTACAAAGTGCGACCATGACATGATATGTCGAAATCGGCTATGAATGATGTAATAATATAATAAAGCTGTTATCTGCTACCCGCAAAAAAACTGTTATCTGCAACATATTTACATTTTTTTAAAAATACAAAATTTCATATACGCTTTTGTTCGAGCGTTAAACACTTGCAGAATTACCGTGTCTAGCCGACTTTCAGACATAAACTTGTTGTGTTATGTTCACGAGCGGAGCTGAGCTAAAATCGCCTCAAATTTCATGGCCCATCAATCGCGCCCAGGGATTTTCTCTTTATTTCATCAGATCTCACATGTTCCTCACACACAAAAAACCAGATCTCACATGGAATGCAATCCTTTAATTATTGCCGAATTATTACGGGAATCCAATGAAGGCTTTGCCCAGGGGCCCTAACATAATCATCATTTTGCAATTCATCTTATCGAAGCTCTCACTATGCATTCGGTGCCATCGTTCTGATGCTACTATGGTGAAACCATTTGTGCTTGCGCCTCACTAGAGCATGCTCGAGACATTGCGTATGAAAATACGAAAAACGAAAAGAGAAAATTGCGCAAAAACACACAAACATGAATATTACACTCATACTGGCACTTTACATTTTCAACAAATTTTCAATACAAACAAATTGTCCCGTAAGAATAATATGCTCGCTAATGTCGCGATGTCGTTTTTTTAAGAAGGTGATATACTGCACCGGTCTCGGATGGTGCCTGCCAACGACGACTCTCTCGATCGTCGTTCCCTCCTAGGAGCCATCATTATGGAGCAGCTTCACCTCTGGTGCCGGTGTTTGGGCTGTGCGTTTTGGCCTATGTGCCCATTTTTTCGTCGTCGGTTAGGCGGTGCGCGGCTCCGTGGTCGGCGTGGATGCACGAGCCTAGGAGCGCCGGCACTGGTTTATCGCCTACCCCCTCCCATGTTACGTTAAGGTATTAGAATATTTGCTTTGGTCACGTGAACGATTTTGTCATCGACTCTTGTAGGGGTGCGGATGTCAGAGCGACAGTTCTATATGCTCGGTTCGACCATGTTGCGTTAAGATGTTTTTGGGCGACGACACCACAACTTGGTAGTCGACTCATGTGGGGATGCGACCTCGGGGCCGGCGCGATGCGTTGTTGTTTTTCTTATAAATTATCCAACTCTTTTTTACCTGATCAATTTTCCTTGTTTTTTTTTAAATGCAAGCCGGACACACCACAAATACGAAGATCTGGAGGCACCCGGATGGAAGTTTCCCAGACCAAGTCCACACGAGACCGAGAACTTGCCTGTGGCAAGATGGTTAGGTGGGTGGTTGTACCCCTAGCCCACCAGAGTTCAAACCCCAGGTTTGACGCTGGTGTTTCTCATTTAGGCGGAATATTCTTTCAGTGGGAGGCGACGTTCCCGTCGACAGCGAGGCGCCCGTGGTGACTTCGTCAATCTCAAGACCCAACCGCCGGCTCAGTCTTTCGGAGGTGCTCATAGGGTAGGGTGTGCGTGTGTGCGTTCATAGGGTGAGTGTATGCGCGTGTTTGTGAGCGTCTGCGTTGTACTAAAAAAAAAAAAAAAAAAAGTCCACACGAGACCAAACCACAAAACGGCAGCAGCAAAGGACAGTAGTATAACTTGACGCCCCCCGCTCGCTCGCTGCCCATTCCAAGAAGACAGCAGCACAAAAGGCAATCAGCCAATCCCCCACACTCCGCCCCGCGCAGCAGCGAGAGCGAACTGCCGCCTTCCCTCCCACCGCCGCCGGCCGAGCTGTCGCCGTCGTCCGTGCTCCCCTCCGAGGTAGACCCTCCCCCGATCCCTCCCCGCGGCAGCATTTCCCGTCGGATCTGGCCTCCCGTGCGAAAGGCCGTCCTTATTTATTTCCCCAGCATTGGTTTAGGAATTTTTCCGGCGTTAGATCTCGCCGAATTTGGTGGTGGAATGGCGGCGGTTACCCCGCTCGTCTAACTGCTGGGAGCTGGAGATCTATCTGTCGTTCGGAAATCGGTGCTGCGAACTAGCGGTTTCGATGCGGTGGATTGCATCTTAGGTCGTTGATGGGATCGCGGTAGGCATTTCGGAGATAGGGCCGGTAAATCCCGTGCTGCTACTTGTACGCTTGGTGATGCTTTGGCTGCTGAGTTGACTGTACCAAGTCACTGATCCAGTTCGTATTCGGTTCCAGTTTGCCGGTGCTTCTAGCTATTTTGCGTTTGGTATAGTAAGACTTATTAGTAGACCTCCCCAGCAGATGCCCACAGTGTAGTGGAATCGGTTTTCATCTTTCATAGGAATGGCTTGCTCTCATCTAGCTCTGATGAAAATTAATTTGGTGTGAATCAGTTACACTAGTTTTTGTAGCCTCGTATAATTGCATTATCATGTTGTTGGTCGATGGAATGGCTTATCATTGGCTGCCCGTACATTCTGAAAAACCTTACCTTAACCTTAACAAAGCCTTTTGTCCCAAACAAGTTGGGGTAGGCTAGATATGAAACCCTATCACGAGGACTTCTCAGGAGGTCACCCATCCTGGTACTACTCTCGCCCAAATAGGTTTCATATCCATGGGACTGGCTAGTTTTTATGTTGGCTCGCCAAGCCTATCACAACCCTTAGATATGAAACCTTTCATGAGGACTTTCTAGGAGGTCACCCACCCTAGTACTACTCTCGTGGGTTTCATATCCATGGGACTGGCTAGTTTTTACGTTGGCTCGCCAAGCCTATCACAACCCTCCTCCTTTATCCGGGCTTGGGACCGGCTATGCCTAGAAGACATAGGTGGAGTTCCGTACATTCTGAAAAACACTCCACACAATTATCAGAGATACCTCCCCACTATTTTTCTATGCAACTGCTAGGAGAGGCTGCAGTTTATTCATTTTATTCTTATTTCTATTTTGGTCAATCAATGCAGGTTGTGAATATGTCAGATAGTGTGTTGCAAGATCTCAGCTCAGCTCAATCAGTTGAGCTGGAGAAAAGCAAAGATAGTTCTGTGGAACCCTGCAATACTAAGCCTGTGTCAAATGGCAACAAATGTGTCAAGAAGGAAGAAAAGGCTCTACCTGAATGTCTTGATGTGACCAATGGATGTGAGGCTGCAGTTGTAGATGTTGAGTACATTGATTCTGAGAATCTCACAGATCTCCCCGATGTTGAAACAAGCCTTAGTGTATGCCACTAGCTGTTCATTATCTTTGTTATTGGACACTTGGTAGTTTTAAATTCTTTCTGCCCTAAGATTTAACATTTTTTACCTTCTTCAGACTTTACTTGAGAGGTTGGATTCAAAGGACTGGATCAAGACATGTGAAGCTCTTAATAATGTTCGTCAGTTGGCAATATATCACAAGGAAAGGTTGCAGGAGCTGCTGTAAGTTGTTTCCTTATTGTTGGTGTAACTTCTGTTAGCATCCGATACCATTTTTCCATCCACAATGCTATAAAACTAAGTTACAACTGTTCCATTGGTTGTGTCTGTTACCACCATTTGTCCATCCAATAATGCTTTGAAACTACATTACATCTCTTTTATTGACTGTGTGATATAAATGAAAATTCCAGGGAGCCTCTAGTTCCTCTTATTGTGAAATCTGTTAAGAATCCAAGGAGTGCTCTATGTAAAACTGCGCTTATGACCTGCGCTGACATCTTTAAGGCATATGGTGAACTAATGGTCGACTCAGTTGACCTGCTGGTGTGTTTCTTGACTTCTCTTCTTAGAATATGATGGTCACGCCTGCACTTGTTTAGTTCTCGCACGGTGTTTTTTTCTACTAACTATGAAGTCTCTCAAAACATCATGCGTGTCATATGTGTTCACAGCTGATGCCGCTATTTCTGAAATCTTCCCAAGACAAGCGCTTTGTTTGTGAAGCTGCTGAGGCAGCCCTTATGTCAATGACTAGCTGGATCTCTCCTTCTGTATTGTTACCGAAATTGCAGCCCTACCTCAAGAACAAGAGTCCACGGATTCGAGCAAAAGCATCGGTTTGTTTCAGCAAGAGTGTACCACGCCTGGTAAGTGAAACTCTCACCTGAAAATTTACCCGAGACCACACTTTTCTTTGTCCCAGCTATTGTCGGATTATCTCCAAGTGATTCTAAGAGAGACTAAAGGATTAATTGAATGCACCACATAGTAAAAATTTCTGATGCCCCAACTGCTCGGCTAGATACAGTCGTACATGTGGATATTTTTAGTTTTCCTTGTCCTATTCTTCCTGTACATGGGCTTAGGTGGAATTTCCATTCAACGTCTTCCAGAACTTTGTAGTGTATTTGCATACATATGCAAATACTTTGTTTGAATTATCCATGTCATAATATGAAGCTGGTAAAGTGCACACGGTATAACTTCAATATGTTCAGAACACTAGTGTCCAGTGTATGTTTTTCTGTAGTACGCACCTCAAACTGTTTCACATTTTCAATTCATTTTCAGTAAGGCCACAAATTTACAGGAGATTGATCATATAATTATTAGGTGGTCGGGGTCTGCGTTTACTGACCACCCACTCTTGGCCGCTGTTCTAAATATGAGGAATACAATGCTCCAGTTGCTCGACAACAGTAACTTTTTTTTCCTATCCAGGGTGTGGAGGGAATCAAAGAATATGGAATTGATAAGCTCATCCAGGTCACAGCAACTCAGCTCAGTGATCAGCTTCCTGAATCAAGGGAGGCTGCTCGGAAGCTGTCATTGGAGCTACAAGCATTCTACGAGAAGTCTCAAGCCTCAAGTTCTGGCGAAGGTGACAGCACACCTGCTACCTCACCAGAAGCTGAATCTTGGGAGGCTTTCTGCCAGTCTAAGCTTTCCAAACTAAGCGCCCAAGCAATCCTCCGTGCCACTGTGGGTATCCCTGTTGCCCCAAAAGAAACCGGCATTCCTGTTGCTCTAAAAGAAGCCGGCATTGCTCTAAAAGAAGGTGGTATCTCTGTTGCTGTTAAAGAAGGTGCTGCCCCGGTTGCTCCAAAAGAAGGCGAAGTCCCTGTTGCTCTGAAAGAAGGTGACACTGCCTTGGGTTGCTAGCATTGGGAGACACAGTGAGGTTGCAATTTTTTCCACATTCAGTTCACGTTTTCCTGTACATGGTTTATGGGTTGCTCCGTTGGTACATCGAACCTCCTTTGGTTGAGTGTCTGCCCTGATTTCATCAGGCTGCGCAAGATACGGGGTGTTAATATGGTGGGAGATATAGTCCCTTATACTAGTTGACTGTATAATTCTTTGGTTCCACTACTTGTCAATTTGGCATCGATTGGTCTGTCAGGCAAATGTAGAATTTCTTCCACCGTTCGATATTTGCTGAAGTCTGCACAGCCCCGTCTCATCGTGCTTCTTTTCCTTTGCGCTGTACTTGGTTTCATTTGTGTGTCCCCGTTCCTCCGTGGCATGTGTTTCTACTGCTCGTCATATGACGCTAACACCTGTTCGTGCAACAACTACAGAATTGCATCAAGCTGAATCTCTTAAGACAATGTATCATCGGCAGCAATGCCCAGAGTCATCGTTACGTGTTAAATTGCAGAATAGGTGTTTTTTCGTTATAGCTACCCTGTCACTCTTGTCTTAACAACTTTAAACAAAACGTTGACACTAACGAAAAAAATCCATATTTAGAAACTTTTGCATTTAGGCCTGTACATGATGAGGCCTCTTTGATTTGTAGGATTTTTTAAAACACATCAGAATTTACAAATACAAAACACATACCTGTTTCAACCTATGCAAGATTGAAAAGCTACACGAATATGTCTCAAAAGAGTTTCGGTTAGGAAAACAAATGAATAATACAAAGCGATTTTGGTGGATGAAAAGTTGCTCCAAAATTTGAATCAACCCATTCCGAGAAGGAATCCGCGACGGACTGCAGATTTTGGCATCACTACTAACATTCTCCCAATAAAATGTTTTTAGCACGTTTCGAAACATAAGGGTGCATTTGTTGAAATAAATAAATAAAGATCTATTTGGATTGTTCTGACCCGTTGGGCTTGCAAGGGCCTCTCCGATTTTTAGGCAATTTCTCCTATGCGAACCCTGCAACTAAGGTTAAAACCTATTTGACACCCGTCACGGGCGCAACGCGTACCCCTCCTAGTAACCAGTTGCCCGAATAGGCCGGTCCAGGTACTTCCTCCAACTGTGGTTTTGTGAAAATTACAAAAGCTTCCAGGCCGGTTTTATTTTTTTCACCTGGTTTACTCTTTTCTGATTTTACTGATTGTCTGTGTCGGTTTTTCATGTATGGTTTTTCTTTTTGCATTTTGTGTTTTTCTGTTATAAAACTCGTGAGCATGTTTTTTTAAATTCAAGATCATTTTTAAAGTTTGTGAACATATTTTCATATTCAAGAATATATATATGAATTCAAGAAAATTTTAGCATTCATGAAAATTTTCTAGAATTCATGAACATAATTTTCAAAATCCCGAACAATTTCAAATTCATGATTTTTTGAAATTCAGGACACTTTTGATACACGAACAAAAAAATCAAAATTCATGAACTATTTTTAAAATTTATTTAATTGTTCCATGTTTTGACTATTTTTAAAATTCCGGAACATTTTTACCAAATTTTGCAAGTAGAAAAAACAAGGACTTTTTTCTTGATTCACTAGCAGCAGCGAATTGTGAACGGAAAAAAAAAACTCAAACCAGACCAGAACAACTAGAGCGAGCGTCCAGCGAAGCTACATTAATGCGCTGGCCCATCTATACGAGTGCTCCATATTCTCTTCTCCTCTCTTCCAGAGTGCAGTTGCTGTTGCAGGTCCGCCGCGTCGGAGCCACGGAGGAAACCACGCCGCTGCCCCTCCTCGACTTCTCCATCGCGCCGCCGAGATGCCGAGCCTGGACGAGGTGCTTGCTATGCAGGTGCGTGTCTCCTCTCTCCCCTCACTCACAATGCTCTCTGCCCGGGGATTTGGGCATCGGTGCTCGTCCGTCCGCAACATGCTCGTCCGAATGTCTCGCCGGCTACCGCGGCCCACACCACCAATACCGCCTCCGGGCTGCTCCGCACGGACTTGAGAAGGTCTACCGCCGCCAAGCAAGGCAGCTCCGCCACCAGCACCACCGATGCCTGCGTGGCTGGACGCGCCGCGTTCCAGGGTCCCGCTCAGATGGAGTCCCACCGGAAGGTCATCGAGCACGCCTTTGCCCGTATTGGGGACGAGACTTGGAACGGCGTCGTCCTCTCCGTGCGCCACCGCCGCTTGTTCCTGTTGAAGCCGCGTGACCGCCGCTGACGTCAGATCGACCTGGCGCGTGAGCGCGTTGAAGCGTTTGTTCCTGGCGTCGAAATGGCGCAGCGCGTCGAGTTGATTTTGGTCCGGTTTCTGCAGCGCGGCCGCCGTGACCTCCAGCTGCGCCGCCATCTGCTTCTGGGTCGTGTCCATGGTCGTGTGATGGCCGCAGAGCCGATCGATTTTCTCGTGGGTCTGTGGGGAAGGTTTGGGAGGAGCCGTCGTACTGGCTTGTCAGGCCGTGGCGAGCCCAGCGAACCAGTATCGACACTTACACGATACAGAACAGAAATGGATCGAAATCGTTCTGATTCGAGACCGTCCACAAGGAAGTTTACCGCTGTAGGCTGAACGAATCCCACGATCGACTGACTTCTGATACCAATTGTAATATCCCCTTGCTTAGTATGATGGCTAAGCGTGCGATCTAGAACTGTTTGACAATAGACAGAGAATTTGGGTGAAAGGAAGAAGCCAGCAAACGAGATTGAGAGGAGATGAGCAATCCACTCCTTTCTTCATTGCCCTTTTCTGTTTGAGTACATTGTTTACTTATGGCTCAGGCACTCCTAACCACCTGACCCCACACTCACACACAAGACACACGCTATTCTCTGAATTCGCCTTCAATGACAGAAGACGGCTCAGCCCACTCCTGTGTCGTCCCCTGATCCTAGCGTGGACACTGTGGGTGTTACACATCCCCGTGCTGCAGAAGTTGCTTGTCCCCAAGCATTCGCGTGTGGAAAGCGTTACTTGACAATGTTGAAATCCTCCCAGGTTGCAGAAGCAGCTTGGGTACCTGTCCATTTGATCAAGCAATGAGGCACCATTGAAGCCTGCTGTTGCAGCGTCCAACTGCCCATGGCTTGGCTCTAGCCTGGATAGCTTGATGCACTTCGGCCAGGAGAGCAGCGTGATTTATCAAATCTGCCTGGGTTTATCCTGGTGGTGTGTAATTTTGTACCATCGATCAGTGGCTTATTCCAGCTTGTGACCACCAGAAGCTGCATCGAGCAAAAATTTTTTTTTTGTTGAAACGGGGCAAAAGCTTTGCATTTTATATTGATATAGAAGGAGCAAACAAGCACGGCCGAGGCCAAATAAAACGATCAAGGAAAAGGCGGAGCAAATGACTATACATATCGACTGATAGGCCGGGGCCATCCCCTTTTCGAAAAAATAAGGAAAAAAATAAACTGGTGGGGCAGCCACCTCATATTTCTTCCTTAGAAACCTATTCTGCTCTTTTCGAATGCTTTAGTTATCTCGCACTCTCTCAAGTCTCTCTACTTCCTCACATATGATGTATCCTACTATTGGCTTACTGCTGTTTGGCAATTGTAGATTAAGTAATGGAGCTTCCGCCCAATTCGCAAATATGATGTTTTACGCGTTAACCTTGTATCTTTTTTGTATTCAGGTGCTAGTTCTGCCTACCAAGGAGAGTATTGAGATGCATCTCAACTGCGCCTTCGTGTCCTGTACAGCTTTCTTGAGACGATCTCTCCTGTTAAGCAAGGGCTGAAGACAAAGCTAGAGAAGCTGGAGGCTGAACTTGCAACCACCAACGACCGGAGGACCCAAATGCAGCTCAAGGCCAGACGCACTCCTGTTGCAACTGACCTTGCGTCCATGGGTAAGAAGGAGCTCAGTTGTTACAAAGGCTAGGGAATATTACAAAGCAATCGCTGCTGTGGGTGGCACACCTGAAGCTCCTCCCAACCGCTACATCCAGTCAATGAAATAGTAAAGCGTCGTAGCCCGGCACTGTGAGGTTGGATAACCAAAAGGTTGTCCGTGTAAGTGGTTTTTGCCTTTCAGACCTACGTCTCGAAACTTGTGCCATGTAAAGTCGAGCAGCTGTAGAGTAGCTTCGTATCGCGATATGCCAACAAAACTAACACTGGATGAAGACTGTAGTATCTTAAATTAGTCCACTCGAATATAAGGTTTGTGGTGATCAAACGAGATGAACAATATGGTGAGTACTGAGAACTAAGGTGGATGAAGTGCACTCCTAGCTTCCTTGATGCTACCTGTAGTCAGTTGACACTTGTTTCTTGGTTGTCTGGCTTACTACTTATCGTAAATCCGTAATATTCTTTTCACTATATATATACTATATAGTAGACCAAGCAATTTGGATATTGTTAATTGCGTGCAGCCGTTGGATCAGTCACGTAATGTATCGCTCGTGCGTGTCTCCGTCGACGAAGTGGAAGACTGAGCTGCGTAGTCATGACCTTGGCCGGCTGCTCTAGTACAGTAACAACTAACAAGCGCGCAGTTTCCATCGGCTGGTTCTAACGGCGGGTCACCGATCGAGCATCGCACACCATGGTCGATTCCTGAGAATAATAACTCATATTTTAACATGGTTTACACTGTACAACTTCAGTCATTATTTTCACATAAATATGTTTGGAATAGGAAACTAAAAGATGCTATGAGCACCCCGCATATCCATCGTAAGCTGGAACTTCTCCCCGAGCCGCCGGAGTCCAAATCTCTGCTCGGCTTGGACGATTGGGACATCGAGGACGTCCACGTGAGAGAGATTTCGAAGGTATTACGAAAATCGATGAAAAAATGGAATGATATTGTTTTTGCTCGACCAAACATATTTTATACACACGAATAGCCATATAGTTTTCTTTTTGACATTTTTTATTCATCTCAATCGATGCTTTTATGCTCCGTTATGCAAACCTACGAGACACACGAATTTATCAAATCGGTTAGGTGGTGACAGCATGTGCACCATTGCATGATTCGAAATCACATAAGGAATACCTAAGGTTACAACAAGGTCTGATCCCATACGCACAGGACGGGAGCGAGGCGGAAAGAAAAGAATGAAAGAGAGGCGGCGGCTAGGGTTTCAACCCTAGCCATCGCTGTCATCTGCTTCATCGTCGCTGCCGGCAAAGATTTGACGGGTGCTCGCCTCCTCTAGATGCCGTTCTGGCACTAGGAGGGGTGGGGACCTTGGACCTACGCACGGCGCTATACGAAGGTCCTTAATGTTAGAGCTTGGTTTTGGTCGTCATCTTCTTTGTTAATGGAGATGATATCGTCTGCAATAAGTGATCTCCGACGCTTCGTTCGACGACGAGATATCCTTCCCGACGTCAATGGTGGCTTTGGAAGATTACATCTGTCTAGGTATGGTTCTTCAGATCTTGCTTCGCCAGATCAATCTTGGATTATTTCTCATGATTGTCGCGAGGAGGTTTGTCCTCGCAATATCTATCCCGGCTACTACGTCTTCGGCAATGGTGACTCGTTCTCTCGGCTCCCAACAACGTCGATAATGTGGTTCGGTTATTTGTCCCTGGAATATCAGTGGTGGTGCTCCTGCCGATGTTGCTTGATTAATTTAATGGCTGCGTGCGTGCACAAAGCCTTGGCATTGCGGCTCATAATTAAAACAGGAGAACCTTCGGTGGTATTCAAAGGTCTATGGTTTGGTGGTTTTAGCGTTGTTCTACGGCTGCCTTCAGAAAAGTACAAGATTATGTCATGGGTGAAGAAAGAGCTTGAAGCTCTCATAGATTTGCTAGTATATTTTAGGTTTTTTTTAATCGATGTAATCGTCTGCTCTGTGTTGGTTTAATATACGTGGAAAATTCAAAATAAAATAAAATAAGGAATACCTAATCAAGTCCAAAGAGAAAACGCTTCATCGAGGCAGCCGACGTTTCTCGGCAGCCCGATGAGATTTGTCCTTTGTTACTAACAACCGGACTTTTTTTTTGCGTCGAACTTATAGGGCTTTATTCAGCAACAACAGCTCCTGCATCATCAGCAAAAATGCTGGCAATCAAAAAGCTTGGAGGAGTTCCATCCAACATACAGTCACATCCAGTCAGCAAGCATGCTTTGCTAAAAGGTGTCCTGGTACGTTAGCTGATCTCATTACATGCTTAATAACAAAAGAAACAAACGATGAAGCTAGCCCTTCTATATCTTGGAGAATTGGCGCCACCACCGAGCGAGAAACCGCGCAAGTCCCACAGGTTCACCACCTCTAAGCAATCAATTTCCATTACCACTCGCGAAAACCCCCGGAGCTTCGCCGAGATCACCCCATCCCAGAGAGATAGAGCTTCTGCAACCGAACGTCTATTTGTTGACTTGTCGCTACGAGGTTGTTGGTAGTAGATACGGTGTTATTGTTTGTATTCTGTAAGCGCATGTACAATGGTATTATCTTAAAATTGTCACGCCTGATAATTACTTAGTTGGAGAAAAGAGAAATGAAAAAAGAGGTTTGACTTCTCTTAGCTAAGAGAATATCTCTTCGCAGCAACTCTCTCACCACATATTTAGGGATTGGTATTAGAGATAAGACTAAGAAATAACTCATGGTACATCATATTTTTGTTATGATATCTTAATTCCGTGGCAGATTTAAGATAATACAGTCTTATCGACCATTGTACATGTCCTAATCGTGGCTACATATATATGAACGATTGCGACTCTAGAGGTCAAGCCACATCAAACCAATCTAAAAGTATTGATATGGTACCATGGCCTCTTTCTTCTACCATGTCGATCTCATTGTCCCCCTTGCTGGCTCTGAACTCCAATATCTGTTAAGCTCTGTGACGTTGAAGCTCGGGGGGACAACTTTCCACTCTTGAAGGCGCATGTCATGCCTCCGCTAAGGGACACAACCCTTTCAAATGGTTTGCAATATGATTGTTTTTGAGGTTCAGGAATGGTATACTGCTGGGATTAAGGGAGCACAATGGGCAATGTGACTACCAGTTTTTCAAATTTGCACTTTTGACTCCTCTGTTAATAAATAAAAACAACTATGTTGATTTCTTCAAAATGTCTCCCAACATAGCCTTTTGAATAAGCTCTCACGAGCCCTTTGCAGATTCAGGCTAATAATATAGCCAAGCCAACATGGGCGGAAATCATAAATGGAGGTCAACCTACAGTGAGCCCCTTATTTTGTCAATTCAAAAACAATAATTTTAAAGTTTCATAAAAAACTGAAAAAATACCACATGTGTAAACAATGCTACATTCTAACAACGATCAAAATCTCAAATCAACATAAATCATATTACGGGCTACCTATAAGTAACAAAATATGACATATTTGGAAGAGTTATATTTTGTAATTGTTCACTTCAAATGTAAGATTTTGTCATTTCTACACAACCCAAATAAAATTTATGTCTAGCTGAGGCTATCATGGATTTTTTTGAAACTAAAAAAAATGATTTTCAAAATAAAGCACTCCCTATAGCCCGTGCTCCAACTATTTTTTCTTCCGAAACATAGTAAAAATGCAGTCGCTCACATACACGTGCACACGATCACCCATATGAGCGCACACACGCACATTCTACCTCTGTGAGCACCTCTGAAATATTGAGTCGACGGGTTAAGTCTTGAGATTGACGAAGTCACCACAGGCGCCTCGTTGTCGACGGGAACGTCATCTCCCACCGGTATATAAAATTGCCACAATATCAATCACTTTATATAATAGGTTAATCATTAGGTTAGTCATTTTTTCCATCTCTCTTTGTCTTTCTTTTATTTCCTCTTATAGATGTTTTTTTACATTTCCTCTTATAGATGTTGACTCTTGCATAACAACCCACTTCTTACCTTTTCTATGGTTTGTCTCCTCTAAATAATTGGAAGTGCAATGTAATCAGGCTCAGCCCTTTCTAATCAAAACCGGGTCCGTGTCGGTGTCGAGCCCGAGTCAGATACGTCGCACCGCACTGGATATAAGGCGTGCAAGGCCCCCTTGAGCTGTAGCGGATCTAATCGACATTGTACCTATATTATATATTAAAGGGGAAGGAATTGGAGGCCTGCCGTGCTCCAAAATTGAGCCGTACGATCGAGATCGGACGGCCAGATCGAGCAATTCGCGCGCGGTACTGCAGCATGAACCGTCCGTTTCCGATCCGACGGCCCAAAGACGCCGCCGTGCTGGATTTGCGAAAAAGTCCCTCGCAAGCCGTAAAATGGCTCCGCAGCCCACACTTTTACGAGCGGAAGGACCAATCTACAATTACAGAAAAAAGGAAGGACTTTCCTGCAAAACCTTCCGCAGCCCCCCTTCCGCTCTCTCTCTCCTGCGACCCGAAGGTCGCCGCCGCCGCCCCGTGCCTCCCTGGTCAAATCGCTGGCCACGGCGGGCTCCGCCGTCGCCGCCTCCACCTCCTCACCGAAACCAGCGTGCCGGGGCACCGCGAGCTGCCGGGAATCGGCGCCGCCGCGCGTGCGGCACTCCGCCGCGTTTTCGACGCCGCCACGGCCGCGCCGGCGACCAAAATGGGCGGCGCCGCCACCACTGGCTTGCCCACGGTCGCGCGTGTCCCGGCTCGCCGTGGCGCCGCTCCGGCGAGCTCCACGCCGCCGCTGCCAACTCGGCCGCCGGTGACATCGCCACGCCGTCACGCGGGCTGTGCTGGGGAGGTGGGCTTCTTGCTGGGCTGGGCCGCTTGCCCTGCGCCTGGCCCGGCCTTCTCTATTTTTTTCCTTCCTTTTTTCTTTTTCTATTTTCGAAAACTTTTGTATTTCCCGAAATACAAATTCAAATCAATTGAAATCAGTTTCTACAAATTTGTCACAACTCAAAATCTACAATTCAGAAACTTTGGGATCTTTCCAAAAATATTTCGAATCTTAAAATTTTCAAATAGTACATAAAGCTTCATTAATAGATTAAAAAAATCACAAAGATTTAGAACTTTTAATTTATTAGTTACAATAATGCAAAAAAGGCATACAAACTGCATACATGAACACACAAAAAATGTTTTTTGTGAGTGTGAAAACATAATTCAATAGTTACAACTATGCAAAAAAATAGACATACAAAATGCATACAGGAAAACACGAATTTTTTTTGTAAGTGTGGAAAATATTTCAATAATTCGCATGATTGAAATCTTTAGTTGTATCAGTTGCAACAATGCAAACCGCCTACAATTTTTTTTTGTACACTGCTTCACGGTATTTAGGCCATTTTATAAAGCTACTAAATCAGTAACTTCAGGTATATCCATCAGAGAAAAAATTGGAAACATTCATCAAAACGAAAACGATCACACAAAAAACTGGCAAAATACAATTACCCATTTATATAATGGTCCCAGAAATATAGACATAAAAATATCACAAATGTAAATATTAGGAAATTGCTGTTAACAAAAAATTCCAAACCAGTATATTCGAACTACAAATCAAATTCTAAATAGAACATGCTTTACAGAAGTTACAACACTTTATGAATATTGTTTTACGGTATTTTTTAGAAATCAAAATTTAAAATAGAACATTCTTTAGATAATTTGGAACACTTTACATATACTGTTTTGTGGTATTTAAACCATTTTGTAAAACTACTAGATGCCGCGAAATTAGTAACTTCAGCTATATTCACTAGAGAAAAATTGAAAGCATTCATCAAAACGATCAAGAAAATCATGCAAGATACAATTACTCATTTATATCACGGACTAAAAAACATAAACATAAAAGTACCATAAATGTAAATATTAGGAAATAACTGTAAAAAAAAACCCAAGCCAGTATATTCGAACTACAAATCAAATTCTAAGTAGAACATGCTTAACCGAATTTATGACATTTTAGCCATATTGTTTTACGGTATTTAGATTCAGCAAAACTACTAACCGCCGAATTGATTACTTATTGAATATGGCCAAATTTTGAAAAAGAGTATTCAAAACATTCGGATGGCTTCAAAATTCACCAAGAAATACAAATATATTAATTTAGCAAGAAGTTTCTATTCAAATATACTCATCGAAAAAATTATGATAACACATCAACATAACTACAAACAAAAAAGGCTAACATTACGTGCCACATTGCTAAAATTCAAATTCGAAAATTAAAAAAATTGCCTTCCAAAGTATGACATCAAGGGCGCGGCGTGGGCCGCGCCGATTCAACTAGTCTTTTCAAAAACAAAACAAAATCTCATCGATAGGAGGGAGGGAGAGAGATAGATAGACTAGAGGATGAATAGCGGCGACGGATTGGGATCGACGGAGATCGATGAGGAACTACGCGTTTATCCGACGCTGAGCGCGGCGGAGCTAGAGACGTTCGCGGCGCGGATGGAGGTCACCCCCGACCTCCTCCGGCACATCATGGCGCCCATGGAGGGCGTCGGCGGCATCGACCTCCGCAAGGAGCTGGAGGAGTGGGCCGAGGAGCACGTCGAGGAGAAGAAGCGCACCGAGGGGATGAGCCTCCAACAGCTCAACGCCGACACCGATGCCAGGTTCATCCCTGGAGTCGCTGCCGTGCTGCGCCACGCCCAAGATCTCCTCGGCGCCCTCGACCGGGAGGAGGAGGATGAAGAAGCCACCAAGGCCAGGCCCAGGGCGGCCCTCTGAGACTGCTGCGATGCCAAAAGATCCATTTTTTCCCTTTCTAGTACGTATGTGTGAGCTGAATTACCTCCCCCTTTCAGATTTACTAGAAGGAGATGGCGCACTTTGCTGCGCCCGAGGTACTATTACTGATTTGCGGCGATGAACACATGAAATTCTAATATGAGTAAATATTAATATATCTTCATAACCTTTTCAAGCAAATATTATAGATATTAGTCTAGTATCTGCAGTATAAACAATATAATGTAAAATTAACAACTTCGAATTGATTAATCGCCGAAAGAGGCAAGCCCCACGTGCTGTGTGGTGGCGCATAAACCTTGTGAGGAAGAGATTAGTCGAGGTGTACCAGAGGCATAACTTGCATGTGTCGCTTGTGCGCGTGCTTGTAGCGAAGGGGGAGGCATGGTGAGGAAGGGGAGGAGAGGAGGGCCGCTCGGTTGGCTCTCCAGCGGGAGACGACATCTGGGACGTGATGATGGCGACGCGCGGGGGGAGGGGGAGAGCAATGACAACTCTCAAGGTCGAATCCCTACCGTGCTCTCAAGCAGTGGTGGTAGACTTGCGGCCAAATCTGTAAGAGTTGTGGCGGAGTTTCAAGGCCAATCGGTGGCAGAAGAGACAGAAGGGCGACATGAAACTTACAATTGTTAGTTGGCGTACCCACGTTGCCCTTTTTTATATAGCAATAATCCAGGTTTTGTATTTTGCAGCATTTCGTGTTATTTTTTGGACCGCACAAAACAAATCTGGACAAAATTTACATCAATTACGGCTACTGGAATAAGGCTTTTTACCTCAACCATCCTACAAAATAATAATACCCTAAAATATGGCATCTATCGGAGATGCTCTAAGATAGGGTGGCCCAAAATTTATGTGCGGAAGTTAGAAAAATCATCACTAAATTTTGTATCCAGTTTAACGGATGAATAATATTATTCTGACCATAATATGGTGGACACGAATATGCAAAGCAAGAACCAGTAAGATTTTGACACGTGGCTCAACCTAGGAGCTCAAATCTGTTAGAAAAATCATCACTAAATTTTGTGTCCAGTTTAACGGATGAATAATATTATTCTGACCATAATATGGTGGACACACATATGCAAAGCAAGAACCAGTAAGATTTTGACACGTGGCTAAGGATGGCAATTTTATCCATGGAGTCGGGTATCCATGGATATCCGGCCCGGTGGATGAGGGTTTAGAGGGAAGTTTTTGCCCATGGATTTCATGGGGCGGATATCCACTAACTCGTGGGGTGGGCACGGGGAGAGATTTTACTCCACGAATATCCAATGGATACCCGACTCACATGTGGGACCCATATGTCAGTGAGACATGTATTTCTGCTATCTTTTACTAAATCTTTTAAATGCATGAATTATTGCGTTGGAAATTTGTAATAAGAAGTATTGGCTATGTTTCGTGAGATTGATATGAGATTATGTTTCGTGGTGTGATTGTTTGAGATTCTACATATTTTAAGTACTTTGTGGTTGAAATATTGTTGATTTTATATTTCGATGCATTACTCGTGGATATCCATGGATATCCGGATATCCGACGGTTTGGATATGGGGCGACATCCATGCCCGTGGATAATTTCGTGGGCAGGCCATAAGGATGTTGATGGATTTGGATTTGGATCTGGTTTTGGTATATCCGCCCGAACCCGCCCCATTGCCATCCTTACACGTGGCTCAACCTAGGAGCTCAAATCCTAGGTAGCTTAGATATTATAGAGATGTCCCTTATTACTGAATACACAACATTGTGATGCAATTTGGATATCCCCACGTGTGATTTTTCCAGTATTCTATAATCTCTTTTCCATGCTTGTAGTCGTGGGTTATCAGGATCGCTCCTACGAAATATGCGAACGGCATGTTTGTTGCTCATCAATCACTATTATGATTCGTTTCAAACAAAGAAGAAGACTCTAGTATGCTCAGGAAACCTCTTATTGTTTTTTGTTGATTCATACGGCCTTGCAGTTTTGTCAACAAAAACTGCATGTCTGGTAATAAAAACATTGGCTTGTGAGCTGCTGAAAGAAATTCTCTTGGCCCTGTAACATCAAAATCTTGTGAGCATACTGTAGACTCTAGTATGGTCAGTGTTAGACTTTGTATTAGACACGTATACGTGTAGCTTCTGTGTATTGTACCTGTACTTGTATATGTCTATAAATAAATGAGAGAGGCCGAACCCTAGAGGTATCGAGCCAGCCCCACAAACCCTATCGTCTTTCATGGTATCACGACCTAGTTCGATCTAATGTCTTCCGCTGCCTCCTCATCCGCCGCCGCCGGCTCCGCGTCCTCCGAGGCGATCGCCGCCTCCGCTTCGGCCACCGCCGCCTCCTCTGGCTCGCTCCCGGCGATGCTCGCGCAGCTCCTCGCGGGAGTTGCCCCCAGCGGCATGCCCGCTTCCTCACCGATGTACACTGCTGGCTCCTTCTCCGTGGGGTCGTCGTTCTCGACGCCATTCCGCGCGTCGGGCGGGATGCCGTTCACGTCGTCACTGCCCTTCACGCCGTCCTATGGCTCGGGCGGGCGGCCCATCGCGCCGTCGCTGACCTACGTGCCACCGCAGCCGATGTCCTCCACGGACCTTGCCCTGTCAACTGTCCCGGCCACGTCCCACGCGCTGTTGCCGGTCGCCGCTCCCCAGCTCGCTCTTGATCACAGCGCCATGGCCGCCGCCGAGGCTGCTCCTGCCGGTCCGTTTCAGCTCTCGCACCTTATCACGGTGAAGCTGACGACCGACAACTTCTTCCATTGGCGTGCTGCTCTCCTCCCGCTACTCCGCAGCCGGCACCTCAAGGGCTTCATCGATGGCTCCTTCCCGTGCCCACCGGCCACGGTTGCAGCGGTCATCGCCGACGGAGTACGGGTCTCGGCACCGAACCCTGCTCATCGCGCATGGGTCGCGCAAGACCAGGCCATCCTGACTGCCCTACAGAGCTCCCTCGGTGACGGGGTCTCCGGCTTGGTGCTCTTTGCTGCGTCATCTATGGATGCATGGACAACGCTCGACGCCAGCTTCGCGGGTCAGTCCACTGCTCGGACCATGGCCATCCGCCGCCAGCTCGGGGAGGAGCGCAAGTTGGACCAAACCGCCACCGTCTTCTTCAACAAGATCAAGTGCCTCGCGGACACGCTCTCCTCCGTCGGACAACCTCTCCGCGACGAGGAGTTCTCTGCTTACGTCCTCGCCGGTCTCGACCAGGAGTACGACTCGCTCGCCGAAGCGGTTATTGGTGCTCGACCGCCGATGACTCCGCGTGAGTTATACGGGCATCTCCTGAGCACTGAGCAGCGGGTGGAGTCTCGCCGCTTGGTGCCCGCTTACCAGGATCCTATGGCGCATGCTGCGTCCCGGGGTGGCGGCGGCTACTGTGCTCCCCGCCCTCCATCCACTGGTGCTCCTGCTGCCCCCAGTGGCAGGCTTCGACCGCCTGCTCCGCAGCCTCCACGCCCGCCACCACCCGCCAACAACAACCAGGGTGGCCGGTATGGAGGTCAGCGCCCCACTTGCCAGCTTTGCGGCATTCTGGGTCGTCTGTCGTCTCGCTGCCATCGTCGCTTCAAGCGCGACTTCCTGGGGATCGGCAACGACGGACACAACAACGAGCGCCAGGCGGCTATGGCTACACAAGGCCCTGCGCCTGGCTACACTCCATCATATCCGGTCGAACACACCTGGGTCATGGACACCGGTGCTACGGATCATCTGACGCCTGAGCTTGGTAGGCTTACCACACATGAGCCCTACCGCGGCCACGACCAGGTTCATACTGCAAACAGGTCAGGTATGCACATCTCCCATATTGGTCAGTCTTCACTTCTTACACATACACCTCGCAAACTGCATCTTCGTAATGTTCTACATGTTCCTTCGGTCACTCGTAACTTGTTATCTGTTCCTAAACTTACACTTGACAATAATGTGTTGGTTGAATTTCATCCGTCTCATTTTTTGTCAAGGACCGAGCAACCAGGGACATACTCCTTAGAGGTCGATACTGTCGGGGGCTGTATGCATTGGATGCGGTTTCCCAAGCCTTCACTGGTGTTCGCGCGTCATCGTCTCATTGGCATGCACGTCTTGGTCATCCAACGTCTTCGATAGTGGGTCATGTTCTTCAGCGCCATGATCTTCCCACCTTATCTAGTAATAAAAAATTAGCAGTTTATGATGCTTGTCAGCAAGGAAAGAGTCATCAGCTTCCTTTTGTTTCTTCAACTCGAGTTGTTAGTCATCCTCTAGAAATTGTGTTTTCGGATGTGTGGGGCCCTGCCCAAACCTCTGCCGGTGGTCATAATTATTATGTCAGTTTCATTGATGCTTATAGTCGCTTTACTTGGATGTATCTTCTTAAGCGCAAATCTGATGTGTTCGATGTGTTTGTTAAATTTCAATTGCATGTTGAACGTCTTCTCAAGCATAAAATTATACATGTTCAATCTGATTGGGGGGGGGGGGGGGGGGGTGAGTATCGTAACCTCAACACTTTCTTTGATAAACTTGGGATTTCACATCGTGTGTCATGTCCACATACACATCAACAGAACGGTGCCGCTGAACGCAAACACCGTCACTTAGTTGAAACTGGTCTAACTCTTCTTGCCCATGCATCCGTACCTTTTCGTTTTTGGAGTGATGCATTCTTTACAGCCTGTTTCTTGATCAATAGGCTTCCTACTTGGGTCCTTAACATGAAAACCCCACTCGAGGTTCTGTTTCAGGAGATTCCCGATTATACGTTTCTTAAAGTTTTTGGTTGTGCGTGTTGGCCTCATCTTCGCCCCTACAATAGTCGTAAGCTTGAGTTTCTGTCCAAACAGTGTGTTTTTCTAGGCTATAGTTCCTTGCACAAAGGTTACAAGTGTCTACATGTAGCCACTAATAGAGTTTATATTTCTCGTGATGTCGTGTTTGACGAAAACTTGTTCCCTTTTGCTGCTCTTACTCCATCCGCTCCAATATCCGCACCGGCACATTCATCTCCTATTTCTCCTGACCAATTTGTGGATGCTGCATATTCTCTTGTTTTGTTGCCTAACCATGGTGCAGGAATTGGTCGCGGTGCTCGACTCCAGCTGCTCGAACCCGAGGAAAATGCAGTTGCGCCTGACGTCGATCATGCTCGCTGATGCATGTAAAATGCATACATGAACTTTGCATTATTTTACTTATATTTCACTCATATTTGCATGATATAAGGGTTATAGAAATGTTTTATAATGATTTTGGGAATATTTCATAGTTTTCCCATTTATTTGGAATTAACCCTGTTTTCCAGAAAACGTCTTTTTTAGTGTTTCAGACTTTCCGGGAGCTTCGGGACTCCAAAAAGGGCAAGGCCAAAGAGCACGGTTCCGAATTTTCGAGACGAACGCAATGGGCTTAAATTGAAAACCATAAGCCCAACAGGACGGAAATTAGAGGGTCCCACGTGGCCTACTGTACCTGGCCGCGTGGGCCCACCTCTTTTCCGCCTCGTGGCTCCGATGCCGTCCGTTTTCGTCTCCGTGGCTTCGTCTTGACCTAAAACCAACTATAAAAATAGCCCCCCGAGGAGTTTCGCGAGGCGGCGGTGGAGAAATAGAAAACTAAGAAACATGAGACAAAAGGCTGCCGCCGGAGAAGATCGGAGGGGGGAACGCCGCCGGAATCACCTCCGGAGGGCTCCTCCATCCCCCTCCGGAGTCTCCATCAACACCACCGTCAAGACCAGCACCATCTTCATCAACCTCTCCATCAAGTGTGCTCACCATGACCATGTGTGAGTAGTTTCCATCGAGGCTGAGGGCTCTACCGGTAGCTATGTGGTTCATCTCTCTCTCCCATGGTGTGATCTTTATGTGATCATGTGCTTTGTAATCTAGTTGGATCCATGGATGTTACTCTTCGTTATCTTATGAATTATGCTACCTGAGTGGTTTTATTAATGTAAATTCTGGAGTCACCTTTGTCCCATGGTGCGAAATTGACAGTGTGTGCACCGTGTGTGACTCTTAGGCTAAAGTTTACAGGAATATTTATCATGAGCTATTATTTGTGTTGGATGTCTCTATGAAATTGTGGTGTTTGTTTAGTACTATTTTGGGGCGCTCTTAGTGACATTGGGGTCCCCTAGATGTGGAATGCAACTTTAATGTGTGCTTTTGTAGCCCTACACAATGAATTGTTATCCAACATGAGAATAGTTCAGAGTAGCATAGTGAAGAGGAAACATCTATGTATTCAATTATATTATTATTGTTGAGAGTGTCCACTAGTGAAAGTATGATCCCTAGGCCTTATTTCCAAGCATTGAAAGACCATTTGCTCTCATTTTGGCTCAAGTTTGTTTGCTGCCATTTTTATTTCAGATTGCAATTACCACTCATAATCATCCATATTACTTGTATTTCACTATATCTTCGCCGTACTAGTGCACCTATACATCTGACAAGTGTATTAGGTGTGTTGGGGACACAAGAGACTTCTTGTATCTTAATTGCAGGGTTGGTTGAGAGGAATATCTTTGACCTATACCTCCCTGAGTTCGATAAACCTTGGGTTATTCACTTAAGAGAAACTTTCTGCTGTTCTACAAACCTCTGCACTTGGAGGCCCAACACTGTCTACAAGAATAGAAGCGTGCGTAGACATCAAGACATTTTCTGGCGCCGTTGCCGGGGAGGTAAGGTAAAAGGTACTCACATCTTCTGGCTACTAAGCTATCTAGCACTGTTGCCGGCGTGTGTGTACTCGAAGATATCTTCTTTAGATTCTACAATTATATCTTTTTGTTTCTTGTTTTTATTTCACTAGTTAGGCTTAATGGAAAACAACAAAAAAATTAGAGAGCTATATGAAATTTATCTTGAGTTAGGACATGATGTGTTTGAAGAGAAATTTAAAAGACACATGGAAAATTATTTGCATGATGGTAGCAATGTTATCACTATATATTCTTGGAACACCATTATTGCTAATGCTCTGGAAAAGTTTAAGCTTGGCTAAGCCGTTGTTGATGAATGTGATATTTTTAGTCCCCCAAGTTTTGAGGAGAAATTTTTCTTTGATGATACTTTGTCTCCAATATATGATGATTACAATGATTGTGATATTTTCACTCCACCTACTATTGAGGATATAGTTTATGTTGATTATGATATGCCTCCTATATATGATGTTTACAATGATGAATACGATATTTTCAGTCCATCTACTATTGAGGATAACAATCATTTCGATTATTCTATGCCTCCTATTGATGGTGATTACATTGATGGATGTGATATTTTTACTCCCACTATTACTAATGAAACTGTTTATGCTTGTGTGGAGAGTAATGGTACTATTATGCTTATGGATCATGATAATAATGCTTTATGTGATAGCTATATTGTTGATTTTATTCATGATGCCGCTGAAATTATTTTGAGAGAGGAAAGTTTGGTTATAGAAATCTTCATGTTACTAAATTTATCTCTCTTTTTGTTGAATTTTTCAAGTTGCACTTGCTTTGCCTTCCTATGCTAGTCACTTTGTGCTTTATTGATTTATTTTCTTACAAGATCCCAATGCATAGGAAGTGGGTTAGACTTAAATGTGTTTCATATTTTTCTCTTGATGCTCTCTTTCCGATGTAAGCATCATTAAAACTATCAAAGCCTAGCTATATGGCTATAAAGAAAGCGCTTTGCGGGAGGCAACCCGGTTATTTTTATGTGTGATTTTCTTTGTGTCCTCTTGCTGTATCAAGAGAGTTTGTTTTTAGTTTAGTTTCTGTAGTTTTTAATAAAGTGCCAAGTTTTACCCATTTTGGTCTTGAAAAGTTGCTTAAAGCTTTCGGAGATTTTATTCCTGCACGAATCTGTGCACAGTATGATTTTTAATTCTTATTCTGTAACTCCGAATGAGCTCATATTTGAACTGTAGTTGCAACTTTTCATTCTCTATATGCATGAATTTTTGGAATTTTTCGGCAAAGTTTGGTAGGGTAGAAAAATACGTTTTGCTGCTGCTGTTTTTCTGGACAGATTCTGTCCCATTTTGTTTTATGCATGTTTTGAACTTTTATCTTGAATCTTTTTGATTCAAATGAGTTTATGAGTAGGCATAAAACATTATATACTTTCTGGACATTCTTATGATGATTTGTTTGAGGATTATATGCAGCAAGAAACCTATTTGTTTATCACTACTAATGCACCCCACAGAAAAGAAAATGGGAGAAACGGTGTTTTGAAGTTTTTTCACAGGGATTGGAGGAGATGCACCAAGAGCTATCCAAGGATGGTGAAGACCATAAGCTTGGGGATGTGAAGACAACCCCATGGACCTACACACTCTCGGTTTGCACACGTCTAACTTCTGTTTTTCGATCGAAACACTTTATCGCATAAACTTGGAGCGTCTTTTTGTTTGTTTTTGGTTTGATTGTTATTTTGTGAGACCACCACACTATCATTTATATGAGAAAGAGCTACTGGAAATATGGGTTGAAATATGTTGGATGCTTTTATTGATTGGGAAAAGGGATGTTTGAGTTGATTTTTAATGATACATATAGTTGCATGATTCATGAGCTTGTTTATGAGTAATAATTTGCAAATGCTTTATCAAGAGCTATCACTTTTTCATGTTTTGATGCTGAAAGTTATTTTACTTGTTTAACATGGATTAGTTAGTTCTATGGACACTCATGCATGCATCTAGATGGTCAACTTTCTCCCTCTTGCTAGCCCAAAAACTCCAACAAGTAAAAACTTGTTTCCAACACCTTCAACCAAAGTTATTCCAGTGAGTCCACCATATCTACCTAATGGCTTTATGCTATTCCGAGTATGTTATCATGATATTTGTGTTATCTATACCTCTGAATGAAAATGATTATGTTATTGATTGTCATGGGAAAAGTTGGTTATATAGCTCTCACGAACTTGATGCACACTTTACTTTTATTGCATAAATAAAACATGACCCATTGTGATTAAGATTATGATGCTAGTGGCTTGATAAATGTCCGAGGTTGGGAGTTAGCCCATATGTGCTGTCACATGCAAAGCTTTCAATATGCTCATTTAGTTGATATCATGTACTTTTGTTTATGGATGCCTATCATGGTGAAATGAGGTGGAAATGAAGTAGTTTAAATGAGTTTGTATAAATGGTTAGAGAGACGCCTGGGCCGCTAATCTAAGCCATGCATCATTCATGGTGGAAATTTACTTACATGCTATGGTGAACCGTCTATGATGCACATTATAATAAAAAGCTATTCCAATGGTAAATAAAAAGGGTGTTGAGGGTGTTCATCTTGTTTGTTTGTCTTGTCATTTTGATATGGGCTTGTTCCATATCCTGGGACAAGAGGTACCCCAGTTGACGCTCTTGATGATACTATTATTACTTACAATGATATATAACTTGAACTTGCTTTGTTTCCAAGTTGAGTAACTCATGGTGTAGGTACTTGTATTCAAGGGGCATGAGACACCTAATCTTTACTTTGTCAAGCACACTACTCATATTTGCTTTCACATTAAACTTTAATCATTCAAGATGCTATGATAGGGGTACTGAGAGCTTGACACAAAAAATTCCACATTGCAAACTTAAGTAGAAGAGTTTGGAAGTTAGATGAAACTTATGCATGCTTTACCTCTACTCACATATACATCTTTCCAAAGTGTCCACCTTTTATATTCAGATTTTCATCTACACTCTATGACCAATGTAGGATGTTCTTACTTATCATTATGCATACATGTGGTCCATATTACTATCCTCTATGTTACACTTTGTGAACTATCATTGAACATCCTTGCTTGAATACTTGATATCACTTCATAAACTATCTTGCATATTGCTACTCCTTTGAAGAATGAATCATTTGACTCTATGTAGCAGTAGCAATCACCTTTGATATCCATTGTTAGTGCTATATTGCAAAGTCCATGTTAGTTTTATCACCTTCATACTCGAGGACGAGTATTGGTTAAACTTGGGGATGTTGATGCATGTAAAATGCATACATGAACTTTGCATTATTTTACTTATATTCCAATCATATTTGCATCATATAAGGGTTATATCAATGTTTTATAATGATTTTGGGAATATTTCATAGTTTTCCCATTTATTTGGAATTAACACTGTTTTCCAGAAAACGTCTTTTTTAGTGTTTCAGATTTTCCGGGAGCTTCGGGACTCCAAAATGGGCAAGGCCAAAGAGCACGGTTCAGAATTTTCGAGACAAACGCAATGGGCTTAAATTGAAGACCAGAAGCCCAACAAGATGGAAATTAGAGGGTCCCACGCGACCTACTGTACTTGGCCGCGTCGGCCCACCTCTTTTGCGCCTCGTGGCTCCGATGCCGTCCGTTTTCGTCTCCGTGGCTTCGTCTTGACCTAAAACCGACTATAAAAATAGCCCCCCGAGGAGTTTCGCGAGGCGGCGGAGAAACAGAAAACCCAAAAACAGGAGACAGAAGGCTGCCGCCGAAGAAGATCGGAGGGGGGAACGCCGCCGGAATCACCTCCGGAGGGCTCCTCCATCCCCCCTCCGAAGTCTCCATCAACACCACCGTCAAGACCAGCACCATCTTCATCAACCTCTCCATCAAGTGTGCTCACCATGACCATGTGTGAGTAGTTTCCATCAAGGCTGAGGGCTCTACCGGTAGCTATGTGGTTCATCTCTCTCTCTCCCATGGTGTGATCTTTATGTGATCATGTGCTTTGTAATCTAGTTGGATCCATGGATGTTACTCTTCGTTATCTTATGAATTATGCTACTTGAGTGGTTTTATTAATGTAAATTCCGGAGTCGCCTTTGTCCCATGGTGCGAAATTGACAGTGTGCGCACCGTGTGTGACTCTTAGGCTAAAGTTTACAGGAATATTTATCATGAGCTATTATTTGTGTTGGATGTCTCTATGAAATTGTGGTGTTTGTCTAATACTATTTTGGGGCACTCTTAGTGACATTGGGGTCCCCTAGATGTGGAATGCAACTTTAAGGTGTGCTTTTGTAGCCCTACACAATGAATTGTTATCCAACATGAGAATAGTTCAGAGTAGCATAGTGAAGAGGAAATATCTATGTATTCAATTATATTATTATTGTTGAGAGTGTCCACTAGTGAAAGTATGATCCCTAGGCCTTATTTCCAAGCATTGAAACACCATTTGCTCTCATTTTGGCTCAAGTTTGCTTGCTGCCATTTTTATTTCAGATTGCAATTACAAAAAGAACAGAAAACAAGAACTGGCACTGTGGCATCTTGTTAATAGGTTAGTCCCAGAAAATGCATAAAAATGCTATAAAGTGTAAATAAAACATGTAGCAATTGGCATAATATAAGCATGGAACATCAAACATTATAGATACGTTGGAGACATATCAAGCATCCCCAAGCTTAGTTCTACTCGTCCTCGAGTAGGTAAAACGATAACACCAAAATAATTTCTGAGGAGACATGCTACCACACAATCTTGATCAAATAATATTGCAAGGCTCATGTCATGAATGAAGTGACTCAAGGCAATGGTCTATAGTTTGCTAACAGATAGATAAAGAGTAAACAACTGAATCTTATAAGCAAAAACTTTTCATGAATAGTACTTTCAAGACAAGCATCAATTTTTTTTGCATAAGAGTTAACTCATAAAGCAATAGATTCAAAGTAAAAGGCATTGAAGCAACACATAGGAAGATTTAAGTTTCAGCAATTGCTTTCAACTTTCAACATGTATATCTCATGGATAATTGTCAACACAAAGTAATATAACAAGTGCAATAAGTAAGCATATAAGAATTGTTGCACACAAAGTTGACACAAGTGTTTGCTTCTGATATAGAAAGAAGTAGGTAAATCGACTCAACATAAGTAAAAGACAGGCCCTTGGCAGAGGGAAGCAGGGATTAAATCATGTGCTAGAGCTTTTTAAGTTTTTGAAATCATATAGAGAGCATAAAGTAAGTTTTTGAGAGGTGTTTGTTGTTGTCAACGAATGGCAGTGGGCACTCTATCCCCCTTGTCACCCAGACTTTCAAGAGCGGCTCCCATGAAGGACGTTATTTCTACCCAAGGGTAGATCATCCCTCTTCTCTTTTGTTTACACATGCATATTTATAAATTGGTATGACACTCCTCCCAACCTTTGCTTACACAAGCCATGGCTAACCGAATCCTCGGGTTCCTTCCAACAATCACATACCATGGAGGAGTGCCTATTTGATAATGTTTAACACTTTGAAATTTGCTTATGATAAATCATGGCAAAACATGTGAAGAGAATTAAGCAGTTATAGTTGTAATTAATTGGGACTGGACACCCCATTTGCCAGCTCTTTTTGCAAAATTATTGGATAAGTGGATGTATATGCCACTCGTCCATTGGTGAAAGTCTGTCATGAGTAAATGACAAGGTGGATAGAGACAACTCCACATAACTTCCTTATGAGCTATAAAACATTGACAAAAATAAGAGATAATAGTTTTTGAATAGTTTAAAGGTAGCACATGAAGTATTTACTTGGAATGGCAGGAAATACCACATAGTAGGTAGTTATGGTGGACACAAATGGCATGGGTTTTGGCTCAAGGTTTGGATGCACGAGAATCATTCCCTCCCAGTACAGAGTTTAGGCTAGCAAGGTTTGAAGCAAACACAGGATATCAACTGGTACAGCAAGACTTACATGAGAACATATTGCAAGCATTATAAGACTCTACACTGTCTTCCTTGTTACTCAAACACTTTTACCAGAAAATATCTAGACCTTAGAGATACCAAACATGCAAAACAAATTTCAACAAGCTCTACGGTAGTTCTCCACTAATAGGTTTTAACTACATGATGCAAGAGCTTAAACATGATCTACTTGAGAGCTCAAAACAATTGCAAAGTATCAAATTATCCAAGACAATGATCTACAAGAAGGAGTATGTCTTTTCAATATACCATCTACCACATGTAGCATTTTCTGTTTCCAACCAAACACCAATCAACTTATTTCAACACAAAACTCTCCAAATAATACAACAATAAAACAAGAGAGTACTTCTCTACAAGAACTAACAACTCTGAACAAGAGATGCATGAAAAACATGAGCTAAAAGTGTTGCAGCAGCTAGTCAAGAATATTCAACAAATATAAGTGAAGAACACGAGTATTCATATGAAAAAGCGGAGCGTGTCTCTCTCCCACACAAGAATGCTAGGATCCAATTTATTCAGAAAATGAAAACAACAAAGCAAAAATAAAAGCACACAGACACTCCAAGTAAAGCACATAAGATGTGAAAGAATTAAAATATAGTTTCACTAGAGATGACCTGATAAGTTGTTGATGAAGAAGGGGATGCCTTGGGCATCCCCAAGCTTAGACGCTTGAGTCTTCTTGAAATATGCTTGGGTGACCCACGGGGGCATCCCCAATCTTAGGCTTTTCACTCTTCTTGATCATATTTTATCATCCTCCTCTCTCGATCCTTGAAAACTTCCTTCACACCAAACTCATAGTAGTTCTCATTAGAGGGTTAGTGCATAATAAAAAATTCACATGTTCTATAAGGACACAATCATCTCCAATACTTATGGACATTAGCTATAGCCACTGATGTTTTGTGGAGCAAAGAAATCCACTCAAACACAGTAAAAGAGAGAATGCAAAATAAAAGGCAGAATCTGTCAAAAACAGAACAGTCTGTAAAGACGAATTTTTTCGAGGCACTTAAGTTGCACAGATCAGAAAACTTAAAACAATAGGACAATAAGCATTGCATTCAATGTCCAAAACAATAAAATCAATGGGGAAAAGGTTATTGTTAACCATAATGAGAACATCATCAACTCTCCCCAAAGGTTTCTTCATAGCATTATCAGCAAGATAAACATCCAAATAACAGTGTTCCAAAGGTGGCAAATCAAGCATATCATAGAGTTTCTTAGGCATAACAGAAATGCTAGCACCACGATCACATAAAGCATAACAATCAAAATCATTCACTTTCATCTTAATGATGGGCTCCCAAGCATCTTCTAACTTCCTAGGGATAGAAGCTTCATGTTTTAATTTCTCTTCCCTAGCTTGCATGAGAGCATTTGTAATATGTTTTGTAAAAGCCATATTTATAGCACTAGCATCAGGACTTCTAGCTAGCTTCTGTAAGAACATAATTACTTCAGAAATGTTACAATCATCAAAATCAAAATCATTATGATCAATGGTAGTGGAACCACTGTCTCCCATATTTTGAAAAATTTCAGCATTTTTATCAGGAATACTTTCAGTGGTTTTAGGCAATTTTAACCGTTTTGCAGAGGTAGTAGAAACATTGCCAACACCAATTATGTTACCATTGATAGTAGGAGGTTTACTAGCATGTGAAATATCAGCATTGCTAGTGGTGGTAATAGTACAAACTCTTTATCAATTTTATTCTCTCTTTCCCACCTAACATGCAATTCAGCCAACATCCTAATATTGTTGTCAATTTTAACTTGGATAGCATTGGCAGTAGCAAAAGTCTTGTTCTCTTTAACATCATTAGGCATAGCTTTTAGTTTCAAAAGATCAACATCAAGAGTAAGGCTATCAACTTTAGAAGCAAGAACATCAATTTTTCCAAGCTTTTCCTCAGCAGATTTATTAAAAGCAGTTTGTGTACTAATAAAATCCTTAAGCATGGCTTCAAGATCAGAGGGTACACTTCTATTATTGCTGTATGAATTATCATACGAATTGACATAACCATTACCACTATTTGAAGGATAAGGCTTATAATTGTTACTACCAAAATTATTCCTATAAGCATTGTTGTTGAAATTGTTGTTTTTAATGAAGTTCACATCAACATGCTCTTCTTGAGCAACCAATGAATCTAAATGAACATTATTTGGATCAACATGAGATTTACCATTCACAAGCATAGACATAATAACATCAATCTTATCACTCAAGGAAGAAGTTTCTTCAACATAATTTACCTTCTTACCTTGGGGAGTCCTTTTGGTGTGCCATTCAGAATAATTAATCATCATATCATCAAGAAGCTTTGTTGTAGCACCTAAAGTGATGGACATGAAGGTACCTCCAGCAGCTGAATCTAGAAGGTTTCTTGAAGAAAAATTCAGTCCTGCATAAAAGGTTTGGATGATCATCCAAGCAATCAGTCCATGGGTGGGACAATTCTTTACCAATGATTTCATCCTTTCCCATGCTTGGGCAACATGTTCATTATCAAATTGTTTGAAATTCATAATGCTACTTCTCAAGGATATAATCTTAGCAGGAGGATAATATTTTCCAATGAAAGCATCTTTGCATTTAGTCCATGAATCAATACTATTTCTAGGCAAAGATAGCAACCATTCTTTGGCTCTTCCTCTCAAAAAGAAAGTAAATAATTTCAGCTTAATAATATCTCCATCAATATCCTTATACTTTTGCATCTCACGAAGTTCAATAAAATTATTAAGGTGAGCAGCAGCATCATCAGTACTAACACCAGAAAATTATTCTTTCATAACAAGATTTAACAGAGCAGGTTTAATTTCATAAAAGTCTACTTTAGAAGCAGGTGGAGCAATAGGACATATGAAATTATTATTATTTGTGCTAGTGAAGTCACACAACTTGGTATTCTCAGGAGTACTCATTTTAGCAAAAACAAAACTAGGCTGAAATATAAAAGTAAATGCAAGTAAGTAATTTTTTGCGTGTGTTTTTATAAAGAGAAGCAAACAAGACAAAATGAAAATAAACTAAGCAAGACAATAACAAAGTAAAGAGATTGGAAGTGAGAGACTCCCCTTGCAGAATGTTTGATCTCCCCGGCAACGGCGCCAGGAAAAGTGCTTGATGACGTGAAAGTCACACGTTCGTTGGGAACCCCAAGAGGAAGGTAAGATGAGTGCGGCAGCAAGTTTTCCCTCAGTATGAAACCGAGGTTATCGAACCAGTAGGAGATGAAGACAATTCTGAAGGTGTCAACGGCGCCAGAAAAAGTGTTGTTGGAGGGAGTGCTTCCTCTTCCTGACAATGGTGCCAGAAAAAGTCTGCGTCGAAGGGGAGGTCCTGGCGGTTGACTTGGAACCTGCACACAACACAACCAAAATGCTTTGCCCCAACTTAATAGTGAGGTTGTCAATCTCACCGGCTTGCTGAAAACAAAGGATTAGATGTATAGTGTGGAAAATGATGTTTGTTTGCAGAGAATGAAAGAAAACAATGATTGAAGTAGGTTGTATTATCAGATGTAAAAGAATGGACCAGGGTCCACAGTTCAATAGTGGTGTCTATACATAAAGATAACTAACATGCTTGGTAAACAAATTACAGCTGGGCAATTGACAATATTGAAAGTGCATAATAATAATGCATATGCTAGTAGTGTCTACTATGAGATTTAATTGGGCATTACAACATGGTACACAGACCGCTATCCAGCATGCATCTGTGCCTAAATAGTCCACCTTCAGGTTAACATCCGTACCCCTTTCAGTATTGAGTTGCAAGCAACAGACTATTGCATTAAGTAAAGTGCATAATGTAAGCAACACAATTATCCTTAGACAAAGCATTGCTGTTTTACCCTAGTGGCAACAGCACATCCACAACCTTAGAACTTTCTGTCACTGTCCCAGATTAAATGGAGGCATGAACCCACTATCTAGCATAAATACTCCCTCTTGGAGTCACAAGCATCAACTTGGCCAGAGTATCAACAAGCAACGGAGAGCATGCAAGATCATAAATAACATAGACATGATATTTCAATATTCAAATTGACATAGTATCAATATTCATCGGATCCCAGCAAACACAACATGTAGCATTACAATAAGATGATCTTGATCATGATAGGCAGCTCACAAGATCTAAACTTGATGGCACAAGAGGAGAAGACAACCATCTAGCTACTGCTATGGACCCATAGTCCAAGGATGAACTACTCACACATCACTCCGGAGGCAGGCATGGCGATGTAGAGCCCTCCGGTGATGATTCCCCTCTCCGACAGGGTGCCGGGAAGAGCTTCAGAACCCTCCCGAGTTAGGGTTGACGGCGGCGGCGGCTGTCGGGGGAGTAATTATCCCGCGACTTATTCAAGCAAAGTGCGACTTATTCATAGTCGCACCACTATTGGGCTTGTACAAATATGGGCCGACTCGAGATCATGAGGAAGGATCCAGAAGCTCGAAGATAACTTGACTTGGAAGACAAGACATATGATTAGTCTCCAAGTAGGACTCCGGCTCATACTTTACTTGGGAGAGAAGTTTCCTTGTAACCTTGCGAGCCACCGTCTTTATAAGGTGGACTCCAAGGACCTAGAACCCCAAGCAAAAAAGGCTCTCATACATCTAGAGAGAGAGGCGACTCGATACCTCGATCGCCAACCCCTTGTAAACACCATATTCATATCAATACCAATTTAGGATAGGCAGGACATAGGTCTTTACCTCACATTGAGGGGCCGAACCTAGGTAAAAAACATTGTCTCCTCGTGCCCTGCGATCTTTAGCTCGGAGACGCTCGATCGCTTAATCCCCAGCTCTATGAAGTCATCTCCATGACATCTGCGTGACAATCCCACGACAGTTGGCGCCCACCGTGGGGCCTGCGGTCAAGAGCATCACTTTCCACACTAGATCTGTGCCAGGGACAGAGGATCTCATCGTCGATTCAAGCTCGGCGACTTCAACAATCTCGGTGACTTGATTGCCGCGCCGTTTCAAGCTCGACGATGCCAACATCTACATCAAGGGCAGCAGACAATGTCCGCGCTGCGACTGACTCCGACGACGTCTCGAGAATCACATCGACGATCCGTTCGGTGGAAAGATGCGCAATCAAGTTTCCTAGCAGCTGTCCAAAGCGCATCGGATTCCAACAGTTAGATCTCCGTGGGCGACTCAAACACTGAAGCCCTGTCGAAAGCCGATGAAACTCCGCGCTACTTTGGGAAAACAATTACCGAGGTCGACTCAGAAATCAATTCGAAGATCCCACCGGTGGAACCCTGCGGAATACAATCACGCAGCACTCCGACAAGTTTGAGCCAATTCCAACAGTTAGATCTCCATCAGCAAGTCACGCACTGCAGCGAGGTTTTATATCTAGGCGAGTTCGAAAATCCGCCGCTGGCGACATCTCCAACATCGGCGACTCGCCGCACCATGTTCGTGTCCAGGGGCCCAACATCAACATCACCCTCCCTGCGTGATTTGCCGTCTTCCGTCAGCTTCATAGCTAAGTCGGACGAACATCTCTTCATCAACGGCGGCGGCAACCGACTGTCGCGTTAGCCTGGAGACGCCCGCGGCTGAATATCTTCAACGACACAGCATGGGGGATATGGCTGGCCAAATCTACCAGATCAAGGGACGAAGCATCATCTAATTGATCGGAATTACGACTTTGCTGGCCGAGACGGGAATTTTCTGTTGAACGATGCCAAATCGCTTCCGAGGAAGGGCAAACATCCTAGTCCAAATCAAACACAATCAGGAGTTCAAGCCCTGCGATTAGTACTTTCTAGGAATCAGATAAAGACATCTTTGATCAGCCAAATGAATCACGGCATCAGCTCATGTGCGTGCAAATTCCTAGGAGAGAAAGAGGGAAAGAGATTTTTCTTGGCGGTTAGCGAGTACTGCTTCCATGTGCGGCTCACCAAAATCAACAAGCATAGCCACAAATAGATGAATCATGAAGCAACTCGGATGCCTAGACATCCTCAGCAACCCGCGCACGGGGCTCGACGTCAGTATTACCCTCGAGCATGGTCAAAGATTGATGGAAGTTCCGTTGCCAACATTAGTTGATTTCGATGGTCCGAGTCGAGCTTCAACAAATTCAGCAATGGCGTTTGAGCTCGACAACAGCACCTTCCCCGCGCGTACAGCAGATCGTGCATACTGAATCATCAAGAATTATCGGCAAGTTTCATGACCCGGCGTGGACGGCTGGCCTCAGCGTCAAACAAATTCACACAGGCGTGGTTTCTGCGTCGCCTGCGAACTCACGTGTGCGGTTCAACTATAGGATTCATCTGCACTCAATCATTACGAGGTCATATGGTTTTAACTGGATCAGCGGAGCTCCCACGTCAAATAAAGAATAAAAAAGGGGCACTTCGAGCTGGATCAGGATTTGATTGCCATATCCGATCGCCACCCCTCGTCCAGACCATGCGACTAAAAAGAAGGAAAAATATTGCTGCTGCATCCCACGTGAAAACCAGTCTCAACCAGTTGTATTCAGATTCACACACGAATCGAGAAACTGGTCTGGAATCAAGAAAAAAGGAAAATCTTGGTTGCTAGCTTGTCATTTGCATGGCTCAGCTTGGCATAGGGAATAAAAGAAGAGGTAAGAAAAAGGAAAAAGGAGGTGAGCGACTCATTGATCAGCATGCCTAGTACCGACTCACTGCAGGCGACTTCCACCGCACTGCGGCTTACCACCGCGGACAACTTCAGCCAAATCCTTGTCGCAGGAGGCTTCACCAACAACGTTGCCTCCAGCAACAATCTCAACATCAGACATATAGCACCATGAAGTTCGATGATCTAGATGCCGACGTCCGGCTGAACGCTGCTCCAAAAAAGATCAGGGTGACTATTCTCAAGCTCGCCAAAGGCGACTTCCACTTTGCCGCGACTGTCATCAATATCGACGCGGAAGATTTCAACATCACCAGCATCACGAGATTTTTTGTCATCGCTTGCTATGTCTTGACGATTTGTCGAAGCGCTGCGTTGCCAAGAAGCCAAGAGTACAGTGCGCCGTTCCAGTCTAATGCCAAGATTGCCCGCGACTCGACAAATGGCCAAGCGACCCAAAGATCATTGTTACCCTCAACGACTCGCTAGGTGAACTTTGCGACTTAATACCTCAGTCGCACCTGCTCGGCGACTTAAAGGATTCGACCACCTGGAAGATAGAAACGTAAAATGGGCCAGCAGCCAGTTCGTAGTGCAATAAAACTTGCCGTCGTTGTCGGCTCGCTGTACTAGCCAGTTTAGCCATCAGCGTCGGAACAGGTTCGACGAATCGACATCCATAGCCCGCGGTCAACATCAGGGACACAAAAACAAGATAAGTTGCTATTATACTCAAGTTTCGCAGTCTTTTACTTTTATCAGTAAAATTAAGTTCTCTTCGAGTCTATCTCGGGGGCTGCATTTCTAGGTTATTATGCCTTTTATTAAATGCCTTTGCGACTCATATTATATCATGTTGTAGACTTTAAATTCTTATCAGCTTTTGTAGATTTAATTACATCTACTTCTCAATACATTCGTCAAATTAGAGTTCTTTATAACTCGCATTGCAAAGTCTAGCTATTTACAGCTTGCATTGAATATCAAGATCACCACTACATGTTCAAGCATTGATATTTGGCGATTTATTTGTCATTCTATGACTTATCATTATATCAATTTATGACTGATCGTTATATAATTTCATGATTTATCATCATATCATTTTATTAATCATCATCGACTTATTGTTATATCAATTTATGAGTCGCATAGTGATTTACCCCCATATTATTTTATGAGTCGCAAACAGCTCATCATTACATCAGTTTATGAGTCATTAATGAATCATTATCTTATCAAATATTTGAGTTAAAACAGGTGACTCGCTGTACTACATCTACAGCTAATCAGAGCTGGTTATCATCAAAGCTAATTAGAGCTCGTCACGGCCATTGCAGCCGTTAAAAGCAATAATCCTGGTTATTCTCGCCTTAAGTCAGAAGTATCTTTGCACTATGCGGCCAAAGTACTGGGGTGCGGTGTCAATCGAGTGTGATTGCCTATCATGGCCGCCAGCGACCCTGAACATGCATTTTTACCTGGGAAATACTTAGCCACGCGAAGACCTACTTAACGGTAATAGAGATAATTCAGAAGGACTAAAGTACCCGCGTGTGGCGTCAATCGAGTCTGATGCCTATCATGGCTGCCTATCATGGCCGTTCTCGACCCTGAACACACATTAGATTTGGTAAATACTGAGTCAAGTACCATATGCTATCATGCATCGTACAATATGCTATCATGCATCTTACCAGTTGCTATCATGCAACTAAGTTGCTATTATGCAACCATTTGCTATCATGCAGATTACAACATGCTATCATGCGACATACCATTTGCTATCATGCAGATTATACTATGCTATCATGCAGGGTACCATATGCTATTATGTGGAGTACTAACTTTTTATCATAATTATTACCAGCCGCCAAGGCTAACATATTATTATCAAGTTATTATCATTGTTTCCTCGGGGGCTTTGCCCTTTGAATTTCAGGAACATATAACTCAGCCAATTGATTTGAACTGGCATGACCAGAATTTTCATGATTGAGATAATTATCTCCTTATATCGGCTGATAAAGCCACCATTGTTTATTTAACTACAGCCACATCAAGTGGAATTTATATCATTATTATCTCGCGGCAACAATATTTGTCAATCTGTTGCAGGATCAAATTGCAACGATATGCTATCAAGCAGGATAATGAAAGCATGCCTGCTTAATGCCTGGGGGCTAGGACAATCAAATTTTTGTCTAAATTGAGATATTTTTGAGTCCCGAGCAGCATGATCAAGCATGCAACTTGGCCCTCAGGGGCTATACATCCACCATATCTGGCGGTCTTTATTATACTCATATACCATGATTACATGCAGATTTCATTTTTTGCAGCACATGAGAATATATATCCATTTGCGAGTCAAATTAACGATTCGGAAATATTTAAATACAGGTTGTGGCTATATGCCATTGAGCCGCCATGTTTCAACATGCGTTTAGATGGCTCGTCATCATAACATGACAGATTATTATACTCTAATGATTGACCAGCTTATTTATGCTTATGGTCTTTTTTGCTTTGATGTCTATGACTCAGCACCTTATACACATTTGGCTGATATATCTTGACGCTCATAAGTTATTATTCTTATGATTTCAGCTCAGTCTTACACCCAACAGGAAAAGGTGGTTTTCACCAAGTGCTTCGTGGAAAACTTACCGCGATTCTGCAGCTTCAATGCGACCAAGACAGAAGTGCTCAATTGGCAACATAGTGGCTAAATGAGCCGCAAAAACAGCGACTCATCGCTTTTACATTGGCGGCTCAATAAGCTGCTACGCTCGTGACTCATCATCAGCAAGTCGCCAAGCTCGACATCGACAAATCGGCAAGAACTACATACGCAAGCCTGCAAGATCATCATCAAGACATAATCTTCCGCCTGATTCTATGAATCACCCGGAAGCTTGGGGGCTAATGTCGGGGGAGTAATTATCCCGCGACTTATTCAAGCAAAGTGTGACTTATTCATAGTCGCACCACTATTGGGCTTGTACAAATATGGGCCGACTCAAGATCATGAGGAAGGATCCAGAAGCTCGAAGATAACTTGACTTGGAAGACAAGACATATGATTAGTCTCCAAGTAGGACTTCGGCTCATACTTTCCTTGGGAGAGAAGTTTCCTTGTAACGTTGCGAGCCACCGTCTTTATAAGGTGGACTCCAAGGACCTAGAACCCCAAGCAAAAAAGGCTCTCATACATCTAGAGAGAGGCAACTCGATACCTCGATCGCCAACCCCTTGTAAACACCATATTCATATCAATACCAATCTAGGATAGGCAGGACATAGGTCTTTACCTCACATTGAGGGGCCGAACCTGGGTAAAAACATTGTCTCCTCGTGCCCTGCGATCTTTAGCTCGGAGACGCTCGATCGCTTAATCCCCAGCTCTATGAAGTCATCTCCATGACATCTGCGTGACAATCCCACGACAGCGGCGGCTCTGGAACTTTTCATGGAATATGACTCGGGTATTTAGGGTTTTCCTGAATAGATGTATTTATAGGCGAAGGGGCGACGTCGGTGGATACCCGAGGGGCCCACACCACGTGGCAGCGTGGCAGAAGGTGGGGCCGCACCGTGGCATGGTGTGGCCGCCTCCTCGGTCCCCTTCGTGTCTCCTTCGGACTCTGTGTACGTGACGGAAAAATAGGGACCTGGGCTTTTGTTTCATCCAATTCCGAGAATATTTCCAGAAATACAAAAACTCCAGAAAACAGGAACTGGCACTGTGGCATCTTGTTAATAGGTTAGTCCCAGAAAATGCATAAAAATGCTATAAAGTGTAAATAAAACATGTAGCAATTGGCATAATATAAGCATGGAACATCAGAAATTATAGATACGTTGGAGACGTATCAGCGGCAAGAACAAGAACAATGTGAAACAAAAGAACCATGTCAACGATCGCCGTGATGGCGGAGGGGACGCGTCCAAGATCAAGTGCTATAATTCCAATAAGTTTGCAGGTCACATCTCCAGGAACTGTCCCGAACCACGACGCGAGCGCAAGGGTCAGCAGCAACAAGGCCAAGCACTCGTGGCGAGCGCGGAGGAGAACGAGCCAACCCTCCATCTCGGACAAGCCTGTACACTGAGCGATGATGACGGTCCATCACTGCTGATGGCGATCGTCACGGCTGCACATGGCGTGTACAAGCATGCCAACACCGGTGACGACCAGCACGGGCGAGCACATCAACATCGTCGAGGAACGCGTCTTCCTCACAAAGATGGACCAGAGCGATGACACCTGGTTCCTGGACATCGGCGCCAGCAACCACATGACAAGACGGCGTGGGGTCTTCGCCGAGCTGGACACCTCCATCTCCGGCACAGTGAAGTTTTGTGACGGCTTCGTCGTCGACGTCAAGGGATGGAGAACGATCATGTTCGCCTGCGGCAACGGCGAGCACCATTCCCTAACGGATGTGTACTTCATCCTGCAGTTGCGCAACAACATCATGAGTCTTGGGCAGCTGGACGAACATGGCCTGTCAGTTGCTGATTCGCGATGGGTACCTGAAGCTGCACGACCAGCAAGGACGGTTGCTTGCCAAGGTACCAAGGGCGCGGAACCGGCTGTACATCGTTCAGCTGAGCATCGCCGCGCCGGTGTGCTTGGCAGCACACCACGAAGATGATGCATGGAGGTGGCACGCAAGATACAGCCACCTCAACTTCAATGCCCTGAGAAAGCTCGCGCGCAACGGCATGGTGCGTAGCCTGCCATCGATTGACCATGTCGATCAGCTGTGCGAGGGGTGCCTCGCCGGCAAGCAGAGACACACGTGGTTTCCGCAGCAAGCAAAGAAAAGGGCTGTTGGGCTACTGCCTGCTGGACCTGGTCCACGGCGATCTCTGTGGCATGATCACGCCGGCGACGCCTGGCGGGAAACGGTACTTTCTACTCCTTGTCGATGATCAAAGTCGCTACATGTGGCTCACGCTGCTTGTCGGGGAATACTTTCTGGGTTAACCCGCGGCCCAGTGCGACTTAACTTACTCGCACGGACGAAGGCCCACTTTAGGTCGCTACATGTGTCTCCGAGTAGGCCTCTATGGATGTATTCCTTATGTGGGAAGTTTCCTTTTGTAAACCTAGCGAGACTCTGTGTATATAAAGAGGACTCGCAGGACTTAGAGCGGGTCAAGCTATCAAGCCCAAACCCTAGCTCATACGGCGAGTACCAGATCGGATCGCCTCCATTGTAACACCTCGATTATCATATCAATACCAATCTAGGGTAGGCAGGAAGTAGGTCTTTTACCTCACATTGAGGGGGCCGAACCTGGGTAAATCTGTGTTGATCTTTGTTCCTGCGATCCCAAGCTCGGAGATGCTTGACTCGCATAATCCCACACCTACGAAGTCATCTATGACACCTGACGTGACAAACCCACGACAGTTGGCGCCCACCGTGGGGCCTGCGGTCAAGAGCGTCACGTTCCGCGCAGGATCCATGAAGGGAGCTGAAGATCTTGTTGTTGGCCGTATCATCACGGTCAATGGCACACCCCTCATCGACGATTCAAGCTGGGGGCCGGAAGCAGATTACTTGGAGACCGGCCACGTCATCCCCTTTGGATCCATCAACGTCTTCGTCGGCTTCATTGGCGGCGAGTCAGAGGATCCATCGCAACATGGCGACTCAGAAGAAGGAGTCGCGGTAACAGTGGACCAAGAAGAAGAATCTATCAACCACGAGTCGCTGCCTCTCGAAGACGAAGAAGGCCAATCCATTGAGTATGTCCTTGAGGAAAGGCTATGCGGAGGCCCTGTGGATAGTGGCTCGCCCTCTGTAGAAGATCGGCACGTGAAGGGGTCTACAGGACCACAGAAGCAGACGAAGGGCTGGGCATGCCACCAGGCAGCTTAGCCCCCACACCGCCGGAAGCAGCAGAACAAGCCGCGCTAGACGCATCAGGAGTCGCGGCATCCGCTGCGATGACGCCAGGAGTCGCGGCCTCAGGAGTCGCAAACAGAGAGACCCACCTGGAGTCGCGCCTGCGGAATCAGGGTCAAGGGTAACCCCCAACGCAGCGGTCACGCCGCCACAGGGAAGCGTGTTGTTTACGCCAATATCTGCGGTTAACGCGGCTGCTAGGGTGACAGAATTGGAGGCTACCAGGATCGGGCTATATGATGAAGTCCAGAGAATCGCAGATGAGAGAGCCAGGCTGGCGCGTGAGAACAGCGCCTCCAACAGGAGCAACTGCGACTCATCGAGGAAACCAATACTCTGCAAGGAATACAGGCCACCTTGCCACACAGACGCCACGCGAGTCGCCTGCAGCCAGGAACAGTAAACCCTATGGAGCTGTTCCAATCACCTACCGCTGAACCAGCAATTGCGGTCCCGTCAGCCGCCACCAACACGATCCCATCAGTCGCCACCAACACGGCGCACCCGGTCGCATGGTCAGGGGTCGCACAACCTTCAGTCGCGGTACCCGCACACATGGCACCATCTGCCATGGTTATGCGGTCCGTGGCCCCGTTAGCTGCGCCCGCGGTTCAAGCAATCGCTGTACCATCAATCGTACCAGCGGTTCCATCTTTCGCAGCACCAAGAGTAGCAGAGATACCTGGGTCAAGGGCCATAGTACAGGCTAACAACAGGGCCATGATGCCCCCGCCATTGACGCAGCCAACCTTTGTTCAGCAATCGCCACAGCAGCCTCAAAGGTTCCACACGCCGCAAGGGCATTATGTTAGCCCAGTGGAGAATCTCTTTGCAGCCACAAACATCTTGGCCAGATTAGCGCCAGCAGGAAACACGCCAATGGACAGAGAGGCACGGCGCGCCATTGAGATGCTGAGCACAGCAGTAATACAGCAGGCGAATATGTCCGAACACGCAGGACGGCTGCACTCCACCCCTTACAATAGCAGAGCAACGGCGGAGAGAAGCATCCACGCGGAGTCGCCACACGTTGCGACCTCAGTCGGCTAGGCGACAAAGGGAAGATCAACCTGCGGCTCAAAATCAACCTCAGCAAATTCAACCCATAGAGATTGTGCAGCCGCGCGCGGCGGCCAATCCAATAGGAAGGCCAGCTTCGTCCAACCTATCGTCGCGACTCAAAGGCCCAGTCTGTTTCAGCGAAAGAATCAGGTCTGAACCGTTTCCTGCAGATTTCAAAGGGCCTCGCAAGGTCGCCAACTACAACGCCAGCATGGACCCTGTTACTTGGCTCAACAATTACGAGATGGGCATGAGCATCCTAAATGCATCCGAAGAGATCTGCGCACGTTACCTAAACATGATGTTAGAAGGCGCAGCCCACATATGGCTACAAAATTTGCCACCAAATTCAATAAACTCTTGGGATGAGATGAAGGAAGCTTTTATCAAGAATTTCCAAGGAACATGCAAGCGACTCTGCAGCATAGAGGACCTTGAGCGTTGTGTACAGAAGGAAGGCGAGTCGAGTCGCCACTGGATGAGAAGGGTCGCAGAGATCATACATTCCTCAGATAACATACCACCCAGTTCAGCAGTCCTTGTCATGGAGAAAAATTGCAAATTTGAGCCGCTAGTCCACAAACTAGGTCGCATGAAGGATAAAGTCAAGAGCCTAAGCGAGGTAATGGCGGCGGCCAACAAGTATGCTAGCTCGGATAAAACCAGGGACGCATCTGATGGGGAGGAAGAGGAAAACACTGGCAAGGGAAAGAAGGCCAGTAGCAAGCCTCAACAACAGCAAGCTAGCAATGCCAATGCGAGTTATAACAAGCGCAAAAACGAGGAAGGAAACTCAGGGTTAGTCGCAAATACGAATACTCGTTACAAACAAAGCAGCAGCAGAGGAAGGAATTTTCACCCAGTTAATTTGGAAGAGGTTTTCAACCGCCCCTGCGACATCCATATAGGAAAAGATGGGAAACCACCCAACCACACGAAGGCACAGTGTTATCATTACAAAAAGTGGAAGGATGGACAGCCACTCAACACAAACTTCAATCATCAAAACAACGAGGAAGGTAAACACGGCGGAGGCAACAACAGCAACAACGCCGTCCCAAATCCGCAGCCAGATCAGCCACAGTTCCCAAAACAGTTGGGTCAGTATCATACCATTGTGGTGAATACTTCAAGGAGGGAACAAAAGCTGCGACGACGCAATCAGGCTGTTAACGCCATAGTACCAGCCGTCCCACAGTGGCTAAAGTGGTCCGAGCAACCAGTAGTTTGGAGCCGCGAGGATCACCCAGGAGAAATAAATGAAGAGGGAAAACTCGCGCTGGTGGTTGCCCCTCAAGTCGCAGGGTACAAGTTGAGCAAAGTACTGATGGATGGAGGCAGCAGCATCAATATATTATACTATGAAACCTTCAAAAAATGAACCTTCAAGAAAAGCAGCTACACCCATCAAGAACAACGTTTCATGGTGTCGTGCCAGGCATATCAGCTCAGCCATTGGGGCGAGTTAACTTGGAGGTCGCCTTTGGGACACAAAGCAACTTCAGGAGCGAGTACATTTGGTTCGAGGTTGTAGATTTCCAGAGCCCATATCATGCGCTGTTTGGCAGAGAAGCATTCGCAAAGTTTATGGCTAGGCCGTGCTATGTGTACCTAAAGCTTAAAATACCAGGCCCTAGGGAGTCATCACCATCAATGGCGACAAAAGAATAGCTCAAGAATGCGAAGAGGCGACAAGGCCATAGCCAGAGCAGCTTGCATCGCAGAGAGCGCGCCCATGCGCGAGTCGCAGGAGAATTTTGATGACATCGTGAAGGCCAAGAGGCACCTGCCTGACTTGCGACTTCAGATTACGGCCGCAAGGGAGGCAAGGAAGTCAAAGGCTACGAGCCATTGCCAATAAGGACACATCCCAGGCATCGCGAGTTGCCATCAGCAGCCGCAGCAAAATTATTAAGAGTTTACATCATCAAGCTGGCCACTCAGGGCTAAAAATTTCAATTCTGGTCGCCACTCAGGCGCGACCGACCCAATGTGACACTTCTGATCGCCACCTAGGCGCGATCGACCCAATTCTGGTCGCCACTCAGGCGCGACCGACCCATGTAACATCTCTGGTTGCCACCTAGGCGCAACCGACCCAATTCTGGTCGCCACTCAGGCGCGACCGACCCATGTAACATCTCTGGTTGCCACCTAGGCGCAACCGACCCAAGCATCATTCTGGTCGCCACTCAGGCGCGACCGACCCATGTAACATCTCTGGTTGCCACCTAGGCGCAAACCCAAGCATCACTTCTGGTCGCCACCTAGGCGCGACCGACCCTATGTATCATATAATGATTCTGAAATAAAGCATCTCAAACTACCAATTGAGCTGTGAGTCTTTTATTTTTTAATCATTGGTCCCTTGGGGGTGCGGCAGCTTTTTAGCGCGGCCTATTCCTTGGGATCGCCAAACAAGTGGCATTTATCGTGATTATACTCAACCTCTCTTGGATGCGACTTGCACTATGCGGCCAAAGTACTGGGGGTGCGGCGTCAATCGAGTTTGATTGCCTATCATGGCCGCTCTCGACCCTGAACACGCACTTTTTACCTGGGAAATACTGAGCCGCGCAAGGGCCTAAGTGAGGAAAAACCGAGACAAATCATAAGGACCAGCCTATTGGTCGAAACATGTACTGCCAAGAGTACTTAAGCAAACCATAATATTGTCTTATGACACATAAATTCTAACAATTATTACAGACCGCTAAGGGCCAAGATCATCAAACCATTGTTTTCTCTTCTTCACTTGTGCGCAGCTTTTGGCCGGTGGGAAGGAGGAACAGGCGGCTTACCAAGCTTGCCAGAAGGAGCAATCGCAGGCTCGCTGGAGGGCTCTTCAGTCGCGGGCTTGGGGGCTGCAGAGCTGGATACGCCTGGAGAGGGGTTCTTTTCCTGCGGAATCACCGCACTGGATGACGGAGCGGGTAACTTCTCCCATCTGCTTCCATCTGCATTATACTTGCCCATATAGGTCGCAAGATCTATCCCCTCCACCAGTTCAGTCGCGTGGCCGCGCATATCCTTCCAAGTCGTCGCATATTCTGAGGCCGTCAGTTCGGTGCCATCCACCTTCTTCGAGGGCCTACCTTTTGCAACCTTGGCAGCATCAAAAGAAGGATAGTACGTCTTGGCCAAAGCAAGAACATGAGCCGCGCCGGTGCGAGCTGAGGACTCCTTCCAGTCCAAAAAGAACTGAGGCGCCCTAAGCAGTCTTTTTAGCAGCCCTTCAGAATCACCGGGGACTGGCTTGGTCGGCAGCAGGCACTTAGACAGTGATTTCATGGCGTCACAAGTTCTTCGCGAAAAATCGCGGATATACTCCAGCTGTTCTTGAGTACTGCCGCGCTGCTCCTTGGCATCTTCACCTACATCGAGGCATGTCTCCGTCAGCTCTACAACATACAGGCAAAGATAGTAGAGAAAACAGATGCAGATATGAGTCGCAACACATACCAGTTAACTCTTGAGTCATGATGCACACTTTGGCGTGGAAGGTTATGGGCATCAGAAACTTTCTTCAACTTTTTCTCAAGCTCGCCAATGGAAACAGCCTTAAGCCTTGCGTCCTCATTGGCATCAGCAATGGCGTCTTTCTGAGCACTGACTTGGAGGTCCAGCTGCTGGACCCTCTTGGAACTTCTCTTCAACAGTTTTAAGCCGCAGCTCGGTGGCTTTGGCTTGCTCAGATAACTTGAAGCTTTCATCAGATAGCTCGCCCATCCTGGTTTCCCTCTTCTTCAGCTCAGCGTCACGCTGGCCAAGGAGCTCGCGCAGCCTCTCCAGTTCAGAGGGAGTATCCCCCAGCTGCTTTTCCAAGGCAAGTTTGGCAGCGTTATGGAGCTTAGTTCCTCCTACGAAGGGTACATCAGTTAGTAAGTATATATCAACAGCTAAAAGAGAAGCATCAAGTCTCCCTTTACAGTCAAAGAAGAAACTTGATCCTTGGGGGCTAGAGACAGATAACTGGAGATAGAAGTTTACCTTATAAGCCGCAGACAGGTCAGACAGTGCCTTGCGGAGCTCCATGGCTTGCTTGTCATTTGAGGCAATGATAGCCTCTGACAGTCTCTCAGCGCGGCTTGTGGAGGAGGAAGAAGCAACCTCAGCACGCAGAATTGGCGACCGCAGGCTGTCCGCCGCTGGCGACTCAATCACTGGCGCATCAGCATCCTTGGCCATTACATCTATGGAGGAGGGGTTGACCTTCTCCACGTCCTGGATCATAAGGGGATCCGTTCTATCCTCCAGAGCCACCTCTTGGGTGGCTGTGTCAAGAACAGGGACCGTGGCCAGGTCATCAGTGGTGGCCACGCCCTCTACCATGGCGGTATGAGCCGCAGGTGATAAATGCGGCTCAACCGCGGTTCCAGGCTCAGCGCGGGTTTAGCCGCACTTCTGAAAAAGCAAGGGCATTGTGTGAAGAAGAAGCACATAAGCCAGAATAAAAGTATTATAAGCACAGGGAAAAGTTACTAACTCTGGAGCCATCTTCACAAAGGCCATAAGTTCACCGCTTGACGGTGAGGACAGGCCTTGGGTCCCAGAATCTACGAGCAGAAGTTTTGCGTGTCAGTAGAGGAAAAAGAATAAGCATTCAAGATGACAAGACAACAGAAATTACCAGAGTGGGGACCCATGTCTTCTTCAGCAGAGGCGGTGGCTTTGAAAGCACGCCTGGCAACGAGGAGGTCGCGCCCGTAGCAGGTTTGCGACGCTTCGTGGCCTCAGGGTTTTCCAGAGCATCAACCTCTGGTTCCTCACGAGATAGCCTCTTGGAGGCTCTACGGGGAGTTGGTCCAGCCGCGGCAACAGAACTCGCGGCTGGCACTGGACTGTCATCCTCGTCCAGTTCAGTCTCTTCACCATCTGAGGCCGCAGAAGCAACAGAAGGGATATCAGCAGTCTCGCTGCCCTCTAGAGTGGGCAGCAACTTCTTTCGTGCGGCACGCTTGGGAGCAGCAGTGCCGGCGACGGTCGCAGGCAGCGACCAGTAGTTCTCATCAGCCTGGATCAGGGAGATATAAGTTGCAGTATTAAGAAAAGGAATGCGACTCAACTACGAAGGCGAAAAGACAGAGAAGAGGAGTTACCTCAAAAGGCTTGTTGTTAACACTGAAAGGGGCAAGCCCCACCTTATCGAAGGAGATGTCCTTCTCCTCAGTCACGCGGGTGACAAATTCCACCCAATCCTCAGGCCTCCAGTCCGAAGCCTTGATACGATCAACGTCAGCAGAGGTGCCTGTGCACTCAAGGAAGGATCGCTGTCGTGGACTCACGGGCTGAATGCGCCATTTGGTCCAGCAAGAGAGAAGATCAAGGCCAGTAAGACCATGACCTATTAAGGCGCGGACTTGATCAGCGACTCATTGATGAAGGCATGGACGAGTCGCGGGGTTTTGATTTCAGTGCCTCGGTAGGCACGAAGAGGGTGTTAGACCAGGAGGGAAGGCGAGTTTCGCCCTCCGGTGAAGTATCTTGGCAATAGAAGAAAGATTTTTGCCAAGCCCTGGGTCGATTCGCCAGGGCTAGCTTGGGAAGGCAAGAGTTCCTATGGCGTTGAAGAGAGATGGCGCCGACCTGAACGTAGGCGCCACCCTTGGAGACAAGTTGGCTGTTGCAGGTGAAAGAGGCCAGCCATAGATCGATGTTGGGGGCTATGCCAAGATAATCCTCGCACAGCACATGAAAATTGCTCACCTGGAGCATTGAGTTGGGCCCGATGTCGTGAAGACGGAGGCCTAGGCGTTGCAGCAAATTGCGGAAGAAGGGAGAACCTGGCGGCGTGAATCCACGCTCCACGTGCTCCACGAACATCACCAGCTCGTTGGGCTTGGGGCGCGGCTCGATTTCATCGCCTGGCGCCCGCCAGACGCCGTCCTCCTTCGGCGGCAAGAAGCCAGCCTCGGCCAGATCCGCAAGAGTTTCCTCCGTTACCCAGGATCCTTCCCAGTTGCAGGAGATCTTGCGCCTATCGTCAGATGGCTTCGCCTTGGGCGCCATTGCGAGGGGGAGATTGGATTGGGGAACTAGGCTCGGGTCGAGGAAGAAGACGGCGCGGCTAGGGATGAGAAGATTGCAAGGGCAAATGGATAATGACCTAGGTGGCCGCAGCTTATAACTGAAGGGGCCCGCAACTAACGGCATTATCTGTGCTCGCAACCAACGGCACAATTTGCGCCCGCAAAACGAGTAACGGTCCGCAATTAAAGGAAACGGAATATTTCCAGAAGGAAGAGATGAGTCGCGAGATGAGTCACAGCTCTGAATCGCATAAGTCAGGAGATTGGTCAGAACGTTTGCAGTGCGGCTCAGAGACCATTTCAAGAGGTCAGAAGATTCTCACCGTAAAGTCCTAACCAATCTTGGGGGCTAATGTCGGGGGAATACTTTCTGGATTAACCCGCGGCCCAGTGCGACTTAACTTACTCGCACGGACGAAGGCCCACTTGGGAGCAAGCCCAATATTGAACCGCCATAAGGGAAAGATCTAGAAGACATATCCCGGAGGACGTGAAGACCAAGTAGTCTCCGAGTAGGCCTCTGTGGATGTATTCCTTATGGGGAAGTTTCCTTTTGTAACCTAGCGAGCCTCTGTGTATATAAAGAGGACTCGCAGGACTTAGAGCGGGTCAAGCTATCAAGCCCAAACCCTAGCTCATACGGCGAGTACCAGATCGGATCGCCTCCATTGTAACACCTCGATTATCATATCAATACCAATCTAGGGTAGGCAGGAAGTAGGTCTTTTACCTCACATTGAGGGGGCCGAACCTGGGTAAATCTGTGTTGATCTTTGTTCCTGCGATCCCAAGCTCGGAGATGCTTGACTCGCATAATCCCACACCTACGAAGTCATCTATGACACCTGACGTGACAAACCCGCGACACTGCTGGCGACGAAGGATCAGGCTGCAACAGAAATCAAGCACTTCAGAGCCGCAGCTGAGATGGGGACTGGGAGAAAGCTTCGCCTACTGCGCACGGACCGCGGCGGTGAGTTCACCGTGGCCACGTTCGCCGCGTACTGCGCCGACGAAGGAATCGGGTGTCGGCTGACGTCTCCCCACTCACCAGAGCAGAACGGGGTAGTGGAGCGTCGAAATCAGACGATTGTCTCCACTGCCCGCAGCTTGATGAAGGCGAAAGGAGTTCCGACGCTGTTCTGGGGAGAGGTGGTGAACACCGCCGCGTACCTCCTAAACCGGTCGCCTATGAAGAGTGTCACAGGGAAAAATCCATTCGATGTATGGCATGGCTATAAGCCAGATGTAAGCTATCTATGCATTTTTGGCTGTGTGGCACATGTGAAGGTGACGAAGCTGAACCCGGCAAAGCTTGACGATCGAAGCATCCCGATGGTGTTCTTCGGGTACGAGCCCGAGACAACAGCCTATCGCGTCTACAACACCATCAAGAACAGCGTCCACGTCACATGCGACGTCATCTTTGATGAAAGCGCAAGATGGGATTGGGAGAAGACATGTGTCACGGTGGACGAGACGCCGTTCTTCGTCGAGGTGTACACACACCAGGCTACGGGTGCAACAAGCTCTGTCATGGCAGAGAACTCTGCCGCAGGCAGCGCCAGCCCTACGGTATCGTCATCACGCGCTGCTACACCATTTGCAAGCACTGCATCTCCGTCTTCCCCTGCTACATCGACTCCGACAGCAGCCGCAAGCGGGAACGGCGGAGAGGCAATGACACCTCCACAGCCATGACATCCAATGCTAACTCGAGCGCGCAATGGCATCGTCAATCCTAACCATCTTTATGATAATGACTATGTCATGAAAGCAGATGGGGAGGAGGAGAGCGAGGACGTGTGCTTCGTTGCGGCAGAAGAACCAACCAACATCGACGCGACGCTGAACGAGCACTGCTGGAAGCGAGCCATGGACGCTGAAATGGCCTCGATCGAGAGCAACAATACTTGGGAGTTTGCATCGCTTCCAAGAGGACATCGAGTCATAGGGCTCAAGTGGGTGTTCAAGGTGAAAAGGGACCCTGACGGCAACATGATCAAGCACAAGGCGCCTGTCGTCGCCAAAGGGTACGCGCAGTGGCAAGGCGTGTACTTCGACGAGGTGTTCGCCCCGGTGGCACACATGGAGACCGTGCAACTGCTGCTGGCGATTGCGGCTGGAAGGTGCACCACATGGACGTCAAATCTGCGTTCCTAAACGGCGACCTCACGGAGGAGGTGTCCGTGCACCAGTCGCCCAGGTACATCGACCACGACAATGAACAAAAGGTCCTCAGGCTGCGCAAGGCACTCGTGTCGCTCGGCTTTGTGCGCAGCCTTCTCGAGCACGCCGTGTATAGGAGAAACAACGGCACGACCACGCTCATCGTTGGCGTCTATGTCAACGATCTGATCATCACCGGCACCAACGATGATGACATCGCCGCGTTCAAGGAACAGATGCACAACCTGTTCGACATGAGCGACCTCGGACTCCTCAGCTATTACTTCGGGATCGAGATCAAGCAGGAGGTCGGCACGATCATGCTCTGCCAGAGCGCCTATGCCGGCAAGATCCTGGACGCTGCGGGACTGGCAGGTTGCAAAGCCTGTCACACTCCGTTGGAAAATCGACTGAAGCTGACCAAGGCAGGAGTTGGCGACATCGTGGATGCTTCAGGCTACAGGAGCATCGTTGGGAGCTTGAGATACTTGTGCAACACCAGGCCTGACATCACGCATGCTGTGGGGATGGCGAGCAGGTACATGGAGGCTCCCACTGCGTCACATTGGACAGTTGTGAAGCAGATCATACGGTACATCAGCGGCACAATTGGATATGGTTGCCGCTACAAGAAGGGGTCCTCGTCAGAGCCTGTATTATCAGGTTTCAGTGACAGTGATCTTGACGGAGATATTGATGACCGCAAGAGCACCACGGGCATCGTGTTCTTCCTCGACTCCAGCATCATCACGTGGACATCCCAGAAGCAGAAAGTCGTCGCTCTTTCTTCATGCGAGGCGGAGTACATTCCGGCGGCAACGACGGCCTGCCAGGGTGTTTGGCTCAGTCGGCTCCTCGACGAGCTGATTGGGAAACCCGCAATGATGGTGACGCTGTACGTGGACAATAAGTCCGCGATTGAGCTAAGCAAGAATCATATGCATCATGAGCGAAGTAAGCACATCGACACTCGTTTTCACTTCATTCGTGAATGCATCGAGGGCGGCAAGGTGGATGTCGATCACGTCAGCACCGGCAACCAGCTCGCCAACATTCTGACCAAGTGATGCATGTAAAATGCATACATGAACTTTGCACGATATCACTTATATTCCAATCATATTTGCATCATATAAGGGTTATACCACTGTTATATAATGATTTTAGGCAATAAAATATTTATTTCCTATTTTTATGAAATTAGCCCTGCGCAGGCAGAAAACCCTATTCCTTTCCTTTTAAGTTTCAGGGACCCAAACGACGTCCAAATGACCTGGAAAATTATGAGCGTCAATATTTTGGAAGGAGGAAGACTTGGGAGCGAAGGAAGCAAGCAATCGAAGGCCGGAGGACCAAAAGAGGGTGGCCCACGCGATCATTGTACCTGGCCGCGTGGGGCCCACCATTTTGGCCTTCGTGGCTCCGCTGCCGTCGATCTTTTCTCCACCGACATCGTATTGACCTAAAACGCCTATAAAAGAAGTCTCCCGTCGTTCTCTGGAAGGAGTGCCGCCGAAACACAGAAACACCGAAAGAGAGATCTGGAGCTGGAGCTTGGAGGGCGAAAACTCCGGCGTGGTCTCCATCTTCTCCATCGACATCTCCACCGTCTCCATGATGAAGAGGGAGTAGTCCACCTCTGGACTATGGGTTTGTGAAAGTAACTTATGTATCTCTCCTCTCTTTGAGCTTCACTAATTAGTACCGTATGAGCTGCTGAACATGATTACAGTCATCGTTGTAATTCCTATGTGGTGGATCTTTTTATGAGTTAATATATGTTTGAGATTGCAATATTTGTTTCAGTTATGAATATAGATGCATATTATGTACCCCGTTCTTATTCACTTGTTATGATCAAGCATGTTTATGAGAGCGTGTGTGGGGTGATGTGTGCATTAGTTGGAGTAACGGGGGTGGTGAGTGCGGTAAGTTGACCACTGTAATATCACGATCCACTTGGGTGTTTACCTTACTTTGTTGCCTCACTAGGGATAAACAAAAATGCCATGCTACAAGGGTTGTGGGTGATTTGCCACTTCTCCGTGACTAGATCTAGCATGTTCTTATTTTAACTTCATGTCATGATACTTAAAGCTATACTCTGAGTTATCTTAATTACTGAGGTGTTATGATTTGGTTCGCATCTTGGTGGAGTATAAGTGACATTAATAACCAAAAGATCTCTATGTTAGGACGTGATGACCATATAATTAGTAACTTGTCATCAAACTTTGTGTTGCAATCTCATATGTCAACTCCTATGTTCCATTGTCTACCACTTTATTAAAGAGAAAGTGCATTTGTGAAACCATGAACCCCGGTCCATTTTTAATTATAAGAAACACCTTTCCAACAACTTTTACCACTTTTCCATTTTCTGCAATTATTAAATCCGAAAATACAAAAACACTTTTTCATCTTGCATTCATCATAAAAAAAACCAAAAATATCATTCATCATTGTTATCATCATCCTTACACATTTATTCACCACCATTGCATATTTATTTCTTGTTTGCATTGCGTAATTATCTTGATATCATTGATACGTCTCCAACGTATCCATAATTTCTGATGTTCCATGCTTATATTATGCCAATTGCTACATGTTTTATATACACTTTATATCATATTATGGCATTTATTGGACTAACCTATTAACAAGATGTTACAGTGCCAGTTTCTGTTTATTATGTCTGTTTATTGCAGAAAAGGCCAAAAAACCAAAGTGCTCGCAAAAATCCAGAAAATTATAGAAATTCTATTTCGCCAGAAGACCCAAGAAGCCAGAAGGGCAAGTGCAGAGGAGGCCCACGGCCTCCTCCCCATGCGGTCACGCGGTCAGTAGGGGGGTGGCGCCACCACGTGGGGAGGATGACTCGGCCACCCCCTCGCACCGCCCTTTCGCCTATATAATCCCCCTGCCTCGAAAACCCTAAAATGATCGACGATTTCTCCAGAAAAGTTCCGTAGCTTCGCCGCCACCAAAAACCCTAATTCGGGGGACAGAAGTCTCTGTTTCGGCACCCTGCCGGGACAGGGAAGTGCCCCCGAAGCCATCTCCATCGTCTCCACCGCCATCTTCATCGCCGTTGCTGACTCCCATGATGAGGAGGGAGTAGTTCTCCCCCAAGGCTGAGGGCTCTACCGGTATCTATGTGGTTTATCTCTCTCTCCCATGGTGTGATCTTTATGTGATCATGAGCTTTGTAATCTAGTTGAATAAGTAGATGTTACTCTTTATCCATTATGTCACTCTAGAGGTTACTTTAATATGAACTCCGGGGTCACTCTCACGGTGTGAAGGTGACAGTGTGCGCATCGTGTGTGACTACTTTATGACGTTGTGGCATTTGTTTACTCCGACTTGAGGTGTGCTTTTGCAGCCCTACGCAATGAATGGTGTTCTATCCAACAAGAGAGTGTTTGAGAGTAGCATTTATTTATTCAATTATGAGGTCATTGTTGAGAGTGTCCACTAGTGAAAGTATGATCCCTAGGTCTTGTTTCTAAGCATTGAAACACCGTTTACAACAAGTTCTGCTACATGTTTGCTTGCTGCCATTTTTATTTCAGGTTGCAATTACCACTTATGATCATCCATATTACTTGTATTTCACTATCTCTTCGCCGAACTAGTGCACCTATACATCTGACAAGTGTATTAGGTGTGTTGGGGACACAAGAGACTTCTTGTATCTTAATTGCAAGGTTGCTTGAGAGGGATATCTTTGACCTCTACCTCCCTGAGTTTGAAAAACCTTGGGTGATTCACTTAAGGGAAACTTGCTGCTGTTCTACAAACCTCTGCTCTTGGAGGCCCAACACTGTCTACAAGTTATAGAAGCGTGCGTAGACATCAAGTTATTTTCTGGCGCCGTTGCCTGGGAGGTAAGTGTTGGAAGGTATCTCCTTTAGATTCTGCAATTTTATCTTTTTGTTTCTTGTTTTTTTCACTAGTTAGGCTTAATGGAAAACAACAAAAACATTAGAGATCTTTATGAACTTTATACTGAATTAGGACATGATGCTTTTGAAGAGAAAATTAAGAAACCTATGGAAGTTTGTTTGCATAATATTGGTAGTAATGATATTAGCATGAACTCCTTGAACACCATTATTGGTAATGCTATGGAAAAGTCTAAGCTTGGGGAAGCTAGTTTTTATGAAAATGATCTTTTTAGTTCCCCAGCTTTGGATGAGAAAATTTGCTCTGATGATAGTTTGTCTCCCATATGTGATAATTCGAATGATGCCTGTGATATTTTAAATCCACCTGCTGAAAGTATTCCTTTTGAAATACCTATGGAAATTGTTGAAAAGGTTATGGATGAATGTTATGCAGGGGATGGAACAATCCATCCAAGTGATCACTTATTGAAACTTAAAGAACTTTGTGAGTTGTTCAAGGTTGCAGGTTTATCAAGAGAAAATGCCATGAAGAAATTATTTCCATTGCCACTTAAGGACAAAGCAAGGGAGTGGTATGATCTACTGGATGATCCTCATCATTCAGAGTGGAAGGATCTTGAATATCTCTTTTACTCTAAATTTTATCCTCCTTATGAATTGTATTTAGATAGGAATTACATTTTTAATTTTTGGCCTCGTGATGGAGAAAGCATTGCTCAAGCTTGGGGAAGGCTAAAAACATTAATGCTCAAATGTCCTAACCATGAGCTTCCTGAGAAAATAGTTGTTAATAATTTTTATGCAAGGCTTTCAGGTCATTGCAAGGATTATCTAGATGCCTGTTCAGAGGGTTCTTTCACAAGTAAGAAGGTTGATGCTAGATGGGATCTTCTTGAAAGAATTCAAAGCAATACTGAAGATTGGGAGAACGACAAAGGTAAAGGATCAGGTATAAACTATGAATATGAGTGCATTAAGTCTTTCGTTGAAACTGCTGGTTTTCAAAAGCTTAGTGCTAATTATGGTCTTGATTCTCAAATTATTGTTGATTGTTGTAGAACCTTTGCTTCTCATATTAATGTTCCTAAAGAAAGCTGGGACATGTATCATGAACCTTTCAAAGACACTTGCATGGAAAATGAAATTGTTGTTAATGATTGCAATAAACATGCTCAAACTTCTGAAAATGCTATTTCTTATAAGCATGTTAATTTTTGTGGAATGCTTAGACCTTGTGAAAAGACTAATAATGAAGAAGAATATTGTAAACTTCATAAGCATGAGAAAACTAGAATATGGAGTAGGGCTCTAAATGATCTTGCTGAAAAGGTTTGTGCCCTATATCCTTTTATTTGTGAACTCTGCTATGAAGAAGGTCATTTCGAATTCCAATGCTCAAAGTTTAATGATACAATTTCGAGTTTGTTTGATGATAGCATGATCCATCCCGATCTTTATGATGAACTCAAATTATTTTTGGGGTGTGAAGAGTTATCAAGGAAAACTTTGTTAGATATGAGTTCTTTTGATATGAATAGTATTTTGCGGGGATGCCTTCTCCATTGTGTTGACAAGAGCCACAGTAATACTTATATAGAAAAAATTATAAAAGATGTACTTTTGCCAAAATATGAAAGGACTTATACTTGTTTTACTCTAATTAATGAAAGGGAGGAATCCTCCCAAGTTTCTTCTATTGTTTCTAACAATGAACCAGGGCATGTGGAGAAGCTTCCTTTCAAACCTCTCACTCCTAAAGATAAAAAGAAGAGGGAAAGAAGAAGAAGAAGAAGAAGAAGAAGAGGAGTAAAAAGAGAGAGGAAAAGGTATCCCCTCCTAAGCATGTTGCTCCTTTCATGATCATTTCTAATGAGTCTAAATTTATTGAAGAAGATTCACATACTTGGGGTCATTATTATCTCGACACTAAATCTATAGGCACTATTGAAGATGATTATATGTCTATTACTTCATGTAGTGATCATGATTGGGAAAATGAAACTACTTTTGATATTGAAAATCTTTGGGGTACCAATTCTGAAAATGATGATGTTAATAATTGCTATACTATTAGTACTATCCATATTTGTTCCAATGATGATATGAAAAGCTCTAAGCTTGGGGATGAGATGTTTGAAAATCCTTATGCTAGTAATAATTATATATCTGAGACCTCTCCTCCTGGTGATGTGTTTGAAAATCCTTTTGCTACTGATGATTATATGTTTGATACATCTCCTTCTAGTAAAAATGATGATATGTTTACAGATGAATACACTTTGGAAGATAACTATTCTATTGCTTATGATGATACTATGCCTCCAGTCTTTGATAATTATTATAAAGAATACTATGACATAGGTTATAATTACAATTATCCTCATGAAACTTGTCATAGTTATGGAGGGATTACCCAAAACCATCACTTTAATATACAACTTGTCTATCATGTTCGAGTTCTTTATGATGATCCTGCTCCCATTGTTATTAATGAGAAGAACTTTGCTTATGTGGAAAATAATGATACTTTTATGCATATAGATCATGATAAGAATGTTTCATGTGATGGTTATATTGTGGATTTCATCAATGATGCTACTGAAAGTTTTTATGAGAGAGGGAGACATGGCTTCATATATCTCAATAATATTAAGTCTCCTTTCTTTCTGTTGAAAATTTTGAAGTTGCACTTGTTTTATCTTTTTATGCTAGTAGCTTCATGCTTCAATAATTTGTTTTCTTACAAGATTCCTTTGCATAGAAAGTGGGTTAGACTTAAATGTGTTTAATATTTGCTTCTTGATGCTCTTTTATATTCAACTCTTATACATATGAGAGCATCATAAAAAGAATTCATGCCTAGTTAAAAGGCTTTAAAGAAAGCGCTTATGGGAGACAACCCATGGTTTTATTTTCTGTGATTTTTTTTTTCTTTGAGTCAAGGAGCTTTCTTACTTCTGCAACAACTCCTTTGTATCTTTATTTTATTGCATTGTTGTGCCAATTAAAGTCTCTAGTTGAAAGTTGGTGCTAGATTTGGATTTCTGCACAGGGACAGATTTTTGCTGTCCACGGTTTTGAGCTTTATTCACTGCAGAAAAATTGAAAAATACTGAAAAAAATCACGCATGATCCTTATATATGTACGCAACTTTCATTAGTTTTGATTTTTCGCATCTGAGCAACATAAGTGCCTCGAAAAAATTCGTCTTTCCAGACTATTCTGTTTTTGACAGATTCTGCCTTTTATTTTGCATTGCCTCTTTTATTGTGTTTGGGTGGATTTCTTTGCTCCACAAAAATTAGTGGCTGTAGCGAATGTCCAGAAGCTTTGGTGATGATTGTGTCATTACAGAATATGTGAATTTTTTATTATGCACTAACCCTCTAATGAGAATTACTTTGAGTTTGGTGTGGCGGAAGTTTTCAAGGAGCAAGCGAGAAGGATGATATGATGTGATCAAGAAGAGTGAAAAGCCTAAGCTTGGGGATGCCCCCGTGGGTCACCCCAGCAATATTCAAGAAGACTCAAGCGTCTAAGGGCATCCCCTTCTTCATCAACAACTTATCAGGTCATCTCTAGTGAAACTATATTTTAATTCTTACACATCTTATGTATTTTACTTGGAGCGTCTGTGTGCTTTTATTTTTGCTTTTTGTTTTATTTTCTGAATAAGTTGGATCCTAGCATTCTTGTGTGGGAGAGAGACACGCTCCGCTTTTCTTGTGAATACTCATATTCTTCACTTATATCTTTTGAGTATTCTTATCTAGCTACTGCTATGCTTTTAGCTCCTGTTTTTCATGCATCTCTTTTAGAGCTGTTAATTCTTGTGGAGTAGTACTCTCTTGTTTCATTTGTAAATTACTTGGAGAGTTTTTGTTAGGAGAGTTGCTTGGTTGATGTGTTGGTTCAGAAAATGTTGCATGTGGTAGTGGTATAGTAATAACTTGCATAATCTTGTAGATCATTGAACTTTAATAACCTGATTCTTTGGAAATGTTTTGAGATATTTAGATGGTAAAGCTTGCTTGTTAATTAAGTTAAAATCATTAGTGGATTGTTGTCTTTAATCTTGTACCGTACTACAAACTCTACTAAAATTGTTGAAGGTGTAGTTAGACTTGATAGCTTTCCATGTCTAAAGGTAATTCGTAATAACTGAGTTGTGCTGAAGGTCGAGGGATCTAGCGGGGTACTTGTGCCGCCGTGAACGGCCCTTCTTGGAGTAAATTTTAATCATGCTCTTAATGTTGAACCTGCTAGTTGTTTGCAATAAGCTTGTGAGTTCTTTTTGACTACTCCTTACATAGCTTCGATTATAAGACTTCCTCTTGTCTAATGATCACTTATAGCTTTCTGAGACTTTCTTCCATTGGCCTTCCAAACCCCATTAATGTTCTCTTAGCCATAACATCCTGGTGCCAATACCAAATGCTTACGCTCACCGGTTGAGTAGGCTTCGAAACAGTTGATTCATGACGTTCATGTTTATGTTTACTTGACTGAATCCTTCTATGTTATGAAAAATTGCTTGATGCTTGGAATTGAAGGATAGAACTCCTACATTGGATACTTAAAACATCTTTAATGAACCTTGTACGGTTTCATGTCTTTAAAGCAATCATTCATGAAAACTTTTAGCTTGTTTAACTAACTTGCTTTGTTATCTCTTATTTACTATCAATTATAGACATTTGCTTTGAATGATTTGATCTCAGCTCACGTGCTTTACAATATTATTTGATCAAGATTATGTGGTAGCATGTCACTTCAGAAATTATTTGTTGTTATCGTTTTACCTACTCGAGGACGAGTAGAACTAAGCTTGGGGATGCTTGATACGTCTCCAACGTATCCATAATTTCTGATGTTCCATGCTTATATTATGCTAATTGCTACATGTTTTATATACACTTTATATCATATTATGGCATTTATTGGACTAACCTATTAACAAGATGCCACAGTGCCAGTTTCTGTTTATTATGTCTGTTTATTGCAGAAAAGGCCCAAAAACCAAAGTGCTCGGAAAAATCCAGAAAAAATACAGAAATTCTATTTCGCTAGAAGACCCGCGGAGCCAGAAGGGCAAGTCCATAGGAGGCCCACGGCCTCCTCCCCATGTGGTCACGCGGTCAGTAGGGGGGTGGCGCCACAACGTGGGGAGGACGACTCGGCCACCCCCTCGCGCTGCCCTTTCGCCTATATAATCCCCCTGCCTCGAAAACCCTAAAAGGATCGACGATTTCTCCAGAAAAGTTCCGTAGCTCCACCGCCACCAAAAACACTAATTCGGGGAACAGAAGTCTCGGTTTTGGCACCCTGCCGGGACGGGGAAGTGCCCCCGGAGCCATCTCCATAGTCTCCACCGCCATCTTCATCGCCGTTGCTGACTCCCGTGATGAGGAGGGAGTAGTTCTCCCCCGAGGCTGAGGGCTCTACCGGTAGCTATGTGGTTTATCTCTCTCTCCCATGGTGTGATCTTTATGTGATCATAAGCTTTGTAATCTAGTTGAATAAGTAGATGTTACTTTTTATCCATTATGTCACTCTAGAGGTTACTTGAATATGAACTCCGGGGTCACTCTCCACGGTGTGAAGGTGACAGTGTGCGCATCGTGTGTGACTCCTTTATGACGTTGTGGCGTTCATTTACTCCGACTTGAGGTGTGCTTTTGCAGCCCTATGCAATGAATGGTGTTCATTATCGAACAAGAGAGTGTTTGAGAGTAGCATTTATTTATTCAATTATGAGGTCATTGTTGAGAGTGTCCACTAGTGAAATTATGATCCCTAGGCCTTGTTTCTAAGAATTGAAACACTGTTTACAACAAGTTCTCCACATGTTTGCTTGCTGCCATTTTTATTTCAGATTGCAATTACCACTTATAATCATCCATATTACTTGTATTTCACTATCTCTTCGCCGAACTAGTGCACCTATACATCTGACAAGTGTATTAGGTGTGTTGGGGACACAAGAGACTTCTTGTATCTTAATTGCAGGGTTGCTTGAGAGGGATATCTTTGACCTCTACCTCCCTGAGTTTGATAAACCTTGGGTGATTCACTTAAGGAAAACTTGCTGCTGTTCTACAAACCTCTGCTCCTGGAGGCCCAACACTGTCTACAAGAATAGAAGCGTGCGTAGACATCAATCATTCTTACACCTTGTGCTTGACAACCACAGGTGAGGTTGAGGACCAAAACATTTGACATTGTTTTGTAGGTGACCAAAAAGAAGGATATGGAGATAAATCTTTCACTACTGATTCCCCAAGAGTTCGATATTAAACCCTCGAGTCACCCTCGTGTGGAAAACACATCTTCCACTTACTACACACTCTGCACTTGGAGTCTCAACCTAACCCATTCACTTTTGACGCATGTAACTACGCACCAAGACATCAACTGTTTTCTGGAGCCGTAGATCAACCTCTTCAAGGGCCATCAAGACTGTTTTCTGGCGCCGTTGCCGGGGAGTCATAGCTTAAAAGATTTATCCAAGGGTGCACTTGCTTCCCTTGCACTAGCTCTATTTACTGGCACCGGATTCATCACTACAAAGTCAACTTCATCACCAACTTGTGCTAACACCTAAACACCTAAGTCAACTTCATCACCAACTTCACGTAGGTTGCACCTACGTGAGCATCATCTTATCCATCTTTACCTTCAAAGCAAAATTATTTGTTTTGTCATTGTCTTGCATTGTCTTGCATTTGTAGTTCGGTTTGCATTAGTGAGACTCATTTTATTTTCAGTTTTGCATTTATAATCATAAAAACCAAAACAAAATTAGTGTTGTTTTTAATGTGTGTTAAAGTATGGAGAAACTTTCTAGAATGTCTATGGGTAATGATTATTTTAAAAGGTATGACGCCTACTCTGAATATCAATCAACCAAAGAGGGAAATAGAGTGGGTAAATTGCTTAAAGCTCTTCACAAAATAGCTATTCAGTTTTGTGAGTTACATGGTATAACTTGTTCCAATAGAAGAGTTGTTAAACATTCCCACTATCAATGCAAGTATAATAGTGATCCTATAATTGCTTGTTATCGTGAAGATGAATGTTTATGCCCTGATATAACAAGTTGGGAAATATATTGCTTATGTTGGAGCCCATGAGATAGACTCTCTTCTTGATAAATTTCTTGCAACTAGTCATGTAGCTCGTGAAATGAAAGCACAAATTTCTATTATTCTCCAAATTTGCAAAAAGGAATTTAGTGATAATATTTATGTTAAAGAAAGAATTCTTGCTGCCATGGAAAGTACTACTCCCTCCGATCCGAAATAACATTCGCAAGCTGTACACAAAAAGTTTACTACGGCAGTACGTTCTCTCCGACAGTTATTTCAGATCGGAGGTTAGTAATATTTTGCAGAAAGAGGATGATGAAACATGAGCTTGGAAGAGGAAGTATGTGAATAGGAGATTGAAATGGATATGGTCCAACCTAAGCTTGGGGAAGAGTTGGATCTCCCAACTTCACCATCAACATATGATAGTAACAGTCAAACTCAAAAACCTTTTGTTATTATGAAAACCCATGTTATGATGAGTGTGAAACTGAAAATTCTATGCTCCTATATAATAACCCATGCTTTTATGATGAAACTAATAATGCTCCATTACCTTTTAGTAATACTACTAGTGAACTCATTGATGATAATGAGGAGTGTTGCTTAAATATGCTATATGATAATGCTTTAGATGATGGTCCTATGCTTATCGATAATCCTACATGTTTGGAAGTTACTAAATTATGTGAGGATAAAACTGATATACCTTCTGTTTGTGATATTACTCTCTCATGAGAGTCCTACTTTGTTTTTGGATTCTCCTAATTACACTATAGAGGAGAAATTTGCTTATGTAGAGAAATACTTATGTGGTTTACAATTATCTTTAGTTCCAAATCTTTGTTGCAGCCATGATATTGAACTTAATATTGATCTTAATAACTATTTTGAAAGAGGGAAGCATGCTACTGAATTCCAAAATAAATTTAATGATCCTCTTTATGTGCCTAAATTATTTAATTTGGAAGAGTCTATTGGTTATATGGTTGAATACACTTCTACTACTTGCAACTATTATGAAAGAGGAGGTGTTGAGAGCCCCCCTTATGTTACTATTAATTATATGCTGCAAGTACATACCCATAATATGTGTTGGCAAATTCCTATTTATTGTTACTCACCTATATATAAAATGTCAATGCATAGAAAGAAAGTTAGACTTTGTTGTTATTACTTTTGTGTTTTGTTTTTCTCTCTACTAGGGTTCAACTTGACTATTATTTTGATCGGTTTGAGAGCACCATGGGATCCTGATATTATGCATGAAACACTTCCGAAGGAAGAGGGACACACCAAAGTTCAAGCTCCCTCCTGAGCTTCATCTTCAATAAACAACAAGTAAGAAGCCTAGCTATATGGCTATAAAGAAAGCGCTTTGCGGGAGGCAACCCGGTTATTTTTATGTGTGATTTTCTTTGTGTCCTCTTGCTGTATCAAGAGAGTTTGTTTTTAGTTCAGTTTCTGGAATTGTGAATAAAGTGCCAAGTTTTACCCATATTGGTTTGAGAAAGTTGCTTATAGCGTTCGGAGATTTTATTCCTGCACGAATCTGTGCACGGTATGATTTTTAATTCTTATTCTGTAACTCCGAATGAGCTCATATTTGAACTATAGTTGGAACTTTTTATCCTCTGTATGCATGAATGTTTGCGGAATTTTTCGGCAAAGGTTGGTAGGGTAGAAAAATATGTTTTGCTGTTGCTGTTTTTCTGGACAGATTATGTCCCATTTTGTTTTATGCATGTTTTGAACTTTTATCTAGAATCTTTTTGATTCAAATGAGTTTATGAGTAGGCATACAACGTATATACTTTCTGGAAATTCATATGATGTTTTTTAAGGATTATATGCAGCAAAAAACTTATTTGTTTATCACTACTAATGCACCCCACAGAAAAGAAATGGGAGAAACGGTGTTTTGAAGTTTTTTCACAGGGATTGGAGGTGATGCATCAAGAGCTATCCAAGGATGGTGAAGACCATAAGTTTGGGGATGTTAAGACAACCCCACTGGACCTACACACTCTCGGTTTGCACACATCTAACTTCTGTGTTTTTGATCGAAACACTTTATCACATAAACTTGGAGCGTCTTTTGTTTGTTTGTTTTTTGTTTGATTGTTATTTTGTGAGACCACCACAATATCATTTATATGTGAAAGAGCTACTGGAAATATGGGTTGATATATGTTGGATGCTTTTATTGTATTGGGAAAAGGGATGTTTAAGTTGATTTTTAATGATACATATATTTGCATGATTCATGAGCTTGTTTATGAGTAATAATTTGCAAATGCTTTATCACACTACAAAAAATTCGGCCATCCGGGACGATTCCATAACGTGGTAATCATGCTCCAAAATGTCGGGATCTGCAATCCTCGACGATTCACACGACGTTATAAAAAAGTCAGGGACCGCTAGTCATAGACGATTCTACGACGATCCGGTGAACCTCCGAACGTCGCGAGTAATCCACGACGTTTATATAATCGTCACCGGCCCATCATGCGGCCCAACACGTCGCGGCATTTTTTTATCGTCACCGAAGTGTTCCACGTGGCAGACGGCCGTCATCGCCGTTAGATGACGTCACGTATATTTCGATGAAAGCGTAACGTCGAGACATATGATGACGTCAAGACTGATGCGACGTTTTTCACGGTCGTCGCGGATGGGCACGAATGAGTGAGTGCCACACGGGATGTCCACAAAGCGACACGTGGATTTTCCGCGATAATTTTATTTCATCATAGTGTCACGTTATGATGTCATCTATGGTCTCGACGTTAATTATCCGTCGGCGTTGCCATGCAATCGGTAGTTGCCACGTGCGTTCAGTGTATTTGACCACGTGTCATTTGACGACGACAAAAATTTCATCTCGCGTAGGACGTGATGTTAGTGCGCGCGACGTTTCTTTTGGGACGAGGTTTGAACGATTATTTTCGCGATCTGAAATGCATGTAAAATTCTTGCCCTAATGGTATTCCCAGCAGAGCAAACACAACACACGCAGAAAATACATAAATTCCGAATTCTAGGTCTCAGCCTTGCTACAAGCATAGGCTACAAAGGCCACGTTCTACAGTTCACCAGACAATGTGGTTGACCAGCAGTGGCAACATACAGGTTTTGGCCTCTCAAAGGCCACCAGCAACATGCAGTTTGAGACCCACGAAGGGCACCAAAAAGCCTCAACTTACCAAAAAGCCACGAGTTTGTAGAGGTTTTCAAGAAGCAGCGTGTTTAGCCAACATCAGCTTGATAAGTGCATTGCACGATTCTTGATCCTTGATCACACGGTTCAAGTCTTGTTTATAGTTGATCTTCTCTGCGTCAGCATGTTCCTTCGCCTTCTTGTACTCATCAACGATAGACTCCAGTTCATGCCTCCTTTTTTCTCAGAATCAAGCTGAAGCTGAAGCTGAAACTTTGGCACACTCTTATGGCTTGGTATCACAACACCTATGTTTTTTAGGAAATTAGCCTTTCGATTGCCCCTACACAGCACGGCAGCGACAACTTCAGCAGCAGAAAGAGGTTCCTTGACAGTGCCATCCGCTGAAGTAGATGGTTACATCCTATATTCCATTTCAGCCTATAAAGCATGTACAAGCATAAGATAAAATAACAGATGAACTAGCTTTAGCTTGTAAGGTACACTGATCTAAATACCATATGATAAGCATTTAAGGAACATGGATGAAATATACTCCCTCCTTTCCAAATTATAAGCCTTTCTAGCCATTTTCTGCACACATGTATATATACATGCTTTAGTGCAAGATTCATGTGAACCTTGCACTAAAACATGTCTAGATACATGTGTGCAGAAAATGGCTAGAAAGGCTTACAATTTCGAAAGGAGAGAGTAGCAGACAACAAGCTTGTACAGAACATAGATTTTTCCTACGCATGTACATGACTAGCAGATGACAAGCGTAGTAGGAAACCATTATGAAATGACAAGGGTACAATGCAGATTTGAACATACGTTTCTGGTGATGCGAAATGACAAGGGATCTGCATGTACAATCATAGATGCAACATCAGCTAAACTAGGATAGATGACATGCATGTATGGAACATAACTGAAAATAGCAGACGAGAAGCAAGTAAGGAACATAGCTGAAGATAGCAGATCACAAGGATATATGAACTAGCAAATGACAAGAAGTAAGCACGCATGTACATGAACTATCAGATGACAAGCATAGGTGAAATGGCTGAGTCTGCAGCATAAGTCACAAAGGAATACCGGAAAAGGTACCTAATAGATTCTAATGAGGTTAATTGTAACTTCCAGAGATGTACAGAATTATCAGGGACTTACAATTGCCATTTTCACAGGCGAACTGAATCCACGCCTGTTTTTGTGCGTATCTTTAAACAATTCGAAAGCATCTTTCCCCATGTCGCAGCCAACCTCGTAGCTACGAGATCCTGTAGCATGAGGGAACATGACTTGCCCTCTGCTACAGGTGGCTTTCTTACAGGCTATCTGCACAAAGAGTATGAACAGGTTAGGTTAAATCCAGAATATAGGATTGAATCAGTGGCAAGGTTCAGTGAACAAAGACACGACCTCATTCTCGGGTGTGGACCATTTCTCGACTAACTTGCCCCACTGTTCTTCGCTCATGTGAGTTACTACATGAGGAGATGTTCGTACAACCAAAGCCTTGTCTCCAACATGGTCAAAATATTGCTCTTCAGTAATGGCGTCTTTGTCTTGTACGGTTCCTGAGATTCATTAGAAGAGAGCCATGAATCCAGAAGTCATCGAGGTCCAAATCAAATTTTACCTGAAACAAAAGAAAGAGTATTCTTCACTTTTATGAACAGCAATGGAAAGAACTGGAAAGTTGGGTTACAAAACTTACGCTCACGTGTTTGACAAACCTAGAAAATATGTCAGGTCTTTCCTTGTAATCTTTCCAATGGGGGAAGATAGGGACAACATCATTCACAGCTAATGAACAAGCTGTAGTATAGATGGAAGCAATCTTTGGTCCACTGGCCTTGTCCTTCCCGGAGGAATAACGAGTCTGAACTTCTTGCCCCTTTCCAGGCCTGGAAATTTGTCATGGGGAGGTGCCTGTTCGCATTGGGCGGCTGCCTCCTGGTGGTGGCCAGTTGTCTCCTTCTGTTGGGCAGCTTCCAGCTGGTCATGGGCAACTGCCTGCAAGCTTTGCAAGTTGCAGACCTTAATAGTCGTGGTGTAGCGGCTGCAGGTACAGCTGGAGGAGTCGGTTTGATCTTTCTCTTTACTACCGGAGTCTCAGGTGTTGTGCCATCAACTATTTCTGCATTGACGCGCTTGCGATTGCGAACTTCACCAGGTTTTGTTTGTGGTTCTAACATGGATAAAGATCTCAAAGTTAGGTACAAACATAACACTTGGTAAGAACATACTACAGCTACAAAGTACGCTACTCACTTCCGGGTTTCTTCCATGGGGTATAATTTATGTTCTAAAATATATGACTGGTATTGATTGTTCTTTAGTAGTGATGATGTAACAGACGGATATGAGTAATCTATTATGTGGAACTAAGACTGATAGGATCGCAAAACTGATTTTAAGCGACATACATGCTAGAAAATAAGCAAACTTTGACCATAAGAACTCATTGTGGTTCTAACATGAATAGAGAGCTCAAAGTTGTTAGGTACAAACGTAACACATGCTACGAAGCTACTACAGCTACAAAGTAAGCTACTCACTTCCGGGTGCTTCCATGTGGTGTATTTTCTGTTATAAAATATCGGACTGGTATTAATTGTTTTGTAGTACTGATGATTTAAAAGACTGATTGAGTAATCTAATATGTGGACCTAATACTGAAAGGATCGCAAAACTGATCTTAAGCGACATACTAGCTGGAAAATAAACAAACTTTGACCATAGGAACTGATCAAACAGAAGCATCGAACAGGTAATTAAACAAACATGTACACGAAACAAGCATCAAACAGACGAAAATAATTATGTCAAGAATGCATCCGGGCTTTAGTAACTTTGTCTTACGGTTGTTCTTGGCGGGAACCGTTACTCGTCGCGTGCGGGGAAGCATTGACGGCGATGGACGACCTGCGAGCTGGATGGCGATGAGGCATATCTTGAGGGCGAGGTTGACGGTGAGGAGGCAGATCTTGGCGGCAACCTCGAAGTCGAGGTGGCAGTTCTTGCCGGCGAGCTTGACGGCGAGGAGGTAGATCTTGGCGGCAACCTGGAAGTCAAGGTGGCAGATCTTGGCGGCGAGCTTGACGGCGAGGAGGTAGATCTTGGCGGCAACCAGGAAGTCGAGGTGGCAGATCTTGGCGGCAACCTGGAAGTCGAGGTGGCAGTTCCTGCCGGCGAGCTTGAAGACGAGGAGGTAGATCTTGGCGGCAACCTGGAAGTCGAGGTAGCAGATTTGGGACCGGGAGGGAGGGAGGAGGGGAATGCGGGCATTCGAGTAGGGGACGTCTTGGCGAGGGGGTATAGGCAGGGAATTTTGGTTCGAAATTTTGTGCGCGCAGAAGAAGGCGGCAAAGTTTCAACGATAATTTTGGGTGGGCACGAGGTACGAAATTTGGTAGGTGGGCGCGCGGTGAGAAATATATCTGGCCGTCAGACACATGATGGATGGCTTAAACAAATTGACCATTTAATGAAGTTAGTATTACAGTACCATGCGAATAAGTCTATAAATTATTGACCTAAACTTTCGAGGAAAAAATATTCGCTAACTAGGAAAACCAAATATGAGACAACGTTAATTATCACAAAAATCCGACAAGTATACAACCGATGGGGTTCCCGGTGATCTAATTACCTAATTAAGTGCATATAAGTGTGTGTATGAAGCGGGGGAGCTGGGTTGGCAAATACAACATCACATTACTCTTCAATATGTATTCTATCACTCATCTAACTTGGTCTTGTCAATGTCAAGATGTATTTCATACACATTTGTTGACCCATTTCGGTCGAAATCCTTGACAGTTGACCTGGCCCGCTGAATTTGTATCCTCTACTGGCCCTTAAACGGCCTCAAGAGGGTTTAGACCAATTGATTTTTCAACTTGATTGTGTTATGGTAGGTGTCATGGGATTGTCACGCAGATGTCATGGAGATGACTTCGTAGAGTTGGGGATTAAGCGATCGAGCGTCTCCGAGCTAAAGATCGCAGGGCACGAGAAGACAATGTTTTTTACCCAGGTTCGGCCCCTCGATGCGAGGTAAAGACCTACGTCCTGCCTATCCTAGATTGATATTTATATGAATATGGTTTTACAAGGGGTTGGCGATCGATGTGTTGAGTCGCCTCTCTCGGGATGTATGAGAGCTAGGATTTGGAGATTCGGGTTCTAGGTCCTTGGAGTCCACCTTATAAAGACGGCGGCTCGCAAGGTTACAAGGAAACTTCTCTCTCAAGGAAAGTATGAGCCGGAGTCCTACTTGGAGACTAATCATATGTCTTGTCTTCCAAGTCAAGTTATCTTCTAGCTTCTAGATCCTTCCTCCGACATAGTGGTGCGACTGTGAATAAGTCGCGCTTTGCTTGAATAAGTCGCGGGATAATTATTCCCCCGACATTAGCCCCCAAGCTTCCGGGTGATTCGTAGAATCAGGTGGAAGATTCTGTCTTGATGATGATCTTGCGGGCTCGCGTATGTAGTTCTTGCCGACTTGCCGATGTTGCACTTGGCGACTCGCTGATGATGAGTCGCGAGCGTAGCGGCTTATTGAGCCGCTGATGTAGAAGTGATGAGTCGCTATCTTTGCGACTTACTTAGCCACTATGTTGCCAATTGAGCACTTCTGTCTTGGTTGCATTGAAACTGCAGAATCGGTGCGTTTTCCGCGAAGCACTTGGTGAAAACCATCTTTCCCTGTTGGGTGTAAGACTGAGCTGAAATCATAAGAATAATAACTTATGAGCATCAAGATATATCAGTAAAATGTGTATAAGTTGCGGAGTCATGCATAGACATCGAAGCATAAAAGACCATAAGCATAAATAAGTTGGTCAATCATTAGAATAATAATCTGTCATGTTATCATGACGAGCCATCTAAACGCATGTTGAGACATGGCGGCTCAAGGGCAAATAGCCACAACCTGTATTTAAAGATTTCCGAGTCACTAATTTGACTCGCAAATTGATATATATTCTCATGTGCTGCAAAAAATGAAATCTGGATATAATCATGGTATATGAGTATAATAAAGACCGCCAAATATGGTGCATGTGTAGCCCCCGAGGTCCGGGTTGCAAGCTTGATCATGCTGCTCGGGACTCAATAATATCTCAAGTTAGACAAAAATTTAATTGTCCTAGCCCCAGGCATTAAGCAGACATGCTTTCATTATCCTGCTTGATGGCATATCATTGCAATCTGATCCTGCAACAGATTGACAAATATTGTTGCCGCAAGATAATAATGATATAAATTCCACTTTGATGTGGCTGAAAATAAATAAATAATGGTGGCTTCATCAGCCGATATCAGGAGATAATTATCTCAATCATAAAAAATTTGGCCATGCCAATTCAAACTCATATGGCCGAGTTATAGGTTCCTGTTAAATCAAAAGGCAAAGCCCCCAAGGAAGCAATGATGATAATTTGATGATAATATGTAAGCCTTGGTGGCTGGTAATAATTATGATAAAAAGTTAGTACTCCGCATAATAGCATATGGTACCCTGCATGATAGCATAGTATAATCTGCATGATAGCAAATGATATGTCTCATGATGCAAATGATATGTTGCATGATGCAAATGATATGTTGCATGATATTTTGCATGATAGCAAATGGTTGCATAATAGCAACTGATAAGATGCATGATAGCATATTGTACAATGCATGATAGCATATGGTACTTGACTCAGTATTTCCCAAATCTAATGTGTGTTCAGGGTCGAGAACGGCCATGATAGGCATCAGACTCGATTGACGCCACATGCGGGTACTTTAGTCCTTCTGAATTATCTCTATTACCGTTAAGTAGGTCTTCGCGCGGCTCAGTATTTCCCAGGTAAAAAATGCGTGTTCAGGGTCGCTGGCGGCCATGATAGGCGATCACACTCGATTGACACCGCACCCCAGTACTTTGGCCGCATAGTGCAAAGATACTTCTGACTTAAGGCGAGAATAACCAGGATTATTGCTTTTAACGGCTGCAATGACCGTGACGAGCTCTAATTAGCTTTGATGATAACCAGCTCTGATTAGCTGTAGATGTGGTACAGCGAGTCTCCTGTTTTAACTCAAATATTTGATAAGATAATGATTCATTAATGACTCATAAACTGATGTAATGATGAGCTATTTGCGACTCATAAAATGATATGGGGGTAAACACTATGCGACTCATAAATTGATATAACAATAAGTCGATGATGATTAATAAAATGATATGATGATAAATCATGAAATTATATAACGATCAGTCATAAATTGATATAATGATAAGTCATAGAATGACAAATGAATCGCCAAATATCAATGCTTGAACATGTAGTGGTGATCTTGATATTCAATGCAAGCTGTAAATAGCTAGACTTTGCAATGCGAGTTATAAAGAACTCTAATTTGACGAATGTATTGAGAAGTAGATGTAATTAAATCTACAAAAGCTGATATGAATTTAAAGTCTACGACATGATATAATATGAGTCGCAAAGACATTTAATAAAAGACATAATAACCTAGAAATGCAGCCCCCGAGATAAACTCGAAGAGAACTTAATTTTACTGATAAAAGTAAAAGACTGCGAAACTTGAGCATAATAGCAACTTATCTTGTTTTTGTGTCCCTGATGTTGACCGCGGGCTGTGGATGTCGATTCGTCGAACCTGTTCCGACGCTGATGGCTAAACTGGCTGGTACAGCGAGCCGACAACGACGGCAAGTTTTATTGCACTACGAACTGGCTGCTGGCCCATTTTACGTTTCTATCTTCCAGGTGGTCGAATACTTTAAGTCGTCGGGCAGGTGCGGCTGAGGTATTAAGTCGCAAAGTTCACCTAGCGAGTCGTCGAGGGTAACAATGATCTTTGGGTCGCTTGGCCATTTGTCGAGTCGCGGGCAATCTTGGCATTAGACTGGAACGGCGCACTGTACTCTTGGCTTCTTGGCAACGCAGCGCTTCGACAAATCGTCAAGACATAGCAACGATGACAAAAAATCTCGTGATGCTGGTGATGTTGAAATCTTCCGCGTCGATATTGATGACAGTCGCGGCAAAGTGGAAGTCGCCTTTGGCGAGCTTGAGAATAGTCACCCTGATCTTTTTTGGAGCAGCGTTCAGCCGGACGTCGGCATCTAGATCATCGAATTGCATGGTGCTATATGTCTGATGTTGAGATTGTTGCTGGAGGCAACGATGTTGGTGAAGCCTCCTGCGACAAGGATTTGGCTGAAGTTGTCCGCGGTGGTAAGCCGCAGTGCGGTGGAAGTCGCCTGCAGCGAGTCGGTACTAGGCATGCTGATCAATGAGTCGCTCACCTCCTTTTTCCTTTTTCTTACCTCTTCTTTTATTCCCTATGCCAAGCTGAGCCATGCAAACGACAAGCTAGCAACCAAGATTTTCCTTTTTTCTTGATTCCAGACCAGTTTCTCGATTCGTGTGTGAATCTGAATACAACTGGTTGAGACTGGTTTTCACGTGGGATGCAGCAGCAATATTTTTCCTTCTTTTTAGTCGCATGGTCTGGACGAGGGGTGGCGATCGGATATGGCAATCAAATCCTGATCCAGCTCGAAGTGCCCCTTTTTTATTCTTTATTTGACGCGGGAGCTCCGCTGATCCAGTTGAAACCATATGACCTCGTAATGATTGAGTGCAGATGAATCCTATAGTTGAACCGCACACGTGAGTTCGCAGGCGACGCAGAAACCATGCCTGTTGAATTTGTTTGACGCTGAGGCCAGCCGTCCACGCCGGGTCATCAAACTTGCCGATAATTCTTGATGATTCAGTATGCACGATCTGCTGTACGCGCGGGGAAGGTGCTGTTGTCGAGCTCAAATGTCGTTGCTGAATTTGTTGAAGCTCGACTCGGACCATCGAAATCAACTAATGTTGGCAACGGAACTTCCATCAATCTTTGACCGTGCTCGAGGGTAATACTGACGTCAAGCCCCGTGCGCGGGTTGCTGAGGATGTCTAGGCATCCGAGTTGCTTCATGATTCATCTATTTGTGGCTATGCTTGTTGATTTTGGTGAGCCACACATGGAAGCAGTACTCGCTAACCGCCAAGCAAAATCTCTTTCCCTCTTTCTCTCCTAGGAATTTGCACGCACATGAGCTGATGCCGTGATTCATTTGGCTGATCAAAGATGTCTTTATCTGATTCCTAGAAAGTACTAATCGCAGGGCTTGAACTCCTGATTGTGTTTGATTTGGACGAGGATGTTTGCCCTTCCTCGGAAGCGATTTGGCATCGTTCAACAGAAAATTCCCGTCTCGGCCAGCAAAGTCGTGATTCCGATCAATTAGATGATGCTTCGTCCCTTGATCTGGTAGATTTGGCCAGCCATATCCCCCATGCTGTGTCGTTGAAGATATTCAACCGCGGGCGTCTCCAGGCTAACGCGACAGTCGGTTGCCGCCGCCGTTGATGAAGAGATGTTCGTCCGACATAGCTATGAAGCTGACGGAAGACGGCAAATCACGCAGGGAGGGTGATGTTGATGTTGGGCCCCTGGACACGAACATGGTGCGGCGAGTCGTCGATGTTGGAGATGTCGCCAGCGGCGGATTTGCGAACTCGCCTAGATATAAAACCTCGCTGCAGTGCGTGACTTGCTGATGGAGATCTAACTGTTGGAATTGGCTCAAACTTGTCGGAGTGCTGCGTGATTGTATTCCGCAGGGTTCCACCGGAGGGATCTTCGAATTGATTTCTGAGTCGACCTCGGTAATTGTTTTCCCAAAGTAGCGCGGAGTTTCGTCGGCTTTCGACGGGGCTTCAGTGTTTGAGTTGCCCACGGAGATCTAACCGTTGGAATCTGATGCGCTTTGGATAGCTGCTAGGAAACTCGATTACGCATCTTTCCACCAAACGGATCGTCGATGTGATTCCCGAGACGTCGTCGGAGTCAGTCGCAGCGCGGACGTTGTCTGCTGCCCTTGATGTAGATGTTGGCATCGTCGAGCTTGAAACGGCGTGGCAATCAACTCGCCGAGATTGTTGAAGCCGCCGAGCTTGAATCGACGATGAGATCCTCTGTCCCTGGCACAGATCCAGCGCGGAAAGTGACGCTCTTGACCGCAGGCCCCACGGTGGGCGCCAACTGTCGTGGGATTGTCACGCAGATGTCATGGAGATGACTTCGTAGAGTTGGGGATTAAGCGATCGAGCGTCTCCGAGCTAAAGATCGCAGGGCACGAGAAGACAATGTTTTTTACCCAGGTTCGGCCCCTCAATGCGAGGTAAAGACCTACATCCTGCCTATCCTAGATTGATATTTATATGAATATGGTGTTACAAGGGGTTAGCGATCGATGTGTTGAGTCGCCTCTCTCGGGATGTATGAGAGCTAGGGTTTGGAGCTTCGGGTTCTAGGTCCTTGGAGTCCACCTTATAAAGACGGCGGCTCGCAAGGTTACAAGGAAACTTCTCTCTCAAGGAAAGTATGAGTCGGAGTCCTACTTGGAGACTAATCGTATGTCTTGTCTTCCAAGTCAAGTTATCTTCTAGCTTCTGGATCCTTCCTCCGACATAGTGGTGCGACTGTGAATAAGTTGCGCTTTGCTTGAATAAGTCACGGGATAATTATTCCCCCGACAGTAGGCCATATGACCATTTAAAACCAAAGTTGAGACCATGTCACATGATTCCATCTGGGTTGCCCCCGAAGTGGTAGATGTGTCAGTGCAAAATCTGCGTGTAGGTTAAGTGTCGTCTGTGAAATGGGTAAACCTAGGAGTCGGATCAATGTTATCATTTCCAATGTACGATCACACACTCGTACCCATATATTACAGTCCTAGCTACCTACGATTTGGTGGGATTATGATGCTTCGGACCACCATTCCCATCGAAACCCTAGGTCCTCTACTTTTTTGACCGGCCTCGGGAGGGCTATATATTGGAATTTTTTCACTAGTTGTGTTAGGGCTGGTGATATGACCATTTAAAACCCAACTATGAGCCCATGTTATCACATGATATCATATGGTGCACCCAAACAAAGGGTTTTTGCCCTACCGGGGCATGAACTTTATCACGGAGAAGTTTCGTATGTGAAGTGGGTCAGACCTTCTAGGAGTTTTATCTTGGATATTTCCACAAATATACCAACACACGTTTATTCGTACATATGGGCCCAACCTAGGATTTGGTAGGATTCAGGCGGATCATGCGTGGGCCATTTCGGTCGAAATCCTTGAAGATAGGTGCACATAGGAGATCCAGATTGGACTCAAACTTTTTGTGGGTGGTGATGCAAATGATAGACAAGGTGGGCTTGCAGGATCTGAGACTTTTCTGACAATTTTAAGTGTGCGTAAAATTTTCTTTGAACAAAAATTCCTGAAATTGAGATGAAGGCCAATTATTGGTCAAATTCATGGTCAGATCATTTTAAAATCAGATTAGTCATGCAATGTTTGTAGTATCATGTATAAATATATGTACCACATGATTTGACAGAGTTTTGGTCAAGTTGTATCATAATGGGGTCAAAACAACATTAGTTTGATGGAAACATCGAGGCTGAAAGCACATAACCAGAAGGAAGAAAATAGGAACTGCATATATACCAGCATAATTAGTCTTCCACAGCACAACAAAAGCAGCACTTTACATCGAAACCGAAATAAATATAGGAACTGCTTAGCTGGTCTTACTTGTTCATCGAAACCAAAATAAATATTTACAAAACACATGGACATAGGACAAACTAATCTTCAGGAAGGCCTACGCCTCTTGTGCTCCTCATCAGAATATTCTTCATCTGATGAACCTTCTTCAGCTGATGAATCTTCAGGAACATCGGTGCCTGAATCATCAGAATCATCCTGAAACTTGAGTCCAACTGGCACTCCAACCCTGAAACTTGAGTCCAACTGGCACTCCAACTGGCACTCCAGCCTTTTGCCTCTCCAGAATGACCCGGTACAGCTCAAACGCCACAAAGGCATCAATGGCGGCGTAGTCTTTGTTGATCTTGTCAAGAGGTTTGCACTGCCAATTATCGTGCGCCTTGGAGGGCAACTTCTTCTTCATTTCTGCGTACCAGGGATCAATCAGGTCTGCAGCCATGACAGCCGTGCCAACCTTGTAGTATCCAGGGAGCCGGTACAGGTGTTGTACGTCGACATAGAAGTTATCTGGAATGATGACTTCAGGCCAGGTTTGGCAAAAAACCACCTTGTCTATCGTATTGTCTATAGTCGCAAAGGTGATTCCTCTGTGGCGTAGAAAATCAGAAATGTAGCATGAACACTTCCAATGGTCAGTACTGCAATAACCAAGAGAATGTGGATAGAGATTAGTTAAAAGATGTAATTTCACAGGTGAAAAACAAGAGGGGGATGGTGACGCTGTAGGTCTCGGAGAAGCATGCTGTGGTTTCCATGGCGACGATGTGGGGGAGAAGAAGATTGGATTGCAGTGGAAGCGGAGAAGACTAGAAGAAGCAAGAGGGGGGAAAACAGAGGAGCGGTGCGATGTGACATATAGGAAGATGAGACGAAATGGGCACGCGGTTAATGGGCAGGTTAATGTACACGCGGTTAATGGGTAGGTATATGTCTTATCCCATCAAAACATCTGCATCGTAGCCGTGCCTCGCCTCTCGACCTACTCCGTGTAATTGACTACACCGAGTCCGAGACCAACCCCTCGCCCTCCTCTAGCAGCCACCACATCTCACCACGTACGTCTTTCACCATCTCCACCGGCCGCTCACCATTGGACCCGACACGAACACACTAAAAATAAGTCAGTGCCAAAAATGCCCACGTACGTCTTACATTTTCTGGCCTTTTTCTTCCAAGAAAATGAAAGCAACACCTATACTTGTAAGAATAATCTGAAAATATGCTGCATGTGGAAAATTTCTAAAAAGGGGTACTGTACTTTGTTTGCTGCATGTGGATTGCTACTTGGAATAGCACAAACTTGCGAGCACTTCGTGTAAGTACCACATATGCACACCAAAAACAGCAAAATTACATGTAGGTGCAAGGAGTTCATGTTTGTTAGTATTAGATCACAATGAGGCATGATCCAAACCCTGATCAAAACCTCACCAAAACCTTCATTTTGGTGTGTCTAGGAGTGATCCAGGCTTAGTTTTTCATTTTGGTGTTTAAAACTTGTTTAAATGTTGATTTGACCTTGAGTTTGACCGAATTTGAAATAATCATAAAATATTCAAAAAAAATGAAAATCCAGTGCACATGGTCTTATTTTGTCATGTACTAACAGCTCCAACTGATAAACAAGGTCCAGATACATATTAAACAAGAAATGCTTCAATATGGTGTGAAATCTCACATCTCAAACTATGAACTCTCATGTGTGAAGAGAGCTGGTTTGTGATTTGCAACATGAAATTGTCCAAAACCTCACAAAAACCTTCATTTTGGTGTGTCTAGGAATGATCCAGGCTTAGTTTTTCATTTTGATGTTTAAAACTTGTTTAAATGTTGATTTGTTCTTGAGTTTGACCGAATTTGAAATAATCATAAAATATTTAAAAAAACATCAAAAAATGAAAATCTAGTCACATGGTCTTATTTTGTCATGTACTAACAGCTCCAACTGATAAACAAGGTCTAGATACATATTAAACAATAAATGCTTCAATATGGTGTGAAATCTCACATCTCAAACTATGAACTCTCATGTGTGAAGAGAGGTGGTTTGTGATTTGCAACATGAAATTGTCCAAAACCTCACCAAACCTTCATTTTGGTGTGTCTAGGAATGATCCGGGCTTAGTTTTTCATTTTGGTGTTTTAAACTTGTTTAAATGTTGATTTGTTCTTGAGTTTGACCGAATTTGAAATAATCATAAAATATTCAAAAAACATAAAAAAAAATGAAAATCCAGTGCACATGGTCTTATTTTGTCATGTACTAACAGCTCCAACTGATAAACAAGGTCTAGATACATATTAAACAATAAATGCTTCAATATGGTGTGAAATCTCACATCTCAAACTATGAACTCTCATGTGTGAAGAGAGGTGGTTTGTGATTTGCAACAAGAAATTGTCCAAAACCTCACCAAACCTTCATTTTGGTGTGTCTAGGAATGATCCGGGCTTAGTTTTTCATTTTGGTGTTTTAAACTTGTTTAAATGTTGATTTGTTCTTGAGTTTGACCGAATTTGAAATAATCATAAAATATTCAAAAAACATAAAAAAAAATGAAAATCCAGTGCACATGGTCTTATTTTGTCATGTACTAACAGCTCCAACTGATAAACAAGGTCTAGATACATATTAAACAATAAATGCTTCAATATGGTGTGAAATCTCACATCTCAAACTATGAACTCTCATGTGTGAAGAGAGGTGGTTTGTGATTTGCAACAAGAAATTGTCCAAAACCTCACCAAACCTTCATTTTGGTGTGTCTACCTAGTTGACAATGTTTCAACTCATTTTCAATCCAACGGCGTGCGAATGCGACAATCGGGCGTGTCCAGAGCGCCCCCCCCCCCAAAGGTGTTCGACATTGTGAATGCCACAATCTGATGGCGTGTGAATGCCACAAGGAACACAAGAACAAGGAACACAATAATTTACATACTGTTTACAAGGTTTCACCTACCGGAACGTGCCACGTCACGTCCAGAGCTCGTCCAGGGCACGTCCAGAGCACGCCCCCAAGGTGTTTGACATAGTGCTTACATGGCCATTTCACAAAAGAACTCCCACACACGCTCCCAGCGCATTCTAAAGGCGATACATAGAGGTGAGGACACCAGTGTTTGAGACGAAAAGAACACGATTTGGCGCTCTCATGCCCTACCAAGTCCAAAGTATTCATGTGGCTGGCATGGAAGGGCAGGTGCTGGACACAAGATTGGTTTAACCACCGAGGGCTTCCTCACCCTACGGCATGCCCCATGTGCGACCGACACGATAAGACCATTGACCACTTGCTACTTGACCTTGTCTTTGCCCGTGAGATGTCCATGGACTTGTTCCACCAGAGGGGGATAGCGACCGGCGTCCCAACCGTAGTGGGCCGTAAACCTAGACGGAATAAAATCTTTAGATGTCCACACCAAGTAAATATCATTCGTGGGATACATGCCTAAACCTGTTTTACTACTACACACTGAGGAAAAGGTGAATAGTGGTCTCATCTTCGTCACGAAACAATATTTCTTGTTATCATCAAAACAGGCTTTTGCCTTACTTTATAAATAAAATTAAATGGCTAAACCATACAAAGTGATGAGAAAAATCTCTTACAACGATAGAGAAAAAATACATAAAAAAACTAAACTTGCCACCTAAGACACCGGAGCGTGCCCGAGAGACACCGAGACTCCACGACAATACCCAAGAGGATGACAACATTACTTGCCATCTACGTACTCCCTAGTACACTCCTTTTGTTCAAGTTATCCTGCAAAAGAAAAAGGATCCTATCGTATCGTGTGCTTGTACTGCAGCATTTCCCAAAGGAAATTTCTCCAGTCATCCAGTGCAACAGAAGCCTCCGAGAGCCCGAGTCGGAACCGTCGCGCCGCACCGCACCGGATATATAACTCGATCTCGTGCAGGTCATGGAGGCTGGAGGTAATTGGCGCTGAATCAAATTGAATCGAACCGAACACGGCGACGAGTAGCGGCGGAGGGTTGGCGTCGATGGACGAGGAGCTACGCGTGTATCCGCCGCTGAGCGCGGCGGAGCTCGAGCCGTTCGCGGTTCGGATGGAGCTCACCCCCGACCTCCTCGGTCACATCGTGGATCCCATGGAGGGCGTCGACGGCATCGACCTCCGCAAGGAGCTGGAGGAGTGGGTCAGGGATCACTTCGAGGAGAAGAAGCGCACCGAGGGGATGGACCTCCAACAGCTCAACGCTGACTCCCGGGACAGGTTCATCCCTGAAGTCGATGCCGTGCTGCGCCACGCCCAAGATCTCCTCGCCGCCCTCGACCGGGAGGAGGAGGAGCAAGCCGCGAAGGCGAGGCCCAGGGCGGCCCTCTAAGGCTGCTTCGATGCGAAAGCAAAGCCCCTTTTTTGTTTTCCTTTCTAGTATGTGTGAGCTGAAATTATATCCATGTCTTCCAGATTCCGTCCCCTTCCGAATATACCCAACATTGTGATGCAATTTGCAAATCCCCAGGTGTGATTTTTCATTTTTCATGTATTTTAAAATCTCTTTTGCATGCTTTAGTTGTTGGTTATCAGCATCGTTCCTACAGAATATGCGAACAACATGTTTGTTGCTCATCAATCACTATTATGCTTCGTTTCAAAAAAAAAGACTCTAGTATGCTCAGCAAACCTCTTAGGGCGCGTTTGGTAGCATGCATGTCGTTCTCACCTGCGTCGGGGCAGGCTGGGGAGGGCACTGCTGGGCTACAACGCGTTTTGGGCCATGTTGGTGGGTTTGTTTGGTAGCATGCATCAGAAAACGAGCCACATTTGGCCCACTGTTTGGTTGCACTGTTTTTTCGATTTTGGCTCTGCATATCCGACCTCCCCTTGTTTGGCAGTGTGAAGAACACACAGAAAGAGTGATAGAGTGACCCTATTCAAATTTGGTGAGGTTACCAGGCAATGCAAAGCAAGAAAGGTTGCAGAAATCATCTACTTAACACTGGCTAACCATTGATTTGGTCAGGGGAACACACCCACTGACCCAAAATAGGGTTCCATACTTACACCCCACAAGCTTAACTACAGCTAGGGTTAAGAGTTTGGTTACAGGTGCAATCTGTGCACCTGATAAGTACTTACACCAGGGGAACACTCCCCTGGCATCAAAACATGAAGAGCATACAAAAAAACTGCTCTTCAAGCAAGTCACACTGACCTAAGAACTCACTTGCGATGAAGTGGACAGACGAAGACCTCCTCAGTGGAGCTGATGAACCTGAAGAGCTTCAACTTGAAGCCGTCGCCGACGAACTTGAAGACGAGGACATCTCCGGTGGCCAGCTTGATCTCCTTGGCGAAGTCGTCCCATCCTTTGAACATCACAAGGTGATCTTCGAACCACTACAGCTGGACGAAGTACTCACAGCACTTGGTGGTGCGGAGTGGAATGCAAACCTTCGGCTCCTTGCTATCCTTTGCCTTGGGCTTCTTAAGCTTCCACTTCTCGACCACCAGCTTCTGGATGTCAGGCGGGAAGACGATGGAGTCAAGATCATCATGCTTCACCTCCATGAAGAAACGCCGGGGGACGACACCATCAGTACGGTATCCCAGCTTTGGTGCACGACCCATGCCCCGTTCCCCTTTCTCGTTCTTGTCCTTCATGTCCTTCACCGCCAAGGCCAGGCCTGTCACATAAGGCCTTGGCACATTTTGGTGGACGATGCAGTCAGTGAGAGGAGATGGAGGCTCTAGTGTGCTCATGCATTGGGTGTGCCAGTCCTGCAATGCAAGATCATACAGTTCAATGGACATGGACATGGACATGAGCAAATGTGCACTGCAACTTCATGAACTGGAAGCAATGCACAAGAACTGGAGGAATGCAAAATGATGTAATCTGTGGACTGCAACTTGATGAACTGGAAGCAATGAACATGAACATGGACATGGACATGGAGGAATGCAAAATGATGTAATATGTGCACTGCAACTTGATGAACTGGAAGCAATGAACATGAACATGGACATGTACATGGACATGGAGGAATGCAAAATGATGTAATATGTGCACTGCAACTTGATGAACTGGAAGCAATGAACATGAACATGGACATGGACATGGACATGGAGGAATGTAAAATGATGTAATATGTGCACTGCAACTTGATGAACTGGAAGCAATGAACATAAACATGGACATGGACATGGAGGAATGCAAAATGATGTAATACAATGCTGAGATGTAAACAAATCTGCAATTGAGAAGGGATTGCAGATAGACTAGACGTGGTACCACTTTTACCGAAGGGATCTTCGAGGGGCCGGCGCCGGTTGCCGAAGTCCTCAGTGGAGTGACAGTTGCTGAAGAACGCCGGATGGTTCGTCGTCCAGTACGCCCGACGGTTGCCGGTGGAGCGTCCGTTGCTGGAGGAGGAGGAGGTCTTGGCGCCGCCGCGAAGCTTGGCAGCGGGTACTGGTTCGCCGAAATCTGCACACGAAGGGGGAACCCTGGCGGCGGCCCAAGAGGCGGCGATGCTGGGGCTCGAGGAGGCCGAGTCGGCGGTGGTCTCACCGCGGCGATGTTCGAGCTCGAGGAGGAGGAGCCCTGGACCAGATTGGGGAATCCAATCGGCGGACCCCCTCCCATCGTCACGGCGGCTGCATGCGCCGCCGCTTGGGCTGCCCTTGCAGATTCGGCGAGCCTCCGAGTCTCGGAAGCCGCCATGACTGCCGGGCTTGACCGATGGGAAATCGGCGAAGGCCGCTTCATCGGCGGGAGGAGCGCGGGGTCAATCTGCGCGGCCGCACTCTGACGACCGCCGGTGGCCCCCTTCTCGAACTCGAGCACAGCTCTCGCGATGGAGTTGCAGGATGCGCTATGGCCGATGGGACCGCGGGCCGGCGGTGGGGGAGGAGGCGGAGGAGCCGCTGCCATTGGGACTGGGGTTTTCTTTGGGCGGTGAGAGAGAGAGAGAGGCGATGGGACGTGAGAGCGGTGACAGTCAGAAGAGGCATGGGTGCGGGACGTTATGGCGCGTCTCCCGCACTTCTCCACGCGTGCAGCCGTTGCCAGCTTTCTTCTCCCTGCGGCCTGGCTACCTGGAAACGGCCGATTCGGCCGTTCCTATGAGGCCTGGCCCAAGGGTGCTTTAAACACCGTGCGGGCCTGTCTCGAGAAAAACGAAAAACAAACAGCAGGTCTGGTTCTGCAGCCAGCGTGTCTGGCCCGGTTGGCTGCAGGCTACCAAACGCGCCCTTAGTGTTTTCTTCTTGATTCATGCGGGCTCGCAGATTTGTAACAAAAAACTGCATGTCTGGTAATAAAACATGGTTTCTGCTAAATCACAGCTGTGAACCCATGGGCAGTTACACATTGAAAACTCTACTACTGGGACAAGAGTCAACCCGTCCATCATCCATGGCTAGCACGTCGAGTCTACAAACTCTCATAATGAATCAGGCGACACTCTCTGCTTCAATGCGTGCTATAGAAACATCCAGTAAGTAAATATGACATGAATGAGTGAATGACATGGATGGGCAGTGCCGTGAACACACTATTTTTTTTGAGAGCAATTCAAATGCCCACATACTCTTTTTTTTATAAAGAGACTGTATTAATATCAAAAGGATATCAATTGCACTCAACCCTGCAAAAGCATAATAATTAGTTGGGATGTAAGGATGCACACAACCAAAACAAAATAAAAAAGACATTGAACTGATCAATGAAGCAGCAGGAACTAGCACCACCATAAACCACACCCGAATTTCAAAAAGGTTCTCACGAACAACGCCTCTAATAAGGGAACCGTGAATAAACACCGTCGTCGCCTGATCGATCCTGGTCTCTCTCCCCCCCCCCCCCAGTCCTACTAAATTCCAAATAATGCCTTCAACAAGGAACCGAAGATATCTATCACTGTCAGGTACAACCAATGAAGCTCAGACCTAGGTTTCACCCATAAAATCGAGACTGTGTGGCCACATACTCACTCCAATCTATTTCCAGTTCTACTTCGACTACAATACCAAGTCGTTATCTCTTTCTTTGTGCTAGCGTCGGCTTCACGAAAGTCGGCCGGCCGAGGGAGCACTACAGGTACATCGATCATGGGAAATCCTATCTCCCGATTAGTCCTTCCTACCTCGGTCTGATCCGCGTTTCCAATGTCTACCGATCTAGAGGAAACAACGCGGTTTTCCCACAACTAAGAGGATCTCCATCGCTTATTATGACCATTGATTTTGCATCAAACGAACCATATAATTCCTACTATTTTATGTGTTAAAATAACTAAATAACTAAAAATATGTTAATGCGTGGTTTTATTTATTTTTTTCAATGCATGCACAGGGAATTCATGTCAATACATAAATCTAATATTTAAATTACATAAATTTATGAATAATTGATAATGCGTTGACATTTGAAAATTCGTTGATGAATTTGTTGCACGAATCATGATGAAATGAAAGGTGTGGATAGTTGATGGGTGTCATCCGGTATTGCATTTTTACGAGGAAATGAAGATTTTGGGGAAGAGGGAACTTTGAGACTGTGCGAGACATGTGTCATGTCCTCACCTCATCACCTGGGTCTCTCACCTGGGTCTATCCCGATGGAGAAATAAACCTAGTCCCATAAGATTTTTTTTTCAGTTTTGCTATGTCTCAGTCGACTGAGACGAAGCTTACGTCTCAGTCACATCCTTGTCCATTGGATCGTTTTGCTTCGCGATTCGCGCTTTTGACTGGTCAGCCCGTGTTGTATGCGTTGTTTTCGTTGTGTTGGGCTTCTTTTCGCGCGCGGATGTCGAGGGGTGGACTCGGCAAATCCCTGGGTTGTGTACCCCGGGTTGATTGAGGGGGAGAGAGATGGCGCGCTGGTAGTTCCGTCGGCTGACAAGCAAGGATTTACCCAGGTTCGGCCCCTCATGGTGAGGTAAAGACCTACATCCTGCTTGTCTGATCTGTATAGATGATGATGATATTACATGGTGGCCGCGAGGGCGATGAGAGACGTGGTCTCGTGGGGATCTGATCTATGGGGTGGCCCTGCCTGACTTTATAAAAGGAGCCAGGTAGGGTTTACATGAGATTCTTGTCTTGTACTCCAAGTTGTAGTTTATTGGGCTTCATGGGCCTCCAGGTGCTGGGCTGCATCGGGTACGCCAACGGTCGGGTGCCCGGAGGGTACGCCCACGTCAGGAGCCCCCGAGTGTCTGGTCGATACGAAGAATCGGGCAGGGACTCAAAGCAGCATGTCGTGTAGGCGTAGTCGATGCGTCGGGTAAGTACTCTTTCCTCATGGGCACGACGTCTTGTTCCTGAAAATGATAGCTAAAGAAATTCGACTCCGGCCGTTGAGGGTTTACAGATGATGCTTTAGTCGGTAATGTTTCGACTGAGTCTATCGGGAGCGCGAACAGTGCTCCCGATGGGAGTAGCCCCCGAGATTAAGCTGAATTGCTTGTAATTGAGGTTAATCTAAAAAATCTCTCTCTCAGTCGAAAAGAAATTCTTGAACCCCTCCCGATGGGAGTAATTTTAGGAAATCACTGATAAATCAGAGTCCTTTTTCAGCCTGTTTGGCTTACTACGTGTTTGCACTTTTCGAGTGCTTGCTCAGCCTGAGGGCTTACTCGTGTGACTCGAATGGGTTCGAGTGTTTGCTCAGCCTGACGGCTTACTTATGGAACTCAAATGATATTCGAGCATTTGCTCATTCAGCCTGACGGCCTACTTGGTGGACTCGACAAACATATCGAGTATTTGCTCAGCCGAACGGCCTACTGCGTTGTTGGACCTGTATGGCGCAGCCCCCGAGTGTTCGAGTGCGGCCTAGGTTTTCTTGTTGGACCTGTATGGCGAAACCCCCGAGTGGTCGAGTGCGGCCTAGGTTTTCTTGTTAGACCTGTGTGGCGCAGCCCCCGAGTGTTCAAGTACGGCCTAGGTTTTCTTGTTTGACCTATATGGCGCAGCCCCCGAGTGCGTCGGGTGGCGGCCTAGGTTTTCGAGTTGGACCTGTATGGCGCAGCCCCCGAGTGCGTCGGGTGGCGGCCTAGGTTTTCGAGTTGGACCTGTATGGCGCAGCCCCCGAGTGCGTCGGGTGGCGGCCTAGGTGTTCGAGTTGGTTTATGGCCTGTGCGGCGCAACACCCGGGAGAGCATCAGGTGTGGCCAAGGCGAATTTGTTTGTGCGCGGCGGACCGGAGTCGACGCGGCGGAGTAGTGCCGTAGAGGCAGTCGACGCGGCGGACCGGAGTCGACGCGGCGGAGTAGTGCCGTAGAGGCAGTCGACGCGGCGGACCAGAGTCGACGCGGCGGAGTAGTGCCGTAGAGAGTCGACACGGCGGAGTAGTGCCGTGGAGGCAGTCGACGTGGCGGACTGGAGTCGACGCGGCGGACCGGAGTCGACACGGCGGACTTGTGCCGTAGAGGTGGACGGAGTCGACGCCGTGTAGTGGTGCGATGGAGGGAGTCGAAGCGGTGGACCGGAGTCGACGCGGCGCGGGCAACGCTCAGCCCCCGAGTCCCTTAATAGGCCGGCGAAGGGGAGTCGACGGTGCCAAGTCGATGAAGGCGCTCGAGTCGCGCGTCGCGTGCAGCGATGAATTTGTCGCTGATGAAGCGCCAGCCCCCGAGTGTCGGAGGCGGAGTCGATAAAGCCGAGGCCGCCAGCCCCCGAGTGTCGGAGGCGGAGTCGATGACGGCGAAACCGGAGTCGAGGAAGGCGCGGGAGTCGCTTTGTCGATGACGGTCGCGGTTGTCGGACGGAGTCGACGACGACGAGTCGGTGATGATCGCCGTACTCATCGTTTGTTTGCTGAAGATGTCGGCCCATGTAGCTGATGAGTCGAGGATTTTTGGTCGCCGCACCCGAACGCGATTGTGTGCCGAGGTTGGAGATGGTTTGTTGGCAAAAATTTCCATGCACAGCCGAAGCTAGCTGTTTTATTTTATTTTATTGGAGACATGATCTGCCATGACTTGCACGCACGGGCTAGCAGCTCACGTACGTCAACTGGAATATTTTCTTTTTCTCTTCCTTTGCTTCTCGGGAAGTGATCCTGCAATTGGATTTTTTTTTTTCTTGTATCCGATCGGATCTCATGATCTGGAACAGATCACCCGCGCCGAATAGAACACGCTCGAAGGGACCTGATGGAAACCAATAGCCGGCTGGAGCGCGGCTTGTTCGGAGAACGGGCGGACAGTGCTTCAGCGGGTACGTCGGCCGACGGATGCAGCCAGATCGAAATTAGCTTCCGCGACGAGGAAACTTCAGCAACCAGGCGACGAGGAAACTTCGTACGCGCGTCGCCTTGCGCTTCTCCGGGATTCCATGCTTGTGTGTTGCGTTGTAGCTAGCACCCGCGAGATCCGATCTTGCCGATTCCATCGGCTGCACGCGAGAGAATTGTCAATGTCGAGGCGGAAACGTAGATTGGATCGCTGAGGCTGCGCGCTCGGAACGCCGTCGCCGCAGTAGTAGTTTGTTGACGAAGTCGAATCCGTCGAAGTAAATGACCTGGCCAGATGCGACCTAACCGTCGTTGTTGATGGAGATTGGAGCCGCCGAAACGTTGAATCCAGCGCGCGTTCTTCCCACAGACGGCGCCAATTGTCGAGGGGTGGACTCGGCAAATCCGTGGGTTGTGTACCCCGGGTTGATTGAGGGGGAGAGAGATGGCGCGCTGATAGTTCCGTCGGCTGACAAGCAAGGATTTACCCAGGTTCAGTCCCTCATGGTGAGATAAAGACATACATCCTGCTTGTCTGATCTGTATAGATGATGATGATATTACATGGTGGCCGCGAGGACGATGAGAGACGTGGTCTCGTGGGGATCTGATCTATGGGGTGCCCCTGCCTGACTTTATAAAAGGATCCTGGTAGGGTTTACATGAGGTTCTTGTCTTGTACTGCAAGTTGTAGTTTATTGGGCTTCATGGGCCTCCAGGTGCTGGGCTGCATCGGATACGCCAACGGTCGGGTGCCCGGAGGGTACGCCCACGTCAGCGGAGCTGCTAAATGGGCTATATGTGCTCCGTTTTTTTTCTGGGTGTTTTCGAAATATTTTAATGGTCTCGGCTAGGTTCTGGATGGTTTGTTCGACTGTTTTTTTTTCTGTGGGCTTATTTTCGCGCGCGGAGCTGCTAAATGGGCTATTTGTGCTCCGTTTTTTCCTGAGTGTTTTTGAAATAATTTAATGGTCTGGGCTGGGTTATGGGCGGTTTGTTCGACTGTTTTTTTTCTTGTATGCCGGTTTTTTGGTGCTGGGCTTTGTATTGTCTGTTTTGTTTTTTTCATTCTTTTGGATTATTTATTTTGTATGTTTTTTGTTGATGTCATCTAGGGCCCACAGAGTTTTGTTTCGAGTCTACAGTCCAGTTTCTATTGTAGTCGGAACTTAGAGTTCCCCGAGTTTTGGAAGTTAGTTTCAACTGAGATATATTCTTGTTATTTTTTATATTTTAATTTAAATTAAATATCATTTGACTGTGTGTCAGCTAGCTAAGATTTAGCTGGCTCAGTGACACCCTTGTCGGTCAGATTTGTTCTTGCTTCGTGATTCGTGCATTGTTGTTAATTTTTTCTTATTACTTTTAATTATTTTTGTTGTTTTGTCCTGATACAGTCTAGTTGCTTGTAGATTAAATAAGATTATATCTATATTTTATTTTATTGTCTAATGTATCGATTTTTTTGTGTGGGCAACTGTTTTTTTCTTGTAGTTTTGTTTGGAGAATTGGTTGATTTTATAAGTTTGGAGTTTTTTATTTTGTTTTTTGGTTATTTGTGGTTTTATTTTGAAATTCACTTTATTCAGCTCAATTGGGATCGATCGGCCATAATTAGTTGATTGAAAAGAAACTGATAAACTAGTTGTTCAGATGAAGGAATTAGCTACGCATTTTTTGAATGCGTTCCTATAGATTATCACGAGATGAATATATTAGTCCTTATTTATCGTTATATCAAATTAAAGCACCAGTAATTATTTTTTCGGAGTTTGAAGCTAGTTGCAATTGTGCTTACAACTTAATTTTTCTCTAAGAACAACAACACTTGCAACTGAGTTTTCTCCGGAGACAGGTCGGTTGTATCTGCACTTGCAACTGACTTTTTTTCATGAGACACACCAGTTTCAATTGCTCTCGCAACTGAGATTTTTCTGAGACGGGCTAGTTAGAACTGCACTTGCATCTGAGTTTTTATTATTGGTTTGTTATTTTTTATCATTAATTTTAATTATTATTTATTTGTTTTTAAAAGGCAGTTGCAACTACGCTTCCAACTGAATTTTTCTACCGAGACAGGTCAGTTGCAAATGCGCTTGCAAGTAAATTTTTTTCTCGAGACAGGCCAGTTGCAACTGCATTTGAAACTGAATTTTTAATTATTATTTTTGTTACTTTTTTTAAACCAGTTGCAACTACTTGCAACTGAGTTTTTTCCCGAGAGAGGTTAGTTGCAACTACATTTGAAGTTGAGTTTTTTTTCTAGAGACACACCAGTTGCAATAGCATTTGAAAGTGAGTTTTTAATTATTATTTTTTGTTATTTTTTAATTTTAGTTTTTGTAATTTTTTTGGAAGCCAGTTGTAACTGCGCTTGCAACTCAGTTTTTTTTCCGAGATAGGCCAGTTGCAACTGCGCTTGCAACTGAGTTTTTTCCCGCGAAAGGTTAGTTGCAACTACATTTAAAACTAAGTTTTTCTTGAGACAGTCTAGTTACAACTGCGATTGCAACTGAGTTTTTTTCCCGAGACAGTCCAGTTGCAACTGCATTTGAAACTGGGTTTTAATCATTATTTTTTGTTATTTTTAATTTAATTATTATTTATTTGTTTTTTGAAAGCAGTTGCAACTGCGTTTGCAACTGAGTTTTTTTCGAGACGGGACATTTACAACTGCGCTTAAAACTGAGTTTTTTTCCCGAAAAATTCTAGTTGCTACTGCGCTTGCAACTGAGTTTTTTCCCCGAGGCACGCCAGTTGCAACTGCATTTGAAACTGAGTTTTTTTCCTAAGCAGTCCAGTTGCAACTGATTTTTAAATTGAGTTTTTAATATATATTTTTGTTATTTGTTAATTTTATTTATTATTTATTTTGTTATTTGGAAGCCAGTTGTAACTGCGATTGCAACTGAGTTTTTTTGAGACAGACTAGTTGCAACTGCGCTTGCAACTGAGTTTCAACTGCGATTGCATTTGAAACTGAGTTTTTTTTCTAAAGCAGGTCAGTTGCAACTACACCTTCAACTGAGTTTTTAATTATTCTTTTTTGTTTTTATTTTTATTTTAATTTATTTGTTTTTCTGGAAGCGAGTTGCAACTGCGCTTGCAATTGAGTTTTGTTTTCAGAAGCAGGCCAGTTGCAACTGCATCTGCAACTGAGTTTTTAATTATTATTTTTTGTTATTTTTTAATTTTAATTATTTATTTTGTTTTTAAGCCAGTTGTAACTGCGTTTGCTATTGAGTTTTTTTTATCTGAGACAGGCCAGTTGCAACTTCGCTTGCAACTAAATATTTTTCCGAGAAAGGTTAGTTGCAACTACCCTTGAAACTGAGTTTTTTTTTCTTGAGATAGGCCTGTTGCAACTGCGCTTGCAACTGATTTTTTTCCTAAGACAGACCAGTTGCAACTGTATTTTTGAAACTGAGTTTTTAGAAGAAGCAGATCAGTTGCAACTACACCTGCAATTGAGTTTTTCCCTGAGATAGAACAGTTGCAACTGCACCTGCAACTGAGTTTTTGTTATTTATTTTTATTTTTCATCATTAATTTTAATTATTATTTATTTTGTTTTTTTCGCAAGTCATTTTTGTAAATGCGTTTTTTGTCAGTTGCAACTGCGCTTGCAACTGTATTTTTTAATGAGGTATTGCAGTTGCAACTACGCTTGTAACAAAGTTTTCCGCTGAGCTAGGACAGTTGTGACCGTAGTTGCAACTAAATTTTAATTATTATTTTTTGCAACTGAGTAATTTGATTTATTATTTATTTTCACGAGCTGTCTAAAAGCCAGTTGCATCTCTATTTTGCATTCATGGGAGTATGCATTTTTATCTCTGGTTTATGCAGGGGTGGGCCCATGTGTTAGGTGTACTAATTTTTTTAGTGCATGGCGTTGGGCGCACCTAGCAATCAATTTGTTTGGCAGAGCAACTGATGCAACCAATCAATCCTTCGAGAATGCAGAACGATAAAAATTTGGGTAGCAGATTAAAAAAGATCGAAATCAGTTCAGAAATTTGGTCATAACATCTCACATACCCGTATAGACCGAAGTGGCCGATTTAGGTGCTACCGCGCTTCCCACGAATTCTCTAGGCCCAAAAAACGGAGCAGCCCAGCCTAGAGCCCAGCGTTATGTACATCTTTCCTCACGCAAAAAAAAACACTTTTTCTTCCTCCTGCTCGCGTACAGAAATAGTCAAACAAAGGAGCTCGAGACAAGAGGCAACCAGCCCGCACGAGCAGACCCCGACGGCGGTGCGTGCAGGTAGGCCACCTCCCGCCCTTCTCCTCCCTGGCCCTCCTCCTCCGTGGCCTTCCCTTCCCTAGGTCGCCCCTCTCCTCCAGCAGCCTCCCCTAACCCTAGATCGAGCGAGCAGGAGGAAGAACGGCGGCGAGCCACCGAATCTTGTGGCCCACTATCGTCGGCGGCGGGCAGAGTAACAGGCGACGTATCTGCTGTATGTGTCAAATCCGGTCATGACCGAAATAGAGACCGAAATCTCGGGTACCCGAATGCCGCCGTCTTGGCCATCACGACCGCCGCGCCGCTCATCACGAAGTCCGCCGCCGCCCTCCTCCCCATGTGCTACGGGTGGTGGTGCTCGTCTCCGACGCTCGTGGTCGTGGCGGCCGCCAAGACAGAAGCCCAAACAACAAGAGCTCAGCACAAGACAAAAAAAACAAGTCAAAACAGGCCCAACAACAACTGGACGAGCAGACTGGGCCGAATTTGACAAACAGAGACAATTTCTCAGTCGACTGAGCCGGAGACAGACCCTTTTTTTTTACCAAGTTCTCTCGTTCCCTAAAAAAAATACTGCATCAAATCGCTCGCACGGCCAGGAGATCACCAAGAACTGCCCACGCCGGCGAGCCTCAGTGCCTCACCCGCCACCGGCCTCCCTGGAGCCCTGGCTGTCTGCTGTCGCCTGCCTCCTCCTCCTCCACGCGCAGGCGCAGGTCGCCAGGGCCGCCCGTCGCTGGCCGCCTGACCCGCCCTGCCTGGCCTGCTTGGCCGGCGCCTCCTCCAGCCGGATTGCTGCAGGTTTGCTCCTCACACCTTTTTCGCCCCCTTCTGGACTGCTGCATCGCCGCGCCTGTCCCCGCTGGGCCTCCTCTACACCTCCGGTGCGCTGCCGCGAGTCATCAACCGCCTGCTGGTCGATCTCGTGGAATCTCGCAGCGCCGGCTCGTCGGGCAGGTGAGTTTCCCAAAACTTGGACCTCAATCGCCATCGAGCAGCAGTCTCGGCCCTAGTGATTCCCCCGATTTAGATATTTCTCTTTCGTAGAGCTTTAGGTGATATTTTTTCTCATCGGTTTCATGTCATAGAAATGCAATTAAGAAGGTTTAGGTTCTTGTACTATTGTTCATGTGGTCATGGGAGGCCCAGATCGACCAAATCATTGATTTGATTTGTATCCTTTGTTTCCCTGTTTTATTATAATGTTCCTGTATGCTTCTCATGTACTTTGTTGGATCATCAACAAGTGTTGAGTTCAGATTCGTAGTAACTATGCTATCAAGCCATACTATTTTTTTTATGCTTCAGCACAGGGTACATTTTGCGGTTGTTATAAGCCCTTAAGTTCTTGGCTCGGGCCTTTGCTCAAATCCTTGCTCCGCCACTGATGAGTGATGTCAGCTTTGTTGGCTTTGTGAATGGGTGGTTTTAATGGTTGAGTGGAGATAGAACTAGGATCAGGGGAATTCCCTGTCTTTGTAACAAGGGTGCAGCGCTGGTGTAGTCAGCTTTATTCTGTAACATAGCTAGCTTTATGAGCATGCCTGATTGAAATGTTTGCAGATTATTACTGCTAGTGCCTGCAAATCCGTTCCCTCACCATATGTTGCTCTCAGCTTGCCATAGTACCTATGCTATCTTAAGTGTTGAACCGATTGTTGATTTTGGGAGACAAACAAGCATCTTAATATCAAATCGGTTTGTTGTTCATGTTGAGTTTAAGATAACAGTGTGATCCTTTTGAATGGTTTGGTAGGTGCTCATCCTCTTGACCATGGTGTTCAGCAAGGTGGAGGTGAACTTGAAAAGGCTGCTTGAGGCAGCTCCTCGACAGCAGAATCAGGCTAAGCTTTTCCATGTATGTGTAGCTCTTCTAAATCCATGCTTTGTTTCTGTTCAGTCTTAGCAGACACTGTTCTGTAATTTACTTGAAGGAGAAGATATAGCTTGGGCGATGAAATTTACTTGTTTGCTAATGAATATTACCTTTTTCTGAAATTAATGAATGTTACTTTTGATCTTTGCATTCTGACCGGATTATATGTACTGTACTGACAGCCTCCAATGTGCAGTACATAACCACAGCGAGGGAGCTGTTGGAGCAGCTTGGAGCAGAAATTACACCAGAAGGGACATCAAGGTACTCATGGGTTTCTATGTTCTCTGATGATATGGTATTTGTGCTTTTGGAGAATTAATATGTTGATGGTGATACACAGCCTGTATTAAGTGTTGCAGTTAACATTTGTGGAGGATCCATAATTTTAGAAATAAAAATAGTTGGTATATTACAATATCCCAATCATCAAAGTTGTAGGATAATATGAAACTGTTGTATGTGAACCTCATCTCTGGCTCCTATTTCGTGACTTTAGTGTGTCCTTCCCAGGTACCAATTATCAAATAGTGATACTGCATCTGTATGAGTATCACCATCCTCTTTTTTATTTTGCATCAAGGTAAAGTATGGAAACGGTAAAGGATTAATGGTTACTAGTTACTGAAATACATCAGCTTGATTTTGACTAGTCGTATGTTTGAGCATTTCGATGTTCATACACGGGGAGCATGATCTACCTGAATGCTTTGCATACTGTATTAATGGCTTTGGCTTCTAGATCAGACATACCCTTCCTTAATATAAAAGGACCCACGCTAGTCAATGACGGCAAGCAAATCTGGATACTCTTCTTTTGAATTTGTTAGCAAGCTGTTCATGAAAACCTGGATATTCTATCAGTAAAGATACTCCTTACTTGACAGATGAAATCTTATATGAAGGTTCACACTATAATTTTTCATGTTTTTCTTCCATTTGATGGCGCCTGCATTTTGATGATGAGAGCGTCGCCTTCCTTTTCATCCGCAACCTTATAGCTGATTCAGTAGCCATAGCAGTGTGTGGAGCAAAGCAAGTTACCTTTTGCTGTTTACATGTATTTTCCCATCATCAGAACAACATGTTTATTCATTTTTTTCTTGATTCAGCGTTTCAAAGGCTAAGCTCAGTGAGTATTCTGAAAAGATTGAAGCACTAGCTGCCACACTCGCTGCTTCAGTGGTATGTGTTTATCTTATCGTGTTGATTCATACTTATATATTGAAATGCTTGATTCTTCTACCTCTACCCTGTGGAACTCAATATGACCACAAGTCCACAACATATGATGTCCTTTGAACCAATTTCTCTGATCATCGTGTACCACTGTAACTCTATAATCTTTCTTCTGTATACACTTCAGTTACTATCTTATTTGATGCAGCCAGAAAATGAAAATCTGGTTGATGACAGCAGAGAAGAGGAAAACTCTTACGAAAGAGAAAAGGTTGGAAGTCCAATATCCTTGTCATCAGGATTGAGAAGGAGATCAATGTAAGTAAAAATTTGATCTCTTTTTATTTGGTTCCTTATTACGGTTACAATTAATGAACTAATGGATGCAATTAATTAGGGCTCATGTGGAGGTTGGATCAAACAATCATGAGAGAAAAGAAAGAGACACTGGTGCACCTATTAAATTGGATGCAGAAGCTCAGGCTCACATCGAGAAGCATAGGTATGCCCCCCTTTGTTTGCAAAGTTTCTTTCGGGCCTAAGTCTCTTTCTTAATGCTCTCATTAATCTTATCACACAAGCGACTAGTTTACTGATCTATTTAGACTGGACACGCTGATTTTTCTGTTATCAAAAGTTGAAAGCTGTCATCAGTGCTATGTTTGATCATTACCACTTTTTTTGATGTTATAAGACCGAAACATGAAAAGGTCTGGGTTGTACAAACAAATATACTGGCTATCCTCTTACTTTGTTGGATCTCCTAACTGACTGCACAGGAAGCTGCAAGAAGATCTGACAGACGAAATGGTTGACTTAGCACGCCAGCTGAAGGAAAGTAGCATGTTAATGAACCAATCCGTGCAAGATACAGAGAAGGTAGATTCTTCGGTTGCCTTTTCATTGTTTCTTCTGTGAATGAAGTTCCCTCAGCTCCCTTTCTGCTGGATGTTTAATGAGAATGCTCACATGCTTGTTACTGCTGATGCAGATCCTTGATTCCACCGAGAGAGCCGTTGAGCATAGCTTGGCGAGCACGGGACGCGCAACAGCGAGAGCCTCAGAGGTCTACTCGCTGGCTTCCAAGACAACCTGCTTCCAGTGGCTGCTCATCTTTATGATGACCTGCATGTTTGTCATGGTGGTTCTGCTCATACGGGTCACCTGATGTTGCCGTGGCCACCAAAAATCTGCATTATCAGTAGCCGTTAAGATGGTTCAATCTTGTAAACACTCGTTATATGAACAAAAAAATGAACCTGTGTTCCAGAACGAGCATCGCTTCTCACCTTCATTATGCAGTTTGTTGAAGAAACATATTCTGCTGGGGAAAATGCCTGAGTTCACCGTGGACCCAGGTGCTGTTGCGGGCTGTCAAGTTTGTAAAAGCGGTGATTATTTTTGTGCCTTCATATTTTCCGATGAAGTGTGAATCAAGAAATTTCAGTTTAAAATATGTAGATCTGTGTATGTTGTCTATGAGCAGGCAAGTAGCTACTCCCTGTTTACCGCCTGATCGTACAATCAAGAAACCTGGGATTATCAAAATTGGGCATAATCTAGATCAGTAATATCGCTAACTAAATATTGAATAGTGGTTACAACATCACAAGAACAAGAAGCTGAACCATGATCACCTAAGTATTATTATTTCTGAATGTTTATTAGAACTGCAATGCCATTGCACGAAAATTTCCAATGCTGGGTAACACGAAATTTTGACAAGTACGATTTCCAAACAACAATGGAAGATTTCTTATACTACATTTGTTGTTTCAGTCAAAATTTGCAGCACATGCATCCACATCTGCCACTCGTCCCACTATTGAAGAAAGCATCCTTGTTTTTGACAAGGTTGTGGATGATGCATGGGGAGCTAGTCCAACAGCTTCTTCCTCAGGTCTGATATGTTTTTACCCTCTTTGGAAGGTTTTTGTCCAATTGTTCAAAATAACTACTCCCTCCGATCCGAAACTACTGTTGTGAGTTAGCGTTGAAATCGTACATACGTAGTTATATTCCCGACACTTAATCTGGACTGGAGGGAGTATCTTTTAGTTTTAGTTCAGAATTATTAGTCTAAGAAGTAGTCCATATCAACTCCCGTTTCGTAATACTTCTAATTATTGATACATAGTTAATGAATTTCCAAACTAGCTGCAGATTTGATCCACAAATATTTTCACCACAGTATGATGCTGGGTCACACTTTTTACTAGAGTAAAATTCCTCGTATTGATCCAAGGCAGCAATCTGGATGATAATTTTTTGTGTCTAGGCAGCATGTCGTTTTACCACCAATTCTCCGCCGCATTTTCGGTAGCCATTGGATCAGCATCAATTTATCCCCCCATCTGTATGCATTGGATCCACCATCAATTTATTCCCCCATCCTTCACTGAGGGCACCCACAGCTCCGGCGAGATCGTTTCCCTTGGCTGCGCCTTATCGATCTAACTCCCTCCGGCGGGGTCTCCTCCTTTCCATGCCGCCGACACTTCGCCACGTGTGACATCGACTAAAGAAACTACGTAACAGCAAATGTGCTAAAAATTCTCATCGCAAACAAGCGTAGGTGAGCATATATAATGCGGACCTATTATCTTACATTCCTTTATACAGACTTGAAGAATATTTTGTTCGTGCAATTACACTGTTCATTAGAAGCTAAGTTTTACCTCGCTGGGAAGTGACAAGTGTTTCCCAATGAATAGGCTAAAAGGGAATGGAATCATGAATTCATAATCATATCTCCAAAGCAAACAAACAAAGGTGAACATCAAAAAAAAAAGCCGCCAGGATCTTCAACTAAGCGTCGACATTCAGTGGGCAGGAGGTAAGGCTTCCCTCCCTGTACGACCCGGAATCCCGAGCAGCAACAACGTCTCGTTACGTTTCATTTCCTGGCTGGCGGCTCTCATCCAAAACAAAAACTAAGAAAAGGGTGGACGATGCCGAGGAATCTAGTTGGGTGCGTGATTATATTTTCTGAACACCCTCTCTTGGTTCTCCCTCCACCATTCCTCTGCCTGCTGCTCCGCGAACCTCCTCTTGCTAACAAAAACATTTAAGAGAAGAACCGTAAGTAAATTCACTAACGCCTTCAAAAAAAAATGTCCTTGGGTTGTTGCATGGTAAAAATACATATGATTGACAGATTAATCAGGTTGAGATTGAGATCTATGCTGAACAAACACGGTAATAGGGGCTGGGATGGAATACCTGAACCGGACACGCTTGAACACTTTGGTGCCATCTCTGAGCTGGATAAGTGTGACGTAAACTCCTGGCTCAAATTGCTCAATCAGCTGCACTTCTCCATGAGTACCATACTTTGGTGCAAAGTCGCCTGGAGCTCTCCCATTTCGTCCATTCGATGGCATGGAGATTCAGTTGACAATGAAAGGCTAGTGCCATCCAGGTTACCCATGCTAGCGGACCTGTGGTGTGTTAATTCGTGCAACCCGCTGCTGGAGAGGCGAGCCTGCTCGTGTGCAGAAATGGCCTCTGGTGGATGACCACACTGTCCGGTAAGAAATCTCTCTGATTGACTTTTCAAGGTTTTGACGCTGTCAGCAAATTCAGTGGGCACCTTATCTGCAACTCCCTTGAGCTGAATATTGAAAAGATGGCATGTTATAACTGTCTGCTAATACTGATCAACAACAAATGGGCCAATCCTTGCTATGAGCAACTAAATATTTACTTAAGCAACACTTATGTATCTTGTTGTGCTGGTTTCGTTTCAAATCACAGAAGTAATATCTCTACTTGTATTTTAAGTTTTAACTGAACTATAGAGAAGTGGTGAATACTTTAAATGGTGTACCACATAGCAAAAAGGTACAATAACTATAAGTATGGCAACACGATAGGCGTAAATATATTGCAACTGCTCCAAAAAAAAAGTTCACGTTTGCATATGTAGTTCACCGTAGTAGTACCTCACTGTCAAGAAACCTAACAAAGTCCAACATAGAATTGCGCCTGGCAGATTCTTCTGCGGCTAGAGAGGCAGAGCTTTTAGCTCTTTTTTCTGCTTTCTGCAGTTGGTCATCTTGGACTTCACATTTCTGTTTTAACTTGGTAACCTATCAAAATATGGCGATTTTATCAAAATCAGATAACCATAATGAAGTGGGAAAAATAATAATATTCTACAGCATACCTGAGATTGCAACTTTGAGATGTCTTGATTCAGTGCCTCATTAGTCTTCTTCAAGCTATCAATATCATTTTTGGAGTCTTTAATGCTGAGAGAACTTGTGGTTGCTGGAGCTGGACTTTGCTTCTTTGGTTGAGCTGGTGACACCACCGGCATGCCCATTCCCATTGGTGCCATTGCCATAGGCATGTTCATTCCCATTCCCATTCCCATTCCCATACCCATTCCCATGCCCATTCCTCCCATTCCCCCCATTCCCATTCCCATAGGCCTTACAGTAGTTGGGACTGCCAAAGCTGACATCGAAGGAACTTGGGGTGCCCTCGCCATGGACACAGAATCAGGTTTTATCTCGTTTCTAACTGATTTTGTCTCTGCATACTTGACCGGCTCTGATGTTGCTGCTGTTGCTAGCCTTGAAGGCCTTATGTCAGGCCTCTCGGACTTATCTTTGATATCAACAGATCGACGAGTAATGACGCTCTTCTTGGTATATGGGCTATTACTGCCGCCGCCATCTGCAGCTTTAAGTTTCATGAAACATGAATCGCATACACGATGTGGCTTGCCAGGAGTTGGTGCCAAAGCAGCCTTCAGGACCTTCCTTGAACTGCATGCATGGCAGTGAACCAGCCCACAATTATAACAATTGTGCCTCTTTCTTGTGAAACCAAATGGTTGCCTACAACCCGAGCATACAGACTGATCTGCACCTGAAACCCACTTATGTATGCAAATGCATGTTGTGAAATTTGAACCGCATGCTATACTTTTAACATGACGATCTTTTAATGCGTCCACAAGAGTTGGTTTCTTTTTATCTTCAATGCCACCATGTCCCAGCCTTCCATTGGCCCCCATACCCCATGTATATACCTCGCTTCGTGAAGTCAAGACTGCAACATGGTAAGAGCCACATGAGATCTCTTCGACCAACTCACTATTCAACTTGTCTTGTACTTGGCAGGGCTGTTTACCATCAGCTTTTGGATTCCCAAGCTGACCATAATTAGAGCTACCCATTGTGAAGACATGGCCTGACGTGGCGAGTGCAACAGTCATACTATACCCACAGGCTACCTGATGGAAATTATTGTCAACAAGGGCTTGAACAACAGTGGGAACTAGCCGAGCCTCTTTATCCCCATGACCTAGGCGGTTCTTATCTCCATCACCCCAGGTAAATAGCTTCCTGGACACCACATTCATGCCCGTCTGACTATTGGTCTCCACAATCGCTGCGGAATGCCAAACGCCACAGGCAACTTTAAGTACTTTGAATCCGCTCAAAGACTCAACTTCCTTCGGATAGGCAACGTTTTCACGATTTCCATGTCCAAGAGCACCAAATGTCCCATCGCCAAAAGTGAATACTTTTCCACTTGACATGGCAAGTAATGAATGCCATGAGCCACATGCAACAGACAACACTTGAAGCCCTTCTAAAGGTCCTGACACTCTTTTTGGAAGCCAATGGCTAGCTCCGATGCCATGTCCTAGCAGTCCAGCATTGTAAGAACCATCACCCCAATTGTACAAATCACCAGAGGCAGTTACAGCACAAGTATGAAACTCCCCACATGCAATATATTCCACATTAGACACTGCTAAGGATTCGACAAGTTTGGGACGACTAATATCTTCATCAGTTCCATGACCTAGCCGCCCACCAAGCTCTTCACCCCAAGTGAATACTTCTCCTTGTCTGGTTGTAAGAGCAATGTGCCTTGAACCACACGATATTTGCTGTACGTCCAAAACAACATCTGATTCAAGAGGTTTAGGAATTAAGACATCTGCTTTGGAGCACAAAAGGTTTGAGGATCCTTCTGACGGGAGCACATCAGTCCACACCTCACCCCATACATAAACATCACCAAGGGATTCTATATCATCTGGTCCAGAACCTTGACTGGAAGAACTAGGGACACTGCTCGAAATACTAATCCGACTACTGTCTCCCGTACTTACTCTCAGCATATTTGCACGATCTGATCCAACATATGCTCTTGAAGAATTCAATGAATTGGCTGCGTAATAACCATCCGAGTTTAAATTCCGGGAATTACTCGAGGCAGTATCTAGTCTTGTATTATATGCAAGTTGATATTGGGACACTTCCTGAAAAAACCAAACATGTGTTAAACAAGAACATCTTCTGCAATTTATGGTCTAGTGTAAGATACTCTCAAATCTTCGCCTGATACAACGAGGGTTAAATAGATACATAAGTAGGGATCAGATGCTAACTAATCCACAGAACAAATGATAACTAAATGGCACCTCCAAGCTTTGTTTTGTTGGCACAGGACTGTCATTAATCCATTTTTGGGCAGCTTTCCGGGAATCTTAGGGAAGCTGAAGCCCCATCACAAGTACGAAGTAGCTTCTATTAAAATATGGATTGTAAAGGAAGCAACCCTTTGCGAAACAAGGCCTGCCTAATGCATGGATAATATTCTAATTCAAACTCTCAGTTACTTTGTAAAAAAACTCCCACAATATTGTAGTAATTGTAAACAATGAAGTAAATCGTTTAGGAAGACCAACTCACGTCTGAAAATGATATTCTATCACTTGGGCAATCAGTGGAAAAATTTGCATGACACGAAGTAATCAGTGTCTCAAGTGTTGAAAACCACACTTCAACTTCAGTTTGATCCTTGCAAACCTGTAGATCAGCTAGAATATCATGTCATTGTTATCTTCAACAGATCATCGTACAAGGCATATATAAAGATGAAGCATTTTGCATTAGTCCAAACAAGCATACATAATTTATCTTTTACCAGATCAAGGGAGCGTTGGCCGTTCTTATATATCAGGGAAAATGATAGGTAATCCTTCTCAGGGCGTAGAAACCTCCTAAAAACTGCCTGATAAATGATGCACAAATGCATAAGATCCCAAGTTTAAATATCTAATAAATTTAAACTGAAGCACTGTGCAATCTCAGAGTGTCAATAAACTCTTGGATATTGAAACTTGACCATGTGAATGTAACCAGCAACTAACCATAGAGGTTAACTGGTCAGTGGGAGTTTAACTTACCGTTCTCTGTCCAGGTATGATTTTAGACACAACAGATAGTCTGAGACACTTTTCCTTGTTGTGTGAATACCAAACTAATATTGTTTCGTCCTGTAATGATAAAAACAAAAGGGAATTTCGTTCTCATCCTGTACTAAGAACATGAACACTGTACCACACAAACGAACACATAAACTTACACTAGAAAGTCTGAACTCGCGGATCTTGGGTTTTCCCTTCCGACTATACTTGATAAGCTTGCTGCCTTTCTTTAAAGTAATAAGGGCCTTTCATACATGTAAAACAGAGTCCAGATTTGCATAGCAATTATTTAGTAAAGGAATGTTTCTCAACCAAACAGAGGGAAATGATACACAACGCAGTATTTAGAGACTCACATTATCATCTGGTGTCATCTAAACAGCAACAGGTCACCATTCTATTTTCACCTTTGGATCACCTGTATCTGCACAAATAAACTAATAATGGGTATCAGACTACCAGTATCACAAGAATGGAATATTTTCAAAACTAAGAAAAAGGTTTGTCTTTGATCATTTTGGTTTAAGTTCCAGGAGGTGCTCTGCGTGAGCGTTCCTGTTCTTCTTTTCGGTCGGTGGCACCGTCCTAATATATGGAACAACAGCTAAAAATTGTCGAAAATAAACTGCAGCCGCACCTCGGGGTGGTGCCAACCGAGATCAATCTTGTGCGTCGAAGAGGTAGAAATCTGATCGAACCACTGCCGTGTCAGATCAATTACTTAAAAGGGTACCAAGCCAATCCAAAAAGAAAACGAAATGCACAATCAATATCCAATCAGGCTAATGTTCCTTACCAAATGGAGGGAAGAAGCGAGCCAGGTCGCCTAAGCGAGGAGGCTTGGGCGTGCGAAGGCGTTGTGGTTAGGTTCGTCCCGTCGTCGACGGCGAGGTCGCCGAAGGTGGGGCATTAGGCGGAAAAAGAGCAAGAAAGCTCCGCACCGAGGGAAGAAATTGGGGCGGTCTAGGCGGGTCTCCGGTCCACTCCGTGGCAATCCGGTGGATGGGAGGAGAGAGTGGCTCCCTGGAGGTGGCGGGAGGACGCATGGACGGCGCTTGCGAGGAGAGGAGCGGAGGGTTCGGCGGCGGTGGACGCGGGAAACGGATGGAGCGGGGAGCCACGACTGTGCAGGGCAGCAGGGGAGTCGAGGACGACAGAAAAAAAATAGGCCATTGCTACTTTTAGGCCGCGTTTCGTAGGTCTGTATTGTTGAAGTATTGGAAGAATACTTCGTTTTTTAGAACTAGCAAACATACTCGTGGGTAAACCGCAAAAAAAAAAAAAAATACTCGTGGGTTGCAACGGAAGAGAAAAAATTACATCATGGAGACGGCAATCAAATAATCTACTAAGACTTAATCAGTGACGTAACATTGTCGATTCGTGGGACCGGCGAAACATGTAAATGTTGTACATTGTTACCACCTAGTCAGTGACGTAGGTTCTAACAATATAAGACTGTTTTACTAAAAAAAAACTATAACAAAAAAATCCTAAAATGGTTGACTTTTCCTTTGAATGAACAGTTTACTAACGAAGTATCACCAGTTGATACCCCAATCGAATCACTAAAATTCTCAACATATTTCAAACTTGAGAGTGAATCACGTTGCTTAAACCTAAAAGTGCAGCTCTTCAACCAAGAAAAATCGGATACGTGGCCGGAGCTCGACTTGCATGATCACCGGACGGACATACTTACTTTCACGTTGTCAACATCAAAACTGAAACAAAAATGCTTAATAGCATTCATTTGATGATGCATTTGTTAGGAATTCATAATTTATGGTTCAGAGCATTTAGTTAGCTAGTCATATTTTTAAAAAATAAACTGATTTCAAAAAAAATCAGACAATCACCGAACTAAATAAATAACTTTTTTCTAAATCTGACAAAAATAAAAATTACCTGGACTGAAATCAGTCTGTCTTACTCATATCTGAACAGAAATTGTATCATAGTCGCAACTGAAATCAGCCGCTCTGATTCATATCTCAAACTTCAGCATTGTTCAGTGCTTAAACCTGAAATTCCGGTACTTCAGCCTGAATCACTTCTCGTGCGCCACCAGCGCAGCTGCGTCGAGGTGCGCCACACAATGCAGCTCGAGGAACACCGCCTCCTAGAACTGATTCCCGCTGCCCATGACCGAGAGAACGCGAAGCACGGCCTAGAACCTGGCGATGACCGCGTACGCCGCCAGAACCACGATGAAGCCTTGCGGTTCCCCTCAGTCGAGTTGCGGCTTGTCAGTACAGTTGCCGTTAACTATGCCGTGGACATGCGTCTCGTCTTGCCGGCGAGACATGGACCGCGAGGGAGAGAATAGGAGAGGGTCGCGCCTAGAGGAGGAATGCAGTGCATCGGCCATGCCGCAGCGCCGTCTATTCATGGCGCCGCACACCAGAGGTGCCGCACCGGCATGTAGGTTCCCATCAACGCTGCAGGATTGCCTGTTGGATAGTGCCGCTGTACCGGCCGTGGGCCGCTGTCCCGTGCGCGATCGCGCCGCCGGGAGTATTGCCGAGGTCTCAGCCACGGGCGCCGCCGTCGGTTGTCGCTTTCGCTGCTAGCCGAAGTGAGGGATTCAGGCAGAAGGGAGTCGAGACCTGGACGACGGCCAAAGGAGACCTACAGGTGTGGTATATTCACACAATGCAACGACGGAGTACATTGTGTGGTATATTCACACAATGCAGCACGGTGCTTGTCCGACCTACAGGTGCACGCCGTGGTGACGATGTCGTGCATGGTGCCCGCGGAGGTCTTCACCTCGGCGGCGTCGGTGCCGACGACGCATAACCGATGAACCTCACCACCGCCTACTCCCCTTACGTGCTGATCACGATCATGGTAGCCGTCCCGAACGCCCTGATTCCCGACGGTCGGAGGAGCAATTTCGGCGTATGCCGTATGGGATCGAGAGCGAGGAGTGGAAAAGGGATCGACATAAGCAAACGGAAAGGATACCGAGAAAGGAGGGTCGTGCGGGTTTTGTAGAGGCGAGCATACTGGACTGGAGTACGGTCACCGCACGCGCACGGGTGAGGTGCGATCTCTGGACGCTTTCCGCGATGAACTCAAAGGATATTACAGGAAACGGGGAGGAGTTGGACGACGTACGAAACGAAAAGTGACGGACGAAAACGGACGAAAATTTGGGAGGAAGAAACCTTACTGCTTTTATTATTAGGTATAGAATAGCGAACTGTCAAATATTTTTCGCAAGAGAATTTCCTGTAGCAAGATGGTAGGTGGGTTGAACCCCAACCCAACAACATAGTTCAAGACCCAGGTTTAATATTGGTGTTTCTCATATAGACGGAATATTTTTAGAAAAATATCTGGACAAATTTAAGCAGTAAAATTTGGACTGGACAAAAGTGACAAATGAGTGGATCTTAGTACATAGTTTGAAAAGATTGAAACTGTGTACCGGTCATCACTCACTGTTATTTTTCTCAGCCCACGATACAACATCTGCTCATCGCCCGATTTAAAATTTTGCACACTTGTAGATCTCCCACTATCCATATATGGGATTTTTTTCTCGGTTTTTGAGAACTCAAAAGTGCTTACCACAACAACATGAAGACCATTCCCAGCAAAAGCTTGCAAAACCTGCCATATTACCTATTGATATAGCACAACAGCAATTCATGAAACTCATAAAATCGATTAACAATTGTCTACCACAATATCAATAGCATCACCCCCGAACAAATAAATTTGGCAAAGCCCTACCATACAAACACATGGTTACACAAAATCAACAAGCAAACCTTGCAATATCTACCATATTACCACATTCTCACACCAAATTAATAAGCAAAGATTGCAAAGTCTACCATGCATACTACTTGCAGATGTACCACATGCTCACAGGTTTAAGCCACAAGGGGTTTAAGGATGCCTACAACCATCGGAGTGGCAGAGGAGGTCAATATCTGCTCGTAGAAGCGTAGGAAGAGGTTGCCGCTTCTCGTTGTCGATTAAAGAAGGAGATGGCTTCTTACCTGGGATCGAGACACAGAGCCTGAAAGGGGGAATGGTGGATGGATTTTGACGGTGACCCGAACAAGTTGACATAGGGATCAGATTAACAAGCGTTGACAAATGTCTCGCGGCTTCTTCCTTTGTGCGCACGAGATCGAGCCATCTCCCCTGCCGCACAAGTTCAACGCCATGTTTCCTCTCCTCACAAAAGAGAGTGGGTATAAGGAAATTGTCGACTTGTCCGTTTCTCTGACAACAGACTCAACGTTGCTTTACGATTCGTGCGAGACAATTTTTTGATGCGCGCTAGGCAAACAAATAGGACCAAATTGGCTTTCCAAAGCCTGCATGCACCTAATGCCACATGCGAACACACACCATGCATTTTGCAAGTTTTCACGTGTGTCGAAGTTCCGATGCCCCTTCTAATTTCACGATAAATACGTTCTCTTCATCCCTATTTTTTTTGTAGAGTTCACCTATGTCCTAAAACTCATATTTGGTCTGAAATGAAATCCAGAGCTCTTAAAAAGTTCATATCACATATAACTTTAAGAGAAAACGCTTGTGTAGCAGTGTGTGGCAACATGCACCATAGAAAATGGCAAATTTCCCTAAAATGGAAATGAACCTTGATTGCCTATTTCACCAAGTCAAAATCCCCTCTCGGACTTTGTATCACCAAATCTCCAAAGCATTCGCGGCGCTGCACTCTGTATCATCCGCCCGTGCTTCCCTGCAATTGCACGACCTTCAACTTTGGCTGACCAGTCCATGACCCAACTTACCAACATCCCCATCTGGTTTGGACCTCTAGACCACCCTAAATGCGTCAGCTGATGTCAAGCTTAGTGTTGTCGCCACAGTTGGCAGCATCCTGTCCTCGCCACACTCATCGCGGTGGGAGACTGTGATGGATTCATGCCGATATACTCGTGGATGGTGCAACTAGCCGGTCTGCTTCAGTAGAGTGAAGTCGTGTGGGCGGTCAACATTTTGTTTGGGTCATACGTGATTTGAACTTTTTGAAAAGTTCAAGGTTCGTTTTGTACCAAACAAAAGTTTTACGATGAAAAGTATGGTTTTCTAGGGGATGGGAGGAGTGAGGATGGGAGGGGATTTTGTGAACACTCAATCTCCACAATTTTTCTTGTAAAAAAATAAAATTCTCCACAATTTTTCATAAATACTCTTTCTTTACTATACACTAGCATGAATTAGGAATTCTTATTTTAGGCAAAAGTCACATAATTGGTTTGGCATATCTAGATATTATCCACTCTCATCACTTAAAATACATTAGAAGTAAATAGAACCTTTCCATTTGGTAATGAAGACAATGCACACAGGGATCTTTTTAGCCAAATGATAGACCTCTATAAGGATCAAGTGGATTTAGGAACTCTAGGGCGTGTTTGGTTACCTGCATGGATTTTGGGCCATTCTTCTCCGTGGCCCAACTCAGCCTGGTCCTGAAGAAACGCGGCCTGAGCCAACATCTCCAGCCCGTTTGGTTGCCTGCATATCGTCTTTCTTTTTAGCCTATTTATTTCGCATTTTCGTGTTTGGTTTCCCGCATTCTTGGTTGTGGGGTGTTTAGGTGCAAAGCCCGGTGTTTGGTTGCATGCTAGTTTACTTTAATCCTCTCCACTTTCAAACATGGTGATCTTACCACCGACTAACACAAGCAGCAAGGTAAGCAAGCAAGGTAAGCAGCAATGTAAGCAAGCAAGCAAGGTAAGTAAGCAGCAACATAAGTAGCATAACTAGGCAAGCTAGAGGTTTCAAGTGCACACAGACCATAATTACATCACATCAGGGGACATGAACACCCTGATGAACTAACAGGGGACATACCCACCCTGATCAAAACAAGTTCTAGGCATTCTAAGCCCGGGTTAACAACTAGGAGGGGCATCCCATGCCCTGATGAACACTAACATGGGCATCACATGATGCCCCTGATCAAAATATGTACTTACCTTCACACGCTGGAACTAGTTGTGCTCAGGGCAAGCGTAGGACCTCGTTGTGGACTCATCGTGCTTGTAGATGTCCATCTTGAAGCCCATGGTGGTGAGCTTGAAGACGACGACATCGTCCTGCTGGAGGTTGTACTTCTCGACGACCTGCGGCCAGTTCCTCCCGATCACTATCTCTTCGGTGTCCTTATAGTACTGGAGCTGGCAATGCTCGTCGCAGTACTTGCAGGCGCCGATGGCGATGACGCGAGGCAGGGGGATTAGCAGCCACGCCTTCAAGCTGGCATGGAAAGCCTTGGGGATCAGAAGCATGTGCAGGTCCTCATGGTCCAGCTGCACGTAGAAGCGGCGAGGCAGGCACTCTCTGGGCATGTGGCCAATCTTGGGCTTCTTCCCCTTCACCACCTTCAGCAGCTCCTGCGCTTCCTCCACCCTACCAAGCAGCAATGGCTTCTTCAGCCTGATGTTGAAGCCAATGACGCCGGGTTTTGGCACCAGAGGCTGGAAGCCCGGGGGAGGTCCATCAGGGTCGACCTTGAGTACCTTGACATACAATGAGACGTCCGTCAGATACACAACAATGGCATACAACAATGGCATGCACAACAAACCCCCAATCTCAAGAACATGTCGATTTTGGGGCACAAAAAACCCCAAATCTTGCAAAAATCACATATGTCTGGTCAACCTACCACATCGGCGAATAAATCGGAACATCTAAGCATCAATCTAAGATGTACTACACTAATCTAGCATACGGTCACTTCGATTGAGGACACTAATCTACCCAAATCGAACATCAAACCCTAGCCCATGCGGTTGACAGATCGAAACTTGCCCGCCGCGATGAAGACGGTGCTGCTGGAGGTGGCGGAGTTGGCTGCGCCGCCAGCGATGTAGGCGCTGAAGGTGGTGGAGGCGGTGCCCGTGATCCGGTCGAGGAGCTGGGCATCGTGATGGCCACGAATGGCGGCGCAGCCATCAATCCAGCCGGCCCCACCGCACGCACAACAGGAGTGTGCGGCCACGACGTCGTGGATGGCCTCGCTACCGATGCGGCGGCCGGCCGTGGCCCCCGGTTGCAGATTGGGGACGGCGCATGGAAGTGACGGCGGAGCTCCTCCGGCGACATCTCCTTCGCCCAGACGTTCTGCACCCACCAGAAATGCGGCGCATCGCCGAGAGGGCGGCACGGCGGCGGCCGAGGGCCGGCCATTGCGGTTGGGCGGTGAGGCGGAGAAGTTGAGACGAGAGGTGAGAGAGAGAACTGATGCAACAGGGCGGTGACTGGAGTGGGGAGTGGAGAGTTAACGCGAAGGGTCGCGTTTCCCGCGCTTCCCAACGCGTGCAACTCGGCGGCACGCGTGGCTCTCCTCAGCCTGGCCCAACTAAAACGGCCGATTCGGCCGTTCCTACTCAGCCATGCCCAGCGTGATTTAAGGTTGGTGCAGATGCAGGGACGCGGGTTGGGCTAGGCGACCAAATACCCGATTTTTGCATCTCAGGGCCTGGTTGGGGTGCTCGTGGGCTACCAAACGCGCCCCTAGTGAATTCCCAGCAACTTATACCAGATAAAAGAATGTGAGAAGAATAATCCCCTCTAATTTCAAATCTCATAGAATACGCTAGGACGGGGACGGACCGTTAGTTCTGCGTATTTACCGAGGCAGAGCATACAGTTCGGGGACCAAGTCGAACAGAGCCCTCGACCGCAGTTCCGTTCGCCGCTCGCGACACGACACCTCGCCGGCGCCGGCGTGCGAGACCTCTGGCTCCTCGATCACCCTCTCGCCATTCACCCGGGGCCGGCGACAGGCGCACGGGGCTCGCGGTCGTGATGGCTGGTGCGGTGGGCACAGCCTCTTCCTCCCCGTGGGACTTCACCTGGTGAGTGGTGAACCGGTGACTCGCACATTCCCTGTCCCGGTCTATTCCTACCTGTAGTGAAGACGGCTGTAGTCAGCTTGTAGGCTTCGTAGCTTCTTGTGCAGTAAATTGTTTAGCTTGCCGAGTGCTGGATGGTCTATCACTAGTTTACCACTCACCTTGCGCGCATGGTGTTTGATGGATTGCCTGATGGTTGCTGGCGGTAGTTATAGCCTTATAGGCAGAACATAGATCAATGGTAGTATATAGGTGACGCGCATCTGATCAAGTTTTCCTAGTTTTAAATCATGCTGAGCGTTTTGATTATGCATGATCTATGATAGAGCTGTCACCAATTAAATCACCGGAGTCGGTGATAGTTTTGTTAGCTGAGCGTTGACGTGGAATACATGAAAGCCAAATACTGAGAAGATTCCAACTCGTGAAGATTCGTACGCCACTGTGCCGTCAGCATCTTGCTCCAAAAAGACACCAGTTCCCCCGGGGCCTGTTTCTGAAGCCACCATTGCTGCAACCAAAATCAGCATCGAAATAAATATGATTAGGATGGTTAATGAATGTGCGATTGGACATCGCAGCATTCCTTGGAAGCTAGATAGCTCTACACGCAGCAGCTGCTCCCACTAAAACTAACGATCTGAGCTATTTGGGGATCATCCTAGCCCATTTACCAAACATATGATCAATATGAGATTGTTTCGGAATACCCAATGCAACCTAATAGCCTTCCAAAGCAGACAGCAATTGACACAATTCCATGGATACCTGAATGATGTATGCTAACATTTACTAAAAACTTGTGAGCATTATTTTGTTGTGCCTATTTTGACCAACACAACCTCACCAAGAAATCCTTGAACTAGTGACGATCAACTTGATATATGTCGCTTTTCTAGCTCGTGTGCTCTGTTACCTTCAGTGTTGCTCATTTGAGAATTGAGACACTATATTCACGTAGTACTGTATCATCAGAACTTAATAAATAATTTGCAATGTTGATGTGGATGTCCTCTTCCTACCCCTCTGCAAATTTGAGTCTGTTGTTTCATGTTCGTGGTTCCTGGAGAAATTCTACGGTGCAATGCTAACTTTTGTTTGCCAGTGATTATGAAGTTGATTATGGATCCGAGAAAAATGCCTTCATTGTCTACAAGACACTGGCTGTTGACAAGGAGGTAAGACGTCTCATTTGACCTCTTAAGTTGATGACTGCCTTCATAAGCTTCTCATGTTTCTTTGTTCATGGCACGTTTGTTGAAACCATTTGATCTCTTTGTATTGCAGTTGCAGCCCGATAAGGTCAAGAGGGAGATGACTGTTTCTGGTGGAAAACTTCTCGTGTCAGTAAACCTACACCAACGCTTCTTAAGAATTCACTTTGCCTTGCTCCATGAGTTGTAACTAGCCATTTAAGCCTTCTCATCCGTGAACTTTCAGGCACTTTGAAGCAGTAGAGGCTCGGTTTCTGCGAGCATCTTTCAGTGCCTTTGTTGATCTTATGGTACTCATGACAAAGCTCGTCGAAGAATATGGTGGCGTGAGCCAGGCCTGATGATGGCGCCATCTCTATCGAGTCACATCGTCCGCCTCCCGCAGATGCACTCTTCATTGTTAAGCTAGATGCTATATCGGGACAACACAAGTAGCCGACTTCCTGATGGATGTGTTCTGAACTAAATCTTGTATGTATCGTGCCAGCTGTGGTGTTCTAGATTACATTGCTTGGTCGAACCACTGCACTTTCCGGCTCTTTTGGAAAGCAGTACAAAGACAGCATAAGAAATGTTGTTTGGTTGAGCCAGTAAACAAAACGAGTAGTAAGAAACCGCTAAACTAATAAGTTAATTACAGAATCTCCAGTTAATTAATGAATTAATATTGCCATGTTCATGTTTCAAACTCCTCGTCAATTGACTGATCGGTCAAGGGCCGTGACTCGATAGTATGCATTACCAGTACACACGCATATCATCATAAGTAGTAGCTCGTCTTATTATAACCACCAACCAGCGACAGAGGCACACCTGAATCACCATCTGCTAACACAATCCCATATTACTTAACTAATTAATCAACCCACACGATCGAGCACACCCTCCAATCATACTTAACTAATCAACCCCACACGAGCACACTCCGCAGTGCGATGATAATACTTAACTAACCACTTCTCCTCTTCTGCATAACTTGTTGCTGTCCTCGTCCAAGTCTGTCTCTGTCTCACACGGTGGCGACGATCTCGATGACCTCCGCCGGCTTGTCGATCTTGGCAACGTCGGTCTGCTGCTCAGTCGCCCTGACCTCGATCTTGTGCACGCCGAGGACGGGGACGGGGCCCACGGACAGGATGGCGACGGTGTGCACGGGCAGCTCGATCACCTGGTGCTGCTGCTGCTCCGCGGCGCCACCATCTCCGAGGTCGGCGGTGGTGGGAAGAACGGCGTTGGTCGGATGCTTGCGGTACCAGAAGTAGAGCCCCATCTGGGCGCAGCTGAAGAACAGCCCTCCAACGTTCGGGTACTGCATGCGAGCATACAATTCATGATCAGAGATCGATTGACGAAGCTGGCTATCGATCAGTGGCAACGGTGTAACTAGAGTATGATCATGTACCATGACGTATGGGTCGTGGGTGAAGTAGCCGTAGCAGAACCACGCGACGGCGCTGAGGACGAGGCAGAAGGAGAGGCCGACGGGCATGTACTCGACACTCTTGGTCTTGATCACCTTGAACTGCAGCCATCCATGGATATGTACTCCCATGTCATGCATGGCCAAAAACGTAAACCAAGGCCAGAAAGAGAGACTTGGCTAGAATTACTTACGATGACGGAGAGCGGCGCGACGAAGACTGCCATAGAGAACGCGAGGCAGACACTGCCGAGGAACTTGACGCGGTGGGGCGGCGCGACGCCGTAGAGGGTGACGCCGACGACGAGCGCGAAGGCGGCGACGTCGAGGAGGAAGAAGTAGGCGAGCGTCCTGAGCCTGGCGCGGCGCGGCGCGAAGATGAGGTAGGCGACGATGTAGATGAACTCGATGCCGCACCCGAAGGCATTGATGGTGAGCAGCGCGCCGGAGTTGGTCTTGACCAGCGCGTAGAAGATCCACAGCACGCAGCTGAAGAGCGCCACCACGTATGGCACCGAGCTGAACCCGCCCGTCGTCTTCTTCTTAAACACCTGCACGAACGTCGCCCTGCAAATATATGCCACACATCGAGATCACTCAGTCAGATAAATGGCGCCACCCCTCGGTGACAGACTGTTACTGAGATGCATGGGTATTTCACTTACAGCGGGGCCAGGAACACCAGGAAGGAGATGATGTTTCCTGCACAAGGGAAGAGGAAAACCGACGCCGTTAGTTTCTCAGTGGCATTCTTAAATTGTATTGGCAAGTAGAGTACTGTTTTGAGTATTATTATTTTGTGCGGGTGCAACTAAATGGCAAGGAATTAGTTGCAGGGGGAACACGCATCCGTCACCGCTCAACCAATCGCTATTCCAAGAAAGGGAATTCGGGAGGGATGGAGAGCGCATGGTGAGCTGTTGGTAAGAAACTAAGAACGGATGCTCCCCCTAGATTAAAGGAGGTTTAGCCCGTTAGGTGCGCGCAGCAATAAATCCGTGTCAGTGTGTGTAGTGTTTGCGGATGCTCAGCAACAAAGGATGTGTTCGTGCTCGAATTGGAGGTGGCTGAATTCGCGCTGATCTATGCATTAACCTATACCTATACGACGCTGTGATGACTTGGGATCAATGTAGATGATGATCATCAAACATGCGTGAGTTTCATGCATAAACACCAAAGGCGTGTGTGTGTTGTGTGGGTGTGCTCGCCCTAATCAACATGAAGTGTGCATTGTTTCTCCACTAATTACCTGCGATGCCGGAGATGCTGACCGCCGGGTGAGCGAACGAGAGGAGGCCTCCAGCCATGGCGACGAGAACTCAGCTACTGATATCAACTAGAGAGAGAGAAGGGTGTGTAGGAAGAGGAGGGGGAGAGAGGAGATCTCAGCCTAAGCCAAAAACCCCCCTTTCCTACTCCCTGTCTACGTGACACAAGGATCAGTGGCTAGCTCTGAGAGAGATGCACTGCTTCTTGTGTGGTTTGGCCTCGGCGCCGGGAGGTGGTTTATATAGTCGGGAGCGCCTCCCTTTTGCTGGTGCTGTACAGTGAGCCGCCCACTCCCAGCCGCATGATCGATCCCTCATCAACCCTGATGAGAACGTTGCACTCTGTCCCTGATCTCCTTTCATCTAGATCTCTCCTCTCTTAACATTTGCTGCATTTGGAACCTAGAGACACAATGGGTTTTGGAAAACGTCTCTCTCTAACGGGTGGAAACACACGATATCGTAGCTTATTTCATTCATTGATTTGGGTGCTGTATTCTTAGGAAGTTGTGTGATTATCATGGGAAAAAAGACAAATCTAATAATAATGTAGCTATACATTTTGAGGATTCGGAGTTATGCATTATGTATGTTACAGATGTTGAATAAACATTAGTTGGTCCTCAAGTCCCTTATTTTACTTTACCAAAATAATCGGTTCCGGTTGAACATTTTTTAGCTGAATGAAAATTCTCATTGAAAATATGCGTTCCTTCAGTGCTAAAATTAGGTTCCATTAGCTTCATAATATTTTTATTTTTAATTTTATGGTCAATATACATTTGTTTCAATATGATTAATTAATAATCGTTGGATGGCTCGGATGATGTGCCCTGATTGTCGTTAGGCGTGTGTGTGGTTTTCGGTTTTCCTTAATAAACCAGGTGTTGTATGGTTTTTGGATCCGGTTTCCCTATTAACTGGATCAACTTTTCCTCTAATATGCAACGCGGGAGCTCCCCACCATAGGTTTCAAAAAAAAATCGTTGGATGGAGATCTAGCACCACACAAAATTGACTGACATTTAGGAATAGGGGAAATTGTTTCTGTGCCACCACTTCTCTCTAAGCTGGTACTACCACTAAAACCGTCTCAGTTGTACGCATGCCACTACCTCTTGGTAAGTCATTCTCCTATGATACTGGATGCAGTTGACACCCGTTATCGCTAACTTAGGAAAAACTTGTTGTTTGTTTGACTCATTTCTTACACGTGGGACCAATCTTATTTTGTGTGCGGTTTAATTTTTTATCCCATGGAAATCACTTCAGTGAGTTTTCGTCGAAATTCACTCGATTTCAGTACACCTCAAAATAATTACGTTTCGGTCAAAATATTTCAGCACTTCCAGTACTACACAGTTTTGTTTTTTAATATTTCAAGGAATTTTAAGAGGAAATTTTGGTCGAATTCACTAAAATTGAGTGATATTAGTAGTGGCTGTTTTTTTTTTCTAAAACTGAGATTCACTTTGCTCCGTCAGTAGGAGTTGCTAAAGTACCACGTTCAAAGATTTGAGCCTACATCTGAGTAGGCATAATTTTCCTATTTAGTGGCTCCCTTTCTCGTGTGGCCACGACCGCTATCCTCGCCATTATGATTCCCTTCGTCGTTGTTCTAGCCACCTCACTGCTTTCGTTCCTTCCATGCTGGAAGAGTTTCCCTCCTCTGTCGTGTCGTGTGGCCACCGTGGTGCTCTTCCGGTTGGAAGCAAAGCACGTAAGCCCCGTTCGACGCCGATACCCTTCCTCCATCCACCAATAGATGAGGCGAGGGGCATGAAGCAGCGTACACCCAGTTTGCTCCTGCCACAAAGTATTTGTTCCCAGTATCCTGTTAAAAAAAGACAAACTCCGATTGCCTGTTAAAAAAAAAGACAAACTCCGACTGCTAATGCCATAATTTTTTTGTTATCCTGTTAAAAAAAAGACACTCCGATTGCCTGTTCAAAAAAAGACAAACTCCGGTTGCTACTGCCACAAAGTTTTTATTCCGCATGGGAGGAAAATATATAATTAAGCTATGTGGTTCTTGCGATAGTGATTTTTGGGGTTTTGGGAGCCTTTATCGGCAAATGACCTCCTAATTTTCTTAGCGCTATGAATCTACTGACAGAATGATTAAAAAAACTATCTAGACAAGGGACCTATTAAACTTTGTTGCATTAATTGTTTTTTATCATAATCCTAAGCTTAAAATCTAGTCATTGCAAAACTCAACTAATTCCTAGCTAAACCATGATAATTTGACAAGAGGAATCATGAACCACACTTAGAAGAAAATGAAGTTGAACAAAAGGGTTTGTCAGTTTGTTGCCGCGTTATTGATTTCTTTCTACTGAACTAATTCAATTAAACAACCATACGGAAGTTAGGAATTGCTTAAAAAGGGGGCGAATTTCCAAATCTAACAATCAACTAACACGGAAGAGATTAGACAGCATTCATTTGTATGCGGGGATTTTGTTGTCCTTGGCTCATATGGTTGCTTATTCCTGACAGCTTTCCATCATAATGTCCATGAGTGGAAGGTGTTTCTCGAAGGTATCTCAACGATGTGAATTCTTCATATACATCCTTGAGACCATCTTAATTATGTTACTCCCTCCGGTCCGTATTAAGTGTCGTGGGATTTTAACTCAGACGTTACAACTCGCGTACGTAAACACTTAATATGAACCGGAAGGAGCACTTTTTTCTTCCCCATCTAATAAATATCATCCCCCAGATATTTTCAATCGCAAAAGGTAGAAGGTACAGAAGGACTGAAGAGAATGAGCACCCATACATAACATAAGCCCCCAGTATGAACAGTTTAGCTGACAAGAGCAGAAGAAGATATATGTTGACTACATCACCATTGGTGAACTGAAACATGGTCACTGAAAAGTGACTTGATCAAGAATAGTAGTGCACAGATTGTCCTCCACTATGTGACCAGCTATCAATGATCAGAGTTCTAGAAAACCGTGTGAATTAGTACTATTAGTTAGCAGAGATTGCTTGCAATCAATGGGGGATACCATTTCAGAAAATCATATTGTTACTAGTACTATATATGGGATGCATATTTTCCTTGCAGAAAGCTATGGAGTAGTGTATTAGGTTGAAGATGTAATGAATGTGTCTAATCACAGGGATATGCATGTTTAATCTCAAGAAGATGACATATATGAGTATTCCTAAAAAAGATGGTCGCATGGTTTTTACTTTATGGAGAGGAAAAGGCTCAATCAATGATATGCATGAAAAAGGGAGGTTCAAAATTCAGAACTTATTATTATGTTGTAGTGTTAGTTAATTTCTCTTCGCCTTCAAGTTGATCATTCGGCACTGGACTCAGCACATAATTCATGTCAACAAATAAGCTTGTTTTCATCAAAAGGAACAAAAAGTCAAGAAACTAGATCTTGTGCCTTCAGGTTCAAAGCAGCTAGCTGCAAAAACACATAACATTATTAATGTACTGGTTTGGACTTTTATGCACTTGTACCGGATGCATCTTTTCCTATATATGTGATGCAATTCATGTTTTTTGCTGAGCTAGCTCCTGAGGCAGCAATGCTGTCATCATGCAACAGGGACCATGTAAACGTCGAGAAAACCGATGGAGTTGAGCAGGATCTAGGTGTTCAGTTTGAAAAGAAAAGCAAGAAAGCTGGCACACACATATATGACATATATTTCTTGTACACGGCAGGGATGATAAATATTCTTAGCGAATGGTATTTTTAGCAACAATTGTTCAACCAGGCCACTCTCTGTCCATGGAATGCATGCTACCAGCTAGTTTTCTGCTATTTATGGTTCATAGAACCAGCTTGCCCAAAGTGATTCTCTTTCTTAGAGGTTCTGTATATGTAGACACGTAGCTGGCCTCCAATATTTATCTCTTCCCAAAATTTAGCATATAAGCGTAACTAATACTCCATCACCAAATACAAGGATACATCAATGTACTGGAGTCTGGAGCAACGGATGCAAGTGTTAAGTGACACCCCATTGTTCTTTAAGAAAATTTTGTAGCTTGCAAACCACAACCATTTACAAATTTAAACTTAAATTGTTTGTTAGGATGACGATGAGTAGTAACTTGCTGGTCTCAGTTTTCTTGTTTCTTGTCCATAGCAGCATTATCATCCAAGTACAGAAAAAGATGTGAGATGTGATCCTGCTTGTGTTCCCATGTCACATCAGGTTGTTTCATCCTTGATCATTCTAAATCAAATTTAGACAAGATGTAGCAGTTAGTTCTTATCATGACAATATTACCCAGCGCTTGTTTCAAAAGGCACGCATAAATAAGTTCATGCTAAGAGACAGCCGGTAGGTGATAAGATCTTTTTTAGAAATGGAGGTGATAAGATCTGTTATCTTATCCTGCCTAAAACTGCAAAAAGGAAAACTAGATCTAGAAATTGTGAACGTCACCTACTTTGGCCTCAGTGCAGATGTTCTGTAAACAAAGGTAAACGATCTTAGGGTGTTTTTCACAACAACAACAACAATTCTTAGGCTGTTAGAGATATCCTATGCGTTATATGTGTGCATCAAAGCTACCAAAGGTAAGTGTGTTTCTCTGAAACTTCGTCTTCCTAAAAAAAAGTTAACTAATGTTTACATGTTATCTTCCTGGGAAAGTTAAATAATTAATTAATAATTGCTAATGTGAGGCCATGTATGACATCACCTATGCTTTTGAGATGGAGATTTTAATTTTCTCTGTTATTACTGTCCTTTCTGACTACTTGTCTACATTCGCCCCATCATGTACTGGGGAATTGAAATGAAGGTCTGTGTGCATGGTGGTCAAGGTTTCGGATACCGGTTCAAAAAAAATTCCGGAGGGGGCCGATATTTCCGGTAACCGGGGTTACCGGAAAATACCGGCCGGTAACCGGCCCAATATTTCGGCAAGAATTTAGGATTTAAACTTAAAATATCGATTTTTTTTGAAATTTAAATTTTTCGAGCACAAATTTGTTTCAAATTTGACTAATCCGAGATTTTTCATCCGAGATATGCAAATTCCGGGGGGGTCCGAGAAATCCGGTTACCGGCCGGTTACCGCGGAATTCCGGCCGGTAACCGAAACCTTGATGGTGGTACGGCATTTCACCGATGACCTTCACTAAGTTGATCCGGCCAGCTTTGCCCCAGTAAATATTTCTTGCTCAAGAACTGCATATATGTTCCTACACATGATTCTCATGTCTCATGTGACATTTCCTCATGTTTCTATATTTTTCTGAAACACGCAGCTAAAGGCGCGTAGTTTTGTATGAACAACTCAAGATGGCAGGAAGATGGCTTTGAACACTACTAGTTTCTCTAGTAAGAATCTTTTTCATGCACATATAGTTATTGGAAATGGCATATATAGTTTATAAAGTATATTTTATTTTTCAAAACATGTATCATGTAAAGTTGTAAACCCGTAGTTCTCGATTATGAAAAGTGTAAGAAAAGGGTTATATGTGTGCATCAAAATACATATATAAATTAACTAACTTGTGGAGAACCTCAACTACTATATCACTCAAAGCAAACAAGGACAGCAACTTTGAAGCCATTTAACTAGGTAGGCCACTGAATAAACCTGGGAACAAAACTGCCACATCGATTACCTGCTAAGTTCACTGAGCTAAATCTGATCGACAGGGACAGCGTTGTAGGTGCGGTCCCGATCTTCACGGATTTGGGCGGGATCGGCGATGAACATGACGATGAATACGATGAACACATACACAAAAGGGGCAAAGGAAGATAAATAGCAAGACACAAGCAACTAATTGACCAGTAACACGCCCCGTGGGTAGCCCCCGATCCTCAAAGAAGCAAGCACACTTACTCTAAGATTCGTTTATCTCACCGGTCAAATCTACCGGTCCAATCACCGCGGTGAGAGGCGGGTAATCGCAATTACACGGAGGAGTTCATCTCCATGCAAGGAGGCATTGGTTCATCTCACTAGGAGGCATCTCACAAAGAGGCAACATCCAACGGATGGAAAGGAGCTAAGCTCAACTCATACTCATCATAGTATGAATCTAGATCTGAGCCCTAGGGGTCCTATAAGTAGTGTTGACCAAAAAGGGGTAGGTGGGAGAGGTAACACGAGTCCTCCATCCGATCTGCTCCCGCACTGGTGGTAGTACCGCTGGCTTAGCCGGTAGTACCGCTGGTGCGGGCAGGGGCGCTTCATCCCACGTCGGCGGTACCTCCAGCGGTACCGGCGGCGGTACCGCTCGGTACCGGGACGCGAGGCAGAACGCCGTCTTCGACGGTAGCGACGGCGGTAGCTCTCCAGCGGTAGTACCGGCTATCCCAGCGGTAGTACCGCTACGCCTGGTTCTTTTCTCCCTTCTTCTCTTCTTGACTCGAATCTTGTCCAACTTCCGCATCTTCGTCCATCGACTCATGGGGCTCCTTGGAGGCTTCACTCCTGAGTATGCATAGGACACTAGCTTGAGGTAGCAAACCATTCATGGAATCATCAAGATCACAAAAGGATAGGAGCGAGTTCACCTTTTCATGTAGGGCTTTGACTCGTGCTCTTGTCATTGGTCCACTTGGCGTGTCTTGTGTAGGGCGCACTACATCATCTCCCCCCCCTTGGGAAAGAGTCGTCCTCGACTCTTGTTCATCTCATCGCTTGATGCTCATGGTAAGGGGATAAGTCGGCGACATTGAAAGTGTCATGCACCAAGTACTTGGAGTTGGCGATGTCGATCTTGTATGCATTGTCGTTGATGCGCTTGATGACCTTGAACGGTCCATCTCCACGAGGGTGAAGCTTGGACTTCCTCGCATCCGGAAAGCGGTCCTTGCGAAGGTGTAGCCACACTAGGTCTCCTTCTTCAAATATCATGGCGCGCTTGTTCTTGTTCATCTTCTTAGCAAGGTCTTCATTGTGCTTCTCAAGTGTGTTTCTTGTATCCTCATGTAGCTTCTTCATGTGGGCGGCGCGCTTGTCGAAGTCCATGCTTGTTTGTTCATGAAGTGGTAGTGGTAGCATGTCCAAAGCGGTGTATGGGTTGAAACCATAAACGATCTCGAATGGACTTCTCTTTGTTGCTCGGTGTTGTGCTCGATTGTAGGCGAACTCGGCATGAGGAATGCACTCCTCCCAATTCTTCAAGTTTGGCTTGATCAACACACGAAGGAGCGTGGATAGACTTCGGTTCACCACTTCGGTTTGACCATCCGTTTGAGGGTGATAGGCGGTGGAGAAGAGTAGCTTGATTCCCATCTTGGCCATCAATGTCTTCCAAAAGTAGCTCACGAACTTGACGTCACGATCCGAAACGATGGTCTTTGGCACTCCATGAAGACGAACGATCTCCCTAAAAAACAAAGTTGCAATGTGTGAAGCATCGTCGGTCTTGTTGCATGGTATGAAATGAGCCATCTTAGAGAATCGATCAATGACACAAATATAGAATCCTTGTTTGTTTAGTGCGTGGCAATCCTAAGACAAAATCCATAGCAATATCACACCAAGGTGCTTGTGGAATTGGTAAAGGAGTGTATAGGCCATGAGAGTTTAGTGTAGACTTAGCTTTGAGACATGTTGCACATCGACGAACAAGACGGTCCACGTCGCGGTACATGCGTGGCCAAAAGTAGTTGGTGGAGAGCATGGCGAAGGTCTTGTCGCGTCCAAAGTGTCCCATAAGTGCTCCTCCATGTGATTCCTTCAAAAGGAGCAAACGAAGCGAAGACTCGGGAATACAAAGTTTGTTAGCCTTAAACAAGAACCCTTTGATCAAATGGTAATCCTCAATCCCTTTGTTTCCAAGCATTTAGCAAAATGTCTCCAAAGAAAGTATCGGTGGCATACAAATCCTTTATCTCTTCCAAGCCCAAAACACTCATATCAAGACGTGTAAGTAGGTTGGTCTTGCGGGATAGTGCATCCGCAACCACATTGTCTTTACCTTTCTTGTATTTGATTACAAAGGTGAAAGACTCAATGAACTCAACCCACTTAGCATGTCTTTTGTTCAAATTTGTTTGGCTTTTCAAATATTTCAAGGATTCATGGTCGGAATGGATGACAAACTCCTTAGGACGAAGGTAGTGTTGCCAAACATCCAAAACACGAACCAAAGCATACAACTCTTTGTCATAAATTGGATAATTCAAGCGAGCTCCATCTAGTTTCTCACTATGGTATGCGATGGGTCTACCATTTTGCATGAGAACCTCCAATACCCAAACCACTTGCATCGCATTCAATTTCAAAAGTTTTGGAAAAATCCGGAAGTGCAAGTAGTGGGGCTTGGGTTAACAACCTCTTGAGCTCATTGAAAGCAAAATCATGTGCATGGCCCCAAATGAAAGGCACATTCTTCTTTGTAAGATCATGGAGGGCATGCAATTGTTGAAAAATCTTTGATAAATCGGCGATAAAATCCGGCAAAACCCATGAAACGTCTCAACTCCTCAAGTGACGTAGGAAAAGGCCAAGAACGAATAGCATCTATCTTTGCTTCATCAACTTCAACACCATTCGAAGAAACAACAAAACCCAAGAAAATGAGCTTATCGGTGGCAAATGTGCACTTAGAAATATTAGCATAAAGCTTTTCATTGCGAAGGGCCAACAAAACTTGAGCAACATGAGAAGTATGCTCTTCCACCGACTTGCTATAATGAGGATATCATCAAAATAGACAACCACAAATTTTCCAATGAAAGGACGAAGGACATGATTCATAAGACGCATAAAAGTTGAAGGTGCATTGGAAAGACCAAATGGCATGACAAGCCATTCATAAAGACCAAGCTTTGTTTTGAAGGCGGTCTTCCATTCATCACCCTCACTCATCCTTATTTGGTGATAGCCACTCTTAAGATCAATTTTGGAAAAGATAGCGGAACCACAAAGTTCATCAAGCATGTCATCAAGTCTAGGGATAGGATGGCGATACCTAACGGTTATGGCGTTGATGGGGCGACAATCCATGCAAAGGCGTAAGGTGTTGTCGTGCTTGGGCACCAAGATGACGGGCACGGCGCACGGACTCAAGCTCTCACGGATGTGGCCCTTGTCAAGTAGCTCTTGTATTTGCCGCTCAATCTCCTTCGTTTCTTCGGGGTTGGTGCGGTAAGGTGCGCGGTTAGGTAGTGGTGCGCCGGGGACAAGGTCGATGCGATGCTCGATGCCGCGTAGAGGAGGTAGTCCCGGTGGCACCTCTTGAGGGAACACATCTTCAAACTCCTTCAAAAGAGACAACAAAGATGGAGGAATGTTTGTTAAGTGTTAGTAAAAGAGGCTTCACCCTTGCATATGAGCACATAGTGAAGTGTGGATGGGTCCTCTCTCAACTCCCTCATGTCTCTCTTGGTGGCAAATAGAGTTAAGTTTGGTGTGGCTCTCTTTGAAGATTCACTCATGTTGGGCTTGTGGCTCTCACTCACTTTTTGGTGGATCACTCTCTCACCACTCATCTCACTTGAAGCACGCTCTTGTTGTGCCCTTGCAATGGTCTTGGCATTGTCGGCAATTATTTGACTAGGAGTCATAGGGCGGAGGACGAAGGTCTTGTCATTGTTCTTGAAACTATAGTAGTTTGTCCTTCCGTCATGTGCAACACTCCTATCATATTGCCAAGGTCTTCCAAGAAGTAAGTGACAAACGGTCATAGGCACAACATCGCAATCGACGGTATCTTCATAAGCTCCAATCTTGAAAGACACTTGCACCATATGTTGAATCTTGACGTTCCGCAATCACTCAACCATTGCACATGGTATGGGTTGGGTGCTTCTTGATCTTCAAGTTGAGCTTGTCACAAAGTTCTTTGCTTGCCAAGTTGTGACAACTTCCACCATCGATGATGACCTTGACGGACTTTCCATTAACAACCGCTCTTGTTTGAAATAAGTTGCATCGTTGGTCTTCCTCTACTTGGACATTGGTGGTCAAAGCTCTTGTCACAACCAAGGTTGGTTCATTGGGGTCACCATCACAAAATATCTCATTGGAGTCATCTTGAGCACTATGTGTGGTGGTGACTTGATTGGTGGCAATGTACTCCTCTTCACTCATCGACTCATATTCTCCCAAGTCATTGACAATCATGACTTTCTTGTTTGTACACTCAAATGACTTGTGTCCATGACCTCCGCACTTGAAACATTGCAAGAGTCTTGTGCCGGTAGGTTGTCCTTGAGGTTTGTTGCTTGGGAGAGGCGCTTTCTTGAAAGCTTGAGGCGCTTGAGGTGTAGAAGATGCGACTTTTGGAGTACCTCTCATGCTTGCTTGAGGTGAAGCTTGTGTCGTTGGAGGTGTTGAGGATGACGGCTTGTTTGCAAAGAAGATTTTGTCTTGAGATACTTGAGCTCTTCAAGCACGTGACGCTCGGCCTTTGTTGCTTGATGGACTAGCTCAACCAAGTTGGTATAAGGTTGGAACTCCACAATCTTCTTGATAGGATAGTTGAGGCCATTCAAGAAACGAGCCATGGATTGCTCTTGTGACTCCTCAACATGGGCTCGTATCCTTGAGATTTCCATTTCCTTATAGTACTCATCCACGGACCTCACACCTTGCTTCAACTCTTGCAACTTCTTGTATAAGTCTCGAGTATAGTGAGTAGGAACAAAGCGCTTGTACATCTCTTCCTTCATTTCAACCCAATTGGTGATAGGTTGTTGGTGGTTTTGCACACGCGCATCTTGTAGTTGTTCCCACCATAAGAGAGCATATTCCTCGAACTCTAAGGATGCTAGAGTCACCATCTTGTTGTTGGAGAAGTTGCGAACCCGAAAAATCTTGTCAACCTTGAGTGCCCATGATAGATATGCTTCCGGATCACTTGTTCCAAAGAACTTGGGTATGTCAAGCCTATGATTTCTCAAGTCGTCATATTCATCCCGATGGTTTGGAGGTGGGAATGCACGTCCACGTCTCCGTTGATTGAGGCCATCACCATGGTGGTGGCTTGACTCGCTATCACTTGACTCGACTCGGGGATGATGATGATTATCTTGATGACGATCTTGGTGAGGACGCGGCTCATGATGCGGCATTGGGTTCTCTTCACGGTTGACATGTTCACGATGACGGTGGCGTGGCCTTGGAGGATGGCGATGTGGACGCCCTTGATCACCATAGTCATTGCCACCCGGCACACCATTGCCATTGGCCCGAGGCTCTCGACGTTCTTGATGTTGTGGTGGTGGTGATGGTGTTCTTTCTTGCCTTGCACCAAGGTTACGATGATGTTCTTGATGGCCATTGTCATGGTGTACTCGAGGCGATTGTTGACGCTCATCTCATGGCGACGTTGATCATGTTCGTCGCGCCTTGGAATTTCTTGGCGTCCATGATGATCACCGTGTCCATCTTCTCGCCGGCGTGATGATCTTGAAGACTCCCTTGAGTGACGAGATGATGAAGAAGATCCACGACGTGCAAGGTTTGCCATGTGCTCATTCATTTGCAACATTTGCTCATTTATGTTGGCTTGCATGGTTTGCAAATCTTGTCGCATGTCGGTGAAATTGCCGTCTTGAGCTTGGAGACGGCGTTCATAGCGTCCTAGGCTATCACGCACGAGGTGTCGAAGATTCACAAATTCGCTTTGTGTGACGTAGCCATGAGCGCCTTGATGGCCTCCATTGATATCACCGTCCGAGCTTGAACTCCCATTTGTACTTCCCCTAAACATGATTCTCAAGAACAAGTGAGATATATTGGAAAAGACTAGTAAGATAAACTAGTACCAAAAGTAAATGTGCTTGTTCAATGAGAATCCGGTTCTCACACCCAACTCACACACTTATGTGGATAGGTAGGTATGGTGGTTGGAAAGCCAAATGAAATCAACCCGAAATCAAGATATTGTCTAAGCAAGTAGAAAACCAAAATGATCAACGAGCCAAACAAGTCGATCTCAAAAGAAAAGAAGAAAGAAACACACACGTGGCGAAGGAAGTGACTTGTGCAACTATCAAAATGAGCAAGATAACCTAGCGAAGACTACGCTTGGTGTTGCACAAGTGCTCGATGAGCCACTAGCTCGATTGCAAAGTATGAGTGGACTCCACGATTTGCACTAAGGACACCACCTATAACATGTTCATCGAGCGTTGGCGCAAACTACAAAGTGGCGAGTGGTGTTTTCTTTTCTCTCTCTTTTGGTGGCTCTTTTTGCTTCTTGACTTTTTCTCTTTCAAATATGGTGGCTCTTTTGCTTCTTGAGCTCTTTGCACACTCACTTCCTTGAAGCCAACACAAGATATGATATGATAACTAGCGCACAACTTTTGCTCGGAAACTACACGGTGCCGAAGTGCAAAGTCCACGCAATCGTCAAGAGCTAGCCTCAATAGGATATGGTAAACACAAGGATGTAATGTGGCTTGCAAGGAAAAGGAACAAAGGTAAGGATTGGAGAGGTTATACCTTCTTCGACAACCTTACCATTTGTTGTCGTAGTCTCGTGCTTGCCCACGAGTTTAGGGATGATGGATCAACCACAATGGTGTCGTAGAGCGCGTTGATAGCTTTGCAACCAGCCAAGAATCACTCAAAACGGAGTCCGGAATCAAAAGATATGACAAAAGCAATTTTCAGAAATTGCTGTTTTCGGCCCTGGCGGTAGTACCGCTGCGGTCGCTGGATCGTCCCGAACGCGAAGAACACGCGATTTGGGCTAAAAAACCGGCCGAAAATCATCAAATCGAAGGGGCAAATGATGGAATTGGGCTATGGAAACGCATAGGAAGCAAGATCAACAAGTATAGCACGAGATCCATGGATCAAAACTTGCAAAAACGCACTCAAATCGCAGATCGAACCATCAGCAAATTGGGGATTTTTTTTGTTGAAATTTTCGAATTTCTCAAAATCAAGAAAAAATTGGGGGAAAAGTGGGGGAAACACAAATCAAATCCGTGGCAACCGTTGCTCTGATACCATATGTTGTAGGTGCGGTCCCGATCTTCACGGATTTGGGCGGGATCGGCGATGAACACGATGAACACGACGATGAATACGATGAACACAAACACAAAAGGGGCAAAGGAAGATAAATAGCAAGACACAAGCAACTAATTAACCGGTAACACGCCCCGTGGGTAGCCCCCGATCCTCAAAGAAGCAAGCACACTTACTCTAAGATTTGTTTATCTCACCGGTCAAATCTACCGGTCCAATCACCGCGGTGAGAGGCGGGTAATCGCAATTACACGGAGGAGCTCATCTCCATGCAAGGAGGCATTGGTTCATCTCACTAGGAGGCATCTCACAAAGAGGCAACGTCCAAAGGATGGAAAGGAGCTAAGCTCAACTCATACTCATCATAGTCTGAATCTAGATCTGAGCCCTAGGGGTCCTATAAGTAGTGTTGACCAAAAAGGGGTAGGTGGAGAGGTAACACGAGTCCTCCATCCGATCTGCTCCCGCACTGGCGGTAGTACCGCTGGCTTAGCCGGTAGTACCGCTGGTGCGGGCAGGGGGCGCTTCATCCCACGTCGGCGGTACCTCCAGCGGTACCGGCGGCGGTACCGCTCGGTACCGGGACGCGAGGTAGAACGCCGTCTTCGGCGGTGCTCTCCAGCGGTAGCGACGGCGGTAGCTCTCCAGCGGTAGTACCGGCTATCCCGGCGGTAGTACCGCTGCGCCTGGTTCTTTTCTCCCTTCTTCTTTTCTTGACTCGAATCTTGTCCAACTTCCGCATCTTCGTCCATCGACTCATGGGGCTCCTTGGAGGCTTCACTCCTGAGTATGCATAGGACACTAGCTTGAGGTAGCAAACCATTCATGGAATCATCAAGATCACAAAAGGATAGGAGCGAGTTCACTTTTCATGTAGGGCTTTGACTCGTGCTCTTGTCATTGGTCCATTTGGCATGTCTTGTGTAGGGCGCACTACATCAGACAGGAGTCCTCACGGATCTGTCACTTCTGGGACCCAATCTATCATAATGAAAGGCTTTGCGTCAGGATCATATATTCCTTGTGTCTACAGTCAACTATATTTTTCATTCATATCACTTCTGTTGGGTTTTATTAGATCTAAAAATCTGAACTAATCACACAAGCAAGAACAAAAAATGCGATATAACACCGGTAGCGCATCCCAATATTAAGGATCTACTGTATTAATTATAAGAAGCTGGCGTGATGACTGAAACGTTGAGCATATGAGAAGCTTAAGAAGCTGGGACGAAGACTGAAACGTTGGGAAGTTCTCTTTTGTGTAGTAGCAGCGTCTGGGTGTTTTCCCTTCTGTAGCTTGCGAGCTAAGAGCCTCCTGTTCTAGTTAAGGTGTCTGATTTTAGGAGTTGTTCTAAAAGACTGTAAGCTTGTGTTTTTTGTCTTTCGTGTAAGGCTGGCAACCTCACGAAGATAAATTATGCTTGTATTTCCATGTAAAAAAAACATGGACTTGTGGGCGCTTGGGATGGAGGAATTGCCAGTAATTTATACCCTTTTTGCGAGGTGGATGTGGCAGCTGAATGTAGTACTCTTGGCTTGGGGGAAACCTCTTTTTAGTTATGCATCCATTTCAGCTGTATTTTCCTAGAAAAGGACCAGAATCCGATCAAGTAACCACGCTTATTAAACGAGGAAAACCCACGAGGAGATAATTAACCAAGAGAACGTAGCCAGAGGCAACGTGCCATATGCAGATCTCTTCAACTTGCTACTAGATGGCTAGGTAGGCAGCTCTAGGTAAGCTAGTGGTGATAATGCTGTACCCATTTTCCCAATCTTGTTTCACGCACGATCAAGATCATGGGATATAGGGCAACTTGTGTGGTCAGCCCCAATACTTGCATATGCACCGGATTTACTAGTGGTGCGGTTGCAGTAGGGGTTAGGCGGCCTTTTCCCCTTTCTATCTCATCTCACTCTTCCTCTCTTAATCCTTTTTCTTTCACCATTGCATTGCAAATCTCTAGCATTTTCACCTTCAGCAAGCGGCCGGCCAGTGAGGCGAGCACATCAGCCATATCTTGCAAAGAAATAAAGAGCGCATCTGATGATTCATCATGAATATCTTGAGCAAGTGCCACCTATAGCAAATCAAGTGAGATGGTTCATACTATAGGGCCTCATTGACTTGCAAGATTTTCATATCACCTAAATATGTAAGGACGTAGGATTGCAATTTCTCATGTATTCTAGAATGGCTTGTGATTCCATACACCCCCAAGAGCGAAGGGGTATCATGAGCAGAAATACAAGGACGACCAGGATTTAATCTCAGTTCGGCTGGAGCCGAGTCTGAAAGGCTGGAGTTGTGTTGAGCCGAGCCGAGCCGAGTCTTCTTCTCTATTGACAGTGGTATCGCGTTGACGTCTCCGTCTCGCTCCCCATCGCCGCCATCTCCCCCTCGCTGACTCGCTCCCCGTCACTCCACTGCGCCCCACCGCCGCCTCGCTCGCCACCAGACGGATTCGTCTCGCACCCCTAATCCTCCTCGTACCGCTCTCGTCGCGGCCGCCTTCCCCGATCCCCGATTCCCCTTCTTCCGCCGCCGCGTAGGGCTCGTGCGTCGTAGCCTCCCGCCGCCGTCAGTCCGTAAACCTGCAGCAGCAGCACAGCCCAACGCGTCCAGGAGTTCGTGCTGGTGTGCGTCCGCGAGGAGAGCGGGCCCGTGGAGCGGGTCGCCGTGCGCGCGGACATTCTTGGCCGACCGGACTTCGCGGCGCCGCCCAGGAGTACAGGTACGGCCACCCCTGCCCCGTCGCGGACTTCCGCCGCCTCCTTGTCCGCCTCTCCGACGACCCTGCGCTGCCCTTCTCACCAAGGTGAGCCTCACGAATCTGGAGTAAAATATGCTGGGAGTGAACCAGATGGGGAGAAGGATGGGATCTCGCGAACCGCCAGGCGACTCGCCTGGCGACGCGTCGGCGGCCCTCCTCCACCGGCGGCAAGCGCGCGAGGAGCTCGCACGGCGGCGATTGCGGCCGGATCTGCATCACGGACGGGCACCCCGGTAAGCTGTTCCAGGACCAGGTTCTTTCCCTCTTGTTCTCCCATGTCACCCCCTCCTCCCAGCTGTCCCTCTCCCCGTCATCGGAGTGTGAGCTCTGGATCACGCCGCCCTTCCTCTCCCCCTGTTTTACCACTGCCAGTCTGCCATGGTCGAAAGTGTTCTTAATTTTTCCTTCTGTTTCGCGCCTGAGCGCCTGCATGCTGTTTGCGTCGGGGATCATGTTTTCAAAACTAGTTTTGCGAACAAGAACGTCGCCTGCATCGTGGCCGCCCGTGGTCGGAGGTTCATGCTCCATGTCGAGCTCACCTTCCATCTCAGTAGAGAAGCCGCTGTGGTCGGAGGTTCATGCTCCATGTCGAGCTAAACTGATGTACTTCTTGATCGTTGATTCGTTGAACGAATAGTTGGTTATACAAAGAAGCTAGTTGGCGTATAGATGCAGTACTAAAATTCACAGTAGGATGTTGCTTGTATATTTTGCTTGTCTATTCCATATAAAAGGAGTTTGCTTGTATATTTTGCAGTGGCCCTTGATTGTCCTATTTTTGCTATACTAATTCTTCTTCTTTTTTTGAATTGCAGTGGCACCTGATCAATTGCAGGTTTTGTTGAACTAGCGCCAGTAATGCTTGCAATTCTCATGAGCTAGTGATAATTTGTTCCTTGGATTATTTCCTGGCTGAGACTAGTGACAGGTATGTCTAGCATAAATCTATCTTTTGATGCTTACTGTATATTTTTCATGTGCAGGTCCAAGCTTAGCAGGAGGTCCAAGCTCAGAGCATGATGCTGGGTCATTTTCCTAATGTCCACTAGTAGTTGCTGGTACGTTATTCAGTTATAAACAGTCTTTGAAGTGACAAAGGTGTCTTTCTGGAGCTAGCTTCTAGTGAGAATGGTGGGGAAATGTCTTTCTGTTATTCTGCTTGCTCAGCCTTTGTTTTTGTATAGTACTTCATAAGCAAGTACAGTACAGTCAGCTACTATGCTCTGCTATATTCTAAAATCTGAAAAATAATTGCTACTGTGATGGCTAAGTACTCACGACAGTTAACTGCAGGAAATTTCAGTAGAAGATCCCAGCTCAGCCGGAGGTCCAAGTTCAGAGCATGATGCTACAGTTTGAAGTTTTATGTTTCTTATGCATCTAATCTTGGACAAGCAGTATTGTTGTTATATGGAACTTGTAATCTAATTTTGGAGAAGTTCTTAGGATATTTGTGGAATCATGATTTATCTATATTTCATGGTATTGTTCATGGTTTCCAAGATGTATTGATGTATATTTTGCTTGTATCTATTCTACGAATTTTCTATGATTTTTAATTGCAAAGCAGCAATCAGATGTTGGAGAAATATGAGCCTTTTGAGATTTTAATCAGGTGTATATTCCATATGTTTCCACACTCCATTACTCTATAGCTAGCAGCTGCAGTACACGGAAACTTCAATCACCAAGCTAGCAGTAGCAGCCAACGATTATAGCTTTAAATTAGAATCCACGGGTTGGGTCCACGGTTTCAGGCCGAATTTCTTGTGCGGGGCGGTGTGGTGCGGGTGCAAAATCTGTGCGGGGCGGGGCGGATTCATAAAACAAATCTTTGGTTTGGCCTGGGTTGGGGAAGCATCTGCATGACATGCGGTCTGGGCTGGAAACGGTGCGGGAATCGCCCCATTCCCAGGCTGACCTTGCTCCCCGTCACTCCACTGCGCCCCACCGCCGCCTCGCTCGCCACCGGACGGATTCGTCTCGCACCCCTAATCCTCCTCGTATCCCGCCCGCGCTAGAGAGTTTGAGGTCAAAGCTCTCCTTTGTTTGGTCGTGGGAGCTAGCTCACCTTCTTCTAATCGAGTGCGTGCGTGCGGTTCTGAAATTTTGACGGGTGGAGGCGGGGCGCGGGCGGCGAGCGGACATGCCGGCGGCGAGCGGCGGCAGCTGGGGATTGCAGCGTGCAGCGAGCGGAGAGCGGCGAACGGCGGGTGTTCTCGGCACGACATCGACCTTCTGCTCCATCTCCAGGTGTTAGGTCTACCCTTTACCATCTTTGGTATATGTGGACCCATATACAACACTCCTAATCATACAATTGTGCATCTTTCACCTTTGGGTCATGTGGACCCACATGCCACACTCATATCCATCTAGTTGTACATCTGCTGCATTTGGGGCATGTGGACCCACATTCATCTATCTTAGCCAACTAGGTTTAACCATGTCACCCTTGTTGCATGTGGACCCTTGCAAGTTATGTCCACCCCTACCACCTTTGAGACATGTGGACCCACATGCTGTAGTACTTAGATGTGTACCTAGATGGTCAGGAGTATTGATTTTGGGTCCACATGCCCCAAAGGTGGTAGTGGCATACCTAGTTGTTTAGAGGTGTTACATGTGGGTCCACATGTATGAAAAGTGGTAGGGGTAAGTTGTTAGGTCTACCATGTACTACCTTTGGTATATATATAGACCCATATACAACACTGCTTAGATAGGCTATTTTTGTGCCCCACAGATAGGCTTTTCTGTACTAGTGACTTCTAACCATACAGTTGTGCATCTATCACCTTTGGAGCATGTGCACCCACATGCGACACTCCTAGCCATCTAGTGTTATATCTGCCGCATTTGGGGCATGTTGACCCACATTCATCTATCCTAGCCAAATAGGTTTAACCATGCCACCCTTGGTTGCATGTGGACACTTGCATGCTATGTCTACCCCTAACAACTTTGAGACATGTGGACTCACATGTTACAATACTTAGATGTGTACCTAGATAGTCAGGAGTGTTGAATTTGGGTCCACATGCCCCAAAGGCGGTATGGCCAGACCTAGTTGTTTAGAGGTGTTGCATGTGGGTCCACATGTATGAAATGTGGTAGGGGTAAGGTGTTAGGTCTACCCTGTACCAACTTTGGTATGTGGACCCATATACGACACTTCTAACCATACAGTTGTGCATCTATCACCTTTGGAGCATGTTGACCCATATGCGACACTCCTAGCCATCTAGTTGTACATCTGCCGCATTTGGGGCTTGTGGACCCACATTCATCTATCCTAGCCATAAAGGTTTAACCATGCCACCCTTGGTTGCATCTAGACCCTTGCAATCTATGTCTACCCCTACCACCTTTGACACATGTGGATCCACATGATGCAGTACTTAGATGTGTACCTAGATGGTCAGGAGTGTTGATTTTGGGTCCACATGCCCCAAAGGTGGTAGGGGCATACCTAGTTGTTTAGAGGTGTTACATGTGGGTCCACATGTATGAAAGGTGGTAGGGGTAAGTTGTTAGGTCTACCATGTACCACCTTTGGTATATATATAGACCCATATACAACACTCATAACCATAGATTTGTACATCTATCACCTTTGGGGCATGTGGACCCACATGCGACACTCCTACCCATCTAGTTGTACATCTGCCGCATTTGGGTCATGTGAACCGACATTCATCTATTCTAGCCAGCTAGGTTTACGCATGCCACCCTTCGTTGCATGTGGACCCTTGCAAGCTATGTCTACCCCTAACACCTCTGAGACATGTGGACCCACATGTTGCAATACTTAGATGTGTACCTAGATGGTCAGGAATGTTGAATTTGGGTCCACATGCCCCAAAGGTGGTAGGGACAGACTTAGTTGTTTAGAGGTGTTATATGTGGGTCCACATGTATGAAATGTGGATCCATATGCCCTATTAGAGATCTGGTCCCACATGCACGAGACCTAGACAGTTTGACCTAAAAATAGCATGTGGGTCTCATAAAAAGCAACTTAGACAAGAGTGTTGTATGTGGATCCATATGCCCCAAAGGTTGTAGATCTGGGACATGTGACCCACATGGAATACCCATAGCCATCTAGCTGTATATCTATCACATTGAGTAGAACTGTTGCATGTGGGTCCACATGGCCCAAAGGTGGTAGAATAACCATCTACACTCACAACATGCAACCCTACCCCTTAGATGCAACAACATGCAACCCTAATGATTTTGATGGTCCCACAACATACAACATAGATAGGCGTATTGCATATGGGTCCACATGTCGATCCAAGGGTAAACAACACACGTCTGACAGATCTGAACCCATAGACACTGCACTTTTTGGCCTAGCCATCTTGACCCACCTATGTCAGGTTTAGAGATCTGGACCCATATACGCCGCCCCTATCCATTTTGACCCACCCATGCAGGGGTTTAGAGATCTGGATCCATGTGTGTCTACATGTTCTGAAACTGATGGATGTAAACCTAGCGGGTCTGGAGTGTTGCATGTGGGTCCAGATGTCACAAGGGTTGTAAGGGTAGACCGATATGGCCACATAGAAGTGTTGCATGTGGGTCCACGTGGTCCAGATGTGGTACATGTGTGTTTCATGTGGATCTACATGGCCTAGAGGTGATAGAATAACCATCTACACTTAAAACATGCAACCCTACCCATTAGATGCGACAACATGCAACTCAAATGATTTTGCTACTCCCACAACATATAGGTCTGCCCCTTTGTGATATATGTCATCCCTCCACAACACTCCTAGCCATCTAGGTATACATCTATCACCTTTTGCCGATGTGGACCCACATGAAAACACTCCTATCACGCTCGTTTGGTCTACCATTAGCACCCTTGGGACATGTGGACCCACACATGTTTACCCCTACCACCTTTGGGACATGGGGACCCACATGCAACACTCCTATCGGACCCGCTAGGTCTACCCTTACCACCTTCGGGACATGTGTGGACACACATGCATGCAACTCTCCTTGCGAGATAGGTCTACCCTTACAACCTTTGGAACATATGTCGTCCCACCGCAACACTCCTAGCCATCTATATATACATCTATCACCTTTAGGCATGTAGACCCACATGAATACACTCCTATCACGTTAGCTTGGTCTGCCCTTAGAACCCTTGGGACATGTGGACCCACACACGTCTACCCCTACCACCTCTGAGACATGTGGACCCACAAACAACACTCATATCTGACCTGCTAGGTCTACCCTTACCACCTTTAGAAATGTGTGGACCCACATACAACTCACCTTGCAAGATATATAGGTCTGCCCATACAACCTTTGGGATATGTCATCCCACCGTAACACTCCTAGCCATCTTGGTATACATCTATCACCTTTTGGGTATGTGGACCCACATGAAAACACTCCTACCACACCCGCTTGGTCTACCCATAGCACCCTTAATTTGGACATGTGGACCCACACACGTCTACCCCTACCACGTTTGAGACATGTGGATCCACAAACAACACTCCTGTCTCCATTAGGTCTACCCTTACCACCTTCGGGACATTTATGGACCTACATGCAACTCTCCTTGCGAGATATATAGGTATGCCCCTATAACCTTTGGGATATATGTCATCCCACCGTGACACTCCTAACCATCTAGGTATACATCTATCACATTTTGGTCATGTGGACCACATAAAAACACTCCTATCAGGCCCACTTGGTTTTCAGTTAGCACCCTTGGGACATGTGGACCCACATGCAAAACCCCTATCCATCTTGACCTAGCATATCTAGGGACATGTGGACCCGGCCACATGCAACACTCGTAACCATCTTGTACTATATCTACCACTTTCGGACATGTGAACCCATATGCAACACTCCTAACTATGTTGCATGTTGTGAGACCCACATGATAGTTTTAGGTCAATTTGTTTAGGGATGGTGCATGTAGATCCAAATGTCTAGCAGGTCAGACAGGTATGTATCTACCGCTTGGGACATGTGGACCCACATGTAACACCCCTATCTATTTTAAACTAGCACAATGGACATGTAGACCAACATGCAACACTCATAACTTTCTAGTTGTATATCTACCATGTTTGGGACGTGTGGATCCACGTGCAGCACTTCTAGACATCTAGCAAGACCAAATTAGGCATAAATGCAATGTTATTTTGCATTTTGGCAATGTTCCATATATTTTTATTTCAATACAAAAATGCCGGGAATAATGCCAAACTGATAATTATGTGAATTTGGAGGTTGGATATTGTCTCATCAACTTCAATCCACACCTATATAGGAATATTATGATCAAATCCAACTTTTCGAGTGGTCCTGTCATATACTATCATAGATTTTTGATGAACCCTGATGATTTTTGTGTCGTGTGTCCTCTACCCCTTGGACTGGCGTCGAAATGGGTAGACCAACTGGTTTTCACATTGACTCGGTTATCGCAAAATTCGTTGCACGTGCAAGAATGCTCTTTTTCGACATATTTGCTGGAAAAAATTAATAATATGTTGGACTTGTCAAAAAAGAAAACTATGTGTCAAGGATGCCTATTTTGGTCATACTATACTAGAAAAAAATAATGGGTCATTTCAAACTGGCCAAAAATATCACTTGCTGCAATTGTCAAGTTTTTCATGAAAATGGGTTCATCTCTATTTCAATTTCTTGTTGTTAATTTTTTTAGAATTAATTTTAAATAATTTGATGCTCAATTTCAATAATTAGTACGTAAAAAAATGTATAAAGATATGTCCTGCTTGCGCTATGTAGGCTCGCTCCATCCATTTCCCTATGCTAGCTCCATTCATTTCCTCAGCCACGTAGATAGGTTAAATAGTATTCTATAGTATGCATTATACCCTTTGTTCCATGATGTAAGCTTCCTACTCTTTTAGGAAATTCCTAAATATAGAGCGTACTAATATTATACCGAGCTTCTAAAAAAATAACTATCAGCTAAACGCATGCAATCCCTTGAATTGAGGAAGATACAATTATTTAAGCCAATTACATAGCGTACAAGCTAGACGCATGCAACCTATCTAAAACGGCATGCACATAAAATAGAATTAGCATTCATTTTGTCTCTCTCAGCTAGCTTAAATAGGAATACTTTTAGTACGTTAGATAGCTCACCTCACGTCCTCACGTAGCTTAGAAATAGGATCGTAATTAATTCTTGGCGATCACTTTCTTCGGAAAGAATGTTTCCAATTCTTTGCTCATACGGACTATTCCCTTCCGATTTTTCCTAGGGGCAATCTAGTCTAATACATACGTTATATGATGCGATATTCGTGCAAAAAGTTTAGCCACATTATATGAAGGAAATGGAGGTAGTACAACACAGAGATTAAGTTAGCTCAGCGGTATGACTCCTTGTGCTGCATGCTTGTGACCCAGGTTCGAATCTCAGCAGCCACCAATTAATTTCATTTTTCCTCCGCGCGAGCCAGGGCTTGGACCGACTCCCAGACTCGGCTCAAGCCGAGCCGAATAAAATCTGACCGACTCCTAGACTTGGCTCAAGCCGAGCCGATCGGTACGGTTATGTGAATGTGAGATTTGGGGGTGTATGGAAGCACAAGCCTTCTAAAATTCCATTATATAAGAATTCACCAAACCAGAAGAAAATTGTTAAAATATTTATCGGGGCTTGACTGACTCGGCTCAAGCCGAGCCGAATAAAATCTGACCGACTCCTAGACTTGGCTCAAGCCGAGCCGATCGGTACGGTTATGTGAATGTGAGATTTGGGGGTGTATGGAAGCACAAGCCTTCTAAAATTCCATTATATAAGAATTCACCAAACCAGAAGAAAATTGTTAAAATATTTATCGGGGCTTGACTGAATAGAAATTATCCTGTTGAAGTCCAAATAAAAATATTGCATCAAATTAAACTAACTACGAGAAAGATTAATTTCTATCGATCCCTAGCAAACGTCCATTTTTTTTAATAAAAGAGGTTGCACCTCTTTGAATCCATAGTTCCAGACAGCAGGACGGGTACACGGGGATCTTGTGCCCTTTACACTCAAACAAAACCAACATGAGTACAACCGAGGAGATCAAATGGAATGTTGTTGCCGTGCATTTTGGTGGTTATTCCCAGTACCAATAGAAATTTCTGATTCATGTACTGCTGATCTGGCCGTTGGCTTCCAAAATGGCAAGTTGATGTGAAGGATTCTGAATATTTTGATAACCTTTTTCTTTGTGTGAACTTATCGTGGCCACTGGTGCATTATTAAAGTGCATGCCTCAATGTCGTCGCGTGTACGAGGTTCCAGTTGCTTTGTCCAATCAAACGCAAAGAGAACAAAGAAAAAAGTGTCAGTTGCATGCTAGGCCTACCAATCATTGAGCTCCCAATTATACTGGAACAGCAGTACTACACGTCCGTACCTAGAAAGAATACTCTGATACTCGGACTTGAATTGAGAGAATTGAGAGAAATTGCCCCGTTGAAAGGGAGATTTATAATATAGTCTTGAAACACATTGATATATACAAAACGGTTTAGTCTTGTGTGAACGGAGAGACATTGCCCCGTTGAGGCCTTGTTTTTTTCTACAATTTTTGTGGAGATTAATGGGGATAATCCCCACAGGGGTTGGGTGAAACTCAATCTTCACCCAATCTTATCTAATTTCCAAAATCCGCAATTCACTAGGGAGAGGGAGTGTTTTTAGTATTCAAGAAAATACACTGAAGTTTAGAGAATTGTGGGCAAAAAAGTGGGATAAAACCGATCAAATACATTAGAAATAAATGTTTTTGGATATATGTCGGGATTTAGGGTTTGACCAGGATAATCCCCACCAAACCTCGCAAAAATTCTAGAAACAAACAAGACCTGAAGGGGCCTTAGTTCGGAGATTTATACTAACGTGTCGATATGTTTCTCCCAATGATTTTCAAAAGTTCATGGAAGCACTGAAGTTAAGAGTATGTCATTGTCATATTAGGTATGGGTCAATGAAGCATCACATATTTACGTCTATCTATAAAAAGAGAGGGAAACGGAGCAAGTTTGTATCTTTTGACCTTACCTGCTCTAGCTCCTATAGGTAGAAATCCAATGTGCACCTTCCCCTCGCATCTTCTTTCTAGTTTTTTTTTAAGAGTAAACTTTACTATTTGCTTTTTAGTTGTGACATTTTGACAACTTTTACCTAATATTGCAACATCTTGCATCGTTTCAGAGGGTATTGTCCAACTCAATTTCATATTAAACATTAATTAGTTCTCATTGATTGTTAGAGATGACAATAAGATATAATGCACCGTACGACTTGTAATTATTATCTTTTCTAAATGGCATGGAGGTACGAGAAGGCTCGATTTCTCTGTCATTGTACATGCAAAAATAATTTGATGCATTTCTTGTGATTGGACTATGGGGTGCATTGTTTTAGAGGTAGTGTACAACTCAAGGTACTCTATATTTATGTGGTTGCATCATAGACTCGTCGTTTATAATGGGATTCAGTTGGCATCCTTAGAATAGCCTCAATTTTTAATTTATAGCATTTGACGCCATTTTATTACGTTTCCGTGATATAATAATTAATTCCTGCGATGGTACTATAGAGTGCATTGTTTCAGAGGTAGTGTCCAACTCAAGTTACTCTATTTATATGGTTGCATCATACACTCGTACTTTATAATGGAATTTAATTGGCACGCCTAAAAATGGTCTCAATTTTAATTTTGTAGCATCTGATGACATTTTATTATGTTTCCGTGATATACTGGACTATTATTAACTCCTGGGATGGTACACTCCTGAAGTTTCCCCCTAAACCCATTTTATTGGTTGTTTCAGGTGAGTTAATTCGGTGATGTGCTTGGACACACACGCCTCAGCAAGATGCTCAACATATATAGCCATGATCATCACGCGCAACGACAATTTTGTCATCACCCAGTCCCGTCCACATCGTAGCTGAAAAGGGTATGGCAAGATGAGCAAGTTTCCCCACAAATGGCAGGGCAATGGAATCGGCACTTCTTGCTTTGTTTGTTTTGAAACGATCTCCTCAACGTCCAGAATAGTTCGCGTAAGACTTCCACTGGCACGCATATACCATACCAACTGGGTTCGACTGCAGAGGCCGGGCTTCACCCCATTTCAAAAAAAAAAAAAAAATGGGTTCGACTTACACCGAGGAAGTGCGCGATTACTCACAGATATGCAGTCAATTTTACATTGAAGAATTTTCCTTCACCTTTTTCTCGCAATAGAAAACCATATAATTAGTCCCATAGGCCATGGTGTCATACTGTTGAGGTTATTGCCAGAAACTGCATGCCGTGCATATCTATATTGCAAAAAACACTAGTTGCATCTGATTTCCGGTTAGTATGGTGGCTTGTACGACACTACATATCCCTCGGCGAGATGCAAATGTACAAGGACAAATCGGAGTAAGCATACATTGGCAGCGTTCAGTCCCGTCGACATCGTAGCCGCAAAAGGTAAAGGGACCCAAGGCAGATGCTTCGATCGACATGCAAGAATGCAGCCATTGGCTTGGGCTCCAACTCTTCTTCTTCTTCTTCTTTAGTTCGCTCCCATTTCTCCTCAACAGCTAGCCATCCACTCTTACATTCACACCATTTTCAGCATTTCCGTGCAGGAGCAACGTTTGTATAGTTGCACCCAACAATCTACACCGTTCCGAGTAATCACTGACACATAGGCCCCACTGGCACTCGCAGTAGTTTGACTTACATCGAGGCAGCAGTGAGTGATCACTGAAACACAGGCCCTGCATAAAAGGTTTCAGTTTACACTGAAGAGTTGAGCAGATAGGTAACATTCGTCCCCACGGTGCACATAGGCAGCGCATTTGTCCCGGCTCAACTGGCAAAGTGGGAGGAGCAAAGTGATGAATGAGATCGGAGAGAAAACGGGGTGCAGAGTAGGGCGGTATAGGGAAGGAAGGAAGGTATTGGCCGGAGATGGTAGGGAACAGTGTGCATGCACCGGTAATTATGCGGCCGGCTTTAGTCGTTGGAGAGCTGAGGTAGCACCGGCAGGAGGCAACTCGAACAGCAAGTTGCATCCAATTTTGGGCACAGAATCACACTATACCAGACGGGCAAGCTGTCGCTCACTCACTCAACTACTCAAGGCTCTAGGAGAGATATCACCTTGCCCGGCCGCGCCTACGTGCTTTCTATACATCACCCTGACTAGGCTCCGAGATCTATCGCCACTACTCCACCTGCCGTCCCAGTCCCATGTATGTTTGCATCTGGGAAAGAGAAGCTGGGCGTACTCGAGTTTTCGATCTTAATTGTGCCTATCTAGAGAAAATGAAAGGTTGTCAGTTGAGCTGGAGGGCACCAGGCTGCAGGCCGGCACTCACTCACTCACTACAAGGCTCCAATATGCAGTGCTTGATCGATAATCCATATCGATTGATCACTTGCAGCACGCATGATGATCTCATCGGCTAGCTAGATGCAGTTGCGTTTTGCTAGCTCACCTACCCTGAAGGGAGGTGCAGCGCTCTGGGTTTCCGGCCGCCTCTGCCTCGTCTCACTTCACTTCCTGCTGCTACTGTCAGTAGCTGAATGTCCGTACGGACGGGTTGCTACACTGTCACTCGCGCTGCCAGTTGCTGAATGCGATTGGAGCCAGCCACCCACCGTTTGTTTGATCACCGCACGCGATGAGATATGATTATGCTGGGAGATGGCGCACAAGGCGACCAAGTACTAGGATCAGTATGAGTAGCTGTATTGTACTTATATGATGATGATGAATTGATCTATCGAGCGATGATGTGCGTGCCCACTGTTGCATCTGCATGCATTTCGGCAAGGTGGGCTCGAAAATATGACATAACTATTATGGACCATATACTGACTGGAGCTCGAACTTCACAATAATGTACACACATTTAAGAAATAAATCAGGACTGGGACTACACTCTTGATATAATGATAATAATAACATTGACCTTAATTCAACACATCTCTCCTTCTGAAGCCATGGCATGACAAAACCAGATTTAACACACAAACCGCCCAATAATATATATACAGAATTGCAGATACATCACTGACCAAAACCCGGGACAGCGAGCTCTTTGACCATTTTTCTGACACACCAAACAAACAAAACAACAGAAGCTCGCTCAGTCTGACGCACTGCAAATAAAACAACAGGAGCTGTGTTTCATTTCGGATTGCACCGGTTCAGGACCTTAGCCTGCCACACCTGCTACACACATGGTGCTCCCTTAGGAAGCTGATCGACAGGGCACTCCACACAGAGCTGAAATCTTATGTCAGCTTTGTTTTTGTGCTAATGTGCACCGCTTGTAGTAACATGTGCGCCATCCCCATTAGCTTCCTCGGCAGGGGCCATTTGCAGAGAGTTGCTGTTCACTGACCCCAAGGTTCCAGCTCTGCCCTCCCAGCTTGACCGCCTTGAATGCATGCCTGCTCGGCCTTCCACAAGCTCTGGCGAAAAATCATCTTGGCTAACATCTGGGGATACATGGGTTACTCTGCCCTCTTTCGCATCCAGCATGCCACCCAGACCTACTTCCAAGTCGCTAATATCAGCTGCTGTCCTTGGTTCATCCCAGGAGAGTGGCTTCCTGCCCATTTCAAGGTCTCCAACAGGCTTGCCCATGTTGGGGCTCATGAAACCCCCGGATGCTGATCGTGCTTGTTGTAGACCTTCCTCTATTGTCACCCTCGCCCGGAAATTGTTCTTCGAAGGAGGAATAGAGCTGCAGAATATCTCTAGAATATTGTTCAGAATACCTCTGTGATACGGGTTAGCCCGACGATCATAGCGATACCTGAAATTTTCATAAGTTGTCTGCAAAAGAATGTAGGTAAATGACTAGCTATTGATTTGCAAGTGCTACTAATAGGAGATGCTTATTGAAATGAACAAACAATTACCTGATTGGTGCTCATCAGATAGAAATGAAAGACAGACAGACCACCGACAAACCATACACAAAGAAAACAGTAAATAATCAGAACAATGGAGGCTGGTGTCTTTAACATTGCCTTCCAAATTGACATGTCTTCAGCATCTCTAATCTTAATTATGTACACCCAACAGAAGGCAAATACATAGAGGCAGATTAATGTGGTGGAGAACACAAACATGTAGAAGAACCGATAATTGCGCTGCACAAAATATACGATAATGATTAGACCAAGCCGATATTGAAGATAAGTCGGTGGAAATCCTATAACAGACGATATTGAAGATAAGTCGGTGGAAATCCTATAACAGAAATGTCAGCACAAAGAGCAGCTCTGGAAATACATGTGAGCATGCCCAAGCAACATGCATTTCAATATAAGAATAAGTTACAAATTGCTAGAAACCTCCAACTTACCAGCCCTATGCATTGGCCAACCCATGGGCAGTGATGATCAAACCGTTCCACACAGTTATTGCAAATAGAACAGTGTGAGCATCGGGGCGGTCGGTAAAGCAAGCAGGTGTCACAGTATTTAACTTTCACACTGATTCCATTTACAATGACGTCCTTTGTCCGAGGCAAACGGAATTGTTGTGGTGTCTGGCCTCTAGTATAATTGCTCCCATCAATGCTTTCAGGTTCAGGAGGATGAGTATTACGAGGCATTATACCAGGGTCTCTACCAGATGTAAGAAGAAGTAGCATCAAATCCTAGAAAAGGAAAATAAGCTCAGTTGTGCGTACATTTCATTACAAAAAGATGAATATTTCATACGAAAAGTATGTGGGAAACTATCATCTGAACAACCATGGCAACTGCTATGAACAGGACTCTGTAAAAAAAACAAATAACTTCGCTCGAACCATTTTACAAGGTTAGGTAATGGCTTACATAAACGGTGAAGACAACCACCACTACCATCACTGAGACACCACAATGATCAGGAAAGTCATTCATGAGGTGTCTGGCGACAAACACGCAGAACACAGCCACTGGTGCAACGATGAGGAACATAGTGAGAAATATGGATCTCATATCAGGCCCAAATATAAATCTCCCTTGCAAGAAGAATCTCTGAAAATGCAAAAATATGTCATCAAAAAATTAGCAAACATCAGATGCTTTTGATTTAGAACAGTCAGACAACCTAAATAGCAGCAAGAGCTTCCCTGTGAAGGCAAGTTGCAAACCCCTGGCAGGAGATTAAGCTTCTATTGGATTCAAGTTGAGGCTCCTAAACAGGTCCGATGGCATAGCTGAGCTATCATAAATTTTCAAAAGTTACAGAAATATATATCTTCTGACGACCATTTTGACTATTTAGTAGAACTAAAAAAACATGCCAACATCAAGCCAAGCCAATGTAGAAAAAAGCGAACAGAATGCAAGATATATTGTCTACCGAAACCTAGGCCTGTGAATAGTTTGGACTCAAACCGTAGATTTGGTTTGGTTTTCGTGTTAATTTCCTTTGGATTGATTCGTAAAAGTTAAATTCATGGAGTAGTTAGTCTGGTTTGGGCCCTAGGTTTACTGGATTGGTTTGGACAGGTTTGGGCTGAAACCATTTCAAATCTGGTCTCCGACCAACTCGTATGTGAGCACGCCTACGGCTCTCCACACGCGTACGAGACGATAGTTTCTGTAACCTGTTCGATGCGCTAGACCGCTAGGGTCATGGTTGCCCCGCTGTCTTATCCTCCCTGCTCCTGCTCTGCCTTCTCAGCCAGCCGTAGATCAACGTCGACTGAACGCCACAAATCTTCAACTGTACGGGACACCCCCGGCCTGATTTCCGACCATGCCGGCACCGCCGGCCGGAGCTCCTGCAGCTCAACTCGTCGCTGCATTCCAGCCGGCACCGGTTTAGATGCGAATGTTGTAGTTGCTGCTGTCATTTGTTGCTAGTGTTTTTATCAGTGGTAAGTTTCTCAGCTAATACCGACAGCAGCAGCGGATGAGTTTGTCCACGGTATGGTCTGAATTGAAACCAAAGGTGGGGAATGGATTGGATCAATTTGGACTGGAAAGCAAATATAGTTTGGATTGTTTTGGGTTTAGAGCGTAGGATTTAGATTAGTTTGGTCTGGTTGGTGAATGTACACTTATACGGTTGGGGTTGGGTTCAGGTTGTATTTGAAACTATTCTCAGCGCTACCAAACCCTTGACAAAGCTTATGGAAATATTGACATGGACACAGTTCATCGTATCTAAGAGCTAGCAAGAAAAATTGTAGGTGAAATAAATCACATATTATGTCAAGGCAAACAGAAATATTACACGACTATTAAACTATGTTGACAAACTAGCAGGCTTGGATCTCAGGAAACAAAGTTGACAAAAATACTCGTCATCAACTTTAACTTAAAAATGGCGGTAATATTGCAAGGAAACCATAGTTCGTGACATATATACAGGTATAGCTCCTTACTCCGTGCAATTTAACTTTCACCTATCCTATCTACTAATTGAAATCAGTTGCATTCAGCTAAAGCATGGGCGTACGCAGGGGGAGGGCCGGTGGGGCCGTGGCCCACCCAGCTATCTGAGAAAAGTTTCATATACCCTTAATCTCATGGCCTACTTTACGGAGAAAATAGAAGCGCTGGGCCTTGTTTGCCTTTCCCTATTGCTTCTCACTAGAGAGGTTCATGTTGTGCGAGCGAGGAGCGAGGAGCGTCTCCGTGCCCCGAGTCTCTCTCTGCATCAGTCTGGGGAATTGGTGGAAACCTAGCCGGCGCTCTTGCTCCGATCTATTGAATTTACGTCGGCGCTTCGCAGGAGCAGAAGCACATGCTAATTCTTTGCCCCCATTAGTCCATTACCGAACCGATCAACAAATTGTCCAATTACTTGTGTCCAAAGTCCAAACTCAAAATGGTATTGGTATTGCATATCTGAATTGATTAATAGATTGAACTATTTTGCATTGGGATCACACATATTTAAAACACATGAATTCATCTACAATGTCACGAATCAATTTATTATTTATATTGTTTACTTGGAACTACCTCCGTTCCTAAATGTAAGCCTTTCTAGCTAGTTTTGATCAACATGTATCTAAACATGGTATAGTACAAGCTTCATCTGAATCGTCCTTTGATATTTATTTATTTGAGTGTGCCCACCCTCCAATTTTTTCCTGCGTCCGCCACTGAGCTAAAGCATAGGCATCCTCACATATACAAAATAACAACGAGCTCCCTGTTCAGTGCGGAGACATAGATCAAAATCAAAATTGCGAGTCACATTTCCAGCTAGTCTATTGATTGTACTGGTAAACATACATTTCACCTGAATTTATCTGAATGTGATGCCTATTTCGCTTAAATGGTTATATATACTGAAATGATAAAGAAGAAAAGAAAAGGAGAAACATACTATGGATATTTTACCAACTAGGACTTAAGTTTCATTCTTCCGTTGGGACAGCCATTACAGTGCTTCAATTTGAATGCAGCCTTTTTTTATGAAAACGGTAGTAACATGCAAGCCTTCCAATGGAACAATAGGAACTGTGAATACCTAACTGATTATCGAAAAATTCACACATGAAGAACTTGTAGCCTGGTTAATATTAGCCACTCATCAAAAAAAAATGAACTCAATTTCATCCAAATCGAAATGGCTCCTCGGGCGATACACAAGACAACGAGAGGGGGGGGGGGGGGGGGGGGGGGGGGGGGGGGGGGAGGGGAGTGAACTTACGTTGTTTCCGCGCCAAACCTGGTAAACCCTAGGCTGCTCGCCGCCGTCGGAGCGGGAAGGCCGTGGCACGTACATCCCGCCCGCCGGTCTACCTCAGAGGCAGGAAACCCTAGGGCACCCGCCCGACCTCCTCCCCTACGGCAGATGATGGCCTCAGAGAGAAGCCTGGAAGCAACGGCGCCAGGCCAAGGTCGCCGCGGCGAAGAGGGCTGGTACGGAGGCGGCGGCGTTGACGGGGGCGGGCGCGAGGCGTAGAGAGAGGGGTGGGAAGGGAGGAGGGCTCGGCCGGTCGGGTCAGGGCCGCCCGGACGACATGGACGTGGTCGCGTGTCTGCCTTTGACTGGGAGCGTCCATGACGTCTCTAAACGCATTTCTGCAAGAGAAAAATCTTTATTTGACACTGGGCAAAAACTTGGTTCCTTTATTTGGCCTAGACAAATTTTTCTTCACACTAGTCTAAAATTTGTTTCCTATATGACACTGTGGTTGATTCCATTACACTGTTCCGTTAAAAGAATCATGGCGGACCAAAATACCCTCAGTCGATCTAACCTAAAAATGAGTCCTAGATCTCGATCGACCAGGCCAAAATTCCTCTCGTCGCTTTCTCCTTCGCACCCAGCCTGACCTAAACCTAGCTACGGCAGCGGTGTGTTCGCCCGTTACGACGGCGGTGGAAGGATTGATGGACACCGTGGGTGGTGTCCTAGGCTTGGATGCGGGGGCTCGGAGCAAGCATGGCGACAGAGGGAGACCCGGGCATATAGAGGACGCCCAACGCGGGGTTGGGATGGCGGCCAAGGCTCATGTAAGAAAGTAGTTGAAGTGAAGTCCGCAACTCAAGTTTTAATCTTCAGAACATCGGTGAATTTTCCCCGGTAGCTCCCATCTAAGCTATTGATCACCTTGAGACAATCCGAGTCCATTATTGCTACGTGAGTTGAAGGTCTACGGCCAATGTCAAGGCCTCTCAATATGCTAGCGCCTGGATGACCGTATGATCTCCAATACCTTGAACCAACAACAACTCCCGGTGCACTGAAATTGATAGCTAAATAATTGTGGTTCGGCCCCCGCATCGCTCTCGTGAGGGCGACTCGGGAGGAGACCAAACCTAGCCTCCCCGATCTCCCTCCACCCTCCCCCTCCCCTGCGGTCGACTGAGGTGGTCGCAGGTGCTACGGTTGAACACATGGCTGCCTCCTGCTTCTCCTCGAGTGATCACGACGTCTTGCTCCACAATGTGAAATCGCTGCTCCCAGCGCCACCTTCCTACTCGGCTGGCTCTCAGATGAGTTGCGTCATCCCATGAAGCTTCTGTCGCTCGTCTACAGGGATCTTGCAGACCATTGTTGGATCTGACTGGCGACCAGGCGATACTAAGGGCATGAGCCTCCACTCCGGCGGTCGGCTCTAATGGTGCCCTGTCCCCATGGTGCTTGCCTTGAAGCTACCTGGTACAGAGCAGTTGGGCTAAATCTACGATACGCTGGCCGGTTCGTCCGACCTACGTTTGGGTTTGATCTGATGTGTTGCTTCCAGTGCTCTGAGTTTTGGCTGGGGCACCAGGTCCTCGAGGTTCATAGGCCGGTGGCAGCGTCTAGTGGTTTCTTCTCTACATCCTCGTGGCGGCGGTTGGTGTCTGGTTTTGGATGGGCCATGGTGAAAACTGTGTAATGATAGTGACCATTGCTGGCGATGACAACACCTTCTCGTTCTCCTTGTAGAAGGCATCGCCATGAAGACCCCTCCTTTTTCCGGTGTGTAAGACTCCTTCTCTCCGCTCCACCTTGTTTTCCCATGTGTGTCATTTGAGAAGTATTCCTCGTAGCGGCTTGTGAATCCCCCTATAATCTTTCTGTCGTTGCCGCCCTCGATTAATGTTGGCCTAACTACTTATAAATGTTGTTTCTTCTGGTTGTGGCGGTCGTCCAAAATCTTGGGGAGGAGGGGGCAATCCACAGTTCATGCCAGTGATATCGTCTTTATGCCACTCGGCGGTTGTTGGTTGTTTGGGCTCAGACAAGGTCATGATCTAGCGTTGGCTTCTTGGGGTTTCGGTGAAAGCTTTGCAAGACCTATGTCTCTACCTGCAACGACAACGTCTTTGAACGTCGTTCACCTTCTTGGACGCCTTGCAGCAAGCCCTGCCTTTAGATTTCCAAACCCTGGTAGGTTTCTTCCTCGATGGTGTGTCTAGGTGGTGCCATTGTTGGTGCGCTGGATATATGTTAGTTTGGATTTGTTCGACGGTGTATTTGGGCAACAAATGCAAAGGCACCTTCAGTCGGATCAAGCAATCTCCTCTAGTTCTGTACTTCATTTAGATTTGCTTGGCTTTTGCACCATCTGTGGTACTTTGTTGATGTGTGGTGTGCATTTGGGGTGTGAGTGAGTGATGTAGCTGGTTTCGCCAACTTGTTCTTGTAAGTGTAACTCCTCGTGGGTTCTTGGCTTCATTAATTATTTAAAACCAGTCTTATTTCGAGTCTTCCGGCTAACCCACAACGGCTTCCTTGTGTGTCATTTCTTCCACCGCCGCTCCAATCTTAATTTTTGATACATCCTGGGGTGGTGTAATACATTTCCTTGTCGGTGTGTAGGCGATGATACTTTGTTCTTGCGTTGTGAAGCATGCTCCGATCTCGCAAGAAAGATTCCACAAAGTTGCAGGTGGACAGAGGTCTCTAGAAAAAGAAAAAGAAAAAGCTTTGTGCGGGCAAACCAAATCGCCTGAAGTGTCACAAGCAGGGCAAACCAAATCGCCGAAAGTGTCACAAAGCATCGTATTAGCCTTCATGCTTGAGGAAATTGATCGTCGAGAAAATTCAGTGTTTCGCATCAGGCTCCGTCGTGTGCTCCATATGCTCCGTGATCTGACTATCTGAATCTGGTAGATGTGCTCCATATGCTCCCTGATCTGGGTCTGGTAGATGAGCTCCATATGCTCCTTAATCAACTTGTCATCAAAATATACTTACTGCCCTAGATGGAGTTTCCCATCCAACAAACAGAGCAAATAAAATGATAATCACTCCGCCTCAAAATACAAGGCGTCATTTAATTTCGCTGGTCAACGCCGTATAAATTTGACCATGATTTGTACTTATAATACGTACGCAAGACGTATTACTATAAAAATACAGGAAATTAAATAATTTTACAAGATGAATCCAACGGTACCATATATACATTCTCATTCATTATATTTTGTTATATATTGATGGTCAAAATTGAACGTCAAAGACCACCTTAAAAATAGCGCACCCTGTATTTTAACACGGAGGGAGTAGAATGAATAGAGTAAACCGTGGAATCTGGAAAACGTGCATCAGAAAAATAGAAGTGGATGAAATATCACAAGCAATAGCTTGCAAAAAGAAGATATTACAGAACAGAAATACAGAATACTGGCCCCAAAGACGAGTAGATGACACAACAGAAACATTACTAAATAATACTAATAAACGGTACAGTACATGATTACAGAACAGGAAATACGTAGCACAGCTCAATGGATCCATTAAAATACCATAGGCTTTCAGCAACAAATCGCAGAATTCTGTATTCCGTGGACACGCCAAACTAAACTTACTAGCTATATAGCACATTAAAAGTTCTAGCATCACAGAATATTTAGGTCACAAGAACGAGAACCAATAAAAATATCCATACAATAGCTGGATTTATACTACTACATATTCAGTTCGTTTGTGGAGTCGGTGCCACCTCATTGGTAGTTTGGGGTGCCTCATCCTTGACTTTACTGTCGATTATAGCCGCCTGGTGCATTGCCATTGTAGTTGCCAGGATAGCCATGAGGTTCGTTGCCACCTTGGTATCCAGGATTGCTGCCTGGGTGTGCTGGTCCAGGGCCGCCATGCATGTTGCCTCCTGGGTAAGCTTGGTTACCTCCCTGATGCCCAGTTGGTTGACCTTGGTAGCCAGCTGGACCACCTTGCTGATAGTTAGGAGCACCGCCAGGATTGTAGCCTGCCTGCTGGTTCGACATGTGGGGTGGCCCGCCTGGTGTGTATCCTGCCTGTGGGTTAGGCATTTGTGGTGCACCGCTGGGTGTGTACCCTGCCTGTGGGTTAAGCATTTGTGGTGCACCGCCCGGTGTGTACCCTGCCTGTGGGTTCTGCATTTGGGGTGCACCGCCCGGTGTGTACCCTGCCTGTGGGTTCTGCATTTGGGGTTGGTAACTTGATGGACCACCTGGAGTGTAAGGTGGTGGAGGCATGTTGCCGCGGTTCTGACCAGGTGGTGGCGGAGGCGGAGGCATGCTGCCGGGGTTCTGGCCAGGTGGAGGGCCGTTGAAACCCTGCTGCCCAGGAGGTGCATCCCTGTTTTGGAAGTTCTGCATGTTCTCCCTTCTCCTCTCAAAGTTCCTTGACCTGTCAAAATTGCGGGGCCTGTCATTGCGTCGAGATCTTTCATTGGCACGGGCATTGTTCCTGACCCACTCCTCATGATATTTAGGATCATAAGGAACAGCTTCCCCATCAATAAAAGGTTCCCCTGAAACACAAGGTGTAAAGTATGAAGTGATGCGTTCCCTAATACCAGTCACATGCTATCAACAATGATAAGAAATAAAGTCACCACATCCAAATAAGCTCCAAGTCACACCGATTAAAATTAGTTCTCACACAGCAGCACATAAAAATAATAGGTTCATCCCCAAACAATATCTGTGTTGCTTAGCACTTGTGCATGCTACATATTTGGTCAAGTATTAATGTGTTGCAACCTACCCATAATAATGCAAGAAAGAGACATCTGCTGTGTCAAGCCTATAAGTTTTTTTTAGAGAAGTCAAGCCTATCAGGTTAGATAGGGCACTTTCTAATAGGTTTAGCTCCATGCAGAAAACACATGTGTGGAAAGTATAATCTAAGCCGTTTGGAGTTTTATCCAGACATCCCTAATAATCACATCCGACATCATAGAAGCAGATAAATGGTCATGTAATTCACAAGTACATTTCATGAAACAGTAAGGTGCAAATAAATGGTAATGGGGTCTGTTAATAACCAGCTCAAAAATTAATCTCTTCTTTATCATTTGGAACAGTGGCCAACATCGAGGTCAGATGCTACCACAACTGTGTTCCACACACAAAATACACGCATATCTGAATTGATCAATTTAGAGGTACCGTGGTAATTATACTGAGCTCAAAGGAGGAAACGACAAATGACATAGTGGCATAAAAATTCAAAAAAAAAATGTCAAGGGTCATGATCCGTGAGTAATCAGCAGGTCAGCATGATCTTTCATAATTACCTCCATAGTCCTTACTTCTTACATCCAGGTATGAATCAGGTAGAACCCAGCGGACTTTGGGCAACTCTGTGAATGATAAGAAGCGTAAGATTGAAGCAAGAACATTCAAAATTGAGTATATTTATGCTACACTGGAACATCCTCAAGATTGCTTCATAAAACATTAATACCTTTAAGTTTAAAGGAGAGCTCTTCAGATACAAGAGCACCAAAAGCAAAGTAATGACGAGTTGACACTGAATATATCTTCATCCTAGCTTCTTGTTCACTGGAACATTAAAACAAATGCAAAGGTACATAAATTAGAATGTTTACAAAATGGGAGCAACCAACGTTGCATACCCATTCAACCAAACTGTGCATACCAAGTTTAGAAATATTATCATCTTTACCTAATAATAAAAGCACTAAGGTTTCCGCCTTTTATTTTGGTAGGTCATTACAATTACCCCTAAAGTTGTACATAATTACCCACCTATGCCACCCGTAAGTTAAAAATAACTTTTTGTAAAGAAAAGAAACACAAGCTGTTACAACTGTAGCCCCCCCTGAACTGTCGCCGAAATTGCCCTCCGTGGCGACTGACCACCATGCTGCCTCTTCCTCTTGGAATTTCTCCGGGTGCTGGGACAGAGGGGGTGAGAGGTGTGCTCCGCTTTGGGGTGGCAGGCCGGATCTTCTCCGCTACAGGTTCACCGCGGGCGCGGAGGCCGGCCATTGTCCGCGCGTGCCGTTGCCAAAGAGTTTGGTATAAGTTGAGGCGCCCATGCTTTTTTACTCAGCAAGGAGACGACCAGATCATTCATGGTGGGGTCCCTGCGGTCGTTGCCATGGGCCGGTTCTTCTTCGTGGTCTATGGTGAGGTCCCTGTGGTTGCTGCAGTTGTGCAGTGGGCATCTTCTTCTTCGTGGTTGCAGCCCTGGGCTGGATCGCTGCCTTCTCTTCGCTGTGCTTGATGTTGATGGTGGCATCCATGGCGGGCGGTGGGAGAGACGACTCACGCTCTACCCCGACATTGCACCGATGTCGAAGTGGACGTGCGGGTCGCAGCTGAAGACAGAAGCACATGCCCTCCACGGAGACGACGTGCTGCTGCTGCATTTATGGGCTGTGGTTTTGCGGTAAAGGAAACATACTTCGTTCTGCAGTATTTTGTCTATTTATGAGCATGTTTAGATATCCTGACATGGTGCGCTATGATACCATAAGGTCAACCTTGCTTGCAGGGCTACATACTCCCTCGAGTATTTCTGAAGTCAGGGATTCGGTCCTATTAGGACATAATATGATATTTCCTCGAGTAATTTAAGCTCTTTTGTAATTTGTTACTTCAGTGAAAGCTCTAGAAACCAAAGGCTCGGTGACGTATCTGGTTGCAAGAAGATCAGACAAAGCTTCTTGCCGTATATCAAATATGAATTATGATCTTATTACACTATAACTTTCTATTAGGCATTACTACAAACACAATTTCACCATTCTAGCAAATTTGCTGATCCTTGTGATGTGTCAAATATGTAAATTCTGATTTTGTGTTATCACTTAAGCATTCTTCATTCGTGACGTTCGCTGACAACCAACCGAGTTTTGGAACCACCTTTCACCGACCACCCCGTTGAGCACCGTCGTTGTCTGTCCTATGGATTGCAGAGACAACGGTACAGCCCATCGGCGAGGATAGGTCTCATGTGGCGGGGGTAGCTCTGTGGCTCGCCATCAAACAAAGTGGCGGCAAGTACTCAAGGACGGAGGCATCTATGTAGACTCCCATCCTCAAGATTTGGGGAGTTTTCAACTAATTTCTTCACTTCGCAACATGAATTGCTCCGTCCATCCATATCATGCTGATGCGCCGTAACATCTCACGGGCATTCCTCTATGTAGTTACAAAATCAAAGAAAAGATGCTTGGAAATGCACGCATTGAAAAATATAATTGAATAGGCAAAACATGTAAGATATGCAATATGCTTAGTAGTTTAGACGTCTAAATGACAAATTTCTCTCCCGTTGCAACGCACGGGCATATTTCCTAGTAAATAAAAATTGGATTAAAATTTCAATAATGGTAAAGCAACCCCTATTTCAATATATAACCAAGATCAAACCAAAGAAGCAAGCACAAGTGTGGCACCAGATGAACATGAAGATTGATCGTAAAAAAAAACATGAAGATTGACAGTCTCCTCAAATAGAACAAAATAGTCTATGAATCTTGAAAGATCAATTCAACTTCCAAGTCACACTAAAAAAACAAGGGAAGTAATAGGCCATACTCCCAACATTACTTATGCTAGTACTAAAAACAGCTCAGCCAGCAGAACTCGAACACAGCAAAAGCACGCTCCATTCACATAGGCAGGCACACAGTTGTGCCCCAGCTCGCTTTCACTTTTCTTTCCTAGCATCCGTTAATTGCTCTTTAATTGCTGGTGTAGTGAACTTTGTATTTCCGTTAAATTTTTTATTTGCGGGTAATATTTCCATTAAGATAATATTAATGGAAATTGGTTAGCCCGGTTGGGAAAAAATTACATAAGCACACAAACTCACACCAGAAAAAACTAACTAACTATGCAATCACAATTGATACAAGATCAAATAAAAACCTATATCAGAAATATACTATTGAATCGGACCCGGTAAATGCTTTATTGTTAGATCATGGATACCTAGACTTGATTCAGATCCAAACAATAATCTGTGAACATGAGAGAAATGTTTCCCGCGATACCTTCCGACGATCTGGGCCAGGGTCTTGATATAGCTGTCGATGATCTCGTCGCGCGTCAACTCGGGGTTGCCGGCGTCGCCGGGCGGCGGCTCCATGACGACCAGCCAGTGCTCGAAGTCGCATCCGTCGAGGAGGATCGTCTCCTTGGGGGGGCGGTTGCTCCAGTTGGGGGACGAGTCCCGCAGCGACGACGACGCCGGCTGCGTCGCGAAGCACCTCAGCGCCCCGCGCGCCGCCGCCGGGATGGGCGAGGACGTGGCCGGGAGGAGGGTCGCGGCGGCGGCGAGGGGGCGCAGGAGGAGGAATCGGGAGGCCGCGGCGGGGAGCGGGGATAGACGGGCGAGGAGGGCGGCGCGCGACGCCATCGCCATGGTGGGGAGGAAAAACCCTAGGAGGGGGGAGGGGATGGGGACGAGAGAGAGGAGATAAGGGCTTAAGCCGCAGGGCCGAGATGCGTTAATAGAGGAATGGTTCTGGTTTTGGGAGCCGAATAATCTGGAGAGTGAGAGAACAAGCCTCGGATATGGGCCTGGGCCTGGCTTATCTAACGTGAACCCAGTTCACCAAATAAGAATTTTGATGTTCTAAAAAAAATGATCTTTAGAGGAGCTCTTAATTTCTAAATATTATTTTTAGAAATGTGGTGGTTATCATACGTCCATGCTGCCCAACATAGATTTGACCGAAAATGACAGAGAAACGTGAGGTTTCAAACAGGCCCTAAACCATGTTTCGCGGTTATATCCGTTAAACACCTTTTATGAAATCTGATACTCTCTCCGTTCGGAAAAGGATGTCACAAAAATGAGCTATGTAGTGTTCATTTTTGTGACATCCTTTTTCGAATAGAGAGAGTATAAAATTTAACGCATAAACACATCTATACCACACTGTTACAATAAATATGTATCGTTGACTAAAAGGAGTAGCTTGCACCTAAGCGCCTAAAGATTGCACCGGGGACACCTAATTTCTCCCACTCCCCCCTGAAAGAACATTTTATGATCTCTTAGTTTTGTGTGTTAGTTAACAACACTTTGGGTGTTTTAATCTGGTGATAAGTGATGCAGGTTTAATTGTGTACAACATGTGCATCAACACCAAAAGAGAAAAGTTGTTTCTGGAGAGTTTCAGGCCGGAGTTTCCGGTCCCCAGGACCGGAGTATAAAAACCAGTTTGGTGTTCTAGATCATGAACCATCTCTTCTCACTTCAAAAACAATTATTCTTGACCCTTTTATTTATCACCTTTAATCATCTTTTCAAAATAGGCAAAAAATGCCAAAATCAAACCCTATGAGCAAAAGTTGTTCAAAATATTTTATTTTAAAACACCAATTTTTGTGGAGCCTCCACATGTTGTGGGGAGGTTACCTGAATAATTTCAGAATTTTATAAAATGTTTTAGTGCCCCAATAAAATCCCTAAACAGCTACTGGATTAAAAAGGAGATAAAAGAAAAAGAAGAAAAATTATCAGGCAGGGGTGTTTTTGCAATTTGATCTTCCTCTTCCTGTAGCCGCTGCCGTGCTTCACTCCGCCGTGCCCCCACCGCACGCTGCCGTACTTCACTCCGCCGTGCCCCCTCCCGCACCCTGCCGTGCTCCCTCCCGAAGGTCGCCGACAGCACGCCACACCATACCCACGCTTCCCTGTCTCCCTCTCTCTCGCCGAACCTCCCTCACCGTGCACGCCTCCGTCGTCTCCATTTAAAGGCACCCCGAGCCACTCCCCACTCCACCCTCGCTCCTCTGCTCCCCTCACCCCCACTCCACCCTCGCTAGCAAGAAAAGCAAGCTAGCTCGTGCTCTAGCTTGGAGGAGCAATGTTTTTTCTCTCTCACGGCCGCCGCCTTGCCGGCAAGCTCATGAGCAACCCCGTCCATCATCCTCCGCCATTTTCGTTTCTCTGAGATGCCCTAGTCACGAGCTATCTCATGGGCCTCATCTCTTGTTTTTAGGATCACCGGAGCCGCCGCCGCCAAGGTCGACCCATGGAAGCTCCCCATGGCGCCGCCGTCGACTTGGAGCGCTCCGGCAAGGACTGCTGCTGCCTCTGCCCTTCCTGTGACCTCCGCACCTCGGTTCCTTCCTCGCCGTCGACGTGCATGTTCCCACGGTGAGCCCCGAGCCGTCCCGAGCTTCCTCTCCCTCTCCTGTGCATGTACATCACGAAGAAGAAGAAGCAGCAGCGTATTGTTATTTTTTTTTCTCTTGTCTCGCTTCCCAGGCCGGCCCAGCACTGTGCTACCTGGCCCAGCCCAGCAGCAGCTCGGCCAGAGTAGATCTGGCCCGTTCTGTTTTTTTTAGCAGTCTAATTCAATTCCTGCCTTAACAGAAACTGTCCTGTTGGTTTAAATCTAAATAAAATATGAAAACACTAGATCTGACCAAACCAAAAATCATGGAGGTACCCTAGCATGTTCCTAACCAGATCCAAGTAGTAGATCCACTTTTGGATAAATATTTTTGGAGAATTAAAATGTGAGCCAGAACTACTGCTTTTTACCAAAAACTCAATAATTATTTTTCTAGGATAGCTAATTTTGCAAACTCAACTGTTTTGAAAAGCCCTAAGTGTTACCTATCAGTAGCATTTGGCCTCTTATGCAAATGATCTTCCTAAATAAAATGGCTTGCAATTTGGTATGTGACCAGAGAGCTCTTTTAGGATTTTTGTAAATTGTTTGGTGATGATTTTTGGTGTGAATCCACTTGTGTGATCTTCTGTATGATTAGGAGTACCTAATCCTAGCTTGGTGTGATTTTTAGAGCTATAGATTATCGTTGGTCTATTTAACTAGTTGTTATGCTTTTCTGTTAATTAATGTTTATAGTTTTATTTAACTATATAGGGTGTGTTAGTATCTCTTTTGTGTTTTCCAGCATGTATAAGTGTGATACTATCTACTAGGAGTGTGTTAGCTCTGTATTGTAGCACTTTGGAAAAAGTTTAGTATTGCATTTAGTCCTCTAGTGTTAATATCACTAGGGTAGTATTTTCCTAGATTCTCCTAGTTAATAGGACTTGTTTTAGTAGAAAATCCTTAGTGTGACGTTAGTTTTAGTTAGTGTTACTAGATCATCAGTAGCATGCCACATTGCTACTGGTTTGATAACTTGCTAGGAAGAGTTTAGTGTTGCTGGTGTTTATTAGGGGATAATATCCCTAGTATGGATAGTTCCTCGATTTTCCTAACTTTTAGGATTTGTTTGCAAATAAAATCATTTGTGTGCATGATTTTAGAAATGATGTTTGAACATCAGTAGCTTTTCATAGCTACTGATATGGTAGCATGTCATCCCTTGCTACCTAATTATTTGGCCCTACTTTGTGTATAAGTGGTAGACCATTATTTAGTATGAGGCCCCTGTAAGTGTAGATCCTAGTTTGTTGCTTGAATAATTAGTTTGATGCTTGTGGTTGTTATTTGTTTGTGCACCACTTGTGGTTTTGTTTGATGTATTGAGTGTTGTTATTCCCTGTTGCGACGCTAGATAATACCGATACCGGAGTGGTCTTCGGAGAGGATTTATTGGAGGAGAACCGGAGTTTATTTCTTTAATCAGTAAGAAGAAGACCAAGGACATTATGCTGAAACCAGGCAAGCTACTTCACTGAGCTTGCATCTATATACCTCTATTTTGATTTACCTGTTTTACTATAAATAGCATAAATGATTTATGTGGGTTGCCACGAAAGCTATGATTTTGAAAACCCTTTTCCAAAATTCCATGTATATTATTGAGACACCCGATATAGAGGTGTCAATGGTCCACAACGATTTCGAAATGAATTTGTTTTACTCCAAAGCCTTCTATGAAAATCTTTTGGTGGGGTTACGAACCACCCAAGTTTTGATTAAAAGTATTTTGCTATGAAAATTGGAAATGATTGTGAAAACCTTTTCAAGAGTTTATAAAAAACTATTTTGCCACTCTATGTAGAAAGATCAGTTTGTTTATATAAAACTATAGGATGGGAAAATCCATTGTTTTTACAAAACTCCTTTGAAAATCCTTGGATGGATTTTGGTATGCCGAGATGTCGGTATGGAAGTGGAAAAATTGTAGTATGGTGATGTTTATGAAAAATGCACATTGTGTCTTTGTACTATGACTACCAGCCGATAACCGGTGCGACCACATTTACCCACATATGGGCAAGGGCGTAGTCATATAGTTTGCTCGTGTTAGTACTGGATGCCTCAATAACGAGGATAACCTCGTTCCATGAGGGGATGGTTGAGGACCTACCCCTGACCTGGGTCCTCTTAAAAGAAGTCTACCGGAAGCCGGTATGAGCGTAAAGAAGAAAGAGGATTGAAGGGCTCCCTTGGGTCCGCCGGACAGAACTACGAGTCCTCACACTTAGTTTCTGAGGATTTAAGTGTCGATGGAAAGTGTCGTAGAGGCAGGGTCCTATACTAGCATGAGCAAAGGACAGGCTATGGCCGGGAACTCAACTTCGCATACCTCTGGTATGGCGGGACGTGGCTGACACGATGAGTGACCGGATGGGTGTGGGAAAAGCGTGCTACCTCTGCAGAGGGTAAAACTATTCGAATAGCCGAGTCCTCGGATATGGACAGTTGGGAGGCTGTCCTAAGACCATGTGCAAGTTTTACAAAGTTTTGAGTTTGAAAGAAAAAATGAAGTGGAGATTGTTTTATGCAACTATACCGAGGAGGTGGTATGAGGTTGCTGGGAAAATAAGTAACCCTGAAGGGGCTGTGATCAGAAAAGGAAGTTTTGGAAAAACGGACAAGACGGTGGTTTTCGAGGAAAAAGGTTTTAAAGGAAATTCCTATCTTTTAACCAAAGGTTTATTCTCGAGAAGAAGGTTTAAAAGAACTTCTTACCCTTTTCAACAAACATGGTGAGAAAACTATTTTATCCAAAGGGTTTGTTTCCAACCAAGGTACTGAAAAACTACTTTTCAAAATATTTTTGCCTTCAACAAGATTAAAGATCTACTCTTCTCTTTTTCAAGAAAGATATAGAGATGTTTCTTTTCTAAAAACTAAGGATTTTAAAGATTATCAAAACTAGTGCATGCTCGAGTTGGGGTAGCTTGCGAGTACAATCAAATGTACTCATATTGGTTTCGTCCCTGGCTATTGTCTTAGCCAGATTGTGGAAGAAGAAGCAGTTCGAAGAAGAGGAGTTCACTGACGTCCTTGCGAACTAGGGCGCTTCCCAGTCAGCTGCCTGTAGGGTTAAGGCGAATGACTTGGGCTCCACGCTGTTTGGTGATTCCGCTGCAAGTACCTGTTGAAGCTGATCACTTCCATCAAGTAAGTAAATAAACTCGGTATGTATGGATGTTCTTTGGTTACCAGTTTAATTGTGCTTCAGCGACGCACTGATCATGGGATCGCTGATATGTAGGCACAAGGGGATTTCGGACAGCTAGTCCGGGGTTCTCACAGACTTGGTATCAGAGCCATCCTGACTGTAACAGACCTTAGTTAGCATGGACGTTAGTTAGGAAGAGAATATTTTGTTAAAAATATGTTAACACCAAAAATATATCCTTATCTAGGGAAGTCCCAAAAATGACTCCCACTCTTCTCGTCTTCTCAATTAATTTCTGAGACTTACCTTTCTATTTTAAAATTTACCAAGGATTTCTCTACTCCCTCTTACCTGTTCAAAGTACTTGACGATGAATCCAATGGAGACCTAATTAGCTAGCACCTACAAGAAGAAGCATCCATCTTGAATATTCAACATTCAACATCAAGGTGATTGATCCGCAAATGCTAAGATCATCGATATCAACAAAGCAAGAGACTTCCGAAGACCTTCGTTCAACGTCAACAATTCTACTCAAGTTGCAACCCCGACAATCTCAAGTATTCCAGCTGAAGCCTAAGGTGATGAAATGAAGACTTCATCAACCATGTATAACCGAGGCCCCTAGGAAAAACATATGAGGGGAACTTTAGTTATATTACCCGACTACCACGAGTATTAGGTGTCCATTGGTACTAAATGTACCTTGTGTGTTGTTTGTCTGTGAGGTTCTTTGCTTGTGTGTGCTCTGTTTGTGTGATGTTTTTCATGTGTGTTTCACAATCACGCCTTGTCGGCAGCACAAAGTAATTTCAAAAAAAAAATCTCCTTATTATAAAACTCCTTTTGAAAAACCATTCTTGACCTCTTGTCCATAGCTGCACCTTGTTGCAGATATAAACCCGCCTAGGAAAATCTTTTAAAAATATTTTCCCTCTCATCTAAACCATCTCCCGATAAGAACTGACAGTTCCGCAAGATACAAAAGACCCCCGATCTTTAACCAAATAGCCTGAGATTCTTACAACCTAACCGGCAAGTCATTCATGCACCATCTGGAGCAAGTGCGTAAAGATCTCGAGGGAAACTGCAACTTTACGCCAACCTCGTGAAGATACGAGCCTCACCTTGCAAGATTAATTGGTGAAATTACAAGAATACCACACTAACTTATCATACCTAACCTTAGATGAACATCTGACCTAAGTCCTCGAAAGTACCAACTAATCTTCTAGGACTACAAACCTTGACAAGAAACGAGGACATAAGGGGACTCATTTCGGATTGGCAACTAGAGGAACTCAAGGAGTGCATAAGAATTTCTACGAAGATTCGAGCTCAGAGACCGCAAGAAGGAGGAACTACGACAAGAAGACATTGAAGAGAGATTTCTTATGGTTGGCAAAGAAGCAATATACCAGACTATCTTGGAATATTTGGAAACTCTCATATCAGACTCTATTATTCTTAATCTCTCAAGAAATAGTGTGATATTCCAATGTTCGTGTTATATAGAAGTAGTTTGGTAACAAGCCTCATGAACTTGTTAACAAATCACTTTTGTATGCTCAAACAATTGAGTGTCATATACAAATGAACGGAACGTCAGATAATCCAGTACATCTCAGCCTCTGGAATATAAAAAGTGGTTTGATGACAAGATTAGCTACCTTGTTAACAAATCCTTCTTGTATGACTAAGGCAATCGATGTCATAAAGGACACCCACATTCTTATACAACTAACTAATAGAAATCATCGATCGACACTCCCAAACCACCTACTTCTAGGACCCTTGAACTAATTTTTGGACTCCTCTGAAGCTCGATACCCTAGACTGTACTTCCTAAGATTCTTACCAAAGTTGTGTGAAGCTCAAGAACCAAGGAAGTCAACCATGAAGATCCTCCTCTACTCAGCTGAAGAAGGGGCTAGAAGAATCAAACGACGGACGCACCTGCTGTGGACAACATCAATCACCGAGCACGTTCAGACGCCCTTAGAAGCTTATCACATCCTCCTACTAACTACAGCAATCGGAGAGAGTCGAGTACGCCAACTCGACGCATCCTGAGAGCAACCCGTCCCCATCTACGACCTTCATAAGGCGAGAATATCAGGAAGTGATATCTGCACCAACCCCAAGCACCGAGGAGTGACACCCAAGAAGAAGATCGGCAAGCTACTCAAGAAGAATGGTGCCTCCAAGTTCACCCCAGAGGCAACCTTCAGCATGAACCTTCCAAAACCCCTTTTTAAGGGGGGAAGACCTGCAATAGGTATACAAGAACCTGGTAATAATCAGTCCTTGCGCCTTAGCCTTGTAGCACCATGAAACAACCAACCAGGACTCTTCATCGGCGTCAATCATCAAGTCACCCCATCATCAAAAACTTGGGCTCATCAGAGAAGATTATCAACAAAGAAAGCCCTCGCAACACCAAGTGGTCAAGATCTCACATGGCGACCTCACTAAAGAAGCCTCGACCTCGGAAGTATAGTCAGCCAAAAACCTGTGCCCTCGTACTCCCCTGTACCCCCGGGCAAATCTCGAGGACGAGATTTATTTTAAGGGGGGAAGGATCTGTAACATCCCAAATTTTGGAACCAAGAAAAACTTAGTTTTACCAGACCCCAAAATTCAGAACCAACAAAAACTTTTTGAAATGTTTCACTGATGATTGATTTCTTCTCTTCCCATTGCTATGTTGACTTTGTGTGACTTGTTTGTCTTGAGTGCATCATCCTTGTGGTTGTTGCGATGTTGATCTTGTTGTGTTTGTTGCTTGTGTGGGTGATTCCTTTGTTGTGCTTAAACACTAAAATAAAACACCTTTGACAACTAATTTGGAATGTGACTTAAACATAAAACAAACTTCTCAAATCATTCAACCAATAGAAGTTAAGATCATGAGTTAGAGGAATGATCTTAATATATTAATCTATCTACCTCACTCTCTATTTCTCTCAAGCAAATATTTTCTTTATGAAATCAAATTCCGTGGATGAGGTAAAAAGATGCCCACCTCATTCTCATCCCCCCCTCTCTTCTCAAAAGTATATAGTTACCCCTTAATTTTATCTAAACTATGAAATCCTATTTTATTCTTTTGATTCAAAGGATACTCAAAAGCCCTATTTTATTCTTACACTGAAAATCTTGAGAAAAACCCCTGACATGCTCATGGTCATGTGTGCCCTAAATGAGCATCACCACCACCTTGCATATCTTAAACCCTTGAAGGAACCTTGACCAATACATCTCTGGACCTATCTTCACCCCTGTTGTCAGATAGCATTTCCAGACCCTTACCATTTGGTTAAATCTAGGACATGTTGGAAATGCATCTTGGTATATCCCATCTACTCCATCTCATCTTCCATATCAAATCAAAATTGAAAAGATTTGAAGTTGTTTGCTTATTTATCCATCTTTTCACCCCTGTGGTTATTGGAAATTTGGCCTATGTGCCAATGCACCACCACACCACCCCTCCTTGACATCCACACTCTCCATCTAAGCTGTTGGTTAAAATTTTGGAGATCAACCCACCCTTATTCTCATGATCTCTTCATGGCTAGTCCATATTGAAATTCCTGAAAACTGTTTTAAAACCCGACTTCATTATTTGGCATGAAATGATGAATGCCTTCAAAATACAAGGTATATAAAAACCAGTTTGGTGTTCTAGATCATGAACCATCTCTTCTCACTTCAAAAACAATTATTCTTGACCCTTTTATTTATCACCTTTAATCATCTTTTCAAAATAGGCAAAAATGCCAAAATCAAACCCTATGAGCAAAAGTTGTTCAAAATATTTTATTTTAAAACACCAATTTTTGTGGAGCCTCCACATGTTGTGGGGAGGTTACCTGAATAATTTCAGAATTTTATAAAATGTTTTAGTGCCCCAATAAAATCCCTAAACAGCTACTGGATTAAAAAGGAGATAAAAGAAAAAGAAGAAAAATTATCAGGCAGGGGTGTTTTTGCAATTTGATCTTCCTCTTCCTGTAGCCGCTGCCGTGCTTCACTCCGCCGTGCCCCCACCGCACGCTGCCGTACTTCACTCCGCCGTGCCCCCTCCCGCACCCTGCCGTGCTCCCTCCCGAAGGTCGCCGACAGCACGCCACACCATACCCACGCTTCCCTGTCTCCCTCTCTCTCGCCGAACCTCCCTCACCGTGCACGCCTCCGTCGTCTCCATTTAAAGGCACCCCGAGCCACTCCCCACTCCACCCTCGCTCCTCTGCTCCCCTCACCCCCACTCCACCCTCGCTAGCAAGAAAAGCAAGCTAGCTCGTGCTCTAGCTTGGAGGAGCAATGTTTTTTCTCTCTCACGGCCGCCGCCTTGCCGGCAAGCTCATGAGCAACCCCGTCCATCATCCTCCGCCATTTTCGTTTCTCTGAGATGCCCTAGTCACGAGCTATCTCATGGGCCTCATCTCTTGTTTTTAGGATCACCGGAGCCGCCGCCGCCAAGGTCGACCCATGGAAGCTCCCCATGGCGCCGCCGTCGACTTGGAGCGCTCCGGCAAGGACTGCTGCTGCCTCTGCCCTTCCTGTGACCTCCGCACCTCGGTTCCTTCCTCGCCGTCGACGTGCATGTTCCCACGGTGAGCCCCGAGCCGTCCCGAGCTTCCTCTCCCTCTCCTGTGCATGTACATCACGAAGAAGAAGAAGCAGCAGCGTATTGTTATTTTTTTTTCTCTTGTCTCGCTTCCCAGGCCGGCCCAGCACTGTGCTACCTGGCCCAGCCCAGCAGCAGCTCGGCCAGAGTAGATCTGGCCCGTTCTGTTTTTTTTTAGCAGTCTAATTCATTCCTGCCTTAACAGAAACTGTCCTGTTGGTTTAAATCTAAATAAAATATGAAAACACTAGATCTGACCAAACCAAAAATCATGGAGGTACCCTAGCATGTTCCTAACCAGATCCAAGTAGTAGATCCACTTTTGGATAAATATTTTTGGAGAATTAAAATGTGAGCCAGAACTACTGCTTTTTACCAAAAACTCAATAATTATTTTTCTAGGATAGCTAATTTTGCAAACTCAACTGTTTTGAAAAGCCCTAAGTGTTACCTATCAGTAGCATTTGGCCTCTTATGCAAATGATCTTCCTAAATAAAATGGCTTGCAATTTGGTATGTGACCAGAGAGCTCTTTTAGGATTTTTGTAAATTGTTTGGTGATGATTTTTGGTGTGAATCCACTTGTGTGATCTTCTGTATGATTAGGAGTACCTAATCCTAGCTTGGTGTGATTTTTAGAGCTATAGATTATCGTTGGTCTATTTAACTAGTTGTTATGCTTTTCTGTTAATTAATGTTTATAGTTTTATTTAACTATATAGGGTGTGTTAGTATCTCTTTTGTGTTTTCCAGCATGTATAAGTGTGATACTATCTACTAGGAGTGTGTTAGCTCTGTATTGTAGCACTTTGGAAAAAGTTTAGTATTGCATTTAGTCCTCTAGTGTTAATATCACTAGGGTAGTATTTTCCTAGATTCTCCTAGTTAATAGGACTTGTTTTAGTAGAAAATCCTTAGTGTGACGTTAGTTTTAGTTAGTGTTACTAGATCATCAGTAGCATGCCACATTGCTACTGGTTTGATAACTTGCTAGGAAGAGTTTAGTGTTGCTGGTGTTTATTAGGGGATAATATCCCTAGTATGGATAGTTCCTCGATTTTCCTAACTTTTAGGATTTGTTTGCAAATAAAATCATTTGTGTGCATGATTTTAGAAATGATGTTTGAACATCAGTAGCTTTTCATAGCTACTGATATGGTAGCATGTCATCCCTTGCTACCTAATTATTTGGCCCTACTTTGTGTATAAGTGGTAGACCATTATTTAGTATGAGGCCCCTGTAAGTGTAGATCCTAGTTTGTTGCTTGAATAATTAGTTTGATGCTTGTGGTTGTTATTTGTTTGTGCACCACTTGTGGTTTTGTTTGATGTATTGAGTGTTGTTATTCCCTGTTGCGACGCTAGATAATACCGATACCGGAGTGGTCTTCGGAGAGGATTTATTGGAGGAGAACCGGAGTTTATTTCTTTAATCAGTAAGAAGAAGACCAAGGACATTATGCTGAAACCAGGCAAGCTACTTCACTGAGCTTGCATCTATATACCTCTATTTTGATTTACCTGTTTTACTATAAATAGCATAAATGATTTATGTGGTGTTGCCACGAAAGCTATGATTTTGAAAACCCTTTTCCAAAATTCCATGTATATTATTGAGACACCCGATATAGAGGTGTCAATGGTCCACAACGATTTCGAAATGAATTTGTTTTACTCCAAAGCCTTCTATGAAAATCTTTTGGTGGGGTTACGAACCACCCAAGTTTTGATTAAAAGTATTTTGCTATGAAAATTGGAAATGATTGTGAAAACCTTTTCAAGAGTTTATAAAAAACTATTTTGCCACTCTATGTAGAAAGATCAGTTTGTTTATATAAAACTATAGGATGGGAAAATCCATTGTTTTTACAAAACTCCTTTGAAAATCCTTGGATGGATTTTGGTATGCCGAGATGTCGGTATGGAAGTGGAAAAATTGTAGTATGGTGATGTTTATGAAAAATGCACATTGTGTCTTTGTACTATGACTACCAGCCGATAACCGGTGCGACCACATTTACCCACATATGGGCAAGGGCGTAGTCATATAGTTTGCTCGTGTTAGTACTGGATGCCTCAATAACGAGGATAACCTCGTTCCATGAGGGGATGGTCTGAGGACCTACCCCCTGACCTGGGTCCTCTTAAAAGAAGTCTACCGGAAGCCGGTATGAGCGTAAAGAAGAAAGAGGATTGAAGGGCTCCCTTGGGTCCGCCGGACAGAACTACGAGTCCTCACACTTAGTTTCTGAGGATTTAAGTGTCGATGGAAAGTGTCGTAGAGGCAGGGTCCTATACTAGCATGAGCAAAGGACAGGCTATGGCCGGGAACTCAACTTCGCATACCTCTGGTATGGCGGGACGTGGCTGACACGATGAGTGACCGGATGGGTGTGGGAAAAGCGTGCTACCTCTGCAGAGGGTAAAACTATTCGAATAGCCGAGTCCTCGGATATGGACAGTTGGGAGGCTGTCCTAAGACCATGTGCAAGTTTTACAAAGTTTTGAGTTTGAAAGAAAAAATGAAGTGGAGATTGTTTTATGCAACTATACCGAGGAGGTGGTATGAGGTTGCTGGGAAAATAAGTAACCCTGAAGGGGCTGTGATCAGAAAAGGAAGTTTTGGAAAAACGGACAAGACGGTGGTTTTCGAGGAAAAAAGTTTTAAAGGAAATTCCTATCTTTTAACCAAAGGTTTATTCTCGAGAAGAAGGTTTAAAAGAACTTCTTACCCTTTTCAACAAACATGGTGAGAAAACTATTTTATCCAAAGGGTTTGTTTCCAACCAAGGTACTGAAAAACTACTTTTCAAAATATTTTTGCCTTCAACAAGATTAAAGATCTACTCTTCTCTTTTTCAAGAAAGATATAGAGATGTTTCTTTTCTAAAAACTAAGGATTTTAAAGATTATCAAAACTAGTGCATGCTCGAGTTGGGGTAGCTTGCGAGTACAATCAAATGTACTCATATTGGTTTCGTCCCTGGCTATTGTCTTAGCCAGATTGTGGAAGAAGAAGCAGTTCGAAGAAGAGGAGTTCACTGACGTCCTTGCGAACTAGGGCGCTTCCCAGTCAGCTGCCTGTAGGGTTAAGGCGAATGACTTGGGCTCCACGCTGTTTGGTGATTCCGCTGCAAGTACCTGTTGAAGCTGATCACTTCCATCAAGTAAGTAAATAAACTCGGTATGTATGGATGTTCTTTGGTTACCAGTTTAATTGTGCTTCAGCGACGCACTGATCATGGGATCGCTGATATGTAGGCACAAGGGGATTTCAGACAGCTAGTCCGGGGTTCTCACACAGAGTCTCCGGACTCAGGGCATTTCCTCGAAGAAGCTCTGAAGTGGTTCAGCCCCTGGTGGGGGCCGGAGTTTCCGGCCCCAAGGGCCGGAGTTTCCACCCCTGGCCGAAGTTTTCGGCCCCAGGGCACCGGAATGTTTGCCCAAGTCTCAACTGCGAAGAAGTGGTTCAGACCCTGGTGGGGGCCGGAGTTTCCGGCCCCAGAAGGCCGAAGTTTCCGCCCCAGGCCGGAGTTTCCGGTCACTAGGGCCAGAGACTCCGGTGTGAAGCTTGACTGCAACGGCTACATTTCTGGGAGGGGTATAAATACCCCTCCACCTACCTCCAGCCAGCTCTCCCAGAATTGAAGACACCATTGTTGCACGCTCAAGAATCACTAGATCTCCCAATCCCTCCACCCAAACTCGTTGATCATTGGAGGATTGAAGGAGACGGCCCTGATCTACATCTTCACCAAGCAGTTTTCCATTTCCCCCTCATTCACTTGAGGGACCATTTGCTAGGGTTTCCACTAGGAAAACCTAGCCCATTGTTGTACTTACTTGCTTGTCTTTGTGACAGATTGTAGCTGTTTGGGAGCCCCCAATCCTTTGTGGGTTGTGCCCCAAATCGTTGTTGTAAAGGCTCCAGACTCCGCCTTGAAGGTTTCCGATAGTTGAAGTGAGCCAATCCTTTGTGGTGCGGTTCACCGGAGAAGAGGGTGAAGCCTTTGTGGCTGTTGAACCATTGTGTTGGTTCACACCTCTCCAACGAGACATACTCCACTAAAAAGGAGGAACTCGGGAATACATCCGTGTCTCCGCGTGCTTTGACTTCGGTTACCTCTATCCTTATTTACCGCCTTACTTTATATCGTGCTTAGTTGTTAGCTTGTCATATAGGTAAATTCACCGTAGTTGCATATCTAGAGAATTTACCTTTTGTGTCAAGGCTAATTTGAAAAAGACTAAAATTTAGAGTAGCACCTATTCACCCCCCCCCCCTCTAGGTGTCATACCGATCCTTTCACCCCCCTCCCAAAAAAAGAGCCCAACCAGCGCATGTTTGGCCCATTTTTTCATCCGGAGCACCAGCCCGAATCTAGACCGTTGGAGCAACTGTGGGCGCTGGGAAACATAAACCACACTAAAGCGCGGCGGGCCTGCTCTGTCAGCGTCTAGGTGCAACAACGAGCGAAAATAAACGTGAAACACGGCGTCCACGTCGCCTCGGCTCCCGCGCTGGTCAAAAGTTTGTGGCGCTTGGTACGCGGCCACCGACGCGTCCAATTGGCTGCCACGCGCCGGAGTTATGACGCGCCACCGGCCCGCCGTATTGCCTCCCACGACCGCTATATAATCCCCTAAACTTGTCGTGGCAGAGCACACTCTCGCCCCATCTCGCCTCTCTTCTTTCTTCCATGCCCGAAACTTCCAGATCCCGGCGACGACGTTGGGCCGTCGGTGGCGTGCCGGTGCCCCAAGGCGCTGACTTCTTGGCGGAGATGGCCCATGTCCGCGCCAGGCTAACGGAGGAGGAGCACGACGAGCCGCGCTACCACCCCGACAACATGTCGGCGTGGATATTCTACTTCGACCAGAGGCACGCCAAGAAGCTGGCGGCCTTTGAGGGACCTCCACCTGCGCTAGGGTGAAACAACGCCGAAGGCCGCCACCACCCCTATGGTCGGCCGAAAGAGGTGGAGGTTAACCTTTTTTGGAGTCGTTGGGCCTCCCACATGGGATGGGAAAATGTGGTGTTTCAGGATGCCGAAAAAGGTTTGAAAGATAGGGGATCATTCAATGGCTCTGGAGCTGTTTTTTCTAGTTTTTCTGTACTGGCGACAATTTTCAGGGATATGTACTTGATATAGGATGTCTTAGCGGTGTTTGTTTGGGCTTTTACCAGCTTTCCATCAACACTAATATTAAAAGACAGAGTCTGTCAGATCCGACGATCTGAACCGTCCACACATCAACATTCAACGTCCCAGATCCTCCCAATGATGTGCACCTCTTTTTGTTGAAAAAGAAAAAAGCCCACTTCCCCGAAAAAGTAAACCGCCCTTCTCCACGTTTCCCCTCCCGAAACAACCCACGCGCCGGAGAATCCTTCCGGTCTTCGTCGCCACCGTCCTTCATCGGGGTCTGCCGGTTCCGCACCGCCACTCCGCGACCCACCCACCCTCACGCCACCGTTCCTCGCCCCGCCGATGCTCCGACCATCCACCAAAGCGCCGCCTGATACGTCTCCAACGTATCTATAATTTCTTATGTTCCATGCTAGTTTTATACCAATAGCTACATGTTTTATTCACACTTCATAGCATTTTTATGCATTTTCTGGAACTAACCTATTAACAAGATGCCATAGTGTCAGTTCCTGTTTTCTGCTATTTTTGGTTTCAGAAAAGTTGTTCTGGAAATATTCTCGGAATCGGACGAAACAAAATCCCAGATGCCTATTTTGTCCGACACGTTCCAGAAGTCCGAAGAGGAGACGAAGGGGGCAGCAGGGCGCCCTCACCCTATGGTGGCGCGGGTGGGCCCCCTGCCGCGCCACCCTATGGGGAGCGGGCCCCGCGCCTCCACCGACGTCGCCCCTTCACCTATTTATTCCTCCAGACGTGAAAACCCTAAAGCACCGAGCCATTATTCCAGAAAACATCCGCTGCCGCCGCCGTCAACCCTAACTCGGGGGCTTCAGAAGTTCTCCTCCGGCACCCTGCCGGAGAGGGGAATCATCACTGGAGGGCTCTACATCGCCATGCCTGCCTCCGGAGTGATGTGTGAGTAGTTCATCCTTGGACTACGGGTCCATACAGTAGCTAGATGGTTGTCTTCTCCTTTTGTACCATCATGTTTAGATCTTGTGAGCTGCCTATCATGATCAAGATCATCTTATTGTAATGCTACATGTTGTGTTTGTTGGGATCCGATGGATATTGAATACTATGTCAAGTTGATTATTGATCTATTATATATGTGTTGTTTATGATCTTGCATGCTCTCCGTTATTAGTGTAGGCTTTGGCCAAGTTTATGCTTGTAACTCCAAGAGGGAGTATTTATGCTAGATAGTAGGTTCATGCCTCCATTTAATCTGGGACAGTGACAGAAAGTTCTAAGGTTGTGGATGTGCTGTTGCTACTAGGGGTAAAACAGCAATGCTTTGTCTAAGGATATTAGTGTTGTTTACATTATACACCATACTTAATGCAATTGTCTGTTGCTTGCAACTTAATACTGGAAGGGGTGCGGATGCTAACCTGAAGGTGGACTATTTAGACACAGATGCATGCTGGATGGCGGTCTGTGTACTTTGTCGTAATGCCCAAATAAATCTCATAGTGATCATCATGATATGTATGTGCATTGTTATGCCCTCTCTATTTGTCAATTGCCCAACTGTAATTTGTTCACCAACGTGTTTAGTATTTTATTATGGAGAGACACCACTAGTGAACTGTGGACCCCGGTCCATTCTTTTACATCTGAAATACAACCTACTGCAATCATTGTTCTTTTACATTCTCAGCAAACAAACATCATTTTCCACACTATACGACTAATCCTTTGTTTTCAGCAAGCCGGTGAGATTGACAACCTCACTGTTTCGTTGGGACAAAGTAGTTTTATTGTGTTGTGCAGGTTCCACGTTGGCACCGGAATCTCTGGTGTTGCGCCGCACTACATTCCTCTACCAACATCTTCGGAGCAACGTTGACTTCCTACTGGATTGATAACCTTGGTTTCATACTGAGGGAAAACTTGCTAATGCACTCATCATACCTTCCTCTTGGGGTTTCCAACGGACGTGTGACTTTACACGCATCACCGCCGCCCACCCACCGACGAGCGGCCGCCCACCCATCAACGCCGCCGGAGCTCAGCCCAGCCCCTTTACGTGGAATAAGCCCACCCACGCGCCGATGTCGTTCCTCCAACCGCCGCCCGCCCAAGCGTCGTCATCGTTCTCCCCCGCCCATCATTGGAGCGCCTCTACTGCCCACCATCACCCCCTCCCCCGTAAAACTGCGCCGCCCATAGCGCCAACCACCGCCGCGCCGCCCTCCCCATTGCCCCCACCACCGCGCAGTCCCCACCACCAAGATGCCCATCACCGCGCGCTCCTATCGAACCGGGAACTCCATTCCCCTCCTCTTGGTTGCGCCTGGCGGCTCGATCTATTCCCCTCCGTCGCCAAGGCCCGGCCGCCCTCCTAGCCTGCCTCCGCTTATTCAGGCCCCCGCATGAGGTATTTCGTCAGCCAACTGAGTGATTCCTCTGGTTGATGATTTGTGGCTGATTTGAAATTCTATTGATAATTGTATCATCGTCACCTGCACCAGCACTTGCCCAGGTGTTACGGTTACCACCTCTTCTACCATCAGCGGCGATCTCGATCAGAGGCAACCCAAATCCCGTCGCCGACGGACGAGATTCTGCACCATGCCTCCTTCACCCTCGGATTTTGCAGGCCTGCCCGATGCTGGTCGAAGCTCTCCTGCACCCCATACGGCTGGCCTGGAGTTAGCTAACGCCCTCCCGGGCTACAACGTTACTGAGATTTTATTTTTCGTCTTCTAGGTCGGGTGATTTTATTCTTCATCATATGGTCCAGGCCATGTACTTTTATTATACTTTGTTCTATGGTTAAAGCCGTAATCGAGTGCCCAATCTTTAGGCGAAAGTAGTATCATGTATAACTGATATTGTTGCTCTGCCAGAGTTTTCAGTCACTTCTTTTGCGGCCATTGTGTGTTAGAGGACGCTATTTCCATTTACCACGGCTGATCGTTTTCTTTTTCGCGAATGCTGATCGGTTTTGTTGTTTGCCTTGCAGGATAATGCGATGCTATTCTCTGTGCTAATGCTTCAACACTGCTTGCCGTTCACTCCCAATTCAAAAGGGCAATTTCTCTCCAAAGGAATAAGCAGCAGTACTACATTTCAATTGCATCGCACTGATTTAGGAGTGTGCTTTCCAGGATCATCGGTCAAGGGTTCAACTATTGTCTGATAGTCTGATGCCACTATATGTACTGTGTAGGTGAACTAATTTGGATACCGCATCAGCTCGACACCTTCGATGACTACCAGCGGATGCTGCTCGGGTTATTCAGAGAGGATGCAGCGAGGCACCACGTCAAGAAGGCGCTCATCACCACCAAAACTACTACCTTACGGCCTTCTCTGCTAGGTCCCAGTAGTCCGAGACTCACAAGGCCACAACTATACCTTGGTTGTAATCTGCGAGTACAAGAAGGTCGACCGACAAGCTTTATTTCTGGTAAGAGTTAGCCTAGGAAGAAACAAAAACATGGTTGATATTTGAATCTCCAAACACTAGAAATACCCTGTCCAACCGTGTAGATACCGACAGTTTGATGTTCCTGTTGTACAATACTTTTGAGCAGCCTATAAATAAATGCCTCTTACCTAGGATCAGTCCCACTAGGTTGGATGGCCATATGCCTTTGCACGTATTGAAGAATTTGTTGTACAATTTTTCCATCTAGATAATATTCTTATCAAGCTTCATAATATAAGGTAAAAAGGCTCATATGGAACATTATTCTCAATTTAGATCCATTTCAGATGGTGGAAGTCTCGATATATACATATTTGCAGGGCACAACTATTGCAAAAACACTGCAAAAGATAAACTAAAATGAAATAATATAAATATGCTCGGGGAATAGAAGCTATATAACCTCAGAGATAAAATAATGGATGGTATACCTAAATGCATTTTCTATGTCGTTTGAAACAAGTTAGTCGGTGTTATGTATGTTTTGGTGATATGATATCACGGGAAAAATGTGTCTGTTTAGTTTATTTTTGGGTGTCTTTATTTTAGTTTTCAAGTGTGCATCTTTAGATAACGGTATAATTTTAGAGGGATGTCTGATGGTGCATGGTTGGACCATAGGAAATATTTGAGGGAAAACAGCAGGCGCTGCTTCGTTTTCATTAAGAAGAATAGCTTGGACAAATGCCAGCGAGGTCTGGGTTACAAGTGTAGAATTACAGCAGGTGTAAGTAAGACAGTAAGAGAGTAAAACAGGGGAGGTATAAGCTATCTATCTGTACTACTATGAGCACATTTACAGAGAGGAAACTAGAGCAGGTGTAATCATTTCTTAGGAAATATCAATTTTCACTACCACGTGTAATCATTCATTATTGTAGAACATTGTACTAGGGGGTCAAGATTTCACTACCATGTGTAATCATTTCTTAGGAATGTTATGAACAAGTACACGCCCAGACATTTGGGATACTGAAATTATCGGTTCTGATCTGGTTTTGTGACCATCAGTAATGTATAATACATGTGCATACTTAAGAACCACGTTACACATGGAACTGCTGATATTGTTGTGAACGCATAACATAATTGCTTAGTAGGTTTCGAGTAAACTTTGTTGTGTATATAAAATTTATAATGCGGCATATTGATGTGTATATAAATTTATAATGCGGCATATTGATGACCTTGACATGTATAGTTCTTTGTAGCGCCAAAATATTTTAACCGATGGAACTTAGGAAGTAGGAATGATACTTAAAGTTGTTTACAATTATATGATGTGCAGGCTTCAAGGCTGCTTCACGACATACCTGTGTCCTCTGTTTTCTTCTGACATGGTTTAATTTTGTTTCAAATATATTTTTCTTGTAGTTTGGAATTGCATGGATGCTTGTCTCCTCTCTTTTCTCTTTGATGTTGCAATGCCTGGGTGTCTTTTAACACCGACATTGTCTCGACCATCCTGTGTAAACCTAGAGCAGGTGTTGTTGCCGAGGACGTGACTCCTGCTGAGAAGGCAGTGTTCGGCATGGTTTTTGAGTGGATGTGATACGCTCTTCTACTCAATATATGATAATTTTCCACATGTGTTTAAGATACTCTCAATGTTTTTGTATGATTATCTTCAGGTTTATACTAAGACGTGGAGTTATAGCTTGTAGATGAATTATATAGCAAACACATGTATTGATTTATATGTATTAAATAAGACTAGTGAACGTGCACGTGCAATGCACGACTCTACAATTGGGGGGAGTGTACAGGTCCTACATAGATGTGTTGCTCAGCCACGGAATATTCAACGCCGATGTCGAGCTGTGGAGGAAGCATAGGAAGACGATCTTCGAGTTTACTTCCTAAAACCTGACATATTTCAACACAACTGTGTTTAAGGGTTAACACACGACGTGCATAGGTTGGGTTCCTTGCTTCTTTGTGGACAGTGTCTGCTAACCCCATCGCCGCTGCCGCTATGCCGCCGTCCACTAATGCACTGCCCGTCGCCGCCTCTCGTCTTATAGACACACACGATATGCGCAGGCCGCCTTCCTCGCTTCTTGACAGCCACGAGACATCGCGGTAATTGGCCGCGCGGCCAGCCATGCTCTTTCTCGCGTATATATTACTTTTACAATATTCTCTAGAAACTATAAAATTAATTTAGGTCTTGAGGCAGACTGAATACGATGGAGAGCGTATGAAAAAGACTTTTACAATATTCTCTAGAAACTATAAGATTAATTTAGGTCTTGAACCAGACTGAATAGGATGGAGAGCGTATGAAAAAGCAAGGCTGGTAGCCTGTTTCTCTAAGCTATAATGAATTGAACATGTGAAAAAAAAATCAGAAGGTATGGCCAGTCATTGTATCACTAACCAGCTACCATCAATCCAATCAATTTGCATGAGGATTCTTAGTTTCTAATCGAAGCAATAACGACGGCTTGAAGCAGTCTATACAGAACTTACAGAATTAAACTCTTCCGCATACACACAGAATTTAAATCCTCCTTTTGGTTGTACAGTGAGATTCTAAACAGCACATATCTAAACAGGCCCTTAAAGTACAGAAATAGGGAAGAAAAAGCCACATGATTTAGCAATAATGTCTCATCGTACTGAATAAGTGAGTATAGTGCCTCATAATGTAGGAATCTCAAGTTCTGAACCCATCCTACATAACAATAAGATAAGGGAGAATTTCAGAATTACCTGAATGTGTGCGTGATGTCGAGCGGCAGGCCGGCAGCAGCCGCCTCCAGTCAGTGGCGTACGCACGCGAAGGCGGACGATAGGATTGGAGTGTCCCAGGATGCGAGAGCTTCTTCAGCACCTCGCCCACCGTGCCATGGCCGTTCCTCTTCGAGTTTTCCGTGCCAATGCAGTCCATTGCGGTGGAGAGATGGGGCATGGCGTTCTTCGCACTGCTCTCGAGTGCCACCGGTCATGCGCAAGCGCTATAGGCGGCACGTCAAAGAGCTTGTGAACGGCGTCCTGCAACGGGCGGGACGTGGGACACGCCATCCGTCGGCCGCCGGCTGACTCGAAGCGAGGCGTGCTGTAAAGCATGAGTGTGATGACGGCTGGTACAGGCCGGCGTCGGTGCCCTGTGTCCTGCACTCCTGCGGGTCAGGCGTCGGGACATATCAGCGCGGGAGCTGGGCAAGAAGAGCGCGGAGATGTTGCACATGCGGGCGGCCTCCCGCCGTCGTTCCTCATCCGGAGAGCATGGGTGCGATGACGGACGGCGTCGGTGCCCTGCCGCCTGCAGGCCAGGGACCGGGAAAGATCAGCGAGGGAGCTCGGCAGCGCTACTGTGTGGCTGAGGTTCTGGTGCGCGACGCGAGCCGGAAGGAGTAGGACTCCGCGCGGAGGGCGTCACGCTAGGAAGCTCCTGAATCGCGGGATCTGTTGATGGCCCTTATGTAGAATTGTACATGGATACGGAAGCAGGCGCCGGGACGACATGGCGCGCCGCCATTGTTCCTACCATGGCTCCCGATGAAGTTGTTGTCGTCTTTCCGTCGCCACGCGGGCGGCGCAAACGTGGGGTCAAGGGCTGCGCCGGACGGTTGTACAGGCTCCTGACGAAGCCGTTGTCGTATGTCCATCACCACGCGGGCGGCGGGCGCTCGGGGCAAAGGGCTGCGCCGGCCGGTTGTAGGTGACGTGACGGCGGACGGTGGTGCAGAGGCGACTCAGGCGAGCAGCTGGATAATGTGTTGAAGTGTTTTTAGCGGTGGCCAATCATTGTAATTATCGTTAAAACGAATAGGTGTGTTGAGTTGTCAAACATGTTGGCAATTTGGTTGAATTATGTGATTGGTGGGGGGCAAAACGGTCCAAAGTGGACAATGTTGAGTTGTCAAACATTTGGACGATCTGGGCCGTTTGATCGGATATTGAACGGTCCAGATTTAAAGTATCCCAACAAGACAAGTTTGCTCTTTTAATAGTAGTATAGATATAAGATGTGTGAATAATGACTGTTTTCAGTTAAAACGTTTTTCTTGTAAATAGTCTATTGAGTGAGATGAGAAACAGTAACAATGTTGGTGTATGCTTTGATGATGAAGTGCTTCACTTGACTTCTGTATGATATAACTGGCATTGTATCTCGATAGGGTTTAAGAGTTTATAGAACATCCTACGATAGGGTTTAAGAGTTTATAGAACATCCTACACGGGAAATTCATGAGAGGTTTAGTCAAGAGCATTGTTACAGACTTTTTTAAATATCTTTTGAAATTAGTCAGTTGTCTCGTGATAATAAATACCTCCACCGGGATTTTTGACACGCGCTGCCCTATATTTTTATATTAGACCCTTGATTGATTTTATCTCATCAATACTATTCTATTAAACATGTATTGATTCTTTTTAAACATGTGCCTACTAATTATAATTAAGAAAATTTATGATTACACGTTTGTGGCATGTGCACGATTACTAGTGGAAAAAAGCACCCCAAACGAAACAAACGGGCGCGGTTGCTGTGGGCTTTGCCAAAGCCGAGCAGCGAAATAGGCATACCCGAGAAAGCACCTCCATGTGCTTCCGCGGCTTCCCGCAAAGGCCAGCGAAGCGGTTTTCTTTTCGGACATGTCATTCTAGGAAATTACGAGAAGTTTGCTCTAAGTCCTTTTTTTTACCCGATTTTATTTTTTGACCCGGTGCTCTAAATCCTTTTGGACTTCATATAGGATGTCTTAGTGAGATGCTCTAAGTCCTATTTTACACCCCATTTTGTTTTTTGACCAGATGCTCTAAATTCCTTTTGTTTGGCCTTTGTCTTGTTTGTGCTTAATTTTGGGCTATCCTTCCACTTCGATCAAAATTGTTCCAACAACTGCCGCATATAACACCTTGATCAAAGTTGATGGAACAACTGCACGTTTCTTCTCCATTATTAATATATTAATCTCGGTTTTCAATAGTCGACATTCATTTTGTTAACCTAGTACAGAATTATGAAGTTCGAGAAATATTTCCCACCTAATCATGGTATTCATACAAGCAAAGTGGATACATGTTAATTATCCTGTACCACGCAACATGAGAAAATAAAATGAAGTGATTTCATCACCACGGTCTTGCCAGATTCATATGGATTGATTTCAATACAAACATGGACTGACAGAGCTTCACAAGTAACATTGCCACACAAAGGATCACTGCAAATACAGATACTAAGCTTTTGCACGACATAACATCAAATCTTTGAGAATATATTAAACCACTTCAAAGTTAAAACTTGTCACCGCGGAAGCTCAAAGACAAACTTAAGACATTTGACGAAGTTGCAGTTGGAGATGCCCTACTGCATCTGAAACTGTTTCGCAATTATCCTAGTCATGTCAAGGTACCTCGAAGCGCAGTTGGTCAGGCAGGTAGTTTCACCGGAGCTGAACTTGCTTCCTGGCGTACTGGTGATGCACTTGTCCCAGCACACATTTGTCAGCTTGCCTATCATCTCCCTTACCATCATCTGCTGCTTCTCTTGCTGCAGACATAGAAATTCACATGAGAGTCTCATTTTACCGAGTTACGATGTACAACCAACATATCTGCATCCACACTGAAACAACTCAACATAATACAAAGATGTTTCACATGGGAGGCAAGTCAGATAGCGTGGCCATCAACTGCAGAAGCATGGCGATATAACATGGGTCTTGTAGCGAGAAAACTTGCAGGCGCTAAGAGAAATTGCAAATGGACATGAATGAAAAATTCCATGAATGCTGAAAGAACTGACAGAATAGATGAGTTCAGAAGGATTGAGGGCAGGTAATTATAAAGCACGACTTAATTCACAAGTTTGCGTGACTTTTGACTCTTAGAACCATGACACAGTAGGTAAGTCCTGAATTTGACACAAAGGCAAATCCCCATATATTTGGATGCAAACATATGATCAACGTGTAAATGGAGATTGATTTGTCCTTAACATATGGAAATAGAGAGAAAAAAATATTATTTCAGAACAGGGGACTAGCCTCTGTTGATTTTTGTTTATAGAAGAAACAACCATGTGGGAGTCCAAGGACTTAACCCTGGTGGGCTGTGCGCGCACCCGCTGCCATACTGGTCAACGCGTAAATATACAAAATAGTAACTACTACTGTAGTACATGTTTCCAATGCTGCAACAGCTTTGTTCAGAGTACCAACAAAAAATGCCAGCTTGTAATATTGTTAGATGTCTAATGAAGGAAATAGAAGGAAAACAAAGTGATATAGCAGACTCACACAGAAGCTACCAAGGAAACAATTAAGAGAGTACTCCCTCCGTCCTCAGATAAGCGGACGTTTAGCATTCGAAAAATTTCCACAAAAGAGTGTACTAGCTTCTCAATAATTAAAAGTAGATAATAATGCTTCTCTCTCATCACACGGGAATCAAGTCCAATAATATTCAACAAATGGTCTCCTTATTTTCTATACATGCACTTAGCTCATTGGAGGTGGGGTAATTAAATAGGAGAGAGATAGTGACTTGCATCTTCCCAATGCAATTTCTACTCCACTCCATAATTTGTCCTAAAATTTCTAGATGTCCACTTATTCGATTGGAGGAGGGAGGGAGTATATGTCAAGTGGAAAAGTACAAACATAGTACACAAATTGCAGCTCTCGTACTAATGAGCCTCAGAACACATATGCATCATAAAACCAGGCTTAACACCCTAGAATACATATGAGCCTATATATTATCGACATAAAACAATATGAAACACCAATAGATTATAAAAAGTAAGTATATTCAACATGAAGAGGAGGGCATAGAAGAGATGATGTCAAACGAATGCCAAAATCTTTGTCAGGACTGAACTCAATAGGCAACAGATTATCCTATTCCTTCCAAAATAACAGATGCGCTAGGAAACATAACCTAAAACATGATAATCGGGAATCATCTTTTGCCGGTTGAAACATCTTGAAATAAATATGTATACAAAATGAAGACCAAATTCTTAAATTGAAAATGAAACACAATACACAAACTGGGATTTTCCAGACCATATTGGCCAGCCTCCTCATCTTAAACCTCTTAATCACATATTTGCTATCTGAATCTCTGAAAACTGGGAACGAGACACACTACCATGGTAGAGTTTATGAGGCAGTTGCCGCTAAAAAAACTCAATGCACCGTGACCTCTATTTTACCTATGAGTCTATGACCAAAGATTCTAAACCTGCATCTAGCTTCTTAATACACGCTTCCTGCAAGTTCAAAATTCACAACATAGCCGAACCAAACGAACCGAAACTTAACAAGCATCACTAACAGAATCACAACCGAATGCTCCCGCGTGCTTCTTCCGGGAGAAACTTTAGATCCACTCTAATCGCACGGACAGAGAGCCAGAGCACCTATGAACTATTTCCGCCTTCCACTGTCAACGGATCCGCACACAAGAAAGAAACATACAGGTACACCGGAATCTAAGCAATCAGTACCCGCGTTCAAAAATCAAATTACATGTGCGCAAGCCCAAATAAACCACGAGATGCGACGTGATAGAACAGCAGTAGCGCAACACGCCCACAAAACCAGATTTCAACGAACAACAAGAAGCTCTCGCTTACCTCGAGGAAGTGCTGCAGCTCGGGGGAGTCCATGGCTGCCTCTTGCTCGTTCCAGAACCCTAAACCCTCTTCGGATTTTTGCTTGGAGGAGGGGAACTGCCGATTTGGGGATTGGGGGATGCGCCGCCGGGTTATGAAGCGGTTTCTGGATTTGGAGTCGAAGCTGGGTCCTCGACTTTTTTTTTTTTTGAATTTAAGCTGGGTCCTCGACTTGATGCAGCCACCCGTGGAGCTTAGCAAAATACGGGCCGGGCTACAAAGAAGCCGACTAGATCTGGGCTATGCGGCGCTCCATCAAACTGGGCTACCTTGAACCAAAGCCATTTTTAATAATGCCCATATATTTTAAAAATTAAAACACGAGTCCATCCGGGTTTTTTTTTTTGCTATAGGAAGGTCCCTCGCGGAAAGTGCTCGAGTTACATGTAGCTTGTTTTTTAATTCAAATTCGACCTTTTTTAGTGTCAAAAAATTTAAAACAAAAATTACACATGTACTCCCTCCGTTCCATTTTAATTGATATCAAAATGGATGTATCTAGACGTATTTTAGGCAATAGGTAATAGATATATCTATTTTGGAGTGAACTAAAATGGAACAGAGGAAGTAATAGATAATTTCGAGACCTATTCGTGTGAAAAAATTCAATCCAAAAGTCGTATTATTCTTGGATACACAAAAAGACAAAGCATGCAAAATTTAAAATTTATGAAATTGTGTACTATTCACCATACAGATCCACTCAGCTGCCATTTTTGTTCAGCTTAAAATACAACGATTTTCGAGTTGAAATTTATACACTCATGTATAATATTATTATCTACATCCATGATTTTTTTCTAAATTTTTGGAAATAAAAATGCAAGTTTTGAATTTCTAAAATAACGAGCTCGACGTAGCTCGAGCTACAAAACACCACTCTCGGTCCCTTGGATGAACTCATGAAAGATATCCATATAATTGAGTTTATTTTTTCTAACGAGGAGCGGCCCGGAAGGGCCCGGGTACTTTCATCAAAAACCACATTCAAGCTGCAAGCTACAATTGGGACTTCAAGAATTAAAAATAATACAAAGTAGTCCCTAGATTTTACAAAAGGGCCCTAAACAATATCTGCAAAAGCAATCATGTCCTTCTCTACGCCGGCACACGGAGGGCCCGAACTGCGACCTTCGTCACTAGCTCCAGGGACAATACCATTTGGTTCTAGAGAGAATAATGGCGTCGCCGTTGAAAGGGATCGGTATGACACCTAGAGGGGGGGGTGAATAGGTGCTACTCCAAATTTTAGTCTTTTTCAATTTAGTCTTGACACAAAAGGTAAATTCTCTAGATATGCAACTACGGTAAATTTACCTATATGACAAGCTAGCAAATAAGCACGATAAAGTAAAGGCGGTAAACAAGGATAGAGGTAACCGAAGTGAAAGCACGCGGAGACACGGATGTATTCCCGAGTTCCTCCTTTTTAGGGGAGTACGTCTCGTTGGAGAGGTGTGAACCAACACAATGGTTCAACATCCACAAAGGCTTCACCCTCTTCTCCGGTGAACCGCACCACAAAGGATTGGTTCACTTCAACTATCTTAAACCTTCAAGGCGGAGTCCGGAGCCTTTACAACAACGATTTGGGGCAGAACCCACAAAGGATTGGGGGCTCTCAAACAGCTACAATCTGTCACAAAGACAATCAAGTAAGTACAACAATGGGCTAGGTTTTCCTAGTGAAAACCCTAGCAAATGGTCCCTCAAGTGAATGAGGGGGAAATGAAGAACGGCTTGGTGAAGATGTAGATCGGGGCCTTCTCCTTCAATCCTCCAAAGATCAACGAGTTTGGGTGGAGGGATTGGGAGATCTAGCAAATCTTGAGCTTGCAATAATGGTGGACTTCAATTCTGGGCGAGCTAGCTGGCTGGAGGTAGGTGGAGGGGTATTTATACCCCTCCCAGAAATGTAGCCGTTGCAGTCCACTTACACCAGAGACTCCGGTCTGGAAGGGCCAGAGACTCCGGCCTGTCCGGAGACTCTGGGCCCTGAGGCCGGAGACTCCGGGCTCCCTGGGCGGAGACTCCGGGGTCACTCCGAGGTCACTCCGGACCCCTATACAGAGAGTGCCGCTCGGTTGCTCTCTTTTGCTCGAAATCTTGGGGACCGGAGAATTCAGCCCCTGAGCCACCTTAGGCCGAAGACTCCGGCCTGGACAGTCTCCAGCAGATTTGCTATGCAGTAAGTTGATGCCATATGTCTATTTATTTTGTTTTTCCTGCACCACTTATTATCACATTAGATACAACAATACTAGGGTTGCACCTAACAAACAAAACATGTGGGGATACAAAATATGTTCTTTCAATCTCCCCCTTTTTGGTGTTAGATGACAACACTAGGGTTTGCAATAAAGCACAAAACACAATTGATATGTTTCATAAAAGGATTGAGAAGCTCCCCCTACATGTGTGCATATAAGTAGTTTGCATTTGAATACAAATGCTCAACATGTAGAGAAGAGGTAACTCACAAGATAAAGAACATGAAACACATAACACAAAGACATAGTAAAATAATGGATTGAGAGGAAAAAGCATACCTTGTGCATAATGATTATACCCAATGCACAATAATACATATCACAATAATAGATACCATCTCAACCATTGATAAAGAAATATCCATATGTCTCAAACTAGATAGAACATAGTCTCACAAACATAAAGCAAAACCAAATAGTTCAACAACTTAGAATAAAAAGGGACAATAAAAAGGGACACAAGCTTTAACGAAATGATAAAAGAGCATGCTTGTGACCCACCCATGCAAATCCCACGCGAGAACCTAGTAGAACTACTTCTCCCCCTTTGGCATCGAAACGCCAAAAAGGGAAAAGAGCAAAGCTAACGAAACCCAAGGGTTCACTCGTAGTCGTCATCTTCGTCGGCCTCGCTTCCTTCATTATCATCATCATCAACACTTGCATCTCCACTTGGTTCTTCACTTTCACCTTCACTATCTTCTTCATAGTTGATAGGAGCCTTGCCGGCATTGCGAGAAGAGGAAGGCATGGAGGACACATCTTGAAAATCAGCCCAAGGGAAAACATCCTCATTCCACTCCTCAAGAGGGATAGTGCGCTCGGATGGCGGAGAAGGTGGAGCACCTTCAGGGCGAGGAGGAGTGGTGCCACCATTGCTCATTTTGCGCATATCCTTCATCTTGTTGGCTTGATTGGACAAGATCCTCTTGTTAGTGACATAGTTTTGATGATTTTCCTTGTGCACCGCAATACCCATGCACATCATAGCCCTTTGACACAAAGAGACATGCTTCACCTCATTGTTAACTCTTTGACGGCCACCGGAGTGCCATGAGGGTGGAGTGGCATTCTTCCTTCTTGCCCTAGGAGCTTCTTCCTCCTCAACCTCTTCATAGCTGCGTTGGGGAGTAAGATGAATTTGAAGCACTTGAAGGATCCCAAGCTTGTGTTGAGTGAAGCGAGAGGGATCGAGTTGAACCTTGGTGAGAATGAGCTTCATGACGTAGGGAACATACATGGGGTTCTTCTTCTCAATGAGGGTGTGGGGACCCCGGACTAGCTGTCCGAAATACCCGATTATGCTTAACACAACGATCCCGTGATCAGTCTGTCGTTGCACATAATCCGAATTGGATACCAAAGTTTACATCCATTACAGTACCGAATTAAAAGTCTTACATAAATAGTCATTTAGACCAAGTTCTTACATAGGTGCCTTCAAGGGCCAAACCAAAATATCAGCGGAATCTACGGAGTGGTAGACATCATTCTAACGACGACGACCCGACAGGCAGCTGACTTGTGGAGATCCTTAGTTCGCATAGAAGTCACCATACTCCTGCTCGGCATAGTGCTCCTCCTCGTAGTCTGGCTAGGACAATAGCCAGGGACGAAACCAATATGAGTACATTTGAATGTACTCGCAAACTACCCCAACATGAGTATGCACTAGTTTTAATTTAATTTCAAACTTTTATTTTCCTAAAACACCTCTATATCTTTATTGAAAAAGGTAAGAAGAGTTTTGTAACCATCTTTGAATAAATTCATCATTTTATCTATTTCTCCAAAAACTCCTCCTTTTCCAACCATAGTTCACCATGGTTCCCTTTTTCCATCAACAACCTCATACCGATCCGTAGGTATAGGTACACCATTTCATTTTTTTTTCTTTTTAAAACTCAACTCTTTTCAAAACTTGCACAAAGGTCAGAGTAGGGCCTCCCAACTGTCCATATCCGAGGACTCGGCTATTCGAATAGTTTTTAACCCTCTGCAGAGGTAGCACGCTTTTATCCCACATCCATCCGGTAACTCATCGTGTCAGCCACGTCCCGCCATACAAGGTGTATGCGAAGTTGAGCCACCGGCCATAGCCTCTCCTTTGCTCATGCTAGTATAGGATCCTTCCCATATGATAATTCCCATCGACACTCAGTCAGGTCCCCGTCGGCAACCCTAAGTGTGAGGACTCATATGTTTTTCCCGGTGACCACATTTATGAAGTCTTCAATCCTCCTCCTTATCTTTCCATAGAGTTTGAGCGAGGACCCAGGTCAGGGGAGTTCACAAACCATCCCCTCACGCATAACGGAGTCATCTCCGTCGATGAGGTATCCCATACTAATAAGAGCAAATTATATGACTAAGCCCTTTCCCATATGTGGTGAATGTGGTCGCACAGAGTATCGGCTGGTTGACGTAAGTACAAAGACACACTGTGCATTTTTCCCAAATAACTCAATTATCCACTTCTTCAGTTCAACACCGACATCTCGGTAGTTCACCTCCACACAAGTATTTCCAAAGGAGTTTTGAATAAACAACATTGTTTTCCATCCTAAAGTTTTATATAACTACTACATAGGGTGGCAAAATAATATCCATATACTTTTCGAAAAGGTTTTGTAAACCATTGCCTTAAGAGTAATCATTTGATCAAAGTAGATGCATATATATTTAGGTGCAAGCTCAGAGAGTAGCTTGCCTTGCTCGGCAAAGTGGCCTTGATCTTGATCTTCAGGTTCAACAAATTCCCCTTCCTCGATAAATCCGGCAACGTTCTCGTCTAATTAATAAATAAACAAATGCAACCAATCACTAAACTACTCAAGCAATCACTTCAACATAACAATCATAAACACCACAAATAGCTACTGCACACATCAAACAATACAATTTGGTTTCAAAATAATTGAATTAAACATTATTTGTTTATGTCCAAATTATGGCAGAAACTTGTTAAACATGTTTAATTGCACAACTTGAGTTCTGTTGGTCACAAAAATTAAATCCTTTTAGGGGTAAGTAAACATGGTTATATGTGAGCTAACAAAATTGGTCCTAACTTATTTGGGTCTACCATTAAATATATTTATTTGTTTTAGTCCAGAAGGGTTTAACTTAAAGTTAACAATTAATATTGTTTAATTAATTCAACCAAAATTAGGGGAGCTAATACAAGGCAGTACTAAGCTAGCAAAATTGGTTTGGAATTATTTGGACTAATAGAGTATCAGAAACAAACAAGTTTAGATTTTAAACCTTCTGTAGTATTTTTAATAATACTTTTTATTCATTTAATTAAATGACATGAGACCAATTGGGTTGGTTAAACATTTTCATAAGCTTTTCAGAACAATTGAGTTTGATTTATTTGGATTCCTAAATCTCAAGTTATTCATTTTTGAAGTTGGGTCCAGTACTGAAAATTTCAGAGAATTCAAATTAGGAAAATCCACTGTTGTGGATAATGTTGAAATTGCTGACATGGGGGGCCCATTGGTCAGAAGCACAGCGCACGCGGGAAAATTAATAAAACCCTGACGAACGGGGCCCGCTCGTCAGTCTCTCTCTTTCTCTCTAATACACGAAACGGTACGCAACCGTTGGATCGAGATCCAACGGTCCACGTGCGACGCGACGACGGCGACCATGATTTGGCGGCGCTGCCGCGCCGACGGCGATGTGGTGGACGGATTTCTCACCTAGGGGGCATGGGAAGGCATGGCGATGACGCAAAACGGCGGCGGAGGCTCGGGCGATCGTCCTGGCTGAGTCCTGCTTGCTGGGACGACGTCTAGCTCCGGCGGCATGTCGACGAACTTCCCACGGCCACGACAGCTACTCCGGCGAGCTCCCTACGGCGTTCCTGTTCACGATCCAGAGGGAAAAAGGGTCGGGTGAGTGTGGTGAAGCAGTGGGAAGAGATCACGGGCCAGAGGGGAGAGAGTGGAGCAGAGAGGCACTGTGGCCACGACGGACCTCGTCGGCGGCAGAGCTTCGGCACGGCACGCCCTTCTGGCGGCTCACGGTGAGATTGGAGAGGGGGAGTGAGGGAGTGGGGTGGTGTGCTTCTTTCAGAGGGGTGAGGGGTGGTTTTATAGCGTAGGAGGTGGCATACGGTGGACGGGGTGCAAGCACGTCCGCAGCTCGCCGGCGGGAACTCCTCTCTAATTTGAGGCCGTGAGGGGCGAGGCGTGGCAATGCAAGGGCGAGCGGGGTCCGGGGAGGTTCTAGAAGGTTTCGGGAGCGAGCAACGCGTGTTGAGGAGCAAGGGGGAGGGACAATTTCACCGGCGCCGTCCAACTCCTCCGCGGCGGGCATCGGGGGACAACTCCGTAATGGCGAGGGGAGAGGCTCTCCTCTGCCTGCAGAGGCTGCAGAGGCACGGGGGCGAGGGAGAACGCGAGCAGGGGGCCCTGGGGGGCCTGGAATCGGCGACGACGACCATGGCGACGATGACACACACGCACACAGTGAGCTAGGGGAGGTAGACGAAGACGGTTTTGCAGAAAACCCCCAAGCTCCTGTGCGTTGCTTCTTTTCCTTCTTCTTTCTTCTAATTACTTTTTAGTCCTTCTGTTTAATTGCAGTAGTACTTCTTGATTTAATTAGAGGCACTAAATCAATTTATAAAAATTTGGCAAAATTTGTGGGGCCTTCTCATAAAGTGCAGAAGCTCCACAAAAATTGGCTTTGCAAAGTAAAATGTTTTGAAACATTTTCTTTTATAGTGTTTCAATTATGGCATTTTAATTTATCTCTACTTTGTTTACTTTTGAATTTTTAAAACTAGTTTGAAAATAGTATTTGAGAGAAATAAGTATTAAGGATGAAATGGGAGGGTTTGCACTACCACTCCACTGAATTTTGTTGGAAACAAATTGAGATCCTCACTTGGAGAATTTGTGTGGCACTTGCCACATTTATTTTTCTTGTTTTGCTTTTGTTTTATTCCTCTTCTTTTCTCCATGTTTATCTTTGGAGCAAGCAACACACAAACAAGAAGAAATAAACAACACAAGCAAGAATATGTGATCAACACATGTAATTTAGCAAAAGTTTTTGTTGGCTCTCATTTTTGGAATTCATAATACTTGTTAATAATTTTGGGATGTTACAGTCCTTCCCTCCTTAAAATAAATCTCGTCCCGAGATTTGCTAGGCTTAGGTACTAAAGAGGTCTGGGAATTCGCTCCTAAGATAATCTTCACATTCCCAAGTTGCTTCTTCTTCAGAGTGGTTAGTCCACTGGACTTTGTAGAATTTGATCGCACGCCTTCGGGTAACATGAACATCTTCTTCGAGAATCTTGAGGGGTCTCTCGCGATAAGTCAGGTCTTGGTTCAGGTCGATGGAGAGGTGGTCGATGTTTTTGAAAACATCAGGCTGGTCAGGAACTTCAAGACACTTCCGGAGCAAGGAAATATGGAAGACATCATGATAATCTCCTAATTCCGGTGGCAATTCCAGCTGATAGGATACTTCTCCTCGACTAGCGATAGGGTCAACCTAATCCTGCGGTAGTGATCAAGTCACTCGCCTACTGAGGTGGAACCTCCATCTCTAACACGTCAGCATCTGACTGGTAGATGGGCTCCTCGGGATCCTCCTCCTCGTCCTCGAGAACTGCCTCGAGTGGCTCCTCCTCCTCGTCAACTAACTCCTCCTCATCATCCTCCTCCTCACAGTCCATCTCCTCCACAAAGTCATCATCGTCACTGAGGAAAGCGTTGTTCTCCTTGCGGAGATCCTCGCCCTCCTCCTCCATCTCGTCAGTATGGTGCTCTAGATCCTCGAGCATCTGGTCCTGCTCCGCCACCTTTTTACGGAGCTTCACGATGGTCCTCCTCAGCTGGGCCCTCTTCCCGAGAAGAGCGACCTTCTCCTCCAGTAGCTTCTCCTCATTCTCGCGAAGCTCAACGAGCGACTCGCGATCAAAGCGAAGCTGAATCCTAGTGCGCAACAGATCATCCTGAGTGTGCTGAAGTAAGAGCTCCATGTCCATGATGTAGCTCCCAAACATCGGGTGGCAAGGGGAAGGAGTAGGGTGTCCGTCGCAATTGCGCCTTCCGTAGAACCGGAAACGGGAGTCTACTAACTCCGCCTTGTGCTCCTCACAAAGTCGGGCTAGCATCCTCTGTGTAGCAGTACAGAGACCGTCAACCTAGGTGGCCTCCTTGGTGGTGAAGACGAGCGTCCTGGAACTAGGGGACTTGATGTTCCTGCGAACTGACGACCTGATGAGCCAGCTCAGCCTTCCGACACCGTGAACATCAATCTGAGCTCCCTCAAACTCTGGAGCGGGGCGACCTAACAGCTTGCTCAACTCGAACAAGTCACTCTCGAACGTCAGCTTGCTATCCTTCTCAAGCTGAACGAACTCGGTCCAGTGGAGTGCCATCTACAATTTTTAAGCAAAATTTTAAGTTAGTGAGATGATAAGTGTACAAAATTTTAAGGATACTAAGGAAATTGTAATGTTTAATGAGAATAAATTTTTGCATAAGTAAGAGGATTGGAGATAAGCAGTTTTCGAAAATACTTCACTCTTTTCTTTTTTTAGAAATTAATCTTTTTGTAATATTTGACAAACGACCATGCTAACTAAGGTTTCCTAAAGTCAGGATGGCTCTGATACCAAGTCTGTGGGGACCTCGGACTAGCTATCCGAAATACCCGATTATGCTTAACACAACGATCCCGTGATCAGTCTGTCGTTGCACATAATCCGAATTGGATACCAAAGTTTACATCCATTACAGTACCGAATTAAAAGTCTTACATAAATGGTCATTTAGACCAAGTTCTTACATAGGTGCCTTCAAGGGCCAAACCAAAATATCAGCGGAAGCTACGGAGTGGTAGACATCATTCTAACGACGACGACCCGACAGGCAGCTGACTTGTGGAGATCCTTAGTTCGCATAGAAGTCACCATACTCCTGCTCGGCGTAGTGCTCCTCCTCGTAGTCTGTCTAGGACAATAGCCAGGGACGAAACCAATATGAGTACATTTGAATGTACTCGCAAACTACCCCAACATGAGTATGCACTAGTTTTAATTTAATTTCAAACTTTTATTTTCCTAAAACACCTCTATATCTTTATTGAAAAAGGTAAGAAGAGTTTTGTAACCATCTTTGAATAAATTCATCATTTTATCTATTTCTCCAAAAACTCCTCCTTTTCCAACCATAGTTCACCATGGTTCCCTTTTTCCATCAACAACCTCATACCGATCCGTAGGTATAGGTACACCATTTCATTTTTTTTCTTTTTAAAACTCAACTCTTTTCAAAACTTGCACAAAGGTCAGAGTAGGGCCTCCCAACTGTCCATATCCGAGGACTCGGCTATTCGAATAGTTTTTAACCCTCTGCAGAGGTAGCACGCTTTTATCCCACATCCATCCGGTAACTCATCGTGTCAGCCATGTCCCACCATACAAGGTGTATGCGAAGTTGAGCCACCGGCCATAGCCTCTCCTTTGCTCATGCTAGTATAGGATCCTTCCCATATGATAATTCCCATCGACACTCAGTCAGGTCCCCGTCGGCAACCCTAAGTGTGAGGACTCATATGTTTTTCCCGGCGACCACATTTATGAAGTCTTCAATCCTCCTCCTTATCTTTCCATAGAGTTTGAGCGAGGACCCAGGTCTGGGGAGTTCACTAACCATCCCCTCATGCATAACGGAGTCATCTCCGTCGATGAGGTATCCCATACTAATAAGAGCAAATTATATGACTAAGCCCTTTCCCATATGTGGTGAATGTGGTCGCACAGAGTATCGGCTGGTTGACGTAAGTACAAAGACACACTGTGCATTTTTCCCAAATAACTCAATTATCCACTTCTTCAGTTCAACACCGACATCTCGGTAGTTCACCTCCACACAAGTATTTCCAAAGGAGTTTTGAATAAACAACATTGTTTTCCATCCTAAAGTTTTATATAACTACTACATAGGGTGGCAAAATAATATCCATATACTTTTCGAAAAGGTTTTGTAAACCATTGCCTTAAGAGTAATCATTTGATCAAAGTAGATGCATATATATTTAGGTGCAAGCTCAGAGAGTAGCTTGCCTTGCTCGGCAAAGTGGCCTTGATCTTGATCTTCAGGTTCAACAAATTCCCCCTCCTCGATAAATCCGGCAACGTTCTCGTCTAATTAATAAGCAAACAAATACAACCAATCACTAAACTACTCAAGCAATCACTTCAACATAACAATCATAAACACCACAAATAGCTACTGCACACATCAAACAATACAATTTGGTTTCAAAATAATTGAATTAAACATTATTTGTTTATGTCCAAATTATGGCAGAAACTTGTTAAACATGTTTAATTGCACAACTTGAGTTCTGTTGGTCACAAAAATTAAATCCTTTTAGGGGTAAGTAAACATGGTTATATGTGAGCTAACAAAATTGGTCCTAACTTATTTGGGTCTACCATTAAATATATTTATTTGTTTTAGACCAGAAGGGTTTAACTTAAAGTCAACAATTAATATTGCTTAATTAATTCAACCAAAATTAGGGGATCTAATACAAGGCAGTACTAAGCTAGAAAAATTGGTTTGGAATTATTTGGACTAACAGAGTATCAGAAACAAACAAGTTTAGATTTTAAACCTTCTGTAGTATTTTTAATAATACTTTTTATTCATTTCATTAAATGACATGAGACCAATTGGGTTGGTTAAACATTTTCATAAGCTTTTAGAACAATTGAGTTTGATTTATTTGGATTCCTAAATCTCAAGTTATTGATTTTTGAAGTTGGGTCCAGTACTGAAAATTTCAGAGAATTCAAATTAGGAAAATCCACTGTTGTGGATAATGTTGAAATTGCTGACACGGGGGACCCATTGGTCAGCGGCACAGCGCACGCGGGAAAATTAATAAAACCCTGACGAACGGGGCCTGCTCGTCAGTCTCTCTCTTTCTCTCTAATACACGAAACGGTACACAGCCGTTGGATCGAGATCCAACGGTCCACGTGCGACGCGACGACGACGACCATGATTTGGCGGCGCTGCCGCGCCGGCGGCGATGTGGTGGACGGATTTCTCACCTAGGGGGCACGGGAAGGCACGGCGATGACGCGAAGCAGCGGCGGAGGCTCGGGCGATCGTCCTGGCTGAGTCCTGCTTGCTGGGACGGCGTCTAGCTCCGGCGGCGTGTCGACGAACTTCAAACGGCCACGGCAGCTACTCCGGCGAGCTCCCTATGGCGTTCCTGTGCACGATCCAGAGGGAAAAAGGGTCGGGTGAGTGTGGTGAAACAGCGGGAAGAGATCACGGGCCAGAGGGGAGAGAGTGGAGCAGAGAGGCGCTGCGGCCACGACGGACCTCGTCGGCGGCAGAGCTTCGGCACGGCACGCCCTTCTGGCGGCTCACGGTGAGATTGGAGAGGGGGAGTGAGGGAGTGGGGTGGTGTGCTTCTTTCAGAGTGGTGAGGGGTGGTTTTATAGCGTAGGAGGCAGCGTACGGTGTACGGGGTGCAAGCACGTCCGCAGCTCGCCGGCGGGAACTCCTCTCTAATTCGAGGCCGTGAGGGGCGAGGCGTGGCAATGCGAGGGCGAGCGGGGTCCGGGGAGGTTCTAGAAGGTTTCAGGAGCGAGCAGCGCGTGTCGAGGAGCAAGGGGGCGGGCCAATTTCACCGGTGCCGTCCAACTCCTCCGCGGCGGGCATCGGGGGACAACTCCGTAATGGCGAGGGGAGAGGCTCTCCTCTGCCTACAGAGGCACGGGGGCGAGGGAGAACGCGAGCAGGGGGCCCTGGGGCCTGGAATCAGCGACGACGACCACGGCGACGACGACACGCACGCACACAGTGAGCTAGGGGAGGTAGACGAAGACGGTTTTGCAGAAAACCCCCTAGCTCCTGTGCGTTGCTTCTTTTCCTTCTTCTTTCTTCTAATTACTTTTTAGTCTTTCTGTTTAATTGCAGTAGTACTTCTTGATTTAATTTGAGGCACTAAATCAATTTATAAAAATTTGGCAAAATTTGTGGGGCCTTCTCATAAAGTGCAGAAGCTCCACAAAAATTGGCTTTGCAAAGTAAAATGTTTTGAAACATTTTCTTTTATAGTGTTTCAATTATGGCATTTTAATTTATCTCTACTTTGTTTACTTTTGAATTTTTAAAACTAGTTTGAAAATAGTATTTGAGAGTGATAAGTAGTAAGGATGAAATGGGAGGGTTTGCACTACCACTCCACTGAATTTTGTTGGAAACAAATTGAGATCCTCACTTGGAGAATTTGTGTGGCACTTGCCACATTTATTTTTCTTGTTTTGCTTTTGTTTTATTCCTCTTCTTTTCTCCATGTTTATCTTTAGAGCAAGCAACACACAAACAAGAAGAAATAAACAACACAAGCAAGAATATGTGATCAACACATATAATTTAGCAAAAGTTTTTGTTGGCTCTCATTTTTGGAATTCATAATACTTGTTAATAATTTTGGGATGTTACAGTCCTTCCCTCCTTAAAATAAATCTCGTCCCGAGATTTGCTAGGCTTAGGTACTAAAGAGGTCTGGGAATTCGCTCCTAAGATAATCTTCACGTTCCCAAGTTGCTTCTTCTTCAGAGTGGTTAGTCCACTGGACTTTGTAGAATTTGATCGCACGCCTTCGGGTAACATGAACATCTTCTTCGAGAATCTTGAGGGGTCTCTCGCGATAAGTCAGGTCTTGGTTCAGGTCGATGGAGAGGTGGTCGATGTTTTTGAAAACATCAGGCTGGTCAGGAACTTCAAGACACTTCCAGAGCAAGGAAATATGGAAGACATCATGATAATCTCCTAATTCCGGTGGCAATTCCAGCTGATAGGATACTTCTCCTCGACTAGCGATAGGGTCAACCTAATCCTGCGGTAGTGATCAAGTCACTCGCCTACTGAGGTGGAACCTCCATCTCTAACACGTCAGCATCTGACTAGTAGAGGGGCTCCTCGGGATCCTCCTCCTCGTCCTCGAGAACTGCCTCGAGTGGCTCCTCCTCCTCGTCAACTAACTCCTCCTCATCATCCTCCTCCTCACAGTCCATCTCCTCCACAAAGTCATCATCGTCACTGAGGAAAGCGTTGTTCTCCTTGTGGAGATCCTCGCCCTCCTCCTCCATCTCATCAGTATGGTGCTCTAGATCCTCGATCATCTGGTCCTGCTCCGCCACCTTTTTACGAAGCTTCACGATGGTCCTCCTCAGTTGGGCCCTCTTCCCGAGAAGAGCGACCTTCTCCTCCAGTAGCTTCTCCTCATTCTCGCGAAGCTCAACGAGCGACTCGCGGTCAAAGCGAAGCTGAATCCTAGTGCGCAACAGATCACCCTGAGTGTGCTGAAGTAAGAGCTCCATGTCCATGATGTAGCTCCCAAACATCGGGTGGCAAGGGGAAGGAGTAGGGTGTCCGTCGCAATTGCGCCTTCCGTAGAACCGGAAACGGGAGTCTACTAACTCCGCCTTGTGCTCCTCACAAAGTCGGGCTAGCATCCTCTGTGTAGCAGTACAGAGACCGTCAACCCAGGTGGCCTCCTTGGTGGTGAAGACGAGCGTCCTGGAACTGGGGGACTTGATGTTCCTGCGAACTGACGACCTGATGAGCCAGCTCAGCCTTCCGACACCGTGAACATCAATCTGAGCTCCCTCAAACTCTGGAGCGGGGCGACCTAACAGCTTGCTCAACTCGAACAAGTCACTCTCGAACGTCAGCTTGCTATCCTTCTCAAGCTGAATGAACTCGGTCCAGTGGAGTGCCATCTACAATTTTTAAGCAAAATTTTAAGTTAGTGAGATGATAAGTGTACAAAATTTTAAGGATACTAAGGAAATTGTAATGTTTAATGAGAATAAATTTTTGCATAAGTAAGAGGATTGGAGATAAGCAGTTTTCGAAAATACTTCACTCTTTTCTTTTTTTAGAAATTAATCTTTTTGTAATATTTGACAAACGACCATGCTAACTAAGGTTTCCTAAAGTCAGGATGACTCTGATACCAAGTCTGTGGGGACCCCGGACTAGCTGTCCGAAATACCCGATTATGCTTAACACAACGATCCCGTGATCAGTCTGTCGTTGCACATAATCCGAATTAGATACCAAAGTTTACATCCATTACAGTACCGAATTAAAAGTCTTACATAAATGGTCATTTAGACCAAGTTCTTACATAGGTGCCTTCAAGGGCCAAACCAAAATATCAGCGGAAGCTACGGAGTGGTAGACATCATTCTAACGACGACGACCCGACAGGCAGCTGACTTGTGGAGATCCTTAGTTCGCATAGAAGTCACCATACTCCTGCTCGGCGTAGTGCTCCTCCTCGTAGTCTGGCTAGGACAATAGCCAGGGACGAAACCAATATGAGTACATTTGAATGTACTCGCAAACTACCCCAACATGAGTATGCACTAGTTTTAATTTAATTTCAAACTTTTATTTTCCTAAAACACCTCTATATCTTTATTGAAAAAGGTAAGAAGAGTTTTGTAACCATCTTTGAATAAATTCATCATTTTATCTATTTCTCCAAAAACTCCTCCTTTTCCAACCATAGTTCACCATGGTTCCCTTTTTCCATCAACAACCTCATACCGATCCGTAGGTATAGGTACACCATTTCATTTTTTTTCTTTTTAAAACTCAACTCTTTTCAAAACTTGCACAAAGGTCAGAGTAGGGCCTCCCAACTATCCATATCTGAGGACTCGGCTATTCGAATAGTTTTTAACCCTCTGCAGAGGTAGCACGCTTTTATCCCACATCCATCCGGTAACTCATCGTGTCAGCCACGTCCCACCATACAAGGTGTATGCGAAGTTGAGCCACCGGCCATAGCCTCTCCTTTGCTCATGCTAGTATAGGATCCTTCCCATATGATAATTCCCATCGACACCCAGTCAGGTCCCCGTCGGCAACCCTAAGTGTGAGGACTCATATGTTTTTCCCGGCGACCACATTTATGAAGTCTTCAATCCTCCTCCTTATCTTTCCATAGAGTTTCAGCGAGGACCCAGGTCAGGGGAGTTCACTAACCATCCCCTCATGCATAACGGTGTCATCTCCGTCGATGAGGTATCCCATACTAATAAGAGCAAATTATATGACTAAGCCCTTTCCCATATGTGGTGAATGTGGTCGCACAGAGTATCGGCTGGTTGACGTAAGTACAAATACACACTGTGCATTTTTCCCAAATAACTCAATTATCCACTTCTTCAGTTCAACACCGACATCTCGGTAGTTCACCTCCACACAAGTATTTCCAAAGGAGTTTTGAATAAACAACATTGTTTTCCATCCTAAAGTTTTATATAACTACTACATAGGGTGGCAAAATAATATCCATATACTTTTCGAAAAGGTTTTGTAAACCATTGCCTTAAGAGTAATCATTTGATCAAAGTAGATGCATATATATTTAGGTGCAAGCTCAGAGAGTAGCTTGCCTTGCTCGGCAAAGTGGCCTTGATCTTGATCTTCAGGTTCAACAAATTCCCCCTCCTCGATAAATCCGACAACGTTCTCGTCTAATTAATAAGTAAACAAATACAACCAATCACTAAACTACTCAAGCAATCACTTCAACATAACAATCATAAACACCACAAATAGCTACTGCACACATCGAACAATACAATTTGGTTTCAAAATAATTGAATTAAACATTATTTGTTTATGTCCAAATTATGGCAGAAACTTGTTAAACATGTTTAATTGCACAACTTGAGTTCTGTTGGTCACAAAAATTAAATCCTTTTAGGGGTAAGTAAACATGGTTATATGCGAGCTAACAAAATTGGTCCTAACTTATTTGGGTCTACCATTAAATATATTTATTTGTTTTAGACCAGAAGGGTTTAACTTAAAGTCAACAATTAATATTGCTTAATTAATTCAACCAAAATTAGGGGAGCTAATACAAGGCAGTACTAAGCTAGCAAAATTGGTTTGCAATTATTTGGACTAACAGAGTATCAGAAACAAACAAGTTTAGATTTTAAACCTTCTGTAGTATTTTTAATAATACTTTTTATTCATTTAATTAAATGACATGAGACCAATTGGGTTGGTTAAACATTTTCATAAGCTTTTCAGAACAATTGAGTTTGATTTATTTGGATTCCTAAATCTCAAGTTATTGATTTTTGAAGTTGGGTCCAGTACTGAAAATTTCAGAGAATTCAAATTAGGAAAATCCACTGTTGTTGATAATGTTGAAATTGCTGACACGGGGGACCCATTGGTCAGCGGCACAGCGCACGCGGGAAAATTAATAAAACCCTGACGAACGGGGCCCGCTCGTCAGTGTCTCTCTTTCTCTCTAATACACAAAACGGTACGCAACCGTTGGATCGAGATCCAACGGTCCACGTGCGACGCGACGACGGCGACCATGATTTGGCGGCGCTGCCGCGCCGGCGGCGATGTGGTGGATGGATTTCTCACCTAGGGGGCACGGGAAGGCACGGCGATGACGCGAAATGGCGGCGGAGGCTCGGGCGATCGTCCTGGCTGAGTCCTGCTTGCTGGGACGGCGTCTAGCTCCGGCGGCGTGTCGACGAACTTTCCACGGCCACGGCAGCTACTCCGGCGAGCTCCCTACGGCGTTCCTTTGCACGATCCAGAGGGAAAAAGGGTCGGGTGAGTGTGGTGAAACAGCGGGAAGAGATCACGGGCCAGAGGGGAGAGAGTGGAGCAGAGAGGCGCTGCGGCCACGACGGACCTCGTCGGCGGCAGAGCTTCGGCATGGCACGCCCTTCTGGCGGCTCACGGTGAGATTGGAGAGGGGGAGTGAGGGAGTGGGGTGGTGTGCTTCTTTCAGAGGGTGAGGGGTGGTTTTATAGCGTAGGAGGCGGCGTACGGTGTACGGGGTGCAAGCACGTCCGCAGCTCGCCGGCGGGAACTCCTCTCTAATTCGAGGCCGTGAGGGGCGAGGCGTGGCAATGCGAGGGCGAGCGGGGTCCGGGGAGTTCTAGAAGGTTTCGGGAGCGAGCAGCGCATGTCGAGGAGCAAGGGGGCGGGCCAATTTCACCGGCGCCGTCCAACTCCTCCGCGCCGGGCATCGGGGGACAACTCCGTAATGGCGAGGGGAGAGGCTCTCCTCTGCCTGCAGAGGCTGCAGAGGCACGGGGGCGAGGGAGAACGCAAGCAGGGGGGCCCTGGGGGCCTGGAATCGGCGATGACGACCACGGCGATGACGACACGCACGCACACAGTGAGCTAGGGGAGGTAGACGAAGACGGTTTTGCAGAAAACCCCCTGGCTCCTGTGCGTTGCTTCTTTTCCTTCTTCTTTCTTCTAATTACTTTTTAGTCCTTCTGTTTAATTGCAGTAGTACTTCTTGATTTAATTTGAGGCACTAAATCAATTTATAAAAATTTGGCAAAATTTGTGGGGCCTTCTCATAAAGTGCAGAAGCTCCACAAAAATTGGCTTTGCAAAGTAAAATGTTTTGAAACATTTTCTTTTATAGTGTTTCAATTATGGCATTTTAATTTATCTCTACTTTGTTTACTTTTGAATTTTTAAAACTAGTTTGAAAATAGTATTTGAGAGAGATAAGTAGTAAGGATGAAATGGGAGGGTTTGCACTACCACTCCACTGAATTCTGTTGGAAACAAATTGAGATCCTCACTTGGAGAATTTGTGTGGCACTTGCCATATTTATTTTTCTTGTTTTGCTTTTGTTTTATTCCTCTTCTTTTCTCCATGTTTATCTTTAGAGCAAACAACACACAAACAAGAAGAAATAAACAACACAAGCAAGAATATGTGATCAACACATATAATTTAGCAAAAGTTTTTGTTGGCTCTCATTTTTGGAATTCATAATACTTGTTAATAATTTTGGGATGTTACAGAGGGTAAGGTGCATCTCATTTTTGATAAAGTCCATCACATCAACTTCATAGCCTTGACAATCCGGTCCGGCAAGGTAGGTCTTGTGAGCATGATACATGAGGTTGACAAGAGCCCCACGGATTGCATCCGTATTTCCGGCTTGAGCAATGCTCCAACAGAACATGCGGATCAAGATGTTGTAGATGGGCTTGAGACCACGGGCGGTAGCAAGTTTGCCATTCTTGGCACAAAGAGGGAGGAGAATCTTCTTATCATAGTATTGCCCTTCAACATGCATCCTTCGACCAACCAGAGTGGAAACCCCTTTGAACTCATATCCCAATAGTCGTCCAAACTCTGAGAATGTTGCTGAACATTGGACAGGCCCGGTCATCCAAGTCATCTTGGTGTCCTCCTCCGGTCCTATAACAAGAGTAGCAAAGAATTGTTGGACCTTCTCAATGTCATAATTTTGTTGAGTGGATATGAGGTGCTCAAGTCCCATCTTCCTTGCAACCCAAATTGCTTCCATAAAGTATTGCTTCTTGGCCAATATTGCAAAGTTCAATTGCTTTTGAGGACAAACAAGAGCTTTTGGGTCTAAGTTGGCATAGATTTCCTTCATGATGAGCTCTTGATCCTTTCTCCAAAAATAACTATCCGTTGAGTTGTTGGGCATATCATAGAACCTCTGCATCCTCATGGTCCGGTAGTCTTCCTTGTTCAAGTTTTCCAAAGTGGTCAAGTTGGCAAACATATCCTTCTTGGCCCTTTCATCTCTATGAAGGGCAGCCTCTTGCTTGAGCCTCCTTGCCTCAGCAGCCCGTTCTTGATTGAAGACACCTCACTGCACATTTCTATCATTGACTTCATCACGGACAATATAGTCTCGGCCTTGTCTCTTTGCGGTTGTCTTCTTGATTTTGGAAGATGATGATGAGGCACCGGGATACCGCTTGTTAGCTGTGAAACAAGAGTAGATAGGTAGCACGGGGGTAAGCATACATGTCTCAGGAATCCAAAAAGAAGAAATCATGTGTCCAAAATTTTGACTCAAAATGATCTAGACCGGAGTCTCCGGTCTTAGGGGGCAGAGTCTCCGGCCACACTAGAGTCTCCGGTCCTGGGGACCGGAGTCTCCGGCCTGAGACCGGAACTTCCAATCTAGGTCGAAATTTAGTAAAAAAGATGACCCCACGAATTTCCTAGAGTGTATAATGCCAGCACAAATGTTCTACACCATGAATTTCAACAAGTACTACTCTCAAAACTAGATCGAGGACGAATCCTTAGAGGAAGAGAGAGAGGTACCCGTGTCTTTCATGGTGAGGTTCAAACGATGGAGAGAAGGATCCCCAAAGCTTGAGAGGTGGAGGAGCCGGTGGCACGGCGGATTCCGGCGGCGGGGATGGCCGGAGTGGCGTCCTTGGGGCAGAGGCGGCGGTTGGGAGCGTTTTGGAGTCGGGGGTGGGGAGGAGTTATGAAATAACTCCTCACCCCGACTCCTTTTGGAGCCCAATGGTAAAGCCGAGACTGGAGTCTCTGGCCCAAACACACCGGAGTCTCCGTGGTTTGGGGCGGAGTCTTTGGTCAGACCGGAGTCTCCGGGCTTCAACACCGGAGTCTCCGGCCCCTACGACCCAAAAACACCAGATTTTTGTGTGGAGACATGTATGTTGCAAGAAGAGCAAGTTTTTGGATGAGTGAGGCTTGGGTTGAGATTTTAGGTCACTGAAACTGGTACTTCACACTCAAACTTATAAGAAGCAACAAAAACAACATTAAAAACCAACATTTGAGTGTGTTTTCCATAAAAACATAGGATAGGCAATGAAATCCAAATATAACTCCATAAAGACCAATTCTTCACAAAGAAGATGTCGGTGGTCTAGGCCACCATGTATGAGTGTATGTGGTGTGACACCGCGAAGATATATCTTGAGTTCACCACCACTACTCATCATTTAATCTCACAATTCATAAATGAACAAATAGAGACAAAATGAGTTCTTACTATCGGCATAATGGGGGGAGGGATAGTCCAATGTATTAGGACCGCACTCCCCCTATGTCCATGCCTACACCTAAACCAAACATATAGCTAAGATATAGGTGTGTATGCAAGATAGTCAAGCGACGCTCCCCGAATCTACGATATTTAGCTCATGCCTCAAATAAGTGAACCTTGCTTTATCAAGTGGCTTCGTGAACATATCGGCAAGTTGGATCTTCATGGGAATATAGCCAAGCTCAATGTCACCCCGGTTGATGTGATCACGAATGAAATGATAACGAATCTCAATATGCTTCGTTCTTGAGTGCTCCACCGGGTTGTGACCAATCTTGATAGCACTTTCACTGTCACATAAAAGAGGCACTTTGTCACAATGGACACCGTATTCCTTTAAAGTTTGCCTCATCCATAACAATTGAGTGCAACAACTAGCGGCCACCACATACTCGGCTTCGGTGGTGGAGAGAGATATGCAATTTTGCTTCTTAGAAGACCAACTCACCAAGGACCTACCAAGGAATTGGCATGCCCCGGAAGTTGATTTCCTATCATCCTTGCAACCGGCCCAATCCGAATCCGTGTAACCGGCAAGAGAGAATGTTGAGCCTTTAGGATACCACAAACCAAACCTTGGGGTCTGAACCAAATATCGAAAGATTCGATTCACCGCAATTAAGTGGCTTTCTTTGGGAGCCGCTTGGTACCCTTTGGACAAAGTTGAAGGTGACATTTGGTGTCCATAGGGAACCTCTTCTCTTTAGCATCTTGATCTTGAACCTCTTGAGCATGTCTTGGATATATTTGGCTTGAGAGATGAAAGTCCCTCCACTCAATTGCTTGATCTCAAAACCAAGGAAGTACTTCAACTCTCCCATCATGGACATCTCGAACCTATCGGTCATAAGCTTTGAAAATTCATCATTAAAAGCTTTGTTAGAGAGCCAAAATTATATCATCAACATAAAGTTGGCATATGAAAAGCTCCCCTTTAACCCTCTTGGTAAAAAGAGTGGGATCGATTTGCCCCACTTCAAAGCCACGGTCTATCAATAGCTCTCTTAGGTGCTCATACCAAGCACGAGGTGCTTGTTTGAGACCATAGAGGCCTTATCAAGTTTTAGACATGGTTTGGGAAGTGTGGATCCTCAAATCCCGGTGGTTGCTTAACATATACCAACTCCTTTAAAGGACCATTAAGAAATCACTTTTCACATCCATTTGTTGCAATTTGAAATTGTGATGTGATGCATATGCAAGAAGGATACGGATGGACTCAAGGCGAGCCACGGGAGCATAGGTCTCTCCAAAATCAATGCCTTCAACTTGAGAGTACCCTTGAGCTACCAATCTTGCCTTGTTCCTCACAACCATTCCATGCTCATCTTGCTTGTTCTTGAATATCCACTTGGTGCCTATAACATTGAGGCAATCTTTTGGCTTCTCCACTAGATTCCACACTTTGTTGCGCTTGAAGTTGTTGAGCTCTTCATGCATGGCTTCCAACCAATCCGGATCTTCAAGAGCTTCAAAGACTTTCTTTGGTTCCACCATAGAGATATGGGCTTGATGTTCACTAAAGCTTGCCAATTGTTTCTTGTGGTGACCTTGCGACTTACGTCACAATGATTTCAAGATGACACTTTTTCCAATCTCTTTTGACTCTTGCTATGACGAGTTTCGATATCCTCATTGTTGCGAGGAATTATCGCTTGATCATCTTGATCATTTGAGTCCCCGTCCCAGTTTGATGACCTTGATCATCTTGATGCACATCTTCAACAATAGAAGGAGATGGTTGATCTTGGTCTTGACCTTGGCTAGTGTTGACAATAGGAGAACTTGGTTCTTGTAAAGCCTCTTGGTCAACTTGAGGAGGGTCTTGAACTTGTTCTTGGGTAGGTGCATCATTTGCTTCCATAGAAGGTGCAACTTCAACTTGTGATGATGGAGTCTCCACTTGAGTGGAGCTTGGACTTGCTTGAGGAGGCTCATGATGGACTTCAATGGGGCGATAGAAACCAACCCCCATTCTTCTTATTGCATCTTGAGGTTCCTCATTATCTACATCACAAACATGAAATTGCGCCACTTGGGAGCCGTCATTCTCATCGAACCTCACACTACAAGATTCCACAACTCTCCCTAAGGATTTGTCGTAGACTCTATAAGTGTGAGAGTTCGCACCGTACCCAACAAAACACCCTCTAAAGCTTTAATTCAAATTTAGATAAATGAACACCTTTGATTTTGTAGAAACACTTACAACCAAACACGGTAGTAGGAGACATTGGGCTTGTTGCCGGTAAGCATTTCATATGGAGTTTCCTTCTTTCCTTTGCGAAAGAATAACCGGTTGGAGAGTGACACGCCGTGGAGATGGCTTCGGCCCATAAGAAGATGGAGACTTAAACTCCGCCAACATGGACCTTGCCATATCCATAAGAGTCCGGTTCTTCCTCTCGGCTACACCGTTTTGTTGAGGGGTATACGCAGCGGAATATTGATGACGAATTCCCTCTTCACTAAGAAACTCATTCAAGGTGTAGTTCTTGAACTCGGAGCCATTGTCACTTCTAATGGCCAATATGGGAACATTGTGTTGACGTTGAACTTCATTGGAGAAGTCGATGACGGTTTGTTGAGTTTCATCCTTCGTCTTGAAGAAGAAAACCCAAGTAAATCTTGAATAGTCATCAACAATCACCAAACAATATTTCTTCCCACCAAGACTCGGTTGCGGTACGGCACCAAAGAGATCAACATGAAGAAGTTCCAATATCCTCTTTGATGAGATGATGGTGTTGCTTGGGTGGGGAGAATCATGCATCTTTCCTTCAACACAAGCCCTACAAAGACGATCTCTAGAAAAAGAAACATTCTCTTTTAGTCCAAGAATGTGGCCACCCTTGTGAAGACTTTGCAAAGTTCTCATATTGACATGGGACAAGCGGCGATGCCACAACCACCCCACGTCGGCCTTTCCGAATAGGCATATTGCTTGAGTGTTGGTAGACCCCGAAAAGTCCACCACAAACAACTCATTTTCAACATACCCAACGAACATGACCTTTAGAGTCTTGCTCCTCAAGAGTACCACCATATCAATAGTAAAATGGACATCAAAGTTCATCTTATTAAGAGCACGAACGGACATAAGATTGTAACCTAGAGACTCAACAAGCATGACATTTACAAGGGTGATATCCCTTGCAACTACCACCTTGCCAGACTCTTTACCTCGGCTTTTGACTTGTCACCATAAGAGACGGTTGAGTGATTTAGATTTGGTCTCAACTCCGTCATAATCTCCTTGCTTCCGGTCATATGACTAGTGCATCCACTATCAACCACCCATTTAGATCCACCGGAAGCATAGTCCTACAAGAGATCATTGCTTGGATTTAGGTACCCATTTCTCAATGGGTCCCTTTTGGTTAGCAACAAGGGTCTTAGGAACCCAAATAGAGTAATCAATGTAACCATCATAGGACCAACATATTGCATAAACATCCCCATAATAATCAACATAAAGAATATAGTTGGGATTGTTATGCCCCGCAAAGTCACTACGAGTGGTCTTGCCCCTTGTGGCACTACCACCCGCAATGGAAGTCTTGGCTTGTGCGGGCTTGGTCTTGATCTTCTTGTTGTTGCTCACTTTCTTCTTTGGCTCGGCTACATAACCAAGACCCTCCTTCCCTTTGTGTGGTTTTTGCTCAAACAAATAAGCAATACCCTTATCTTTACCTTTGGGAATAGAGGTCTTGGCACTAGTGGCCTTGGCAAGATCACCTTCAACCTAGCATTTTCTTCAATAACATTTTCATGAACACGAGGAAGAATAGATATGCTAGTTGAACTAGATTTAGAAAGTTGAGTTTGAAGTTGCTCATGAGACTTGACTAAAGAGAGTGAGTCGTTTCCAAGGCCTTGTGAGCCTTGTCAAGCTTCTCCATCTCCTCAAGAAGTCTAGCATTAGCAACCCCAAGTTCAACTTTCTCCTTTTTAAGCACTTTATATTTAGCGCAGACATGATCTCTATCCTTAATGATTTTATTAATGATATCATCATTTTTAGCATCAAGAGAATCAAGTCTTTCCTCAAGAATACTTCTTTCTTCACTCTCTTCATCAAGAGAGGCATTCAAGGATGCTATGGAAGCATTCAAAGAGCAATGGTGAGAGAATCCTCTCTCTCAATCTTACTCTTTTCTTGAAGAAGTTCTTCGGCCGCACATAGTTGTCTCATGAGAGACTCAACATGTTCCTTAGCTTCACCTTGCAAGTTAGTCATGAAGTATCGAAGCAACAAGTTCCTTCTTAATCACAAGACTAGATTGATCATTCATTTCATGCATAGTCTTGGGAAGAAGATGATACCTCGGTAACATGAGCCATGAGGCAACGAGCGTTGTTGGTGGAGAAGTTTCATTGGGGGATTCAAAGAGAGAAGATGATGAAGTTGATACAATAGCCAATGCGGCTACCTCTTTAGTAGGTGCATCTTCATCTTCGGAACCACTTGAGGGATATTCTTCTTGTGCCACCAACACTATTCTTGGTGCCTTCTTGAAGAAAGGCTTTCTTGGTCTTGCGGGCTTCTTTTGAATCAACTTGAGTGGTCCTTTGGGACAAGCTTTCCACCATTTTGCTCTCGGTTCTCATAGGGACACTCTCTTATGTAGTGGTTCTTGTCATGATAATTGTAGCAAGTCTTTGTCCTTAAGGCAAGCTCTTTCTTCCCACTTGAGTTGTTCTCTAGATCAACTCGAGCTTTAGCACTTGCCGGGTCATTCCAAAACATCTAGTGGCAAGAGCTAAGTGACCATTGAGAGCTTGTTCAAGCTCATTGGGAGCAATGTTGCTTGGGCAAGCTTCAACCTCATCATTTTCATCTAGACATACCACCTTGGCCTTCAAAGCAAGTGAGGGGCCTTGTTTCATTCCCATGGCCCTAGCACGGTTATCTTCGGCATTCTTGGTGGCAACCTCGGAGGCTTGCACTTCTTGCATAACTTCATTGGATGTCATTTGATTGTAGTTGTGTCTTCCTTGAATAGACTTCAACTACATTCTCACATTTTTTTTCTCATGACTTTTTATGCGATCGGAAAACGAATGAGATCAGAAAGATAGGCGGACAACTTGACCATAAGGTCGGATGTTTCCGTGAGCAGTAAGCAGCGGATCTCCCCTTTTTTGGGGGAAAGCTGGTGGCCCTTTTGGCGATTGAATTCTTTCGACGGGGCGATGGGCTCGAAAGGCAAGAGAGCATTCGCATACTTCCTCTTGACCCAAGCATCATCCACATAGGTTGTCCCACATCATAGAAGGCCTTCGCAAGAGTTTTGAGTCTTCCATACATGTCTTCATGGTTCTCATTGTCAAACATGTAGAAGCCTTCGACATCATTGCTCAAAGAATCATATCTATTTCTCTTCATGCTTTCATTTCCAAGGAATGCAACCTCAAGGCAATTCCAAACTTCTTTGGCGGTGGTGGCGTGAAGAACATAATGCTTGTAACTTTCACTCAATGAGAGTTAAATCATGTGGAGTGTGGAGGCATTGAGTTGCTTTTCGGCAAACTCTCTTCTTGTCACATTGCTCTGATCCGTGACCTTGTATCCATCTTCAATGATCCTCCAAAGCTCGATGGAGGCACTGTTGATATGAGATTTCATTGAGCGTTGCCAACTTGCAAAAGCTAATGCATTAAGCTTAGGTGGAGGACCTAAAGGGTTTATGCGGGTGGTGATAGGTGGGTCGAGAGGGTACCATCCCGGAACGACATGGTACTCATCCTTCCCATCTACATGCACGGTAGAAGATGGAGGAGGTGGTTTAGTTCCGGAGGTGGTTTCAACCCCCTTTTTCTTTTTCTCTTTATCCTCCTCGGAATCACCCTCATTGGAGTTAGAGACACCCTCTAGTGGGATGAGTTCCGAAATCTTGCCATTTGCGAATTTCATGAACATGTCACGAAACTCATCAAATTTGACATTCATGGACGATGTCAATGTTGTTTCCAACGATTTGACATCGGCCATGGATGCCGCGGTGGCTTTGGCCTTTTCAAGGGCCTCATTAGCCTTGGCATGATCGGCCTCATCCTCACTATGTGTCATACTTCTCTTAGGCGGTTAAGCCCAACAAGAGAGCCTAGGCTCTAATACCAATTGAAAGGGATCGGTATGACACCTAGAGGGGGGTGCGGTGACCCAGCATACCACTGCATGTTGTAGTACGCAAGTCGTTGACATAACACTTATAGAACACCGTTCCGCAAATATTACATCCCTCGGAGTGGTACAACAGAAACATTGCGGGTCCAAATATCATACAACCATTTATTACAAAACCAAATCGTGCTTAAAAGAGATGATTCCAACAAGTGGCCACCTCATACTTAGTGTGATACAAATCCCACAAGAAGATAATTAGTGCGTACACGGGAACTCAACAGCTTATTAGTAAAGTTCGAGCTGCTCGATTCAACCATGCTTATATATATTACTACTAGTCTTAGCTAACTTCACTCGGACTCCTCATCATTGTCGGCTCCATAGCGGATGATGTAATCCACTCCTTCAACTCCGCCTGAGAGGTCTGGTTCTTCATAGTAAATGTTCTCCTGGCCTCCCATGATGTTCAGCGTTGCGTCATCCAAGTCTTCACAGTCTAAGCAGGGGATTCAAAAAGAAAGAATGAGTAACCAGGGTTACTCAGCAAGTTCTTGTATATGGTGGAAAGTTTTATGCACTAACTACAGCCTCAGACTCTAAAGAGTCGTAAGCTAATGCAGTTGTCTTTTGCAAACATTTCTTCAAAAGATGCTTTTATTCTGAAAACTATGCCCGCCAACTATTCACAGGTGGTAGAACTTCATGGAGTCCCTTTCCTGCAGCGTTCGCAGCTCCTTCCCGGAACAGGGAGTAACATGTCACACTTTTTTACACTCTGCAGAGGTGTGTTGCTTTACCCATAAGAGATCAAGATCATGTTGCACAACCAGGCGTACTTTCCTGTCCACACTTCCTTGGTGTGGGGCCCGATTGATGATCCAAGCCATTCGCCGTGCTTCTCCACCAACCCCGCATGCCCACCCTTTTGTAGGTCTGTCCTCCCCTATATCTGATGATAGAACGATCCGGACCTATAGTCCTCCCTATACCATGCAGATAGACCGTTCCAGACAACCCCTACAATCCATCATAGACCCCAGAAACCGTGGGAATTAAGGGATCCCACCCATGTGCATGTAGTCCCGCAAGATCTACAGCCTACGGAAATGGCAGTCCGTTGACATGCGAAAGGAAGAAGATCACAAATGACTTCCTCGTCCCATTCAAGTCTTATGGTTAACGCGTCATTTACGCGCAAAAACACTGATGGCATTGTTTGTTAAGTCCTAGGTAATACTTTCCCGTGCAGATGGAACCTCCACCAACCACATCATACCATGGTTCCATCTGCCAGCCACAATAGGATATCCACACTTAGGTAGACAATCAAATAGTCATATTATTGTGAAGATAGGGTTTTATGCCTTTTCTTTCGAGTAGAGATGATAGCATATAAGGATTTTGCAAATAGTTTCTTAACAAATATTCCAACGGATATGAGCAAGTAATGAACTTGCCTTGTGACTGAAAGATAGTGGAGTCTGATGTCGGACATGGCTCTTGACTTCCTTGTTCTACAAAATACCATCATTGTCTGGTAAGGACAATGTTTAAAGAAGCAAATGATGCCATTATGCATAAGAATGCAATGCATTATGTTTCTTTAGTGTGTTATAACAATCTTTGTGAACTTAGGTAATTTGGAGGTTTTTAATAATATTTGTCTTTTTAAATTATTTTAAGACATTAAAAGAAATTCTTTATTTATTAAGTGATAGTCAAATATTTGTTTAAAAATAGAAGAATTTGTTTTTAACAAGTGATAAACACAAATGAGTAAATTCTAAATTTAATTTGATGTTAATTGAATTTTATAATTTTTAGAAATATCCTTTCAATATAATTAGATTTTGTAAATAAAATATTTTATAATCCAAGTAAATGAATTTAATTTAAGTATTACTTTGTTTTAAGCTTTGAAAATATTTTTGGGTAAATTATTTGTTTTACAAATTAATATTTGTATCTGTTATTGAATTAATGATTTAATTCAAATTTGATTAAATTTGTTGGTAAAATTACTAGTTTACCCCTGGCTCTAGTGGGTTGAACCCAACCCCAAACCAGGGTCTGGCTCGAGTCGGTCAACCGACCGAGCCCACTCGTGCTCTCCTCTCACTCCATGTCGCCACCGCCGCCGTGTGATTCCGGCGAGCTCCGTCCATCTCCGCCGCCGTGCTGAGGCGCGGTCGACGCGCCCCGCGGTCCTCTCCACTCCTACCCCGGCAATTCAATCCTCCTCGTTTGATGCAGTCGTGCACGACCCCAACCCGATTTGGGGTTTTGGCCGTGTTCATTGCCCCGCCGAGCTCGTGCTTGCTCCTGCATCGCCATGGCTGGGTGCAGGAATCCTCTCCTGTGCCGCCATGGTGGTGATGGTGTAGGATGCGTCCCCGTGGCCCCTTATCCTCTGGCCACACGGGCACTGCCCCGTCGCCACCGGGAAAGCCTCTCTTTCCTCTCCTTTCTTCTTCCTCTACTCTTCTCTTCCCTCTCCAGGCCAAAGGCCATGCTCTGTGATGTGCAACAATGAAGATGCTAGGGTTTTGTGCCCCCTGTAGGTGTTGGGGCCGTGTTGCCAACCATTGTTCAGTGCTTGTGTTGAAGCTGTGATCCAATTGGTGTTATTCTGAACCTTTGGTTCAAAAGTATGCCTCTGATTATTTTGTTCCTCTCATTTTGTGCTCTATTAGTGCCCTGTGCTAGTGTAATCTAGTTTCTTCAGCTAAATTATTTAGCTCAGCTTGATGTGAAGCCTCATTTTGAGTTACACGGAAGCTTCTTGATATATTTAGCTTGGGCAAATTTGATTATACTACTCAGTGGTGCTTTTTGTGCATAGGTGTGTTTGTGTTGCCTCACCCCATGTGGGTTTTGTGCCCAGCAACCAATACTGGATCTGTGCTTCACAAACAGAAGTGAAAAGCAATATTTGCTTAAGCTTTTGCTCAGAATTTGGTGGATTTATGTCCCTTGCCCATGATGCATAAGCTGAGGCCCCATTTAAATAAGAACAGATGTTGTGCTTTGATTAGAATCCCCTGTGATGAACTAGCATAGCATTACTATGCTAATCTGAGGGAAAATACTTCACCACACCCATGTGCATCTAGAAGATCATATTGCTAGGGAAATATAAATTCAACCTGCTATCTGGTGTGATGATGATGTGGCTGTGGTGTTTGTGGTTCTTGTGGATTTCTTGATCAACAAATCTTGTGGATCTCCTCCTTGCTCTCCTTGCTGGCCTGCTCCTCCAGCTCCAGATGCTCCCCTTGAGCTTCTGGCCTCCCCTCCTTGCTCATGTGCTCCTTGCTTCCTCTATCCCATCTTGCTCTTGCTTTTGGCAAGGATTCAGTGGTGATTTCTAGTTGCAGTGAGTGATTTGTGGTGATTTGAGTTCAAAATAGTGATGAAATCGAGCTGTGCTGGTGTGTGAGTGAAAATGAGCTTTACTCCTTGCTTGCTACGACTGCCCCTAGCTCTTATCCTTCCCTGGGAGTGTTTCACTGTGCTGGTGACAGCCAACCCGTGCATGATGATTGTGCTGTGTGTTTACCTGCTTACTTGGTTAAGTGAATTGGCTACGGCTGGTTTGAGATTATCCCCAGGTTTTGCATTCTTTTCACTGGCCAAGTGGATTTGTCGCCTATGATGTTGCCCTGAGGCAAACTTTACTGATTAAGAACATATATTTCACTATGTTGCCTAAACAACTCGATGATGTAATTAGTAGTGTGCCTCACTACTAAACTGAGAGTAACACTAACCCCTAATCCCCATTTTATATTTGTTTCAGTTTTCTTATTTATTGTGCAGGGAACAAGATGGAAATAAAGATCAAAAAGAAGATGAAGAATTACAAGACATTTTAGTTATAGGAAACAAATGTAATTTTCTTTTTGTATTTCAGTTTGCTGTAAATAATTTGTAAAGACAATGTAATGTTGTATCCAATCAATAAAATTATTCTATTTATTTACTTATACACTGTATATATTACTTTATTGTTTCCATTTGAATTACTTTATAAATTCAATTTATTTAAATATTCAAATTGAATTTCAAAATCCCCACAACAAGTAACTTACCTAGAGGTCATGTCAAAACTTACCTACACTCACCTAAAATGAACTAAACCTAATTCATGAAGATGAATGAACTCCGATCACTCCAGGGTTTTTAATTTGCGAAAATTTTATTCAGGTTTTCAGATGCATGCATGCAGATGCACAAATTCCTATTTCTACCCTTCGTTAATTCCTAAACGCTGGGGTATTACAGTCTTCCCCCCTTAACAAAAACTTCGTCTCGAAGTTGTCGCGTGTGTACCTGAAGAGTCCTGGATAGGCTTGTCTCAAGTCTTCTTCCTTCTCCCAGATAGCTTCTCGCTCAGGATGATGCTTCCATTGAACTTTGCAGTATTTGATTGCCCTGTTCCTGAGTCTCTTCCAGTTTTCTGCTAAGATCCGAGCTGGTTCTTCAACATAAGTTAAATCAGCCTGTAGTTCAAGTTCCTCATGAGTGACTGCATCTTCAGGAACTTTTAAGCATTTCCGGAGTTGTGACACATGAAAAACATTGTGGACTTGCTTCAACTGCTCTGGCAGCTCTAATGTAAAAGCTACATTTTTGTTCCGTGCCAGAATCTTGAAAGGTCCGATGTATCGAGGACTTAACTTCCTGTGGGGACCCCGGACTAGCTGTCCGAAATACCCGATTATGCTTAACACAATGATCCCGTGATCAGTCAGTCATTGCACATAATCCGAATTGGATACCAAAGTTTACATCCATTACAGTACCGAATAAAAAGTCTTACATAAATGGTCATTTAGACAAAGTTCTTACATAGGTGCCTTCATGGGCCAAACCAAAATATATCAGCGAAAGCTACGGCGTAGTAGACATCATATTCTAACGATGCCAACCCGACAGGCAGCTGACTTGTGGAGATCCTTAGTTGGCGTAGAAGTCGCCATACTCTTGCTCGGCGTAGTGCTCCTCCTCGTAGTCTGGCTAGGTCAATAGCCAGGGACGAAACCAATATGAGTACATTTGAATGTACTCGCAAACTACCCCAACATGAGTATGCACTAGTTCTACTTTAACTTACAACTTTTGTTTGTTTAAAACATCTCTATATCTTTATTGAAAAAGGTAAGAAGAGTTTTATGACTATCTTTAAAAGAAACCAACATCTCATTTGTTCTCCAAAACTCCTCCTGTTTCTGACCATGGCTCACCAGGGTCCATCCATTTCAACAACTCATACCACTCCATGTGGTATAGCTGTGTAACACCATCTCCAATTCAGTTTCTTTTTAAACTTAAAAACTTTACCAAAAACTTGCACATGGTGAAAGTAGGGCCTCCCAACTGTCCATATCCGAGGACTCGGCTATTCGAATAGTTTTACACTCTGCAGAGGTAGCACGCTTTTCCCACATCCATCCGGCAACTCATCGTGTCCGCCACGTCTCGCCATAGCCTGTCCTTTGCTCATGCTAGTATAGGATCCTTCCCATATGACACTTCCAACACACTTAACCCAGCCCTTCGGAATCTAAGTGTGAGGACTCATAAGTTTTGTCCGGCGGTTTATGGTGGAACCTTCAATCCTCCTCCTTATCTTTCATAGAGTTTGAGCGAGGACCCGGGTCAGGGGTAGACCAACACACTATCCCCTCATGCATGACGGAGTCATCTCTGTCGATGAGGTATCCAGTACTAATATGAGCAAACTATATGGCTAAGCCTTTTCCCATATGTGGTGGATGTGGTCGCACAGGGTATCAGATGGTTGACGTAAGTACAAGGACACACTGTGCATTTTTCATAAACATCATCATTTTCCTCTTCTCCATTCCAACACCGACATCTCGGTATTTCATAATCTCACAAGTAATTTCAAAGGAGTTTTGAACAAAACATAATTGTTTTTCCCATTCTATAATTTGATATAACTATCTTATATTTCTACATAGGTGGCAAAGTAATTTCCATATACTTTTGAAATGGGTTTTATAAATCTTGCCTTGAGAGTAAAATATGTTAGGAAAGTAGATGCATATGTTTGTAGTGCAAGCTCAGAGAATAGCTTGCCTTGCTTGGCAAAGTGAACTTGCTCTTGTTCTTCAATTTCAGCAAACTCTCCTTCCTCGATATATCCGACAACGTTCTCGTCTAATTAATAAACAAACAATGCAAACAATCACTAAGCTATATAAGCAATCATCTCAACACAACAATCATGAACATCACACCTAGCTACTGCACACATCAAACCACACAATTTGGTTTTCAAATAAGTTGAATTAAACATTATTTAATTAAGTCCAAATTATGGCAGAAACTTGTGGAACATGTTTAATTCAATAACTTGAGTTCTGTTGGTCACAAAAATACAAACTAAAATTCTATGGAAAGCTACTGATGTGTGGAAGACAACACAATTTGGTTTGGATCAATTGGAGTTGCCAAACTCCCTACACACTGGTTTGAATCCAGTAGCTTATTAATCAAGTTTTGGCTACCATTTAAATTCTATTGTTCCAAAAATTAAACCCTTTTAGGGGTAACTAAAAATGGCTATACGTGAGCTAACAAAATTGGTCCTAATTCATTTGGGTCAACCAAATAAACATATTTATTTGTTTTAGTCCAGAAGGGTTTATCTTAAAGTCCACAATTAATACTGCTTAATTAATTCTACCATTTTTTTTGACACCCTATTCTACCAAAATTAGGGGAGCTAACACAAGGCAGTACTAAGCTAGCAAAATTGGTTTGGAATTACTTGGACTAACAGAGTATTAGAAACAAACAAGTTTAGATTTTAAACCTTCTGTGGTATTTTTAATAATACTTTTTAAATATTTATCTAAATGAGTTGAATCCAATTAGGTTGGTTAAACAATTTCATAAGCTTTCCATAGAAATTGGATTTGATTTATTTGGATGTCTAGATCTCGAGTTATTGAATTTTGAAGTTGATGCCATTACTGTTTTTTCCAGAGAAAAAGAATTAGAAAATCTAACTGTTCTGGATAAAGTTGAGAAACCTGACAGGTGGGGCCTACAGGTCAGTGACTCAGTGTGCACGAAGGAAATGATTAAAACACTGACGGGTGGGGTCGACTTGTCTGTCTAACATCTACAGCGAAGCGGTACGTTGCCGTTGGATCTAGATCCAACGGCTCTCAGAGCCCGCGAACGGCGACGACCATTTCTGGGCGGCGCCGCCGCGCCGGCGTGACGGTGATGATCGGAAACTCACCTAGAGGGCTCGGATGGTCGCGGAGATGAAGCAGATCGATAGCGGAGGCTCGGGGAAGGCGATGGGGCGAGTGGCAGTTGCTGGGGAAGCTTCTATCGACGGCGGCGATGTCGCGCACTTCCTCGGCGACGGGCAGCAACTCCGGCGGAGCTTCGGGGTCGCGTCCGTGCACTAAAAAGAGGGAAAAGAGGCTCGGGTGAGTGCTGTGTCCACAAGAAAGAGCGTAGAGGCCAGAGAGAAGAGAATGGGAGGGTGTGGCGTTGCGGCGATGCTCGACCTTGACGGTGGCGACGGGTGCGGCAGTGCACGGCCCTCTGGCGGTGCACAGACCAAATTGGAGTGAGGGAGAGATCGAGGGAGGGGTGTGGAGTTTCAGTGAGGTATCAGGGTGGGTTTATAGGCTCGGGGCGGTCCATGGTGGTCGAGGTCCACGGGGCGACCATGGCGCGTCTACGGCGATCAAATCCTCGATTACGTGGCGAGGGCGCATAGGCTCGTGGCGGCTTGGTGCTTAACGGGGTCCGGACATGTTCTAGAAGCGTCTAGAGGAGCTGTGCGTGTCGGGGAGCAGAGAGGGGGGCCTAATTGCTCGGCGCTGTCCAAGTCCTCCGCGGCGGCCGTCGGGGAACAGCGGCGTAACTGCGACGGGAGAGGGCTCCGTTTTTCTTCCCTGCGGTGCAGAGAGCGCAGAGGCACGGCGAGCGCTGCAGGGGGGGTCTGGGCGGCGAAGAAAATGGCGACGAAGGCGGTGGCGACACGGCGATGGTCGTCGGGGCTGGAGTCGACGACCTTTTTGCAGAAAACCCCCTACTTCTTCTTTTTCTTTATTTTTCAGTTTCTTTTTAATATCAGTAGGTTTTCTAGGATTTAATTAGGGCACTTAAACATTTTAGAAAAAATTGCAATTAATTGTGGGGCCTCCCCATAACATGTAGAAGCTCCACAAAAATTGGCATTGCAAAATAAAATGTTTTGCAACATTTTCTTTCATAGTACTTTGTTTATGTTATTTTAATTTATTTCAATTTGTTTTTATTTTAGAATTTTAAAACTGGTTCAAAAATAATATTTGAGAGGGGAAAGTGGTAGGAACAAAATGGGGAGTGTTTACATTACATCTCCACTGACTTTGGTTTGAAAAATAATTGAGTTTGTCACTTTGAGATTTTTAAGTGACAACCTGTCACTTTTATTTTCTTGCTTTGATTTTGTATTTTGTTTTCTTTCTTTCTTACTAGTGTTCACTAGAGCAAACACTCACACACACAGCAAGAACAACAACTCAAGTAACAAGAAGCAATTAACATACAATAAACAACAAACAAAGTTTTTGTTGGCTCTCATTTTTGAAATATAATCCTGATAATAATTTTGGGATGTTACAATCCTTCCCCCCTTAAAATAAATCTCGTCCCGAGATTTGCTTAGGCTTGGGTATCAAGGAGGTCTGGGAATTCGCTTCTAAGATAATCTTCGCGTTCCCAAGTTGCTTCTTCTTTAGAGTGGTTAGTCCACTGGACTTTATAGAACTTAATCGCACGTCTTCGGGTAACACGAACATCTTCCTCGAGAATCTTGAGAGGTCTCTCACGATAAGTTAGGTCTTGGTTCAGGTCGATGGAGAGGTGGTCGATGTTCTTGAATACATCAGGCTGGTCAGGAACTTCAAGACACTTCCAGAGCAAGGAAATGTGGAAGACATCATGGTAATCTCCTAACTCCTGGGCAACTCCAGCTGATAGGATACTTCTCCTCGATGAGCAAGGACCTTGAAGGGTCCAATATATCTTGGCGCTAACTTTCCTTTGACATGGAAACGCTGCATTCCCTTGAGGGGTGTCACTCAGAGATAAACATAGTCTCCGACACTGAAAGTGAGATCACGGCGCTTGGTGTCAGCGTAACTCTTCTGGCGGGATTGGGTAGTTTTGAGGCATTCACGAATAAGCTGAACTTGCTCTTCAGCTTCACGGAGGGTATCTGGTCCGAACAATTTGCTTTCTCCGGTATCAGACCAGTTCAGGGGTGTACGACACTTCTTGCCGTAAAGGGCTTCAAAAGGGGCCATTTGCAGACTAGACTGATAACTGTTGTTGTACGAGAATTCTGCAAACGGAAGGCAATCTTCCCACTTAGAACCATAGGATAGAACACATGCGCGAAGCATGTCCTCCAATATCTGGTTCACTCGCTCAGTTTGGCCATCGTCTGGGGATGATTGTAACATCCCAAAATTATTATCAGGATTATATTCCAAAAATGAGAGCCAACAAAAACTTTTGTTGTGTATTGTATGTTAATTGCTTTTGTTACTTGAGTGTTGTTCTTGCTGTTGGTGTGAGTGTTTGCTCTAGTAAACACTAGTCAGAAATAAAGAAAGCAAAATATAAAATCAAAGCAAGAAAAATAAAAGTGACAAGTTGTCACCTGAAAATCTTCAAGTGACAAACTCAATTAATTTCAAACCAAACTCAGTGTAGTTGTAATGTAAACACTCCCCATTTTGTTCCTACCACTTTCCCCTCTCAAATATTATTTTTGAATTAGTTTTCAAATTCTAAAATGAAAACAAATGGAAATAAATTAAAATAACATAAACAAAGTACTATAAAAGAAAATGTTTCAAAACATTTTATTATTTTATGCCAATTTTTGTGGAGCTTCTGTACATTATGGGAAGGCCCCACAAATTTTTGCAAATTTTTCTAAAATGTTTAAATGCCCTAATTAAATCCTAGAAAACCTTCTGGATTTAACAGAAGGACTAAAACAGAAATAAAAAAAGAAGCAGAGAGGAGGCAGGGGTTTTCTGCAAAAACATCATCCCCTACCTCTCTCCCTCGCCCCGCCGTGCCGCCGTGTCGCCGTGCCGCGCATCGCCGTTTCCGAGCCGCCCAGGCCCCCCCTGCGCGCGCGACCGGTGCCTCTGCTGCCTCTGCGTGCAGGAGAGAACACTCGAGCCCCTCCCCGCGCCATTACGCCGCCCTTTGCCCCGATGCATCGCCGTGGCATCCGCGGCGTCGAGGGGCCAAATTGGCCCAGCCCTCTGCGCCTCGACACGCATGGCTCCTCTAGACGCTTCTAGAACGTGTCCGGACCCCGTTAAGCACCAAACCGCCACGAGCCTCTGCACCCTCGCCGCGTTGCCGAGGAATTGGTCGCCGTAGACGCGCCATGGCCGTCGCCGTGGACTGCGACCATCGTGGACCGCCCCGACCCTATAAGACCACCCCCGCACCCCTCTGGAACTCCACACCATCCCCACTCACTCTCCCTCGCTCCAATTTGATCGGTGCACCGCCAGAAGGGCGTGCACGGCCGCATCCATCGCCGCCGTCCAGGTCGAGCATGGCCGCAACGCCACACCCCACCTTTGTCCCCTCTCTGCCCTGAACCTTGTTATCCACCCTCACCGCACTCACCCGAGCTCTTTCTTCCTCATTTTCATGCACAAACGAGTCGCCAGGAGCTCGCCGGAGTCCGCTGCCGAGGCCGTGGAAGTTCGGGAACTCACCGCCGACGAACCAACCCTCCCCAGCAAGCGCAAGTTCTTCCAACAGCCTCACCCGAGCCTCCGCCGTCGATCCACGCCTTCGCCAAGCCTCCCCGAGCCCCCTAGGTGAGCCATCCGTCCACCACCTCGCCGCCGGCGCGGCAGCGCCGCCAAATCTTGGTCGCCGTCGTCGCGTCGCACGTGCGTCGTTGGATCTAAGATCTACGGTCGCGTACCGTTTCGTGTAATAGAGCCACTGACGTGTAGACCCCACATGTCAGCATCTTAACCATTTCCAGCGCGGGAGACTTTTCTCCGTGAGCCGCTGACATGTAGCCCCCACATGTCAGGGTTTTCAACATTATCCACTAGTTGATTTATTTCGAATTTCTAGTTTCTATAGAATTCAGTACTGGCATCAACTTCAAAAATCAATATCTCAAGATTTAGAAATCCAAATAAATCAAACTCAACTGTTCTCAAAAGCTTATGAAATTGTTTAACCAACACAATTGGTCCCATGTCATTTAATTAAATAAATAAAAAGTATTATTAAAAATACTACAGAAGGATTAAAATCTAAACTTGTTTGTTTCTGATATTCTGTTAGTCCAAATAATTCCAAACCAATTTTGCTAGCTTAGCACTGCCTCGTGTTACTCCCCTAATTTTGGTAAAATTAATTAAGCAGTTTTAATTGTTGACTTTAAGATAAACCCTTCTGGACAAAATCAAACAAATATGTTTATTGGTTGACCCAAATGAGTTAGGACCAATTTTTTTAGCTCACGTATAGCCATGGTTAGTTACCCCTTAAAGGGTTTAATTTTTGGAGTAACAGAATTTAAATGGTAGCTAAAACTTGATTATTAAGCCACTGGATTAAATACAATGTGTAGGGAGTTTGGTAACTCCAAATGATCCAATTCAAATTGGGTTGTCTTCTACACATCAGTAGCTTTCTATAGAAATTTAGTTTGTATTTTTGTGACCAACAGAACTCAAGTTGTGGATTTAAACATGAATAACTAGTTTCTGCCATAATTTGGACTTAATTAAATAATGTATAATTCAACTTTTTGAAAACCAAATTGTGTGGTTTGATGTGTGCAGTAGCTAATTGTGATGTTGATGATGGCTATGTTGAGATGATGGCTTGTATAGCTTAGTGATTGTTTGCATTGTCTGTTTATTAATTAGACGAGAACGTTGTCGGATATATCGAGGAAGGAGAGTTTGCTGAATTTGAAGAACAAGAGCAAGATCACTTTGCCAAGCAAGGCAAGCTATTCTCTGAGCTTGCACTACAAATATATGCATCTACTTTCAGAACATGTTTTACTCTCAAAGCAAGATTTATAAAACCCGTTTCAAAAGTATATGGATATTATTTTGCCACCCTATGTAGTAGTTTATATAAAACTTTAGGATGGAAAAACAATGTTGTTTATTCAAAACTCCTTTGATATTTCTTGAGAGTTTATGGAATGCCGAGATGTCGGTGTTGTATTGGAAAAGTGGAAAAGTGGTGATGTTTATGAAAAATGCACAGTGTCCTAGTACTATGGCGACCAATCTTACCCGGTGCGACCACATTTACCACATATGGGAAAAAGGCGTAGTCATGTAGTTTGCTCTTATTAGTATGGGATACCTCATCGACGGAGATGACTCCGTTATGCATGAGGGGATGGTCCGAGGATCTACCCCCTGACCCGGGTCCTCACACAAGTTGGTGGGGAGGATAGAAGGTTCCACCATAAACCGCCGGACAAAACTATGAGTCCTCACACTTAGGGTTTCTGACGGGAAACCGGACTAGGTGTCGATGGAAAGTGTCATATGGGAAGGATCCTATACTAGCATGAGCAAATAAGAGGCTACGGCCGGCGGCTTACTTCACATACACCTGGTATGGCGAGACGTGGCAGACACGATGAGTTGCCGGATGGATGTGGGTTAAGAGCGTGCTACCTCTGCAGAGTGTTTAAAACTATTTGAATAGCCGTGTCCTCGGATATGGACAATTGGGAGACTGTCCTAAGACCTTGTGCAAGTTTTTAAAAGACTTTGAGTTTAAAAAGAAAAATGAAGTGGAGATTGTTTCCTACACCTATACCAACGGATCGGTATGAGGTGGTTGGATGAAAGTGGACCATGACGGGCTATGGTCGGAAGAAGGGGGAGTTTTGGAAAAACAGATGAAAATGGTGACTTCTTTAAAGATAGTTATAAAACTCTTCTTACCTTTTTCAATAAAGATATAGAGATGTTTTAAATAAGAAAAAGTTGTCAACTAAAATAAAACTGGTGCATACTCATGTTGGGGTAGTTTGCGAGTACATTCAAATGTACTCATATTGGTTTCGTCCCTGGCTATTGACCTAGCCAGACTACGAGGAGGAACACTACGCCGAGCAGGAGTATGGCGACTTCTACGCCAACTAAGGATCTCCACAAGTCAGCTGCCTGTCGGGTTGTCGTCGTTAGAAAATGATGTCTACTACGCCGTAGCTTCCGCTGATATTTTGGTTTGGCCCATGAAGGCACCTATGTAAGAACTTGGTCTAAATGACCATTTATGTAAGACTTTTTATTCGGTATTGTAATGGATGTAAACTTTGGTATCCAATTCGGATTATGTGCAACGATAGACTGATCACGGGATCGTTGTGTTAAGCATAATCGGGTATTTCGGACAGCTAGTCCGGGGTCCCCACAATGATAAGCTGTGCTAAAGCTAACTTGGTTCCGAGGGCTTCATGAAGGGATTTCCAGAACCTTGAGGTGAATTGCGTGCCTCTATCAGATACAATCTTCTTAGGCACACCATGCAGGCTCACTATTCTGGAAATATACAAGTCGGCCAACTGATGTCCCCGATAGGTGGTGTTGACAGGGATGAAATGGGCAACCTTGGTCAGTCGATCAACGATGACCCAGATTGAATCATGGCCTCGGTTGGATCTTGGAAGTCCGGTAATAAAATCCATTCCAATCTCATCCCACTTCCACTCGGGAATTTTCAAAGGTTGAAGCAATCCAGCGGGTCGCTGATGTTCAGCCTTAACTCGCTGGCAGATGTCACACTTGGCTACGAATGAACCAATCTCTCGCTTCATTCCATGCCACCAAAATCTTTCTCGAAGGTCTTGGTACATTTTGGTTCCGCCGGGGTGGATTGAATAAGGGGTCTCATGGGCCTCCTTCAGGATTAACTCCTTAAGTTCCGTGACATTGGGCACACAGATACGGTCATTGAATTTCAGCACTCCTTCAGCATCTTCGGTAAAACCGGGTGCTTTGCCGAGGGAAATCTTCTTCCTAATTCCCTCTATGCTTTCATGACCTTTTTGGGCTTCTTTGATTTGATCCATCAGGGTTGGGGTTAACTCTAAATTGGCGAGATAACCATGGCTAACAAGCTCTAGTCCAAAATCTTGGAACTCTTTGAACAAGGCTGGCTGTTCGGCTTGGATCAGGGCATTCAGGGTGCAAGGTTTGCGACTAAGGGCATCGGCAACAACATTAGCCTTTCCAGGGTGATAATGGATTCCAATATCATAATCCTTGATTAATTCCATCCATCTCCTCTGTCGCAGGTTCAGATCTTTCTGGGTGAAAATATACTTCAAGCTTTTGTGATCTATATAGACCTCGCAGCGATGTCCCGCAAGATAGGGACGCCACTTCTTAAGAGCAAAGACTACAGCAGCTAACTCCAAGTCATGGGTTGGGTAATTTCTTCATGCGGTCGCAACTGCCGGGACAGATACGACACAACTTTGCCTTCTTGCATCAGAACGCAACCAAGTCCGAGGCGTGATGCATCGCAATACACGTCGAAACTCTGGGTGACGTCTGGCATAATCAATTGGGGCTGAGGTTAGTCTCTTCTTCAGTTCTTGGAAACTATCCTCACACTTCTGAGTCCATTCAAATTTCTTGTCCTTCTTCAACAGTTGGGTCAGAGGTTTGGCTATACTGGAAAATCCTTCAACGAACTTGCGGTAATAACCGGCAAGTCCGAGAAAGCTTCGGATTTCAAAAACATTGGTTGGGGATAACCAGTCAAGAATGGCTTGTATCTTCTCAGGGTCAACAGAAATTCCTCCAGCGGATACAATATGTCCAAGAAATGCCACTTCACTGAGCCAAAACTCACACTTGCTAAGTTGGCATACAGCTGGTGCTCTTGGAGGGTCTCCAAAACTAGACGCAGGTGTTCAGCATGCTCTTCTTCGGTCTTGGAATAAATAAGGATGTCATCAAGGAAAACTACCACGAACTTGTCGAGGTACTCCATGAAAATCTTGTTCATGAGATTCATGAAATAGGCTGGGGCATTGGTCAGGCCAAAGGACATGACGGTGTATTCAAACAAACCGTAACGGGTGGTGAAGGCGGTCTTGGGAATATCTGTCTCTCGGATCTTCAACTGATGGTAACCTGTCCGAAGATCGATCTTTGAAAAGACTCGGGCTCCGTTCATTTGATCGAACAGATCCTCGATCTTGGGAAGAGGGTACTTGTTTTTAATGGTCACGTCATTCAGCTTGCGATAATCCACACACAGGCGTGTGGTACCGTCTCTCTTGTCCACAAAAATAATGGGTGATCCCCATGGTGAAGCGCTTGGGCGGACAAGACCTTTGCTTAGCATATCAGCCAACTGCTTCTTCAACTCACCAGTTCTTCCGGATTCATCCGATAAGGCTTTTGGGATATGGGGGATGTTCCTGGGATAAGCTCAATTATGAACTCAATATCCCTGTCTGGCGGCATACCAGGCAATTCTTCTGGGAAAACATCCTTGAACAGATGAACAACACGGATCTCATCTAGGGCGGGTCGAGCTATGCTCTCATGGCATCCGGGTCTGGTCTGGCTGGTCTCAGATGCATACTCCACTTCAACTCCATCATCAGAAGTGAGAGAAACAGCTCTTCGGGCACAGTCAATACGACCGTGGTACTTGGCTAACCAATCCATTCCAAGAATAACATCTATGCCTTGGTTTCCTAAGATAATTAGGTCGGCTGCAAACCTTCCTCCTCCAATTTCTATGGGGGTTTCGGAACACATCTGGTTGGTTTTGGCTAACAGTCCTGGGGTTTGTACCAACATTGGTTTGGGTAAAAGACTCCCGACTAAACCTCCCTTAGAAACAAACTCTTTGGTAATAAACGAATGGGTAGCACCAGAATCAAACAGAACAGTTGCAGGTACTGAGTTGACAAGGAACGTACCCAGCACAACATCTGGCGCTTCTTCAGCCTCTTCAGCATTGATGTGGTGCAGACGGCCTCTGACAACAGCAGCATTTCCGCGGGGTGCGGCATTCTTGCCATTACCATTTCCATTGCGGCCTTGACCATTGTTCGGTGCAGGTGCATTGGGGCGCTGGACATTCCTCTTAGGATTGGGGCATTCTCTGGAGTAGTGACCTTTGTTGCCACATTCAAAGCAGACAACATTGGCATTGGGGTTGAAGTTGTTGAAGTTTCCTCTGGGACGGTTATTGTCATTGGGGCGGTTGAAGTTGTTTGGGCGGTTAGGGAAATTGGGGCGTGGAACTTGGGGTGGACGATAGGCAGGCCTGGGGTTCTGCTGAAAGATACGGGTTTCTGGCTGCTCGAACCTTCCTGAGCATTCATCCTCCTCTTGCGACCTTCATACATAGACTTGCGCTTGGTCTCCAGCTGGATGGCTTTGTCCACAAGTGACTCCAGATCACGGAAGTCATGGATAACCAGAGCACACTGCAGTTCATCATGAAGTCCACTCATGAAACGCTCCATCTTCTTCTCTTCTTTGTCGGTGTCATCAGGAGCATACCGAGATAAGTCGGTAAACTCATCAAGATAACCGACCACATCTTACTTCCCTGCCTCAGCTTGCGGAACTCATCCTTCTTCCTCTCAATGAGTCCTGGGAATGTGCTTCTTGCGGAACTTCTCCTGGAACTCAGCCCAGTTGATGACATGACCAGCTGCTGGAGAGCCTTGGTAGTTTCCCACCAAGCTCTTGCAGGTCCAGCGAGATAGTGGGTTGCATACAACACTTTCTCATTTCTCCCACAGCAGCAACTTCCAGATTGTTGTCGATGGTGCGAAGCCAATCATCGGCCTTCCAGTGGGTGAAGTCCCTTGGAGTAGGTGGGTGGGTTGGTCTTCTGAAAATCGCCTAAGGTAGATCGCTGGTTTCATGCCATTGCCATTACCACCATTGTTGTTGTTGTTGTTGTTATTGTTGTAAGCGGCTGCGAGTTGTTGTAGGCAGCGAGATGAGCTTGGCGCTCTGCCGGGCATTTTCACGTTCCTCCATGATAAGCGCGAGAAGTTGGGTGGGGGTTGGGTCCGGTGGTGGTGGTGCTGATCCTGATCCTCCGCATTGCTGCGACGGGGCGGCATCCTGAAGCACACCGGGTATAAGAGGCAAGGCAAGAAAAGTTCGACTAAGGGAAAAGACGATCTCTCAAGTGGTTGATTAATTAAGATTTATATGAAAATAGTTCACACAGATTTAAACAAGACAAACATACTTATATTTCACAACAACACATCAAGGAGTTCACATCACACAAGCTTACAACATCAAGCTTACAACATCAAGCTTACAACATCACCTTACATCTAGATACATAACATCTGGTTTCCAAAAGAACCACTACTACGACTCGACTAGCTATAGGGGTCAACCTAATCCTGCGGTAGTGATCAAGTCACTCGCCTACTGAGGTGGAACCTCCAGCTCTAACACGTCAGCATCTGACTGGTAGGCTGGCTCCTCGGGATCCTCCTCCTCGTCCTCGAGAACTGCTCGAGTGGCTCCTCCTCCTCGTCAACTAACTCCTCCTCATCATCTCCTCCTCACAGTCCATCTCCTCCACGAAGTCATCATCGTCACTGAGGAAAGCGTGTTCTCCTTGCGGAGATCCTCGCCCTCCTCCTCCATCTCGTCAGTATGGTGCTCTAGATCCTCAATCAGCCGTCCTGCTCTGCCACCTTCGTGCGGAGCTTCACGATAGTCTTCCTCAGCTGGGCCCTCTTCCTGAGAAGAGCAACCTTCTCCACCATCAGCTTCATCTCGTTCTCGCGAAGCTCAACGAGCGACTCGCGGTCGAAGTGGAGCTGAATCCTAGTGCGCAACAGATCATCCTGAGTGCACTGAAGTAAGATCTCCATGTCCATGATGTAGCTCCCAAACATCGGGTGGTAAGGTGAAGGAGTAGGGTGTCCATCACAGTTGCGCCTCCCGTAGAACCGGAAACGGGAGTCTACTAACTCCGCCTTGTGCTCCTCACAAAGTCGGGCTAGCATCCTCTGTGTAGCAGTACAGAGACCATCAACCCAGGTGGCCTCCTTGGTGGTGAAGATGAGCGTCCTGGAACTGGGAGACTTGATGTTCCTGCGAACTGACGACTGATGAGCCAGCTCAGCCTTCCGACACCGTGAACATCAATCTGAGCTCCCTCAAACTCTGGAGCGGGGCGACCTAACAGCTTGGTCAACTCGAACAAGTCCCTCTCAAACGTCAGCTTGCTGTCCTTCTCCAGCTGAACGAACTCGGTCCAATGGAGTGCCATCTACAGTTTTTAAGCAAAATTTTAAGTTAGTTAGGTGACAAGTATCAAAATTTTAATATAGTAGGGCAACAAGTGAGTCAAATTTTAACTTAATGAGAGGTGTGCAAAATTTTAGGGATACCAAGGAAAATGTAATATTTAATGAGAGTAAAATTTTGCATAAGTAAGAGGATTGGAGATAAGCAATTTTCGAAAATACTTCATTCCTTTCTTTTTAGAAATTCATCTTTTGTAACATTTGACAAACGACCATGCTAACTAAGGTTTCCTAAAGTCAGGATGGCTCTGATACCAAGTCTGTGGGGACCCCGGACTAGCTGTCCGAAATACCCGATTATGCTTAACACAACGATCCCGTGATCAGTCTGTCGTTGCACATAATCCGAATTGGATACCAAAGTTTACATCCATTACAGTACCGAATAAAAGTCTTACATAAATGGTCATTTAGACCAAGTTCTTACATAGGTGCCTTCATGGGCCAAACCAAAATATATCAGCGGAAGCTACGGCGTAGTAGACATCATATTCTAACGATGACAACCCGACAGGCAGCTGACTTGTGGAGATCCTTAGTTGGCGTAGAAGTCGCCATATCCTGCTCGGCGTAGTGCTCCTCCTCGTAGTCTGGCTAGGACAATAGCCAGGGACGAAACCAATATGAGTACATTTGAATGTACTCGCAAACTACCCCAACATGAGTATGCACTAGTTTTATTTTAATTACAACTTTTTTTTTTAAAACATCTCTATATCTTTATTGAAAAAGGTAAGAAGAGTTTTATAACTATCTTTAAAGAAACCACATCTCATTTGTTCTCCAAAACTCCTCCTTTTCTGACCATGGCTCACCATGGTCCATCATTTCAACAACTCATACCACTCCATTTGGTATAGCTGTGTAACACCATCTCCAATTCAGTTTCTTTTTAAACTTAAAAACTTTTCCAAAAACTTGCACATGGTCAAAGTAGGGCCTCCCAACTGTCCATATCCGAGGACTCGGCTATTCGAATAGTTTTACACTCTGCAGAGGTAGCACGCTTTTCCCACATCCATCCGGCAACTCATCGTGTCCGCCACGTCTCGCCATACAGGTGTATGCGAAGTAAGCCGCCGACCATAGCCTGTCCTTTGCTCATGCTAGTATAGGATCCTTCCCATATGACACTTCCAACACACTTAACCCAGCCCTTCGGAATCTAAGTGTGAGGACTCATAGGTTTTGTCCGGCGGTTTATGGTGGAACCTTCAATCCTCCTCCTTATCTTTCATAGAGTTTGAGCGAGGACCCGGGTCAGGGGTAGACCAACACACTATCCCCTCATGCATGACGGAGTCATCTCTGTCGATGAGGTATCCAGTACTAATATGAGCAAACTATATGGCTAAGCCTTTTCCCATATGTGGTGGATGTGGTCGCACAGGGTATCGGATGGTTGACGTAAGTACAAGGACACACTGTGCATTTTTCATAAACATCACATTTTCCTCTTCTCCATTCCAACACCGACATCTCGGTATTTCATAATCTCACAAGTAATTTCAAAGGAGTTTTGAACAAAACATAATTGTTTTTCCCATCCTATAATTTGATATAACTATCTTATATTTCTACATAGGTGGCAAAATAATTTCCATATACTTTTGAAATGGGTTTTATAAATCTTGCCTTGAGAGTAAAACATGTTATGAAAGTAGATGCATATGTTTGTAGTGCAAGCTCAGAGAATAGCTTGCCTTGCTTGGCAAAGTGATCTTGCTCTTGTTCTTCAATTTCAGCAAACTCTCCTTCCTCGATATATCCGACAACGTCTCGTCTAATTAATAAACAAACAATGCAAACAATCACTAAGCTATACAAGCAATCATCTCAACACAACAATCATGAACATCACACCTAGCTACTGCACACATCAAACCACACAATTTGGTTTCAAATAATTGAATTAAACATTATTTAATTAAGTTCAAATTATGGCAGAAACTTGTGGAACATGTTTAATTCAATAACTTGAGTTCTGTTGGTCACAAAAATACAAACTAAAATTCTATGGAAAGCTACTGATGTGTAGAAGACAACACAATTTTTTGGATCAATTGGAGTTACCAAACTCCCTACACATTTGTTTGAATCCAGAAGCTTATTAATCAAGTTTTGGCTACCATTTAAATTCTATTGTTCAAAAATTAAACCCTTTTAGGGGTAACTAAACATGGCTATATGTGAGCTAAACAAATTGGTCCTAATTCATTTGGGTCAACCAATAAACATATTTATTTTTTAGTCAGAAGGGTTTATCTTAAAGTCCACAATTAATACTGCTTAATTAATTCTACCAAAATTAGGGGAGCTAACACAAGGCAGTACTAAGCTAAAAATTGGTTTGGAATTATTTGGACTAACAGAGTATCAGAAACAAACAAGTTTAGATTTTAAACCTTCTGTGGTATTTTTAATAATACTTTTTAAATATTTATCTAAATGAGTTGAATCCAATTGGGTTGGTTAAACAATTTCATAAGCTTTCCAGAGCAATTGGATTTGATTTATTTGGATGTCTAGATCTCGAGTTATTGAATTTTGAAGTTGATGCCAATACTGTTTTCCAGAGAAAAAGAATTAGAAAATCTAACTGTTCTGGATAAAGTTGAGAAACCTGACAGGTGGGGCCTACAGGTCAGTGACTCAGTGTGCACGAAGGAAATGATTAAAACACTGACGGGTGGGGTCCACTTGTCTGTCTAACATCTACAGCGAAGCGGTACGTTGCCGTTGGATCGAAGGCGACGACCATTTCTGGGCGGCGCCGCCGCGCCGGCGGCACGGTGATGATCGGAAACTCACCTAGAGGGCTCGGATGGTCGCGGAGATGAAGCAGATCGACGGGGAGGCTCGGGAAGGCGATGGGGCGAGTGGCAGTTGCTGGGGAAGCTTCTATCGACGGCGGCGATGTCGCGCACTTCCTCGGCGACGGGCAGCAACTCCGGCGGAGCTTCGGGGTCGCGTCGTGCACTAAAAAGAGGGAAAAGAGGCTCGGGTGAGTGTTGTGTCCACAAGGAAGAGCGTAGAGGCCAGAGAGAAGAGAATGGGAGGGTGTGGCGTTGCGGCGATGCTCGACCTTGACGGCGGCGACGGGTGCGGCAGTGCACGGCCCTCTGGCGGTGCACAGACCAAATTGGAGCGAGGGAGAGATCGAGGGAGGGGTGTGGAGTTTCAGTGAGGTCTCGGGTGGCTTTATAGGCTCGGGGCGGTCCATGGTGGTCGAGGTCCACGGCGGCGACCATGGCGCCTACGGCGATCAAATCCTCGATTACGCGGCGAGGGTGCAGAGGCTCGTGGCGGCTTGGTGCTTAACGGGTCCGGACACGTTCTAGAAGCGTCTAAGGAGCTGTGCGTGTCGGGGAGCAGAGAGGGGGGCCTAATTGCTCGGCCGTCCAAGTCCTCCGCGGCGGCCGTCGGGGAACAGCGCGTAACTGCGACGGGAGAGGGCTCCGTTTTTCTTCCCTGCGGTGCAGAGAGCGCAGAGGCACGGCGAGCGCTGCAGGGGGGTCGGGCGGCGAAGAAAACGGCGACGAAGGCGGTGGCGACACGGCGATGGTCGTCGGGGCTGGAGTCGACGACCTTTTTGCAGAAAACCCCCTACTTCTTCTTTTTCTTTATTTTTCAGTTTCTTTTAATATCAGTAGGTTTTCTAGGATTTAATTAGGGCACTTAAACATTTTAGAAAAATTTGCAATAATTGTGGGGCCTCCCATAACATGTAGAAGCTCCACAAAAATTGGCATTGCAAAATAAAATGTTTTGCAACATTTTCTTTCATAGTACTTTGTTTATGTTATTTTAATTTATTTCAATTTGTTTTTATTTAGAATTTTAAAACTAGTTCAAAAATAATATTTGAGAGGGGAAAGTGGTAGGAACAAAATGGGGAGTGTTTACATTACATCTCCACTGACTTTGGTTTGAAAAATAATTGAGTTTGTCACTTTGAGATTTTTAAGTGACAACTTGTCACTTTTATTTTCTTGCTTTGATTTTTATTTTGTTTTCTTTCTTTCTTACTAGTGTTCACTAGAGCAAACACTCACACAAACAGCAAGAACAACAACTCAAGTAACAAGAAGCAATTAACATACAATAAACAACAAAAAGTTTTTGTTGGCTCTCATTTTTGGAATATAATCCTGATAATAATTTTGGGATGTTACAATCCTTCCCCCCTTAAAATAAATCTCGTCCCGAGATTTGCTAGGCTTGGTTCAAGGAGGTCTGGGAATTCGCTTCTAAGATAATCTTCGCGTTCCCAAGTTGCTTCTTCTTCAGAGTGGTTAGTCCACTGGACTTTGTAAAACTTGATCGCACGTCTTCGGGTAACACGAACATCTTCTTCGAGAATTGAGGGTCTCTCACGATAAGTCAGGTCTTGGTTCAGGTCGATGGAGAGGTGGTCGATGTTCTTGAAAACATCAGGCTGGTCAGGAACTTCAAGACACTTCCGGAGCAAGGAAATGTGGAAGACATCATGGTAATCTCCTAACTCCTGGGGTAACTCCAGCTGATAGGATACTTCTCCTCGACGAGCAAGGACCTTGAAGGGTCCAATATACCTTGGCGCTAACTTTCCTTTGACATGGAAACGCTGCATTCCTTGAGGGGTGTCACTCGGAGATAAACATAATCTCTCGACTGAAAGTGAGGTCACGGCGCTTGGTGTCAGCGTAACTCTTCTGGCGGGATTGGGCAGTTTTGAGGCGTTCACGAATAAGCTGAACTTGCTCTTCAGCTTCACGGAGGGTATCTGGTCCGAACAATTTGCTTCTCCGGTATCGGACCAATTCAGGGGTGTACGACACTTCTTGCCGTAAAGGGCTTCAAAAGGGGCCATTTGCAGACTAGACTGATAACTGTTGTTGTACGAGAATCTGCAAACGGAAGGCAATCTTCCCACTTGGAACCATAGGATAGAACACATGCGCGAAGCATGTCCTCCAATATCTGGTTCACTCGCTCAGTTTGGCCATCGGTCTGGGGATGATAAGCTGTGCTAAATGCTAACTTGGTTCCGAGGGCTTCATGAAGGGATTTCCAGAACCTTGAGGTGAATTGCGTGCCTCTATCAGATACAATCTTCTTAGGCACACCATGCAGGCTCACTATTCTGGAAATATACAAGTCGGCCAACTGATGTCCCCGATAGGTGGTGTTGACAGGGATGAAATGGGCAACCTTGGTCAGTCGATCAACGATGACCCAGATTGAATCATGGCCTCGGTTGGATCTTGGAAGTCCGGTAATAAAATCCATTCCAATCTCATCCCACTTCCACTCGGGAATTTTCAAAGGTTGAAGCAATCCAGCGGGTCGCTGATGTTCAGCCTTAACTCGCTGGCAGATGTCACACTTGGCTACGAATGAACCAATCTCTCGCTTCATTCCATGCCACCAAAATCTTTCTCGAAGGTCTTGGTACATTTTGGTTCCGCCGGGGTGGATTGAATAAGGGGTCTCATGGGCCTCCTTCAGGATTAACTCCTTAAGTTCCGTGACATTGGGCACACAGATACGGTCATTGAATTTCAGCACTCCTTCAGCATCTTCGGTAAAACCGGGTGCTTTGCCGAGGGAAATCTTCTTCCTAATTCCCTCTATGCTTTCATGACCTTTTTGGGCTTCTTTGATTTGATCCATCAGGGTTGGGGTTAACTCTAAATTGGCGAGATAACCATGGCTAACAAGCTCTAGTCCAAAATCTTGGAACTCTTTGAACAAGGCTGGCTGTTCGGCTTGGATCAGGGCATTCAGGGTGCAAGGTTTGCGACTAAGGGCATCGGCAACACATTAGCCTTTCCAGGGTGATAATGGATTCCAATATCATAATCCTTGATTAATTATCCATCTCCTCTGTCGCAGGTTCAGATCTTTTGGGTGAAAATATACTTCAAGCTTTTGTGATCTGTATAGACCTCGCAGCGATGTCCCGCAAGATAGGGACGCCACTTCTTAAGAGCAAAGACTACAGCAGCTAACTCCAAGTCATGGGTTGGGTAATTCTCTTCATGCGGTCGCAACTGCCGGGACAGATACGACACAACTTTGCCTTCTTGCATCAGAACGCAACCAAGTCCGAGGCGTGATGCATCGCAATACACGTCGAAACTCTGGGTGACGTCTGGCATATCAATTGGGGCTGAGGTTAGTCTCTTCTTCAGTTCTTGGAAACTATCCTCACACTTCTGAGTCCATTCAAATTTCTTGTCCTTCTTCAACAGTTGGGTCAGAGGTTTGGCTATACTGGAAAATCCTTCAACGAACTTGCGGTAATAACCGGCAAGTCCGAGAAAGCTTCGGATTTCAAAAACATTGGTTGGGGATAACCAGTCAAGAATGGCTTGTATCTTCTCAGGGTCAACAGAAATTCCTCCAGCGGATACAATGTCCAAGAAATGCCACTTCACTGAGCCAAAACTCACACTTGCTAAGTTTGGCATACAGCTGGTGCTCTTGGAGGGTCTCCAAAACTAGACGCAGGTGTTCAGCATGCTCTTCTTCGGTCTTGGAATAAATAAGGATGTCATCAAGGAAAACTACCACGAACTTGTCGAGGTACTCCATGAAAATCTTGTTCATGAGATTCATGAAATAGGCTGGGGCATTGGTCAGGCCAAAGGACATGACGGTGTATTCAAACAAACCGTAACGGGTGGTGAAGGCGGTCTTGGGAATATCTGTCTCTCGGATCTTCAACTGATGGTAACCTGTCCGAAGATCGATCTTTGAAAAGACTCGGGCTCCGTTCATTTGATCGAACAGATCCTCGATCTTGGGAAGAGGGTACTTGTTTTTAATGGTCACGTCATTCAGCTTGCGATAATCCACACACAGGCGTGTGGTACCGTCTCTCTTGTCCACAAAAATAATGGGTGATCCCCATGGTGAAGCGCTTGGGCGGACAAGACCTTTGCTTAGCATATCAGCCAACTGCTTCTTCAACTCACCAGTTCTTCCGGATTCATCCGATAAGGCTTTTGGGATATGGGGGATGTTCCTGGGATAAGCTCAATTATGAACTCAATATCCCTGTCTGGCGGCATACCAGGCAATTCTTCTGGGAAAACATCCTTGAACAGATGAACAACACGGATCTCATCTAGGGCGGGTCGAGCTATGCTCTCATGGCATCCGGGTCTGGTCTGGCTGGTCTCAGATGCATACTCCACTTCAACTCCATCATCAGAAGTGAGAGAAACAGCTCTTCGGGCACAGTCAATACGACCGTGGTACTTGGCTAACCAATCCATTCCAAGAATAACATCTATGCCTTGGTTTCCTAAGATAATTAGGTCGGCTGCAAACCTTCCTCCTCCAATTTCTATGGGGGTTTCGGAACACATCTGGTTGGTTTTGGCTAACAGTCCTGGGGTTTGTACCAACATTGGTTTGGGTAAAAGACTCCCGACTAAACCTCCCTTAGAAACAAACTCTTTGGTAATAAACGAATGGGTAGCACCAGAATCAAACAGAACAGTTGCAGGTACTGAGTTGACAAGGAACGTACCCAGCACAACATCTGGCGCTTCTTCAGCTCTTCAGCATTGATGTGGTGCAGACGGCCTCTGACAACAGCAGCATTCCGCGGGGTGCGGCATTCTTGCCATTACCATTTCCATTGCGGCCTTGACCATTGTTCGGTGCAGGTGCATTGGGGCGCTGGACATTCCTCTTAGGATTGGGGCATTCCTGGAGTAGTGACCTTTGTTGCCACATTCAAAGCAGACAACATTGGCATTGGGGTTGAAGTTGTTGAAGTTTCCTCTGGGACGGTTATTGTCATTGGGGCGGTTGAAGTTGTTTGGGCGGTTAGGGAAATTGGGGCGTGGACTTGGGGTGGACGATAGGCAGGCCTGGGGTTCTGCTGAAAGATACGAGGTTTCTGGCTGCTCGAACCTTCCTGAGCATTCATCCTCCTCTTGCGACCTTCATACATAGACTTGCGCTTGGTCTCCAGCTGGATGGCTTTGTCCACAAGTGACTCCAGATCACGGAAGTCATGGATAACCAGAGCACACTGCAGTTCATCATGAAGTCCACTCATGAAACTCCATCTTCTTCTCTTCTTTGTCGGTGTCATCAGGAGCATACCGAGATAAGTCGGTAAACTCCTCAGATAACCGACCACATCTCTACTTCCCTGCCTCAGCTTGCGGAACTCATCCTTCTTCCTCTCAATGAGTCCGTGGGAATATGCTTCTTGCGGAACTTCTCCTGGAACTCAGCCCAGTTGATGACATGACCAGCTGCTGGAGAGCCTTGGTAGTTTCCCACCAAGCTCTTGCAGGTCCAGCGAGATAGTGGGTTGCATACAACACTTTCTCATTTCTCCCACAGCAGCAACTTCCAGATTGTTGTCGATGGTGCGAAGCCAATCATCGGCCCAGTGGGTGAAGTCCCTTGGAGTAGGTGGGTGGGTTGGTCTTCTGAAAATCGCCTAAGGTAGATCGCTGGTTCTCATTGCCATTGCCATTACCACCATTGTTGTTGTTGTTGTTGTTGTTTTGTTGTAAGCGGCTGCGAGTTGTTGTAGGCAGCGAGATGAGCTTGGCGCTCTGCCGGGCATTTTCACGTTCCTCCATGATAAGCGCGAGAAGTTGGGTGGGGGTTGGGTCCGGTGGTGGTGGTGCTGATCCTGATCCTCCCATTGTCGCGACGGGGCGGCATCCTGAAGCACACCGGGTATAAGAGGCAAGGCAAGAAAAGTTCGACTAAGGGAAAAGACGATCTCTCAAGTGGTTGATTAATTTAAGATTTATATGAAAATAGTTCACACAGATTTAAACAAGACAAACATACTTATATTTACAAACATCACATCAAAGTTCACATCAACTCAACATCAAGCTTACAACATCAAGCTTACAACATCACCTTACATCTAGATACATAACATCTGGTTTCCAAAAGAACCACTACTACGACTCGACTAGCTATAGGGGTCAACCTAATCCTGCGGTAGTGATCAAGTCACTCGCCTACTGAGGTGGAACCTCCAGCTCTAACACGTCAGCATCTGACTGGTAGGCTGGCTCCTCGGGATCCTCCTCCTCGTCCTCGAGAACTGCTCGAGTGGCTCCTCCTCCTCGTCAACTAACTCCTCCTCATCATCTCCTCCTCACAGTCCATCTCCTCCACGAAGTCATCATCGTCACTGAGGAAAGCGTTGTTCTCCTTGCGGAGATCCTCGCCCTCCTCCTCCATCTCGTCAGTATGGTGCTCTAGATCCTCAATCAGCCTCCTGCTCTGCCACCTTCGTGCGGAGCTTCACGATAGTCTTCCTCAGCTGGGCCCTCTTCCTGAGAAGAGCAACCTTCTCCACCATCAGCTTCATCTCGTTCTCGCGAAGCTCAACGAGCGACTCGCGGTCGAAGTGGAGCTGAATCCTAGTGCGCAACAGATCATCCTGAGTGCACTGAAGTAAGATCTCCATGTCCATGATGTAGCTCCCAAACATCGGGTGGTAAGGTGAAGGAGTAGGGTGTCCATCACAGTTGCGCCTCCCGTAGAACCGGAAACGGGAGTCTACTAACTCCGCCTTGTGCTCCTCACAAAGTCGGGCTAGCATCCTCTGTGTAGCAGTACAGAGACCATCAACCCAGGTGGCCTCCTTGGTGGTGAAGATGAGCGTCCTGGAACTGGGAGACTTGATGTTCCTGCGAACTGACGACCTGATGAGCCAGCTCAGCCTTCCGACACCGTGAACATCAATCTGAGCTCCCTCAAACTCTGGAGCGGGGCGACCTAACAGCTTGGTCAACTCGAACAAGTCCCTCTCAAACGTCAACTTGCTGTCCTTCTCCAGCTGAACGAACTCGGTCCAATGGAGTGCCATCTACAGTTTTTAAGCAAAATTTTAAGTTAGTTAGGTGACAAGTATCAAAATTTTAATATAGTAGGGCAACAAGTGAGTCAAATTTTAAGCTTAATGAGAGGTGTGCAAAATTTTAGGGATACCAAGGAAAATGTAATATTTAATGGAGTAAAATTTTGCATAAGTAAGAGGATTGGAGATAAGCAGTTTTCAAAATACTTCATTCCTTTCTTTTTAGAAATTCATCTTTTGTAACATTTGACAAACGACCATGCTAACTAAGGTTTCCTAAAGTCAGGATGGCTCTGATACCAAGTCTGTGGGGACCCCGGACTAGCTGTCCGAAATACCCGATTATGCTTAACACAACGATCCCGTGATCAGTCTGTCGTTGCACATAATCCGAATTGGATACCAAAGTTTACATCCATTACAGTACCGAATAAAAGTCTTACATAAATGGTCATTTAGACCAAGTTCTTACATAGGTGCCTTCATGGGCCAAACCAAAATATCAGCGGAAGCTACGGCGTAGTAGACATCATATTCTAACGATGACAACCCGACAGGCAGCTGACTTGTGGAGATCCTTAGTTGGCGTAGAAGTCGCCATACTCCTGCTCGGCGTAGTGCTCCTCCTCGTAGTCTGGCTAGGTCAATAGCCAGGGACGAAACCAATATGAGTACATTTGAATGTACTCGCAAACTACCCCAACATGAGTATGCACTAGTTTTATTTAACTTACAACTTTTTTTTTTAAAACATCTCTATATCTTTATTGAAAAAGGTAAGAAGAGTTTTATAACTATCTTTAAAAGAAACCACATCTCATTTGTTCTCCAAAACTCCTCCTTTTCTGACCATGGCTCACCATGGTCCATCATTTCAACAACTCATACCACTCCATGTGGTATAGCTGTGTAACACCATCTCCAATTCAGTTTCTTTTTAAACTTAAAAGCTTTTCCAAAAACTTGCACATGGTCAAAGTAGGGCCTCCCAACTGTCCATATCCGAGGACTCGGCTATTCGAATAGTTTTACACTCTGCAGAGGTAGCACGCTTTTCCCACATCCATCCGGCAACTCATCGTGTCCGCCACGTCTCGCCATACAGGTGTATGCGAAGTAAGCCGCCGACCATAGCCTGTCCTTTGCTCATGCTAGTATAGGATCCTTCCCATATGACACTTCCAACACACTTAACCCAGCCCTTCGGAATCTAAGTGTGAGGACTCATAGGTTTTGTCCGGCGGTTTATGGTGGAACCTTCAATCCTCCTCCTTATCTTTCATAGAGTTTGAGCGAGGACCCGGGTCAGGGGTAGACCAACACACTATCCCCTCATGCATGACGGAGTCATCTCTGTCGATGAGGTATCCAGTACTAATATGAGCAAACTATATGGCTAAGCCTTTTCCCATATGTGGTGGATGTGGTCGCACAGGGTATCGGATGGTTGACGTAAGTACAAGGACACACTGTGCATTTTTCATAAAAATCATCATTTTCCTCTTCTCCATTCCAACACCGACATCTCGGTATTTCATAATCTCACAAGTAATTTCAAAGGAGTTTTGAACAAAACATAATTGTTTTTCCCATCCTATAATTTGATATAGCTATCTTATACTTTTGAAATGGGTTTTATAAATCTTGCCTTGAGAGTAAAAATGTTATGAAAGTAGATGCATATGTTTGTAGTGCAAGCTTAGAGAATAGCCTGCCTTGCTTGGCAAAGTGATCTTGCTCTTGTTCTTCAATTTCAGCAAACTCTCCTTCCTCGATATATCCGACAACGTTCTCGTCTAATTAATAAACAAACAATGCAAACAATCACTAAGCTATACAAGCAATCATCTCAACACAACAATCATGAACATCAGACCTAGCTACTGCACACATCAAACCACACAATTTGGTTTTCAAATAAGTTGAATTAAACATTATTTAATTAAGTCCAAATTATGGCAGAAACTTGTGGAACATGTTTAATTCAATAACTTGAGTTCTATTGGTCAAAAAAGTACAAAATAAAATTCTATGGAAAGCTACTGATGTGTAGAAGACAACACAATTTTGTTTGGATCAATTGGAGTTGCCAAACTCCCTACACACTGGTTTGAATCCAGTAGCTTATTAATCAAGTTTTGGCTACCATTTAAATTCTGTTATTCCAAAAATTAAAAACTTTTAGGGGTAACTAAACATGGCTATATGTGAGCTAACAAAATTGGTCCTAATTCATTTGGGTCAACCAATAAACATATTTATTTGTTTTAGTCCAGAAGGGTTTATCTTAAAGTCCACAATTAATACTGCTTAATTAATTCTACCAAAATTAGGGAGCTAACAGAAGGAAGTACTAAGCTAGAAAAATTGGTTTGGAATTACTTGGACTAACAGAGTATCAGAAACAAACAAGTTTAGATTTTAAACCTTCTGTGGTATTTTTAATAATACTTTTTAAATATTTAACTAAATGAGTTGAATCCAATTAGGTTGGTTAAACAATTTCATAAGCTTTCCAGAGCAATTGGATTTGATTTATTTGGATGTCTAGATCTCGAGTTATTGAATTTTGAAGTTGACGCCAGTACTGTTTTTTCCAGAGAAAAAGAATTAGAAAATCTAACTGTTCTGGATAAAGTTGAGAAACCTGACAAGTGGGGCCTACAGGTCAGTGACTCAGTGTGCACGAAGGAAATGATTAAAACACTGACGGGTGGGGTCCACTTGTCTGTCTAACATCTACAGCGAAGCGGTACGTTGCCGTTGGATCTAGATCCAACGGCTCTCAGAGCCCGCGAACGGCGACGACCATTTCTGGGCGGCGCCGCCGGTGATGATCGGAAACTCACCTAGAGGGCTTGGATGGTCGCGGAGATGAAGCAGATCGACGGCGGAGGCTCGGGAAGGCGATGGGGCGAGTGGCAGTTGCTGGGGAAGCTTCTATCGACGGCGGCGATGTCGCGCACTTCCTCGGCGACGGGCAGCAACTCCGGCGGAGCTTCGGGGTTGCGTCCGTGCACTAAAAAGAGGGAAAAGAGGCTCGGGTGAGTGTTGTGTCCACAAGGAAGAGCGTAGAGGCCAGAGAGAAGAGAATGGGAGGGTGTGGCGTTGCGGCGATGCTCGACCTTGACGGCGGCGACGGGTGCGGCAGTGCACGGCCCTCTGGCGGTGCGCAGACCAAATTGGAGCGAGGGAGAGATCGAGGGAGGGGTGTGGAGTTTCAGTGAGGTCTCGGGGTGGCTTTATAGGCTCGGGGCGGTCCATGGTGGTCGAGGTCCACGGCGGCGACCATGGCGCGTCTACGGCGATCAAATCCTTGATTACGCGGCGAGGGTGCAGAGGCTCGTGGCGGCTTGGTGCTTAACGGGTCCGGACACGTTCTAGAAGCGTCTAGAGGAGCTGTGCGTGTCGGGGAGCAGAGAGGGGGGCCTAATTGCTCGGCGCCGTCCAAGTCCTCCGCGGCGGCCGTTGGGGAACAGCGGCGTAACTGCGACGGGAGAGGGCTCCGTTTTTCTTCCCTACGTTGCAGAGAGCGCAGAGGCATGGCGAGCGCTGCAGGGGGGGTCCGGGCGGCGAAGAAAACGGCGATGGTCGTCGGGGCTGGAGTCAACGACCTTTTTGCAGAAAACCCCCTACTTCTTCTTTTTCTTTATTTTTCAGTTTCTTTTTAATATCAGTAGGTTTTCTAGGATTTAATTAGGGCACTTAAACATTTTAGAAAAATTGCAATTAATTGTGGGGCCTCCCCATAACATGTAGAAGCTCCACAAAAATTGGCATTGCAAAATAAAATGTTTTGCAACATTTTCTTTCATAGTACTTTGTTTATGTTATTTTAATTTATTTCAATTTGTTTTTATTTTAGAATTTTAAAACTGGTTCAAAAATAATATTTGAGAGGGGAAAGTGGTAGGAACAAAATGGGGAGTGTTTACATTACATCTCCACTGACTTTGGTTTGAAAAATAATTGAGTTTGTCACTTTGAGATTTTTAAGTGACAACCTGTCACTTTTATTTTCTTGCTTTGATTTTGTATTTTGTTTTCTTTCTTTCTTACTAGTGTTCACTAGAGCAAACACTCACACAAACAGCAAGAACAACAACTCAAGTAACAAGAAGCAATCTATTATCTCTACTATATAATATAGCCACAGGTGATGGTTGGTACGTCACTTTTTTGGACCGAATTGCCCTCCCACAAAATCGCATAATACAGCAAACTGCCATCGTACCGATTCATTTTTAGTTTTTTCCCAACATCCCGTCGCGGTCCGCGCAAGGAGAAGGACCTCAAGGATGACTGCTTGACCGTCCTATGCGACGTCACCGTCCTCGACATGCGCACCACCGACCACCGCGCAGGGATCTGTGCAACCCGGACCCCGCCTAGGATGGGGAGGGCCAGAAGGGGCGAGCGCCGCACCTGTGTTGGGGAGGGGCCGGCGCCCACCCGCCGCCGTGCCCGTGGCTAGCTACTCCCGCGCCGCCGCTATGCTCCGGCGAGGCTGCGGAAGAACTGTGAGGAGGCCACATCGAGGTACCGCGTTGTACCCGTGGCTGGCTACTCCCGCGCCGCCGCTATCGCCACTCTGCTCCGGTGCGGCTACGGAATAACGGTGAGGAGGCCACGGCGAGGCCCCACGCTCGTAAGGTGAGGGCAGCGCGGACGAGCGTCGCGAGGCAGCACGGACGAACGTCGCGAGGGACGAACGAGGACGACGTGGCCGGCGAGCCCAAGCACCGGAGCGGGGACAGCGAGCGCCACCGAGCGCTGAGCGCCAGAGCGTGAACAGCCGGCAGGGCGGAGAGCTGCGATGGGAGACTTCAGTCTTCAGATCGAGACGCCAGGGCCAGACGCGGTTTCCTTACAGGGCAAAGCTGCAGAGGAGAGATTACCCTCTACTTTTCTTTTTTCTCAAAAGCAGAGACCTGTTTCTGTAAGCTGGGTAGCGTAATAGGGTTGCACGTACGGATTGGGCCGAAACAAAATGAATTCGGCTGCCTAAGAATGTATTTAACCGGGAAATGTTCATGGCTGAGTCTCGAAGATAGATTATACGAACCATCTTAAAGTTTTTTTTAGGTAAAACTAACTTAAAGTCACCTAACTAAAATACTTTATTTTCATTAAAAGGGAGAAGATTTTTCTATATGTTCTAAGACACGTATTTTGATAAAATAAAAATTCAAATTGAGCACCAATATCTTGGACGAAATAAAATTAACGATCTAAATTATAAAAGTTCTATATAGATATCACATAATGTTTGTCTAAATTGGTAGCGAGAGATCCAGAGACGAAGCCAGTAAACAATAAAAGAATAAATGAGACAAGAGACAATATTGTATTTTAGCACATATGTAAACCTGATTAATATTCGTTGCATCATGCATGATAGAATAGCGACAGTAAAGTAAAGACATAGTTGAAAACAATATGTGCTTTATATCCGTAGCAATGCGCCAACATTTGTAGTGAAATTCTAGAATCGTAAAGTCTGAAACAAATATATTTTTTAGTGTACAATTTGTCATTTTTTAAAAAGATTATTTATTTTTTCTAATGTGGTGCCGTAGCAACGCACGGGCTTTGTGCTAGTATAATTAAAACACAAGACAATGAAGGGCTAGGATTCATCACCGTCAAGTTTAGAAATATCAACGATACAGATTAATCATTGGACATGATCCGAATCAATCAGATCCAGATCTGCATGCACGAGTCCGTCTGGTCTACGATTAATTTATTTCCTTTCAAAAACCTAGGCCAATTGATCACGTTTGCTAAATTTCTCTCGCTTCGTACGGGGTAAAACAGTGGCAGACATCCATACGCGCGAGCGGCGCTCCGGCGAATCGTAGTCAGGTCATCAAGTATCGCAGGAGATAATCCGTACAAGCTGACGCTCCGACGTCTCCAGTCTGGACGGCATAGACGTCCATACGGTGCTCAGGTATCAGCTCAGTTTTGTGATCTTGGAGAGCAGATGCAGGCATGCATTAATCTATTTTAACATGGTCCAAAGTGTACAGGTAAACTTATGTGATTATGTCCTACTGCGACTTCCTCCAAGGCTCCAAGTGCATGCGATTCAATTCTGTGCCTAAAGTTTTAATCTTGCTTGACCATGCAGTGTCCGATCGATCTGCAAGATTGGTCATACATTTGCCGCATAGAGACAGTCAAGGAGGGTACGATCCATCTCCATGGTCATCAAGTAGGCTTTCAATTCAGGAAAATTATATTTTCTATTTGATGGTTCACTTGGTGTAGCTATGAGAAGATCAATTAACGTCAAGGGGGGTGGCCTTTGAAGCTCTACGCCATAGATACAGGGCGTCCAACGGAGGATCAAGCTTATGGAGAGAAGCTTTGCTCCGAGCGGGTCGCACTGAGACTCAAGTAGCGCCTTTGCGCAAGCCGCGGCGCGATGCAGCCAAATCACGATTTGTGTGCACGCATGTGAGGTACGTTATTATTCGACGTGCACAATGATACATACGTATTTTGATCATGCAAAACTAGGTCGCCCGTCGTGTAGACTCTGTTCACAGCTTTTGGCGGAAGTTTACGCTCTCGCCGGCGCCAAGTTTGTACATATTCGACCACCGCCGCTAGGGGGCAACGCCCTTAACTCGGCTATGTTCTTACACAAGCAATGTATACTCCTAATTCAGATCCAAGTGGTTGTGCTCCCGTTGACCTGGGAAAGGTTGCACTGTAGTAATACAGTGGTTTAAAGGTATCTTCTAATCAATTATTCATGGACGTGGTTCTTTGATTTACAATTGGCATGTATTCTATATCAGGTTAATACATTGCATAATATACTTATTTGCTTCTTTAGGTGCTTGATGAAATAGCCACGAAGACCATTTTCTTCTTCTGTTGTACAGTGATAGAAGCTGGATTTAGATAAGAATAAACGGACCTGCATTGCAACATTGACGTTTCACAAATTGCCCACTAATTCGTACCAGGTATACAAGGTACAAGGTGGATTTGGATGAGAATTTATGCACCTGTTCGTATGGGACGACGACTTCTCGCAAGGGTCGACGCATCTTGAAAGAAGACAATATTGGCCACGCCGTACGTATGGTGTATGCTTCATCCATCGTTACAGATGGATTCATATCTATATTCATGTCTAACGTGAAGGTGTGTTTGATGTTTGAGGCCGGCGGCAATGACAAGCAAAGTAACAACGAGGCAGTATTTTTTTTATTTGTGTTCACATCGAAGGGAGACATATGCATTAAGATCAGGTGGTGCCAATTATCCGACCACCTCACATATGCATCTCACATGGATTTAACACAAAGCTGATCTCAGTGTCCGGCCGTCGCATCATCGTCATAAGAGTGTTTCTGGAGTACTGTTTTGCGCCGCTGGAAGCTGGAGTAGATCACCCGGAACATATTTCCGATGCTATTATGTAAGGCATGTTAAATCTAACATGTATCTAAACGTTCTTATTTCAATCCTATGCAATTGAAGGTTTTTTTTTTTGTATCCTATACGCATTTAATTCCTGCCTACTTTGCATAATATACTTATTTGCTTCTTTAGGTGCTTGATGAAATAGCCACGAAGACCATTTTCTCCTTCTGTTGTACAGTGATAGAAGCTGGATTTAGATGAGAATAAACGGACCTGCATTGCAACATTAACGTTTCACAAATTGCCCACTAATTCGTACCAGGTATACAAGGTACAAGGTGGATTTGGATGAGAATTTATGCACCTGTTCGTATGGGACGACGACTTGTCGCCAGGGTCGACGCATCTTGAAAGAAGACAATATTGGCCACGCCGTACGTATGGTGTATGCTTCATCCATCGTTACAGATGGATTCATATATATATTCATGTCTAACTTGAAGGTGTGTTTGATGTTTGAGGCCGGCGGCAATGACAAGCAAGGTAACAACGAGCCAATATTTTTTATTTGTGTTCACATCGAAGGGAGACATATGCATTAAGATCAGATGGTGCCAATTATCCGACCACCTCACATATGCATCTCACATGGATTTAACACAAAGCTGATCTCAGTGTCCGGTCGTCGCATCATCGTCGTAAGAGTGTTTCTGGAGTACTGTTTTGCGCCGCTGGAAGCTGGAGTAGATCACCCGCAACATATTTCCGATGCTATTATATGTAAGGTATGTTAAATCTAACATGTATCTAAACGTTCTTATTTCAATCCTATGCAATTGAAGGTTTTTTTGTATCCTATACGCATTTAGTTCCTGCCTACTTTGTACAAGTACAACCACAAATAAATAATTTTGAACTGCCCTTACTTATAGTTCGTTTATTAAGACTTTGGTCAAATGAGGTTATCGAGCATACACCAACTCTTATCTCTTTCTTCTGCAATATACAATAACATAACGAATTTCCTGGAAATTTGGGGAGGTTCATATTCCTTCAGGAGTTCTGTTGTATCCAAGTTGATATTATAAGTGTTGCACATAGATGTATTTTGCTAATTCAAGCTCACGAAGTTACAGCCTTTACGAGACATTACATTATTTTCAACACAATATATCTCCTCTTTTCCCTTCATGCATTTCATATTCTAACCTTTTCTACTATTTGTGGCTAATTATAATGTATTCAAAAAATTTATCTCCTATGCCAAATATTTAGTATTCTTACCGTGCAAACCTCTACTTCCCACAGTATATGTTATTACTTGATTGGTTTGTTTAAAAATTTAGTACACTTTCATGTAGTCGAAAAAGCAATACTTTCATGAGAACAAGAAAACACATAAGAATTTGCTGCTTAATTGGTAATTGTTGATCTCAAATATACGTGTGAAAGACACATTGGTTTTCCAAAATGGTGCAAACTCCCAACCATGCGTCGAAGAAACTATCTTAGACAAATATACGTTGCACGGGTTTAGAGGAATGTTATCTTACAACAATGCATTTTTTTCTCCACAAAAAATATTCCCTGCTCAAAGTCATCATTCACTGTATATCATCAGTTAGACTGAAGTCGTGGTGGCTAAAATCTTCTTATAGTTAGTTTGTTAATGGTTTTGCTGCATAAGACTAACTTTTTTTTGTTATCTTAAAATATCATTAACTGATGATTTCATTTGCTTACATGGCAAAATATTATTATGATATTCATGCAAAAAAGCATATTGAACTGGATGTTTTTGTAAGAAACATCTCGAGGGAGAGACGACATTCATCATGTACATAGTAATATTTTCTCAACAATATAGAGGGTCACGATATAGTGACAATTAACATAACTCAGATCACCTTTCAGAATCAGATCCAAGTAATAGTCCACTTTGTGTTCCATACTCGAAATGCCTCCTCCTCAAAACCATAAGGAGTTGCGTTCGCTTCAAGGGTGCCTTGACCATCTAACAAGGACCACCCTTCAGCTAGAACACTCCCTTAAAGAAATGAAATTGAGTCAGTGACCCTATGAGAGAGGAAGAGTTCCTCTCTTACATAACTATGATTACAAAATGAATATGACACCTACCACGGTTGTTTATGACATGCAAAGTGTTGAATTAAAATAGAAAATTGGGTTTGTCAAGCTAAAAATTCATAAAATGTCTAGCCGCGCAAATGCGCGGGCCACCCAGCTAGTTAACATACAATAAACAACAAAAAAAGTTTTTTTTGGCTCTCATTTTTGGAATATAATCCTGATAATAATTTTGGGATGTTACACTTCCCCTTAACTCCGAATCTCTTAACCCCCTTCATTGGGCTAACCTTAAGATATACCATGTCTCCTATCTGTGGTTCCCATGTCCTTCTCTTCTAATCAGCATAACTTTTCTGTCGACTCTGGGCTATTTTTAGACGGTCTCGAATGATATCAATGATGTTTTGCTTTTCCTTAACATAGTCTGGTTCAAACTCTGTACTGCTACCAGCTTCGTACCAACATATCGGTGATCTACACTTCCGCCCATAGAGTACTTCAAATGGTGCTGCCTTCAAGCTGCTTTGGTAGCTGTTGTTATACGAGAACTCGGCCAAGGGTAAATGTTCATCCCATGACCCTCCAAAGTCTAACGCACAAGCTCTAAGCATATCCTCCAATATCTGATTTGTTCTTTCTGTCTGCCCATCTGTGTGTGGATGATAAGCCGTGCTGAAATCTAACTGTGATCCCAGTGCTTTCTGTAGTTGCTTCCAGAATACAGATGTGAATACAGATCCTCGATCTGAGACGATTCTCTTAGGTACTCCGTGTTTACTGACTATCTCTTTCACATAAAGATCAACCAGTTTCTCAGCATTGTCTTTCTGGTTCACTGGCAAGAAATGTGCACTCTTGGTGAGTCGATCTACGACTACCCATATCATATCCTTATGCTTCTTGGTCATTGGTAAACCGATGATGAAATCCATGCCAATCTCCTCCCATTTCCATTCTCGAATCTCTAGAGGTTGTAATGGTCCTGCTGGACTTTGATGTTCTGCTTTCACCCTCTGACATGTATGGCATTCAGACACATACTTAGCAATATCTCTCTTCATGTTGTTCCACCAGAATAGCTCTTTGAGGTCCATGTACATCTTGGTACCTCCTGGATGAATAGAATATGGTGTTGCATGTGCTTCCCGAAGTATCAACCCCTTGATCTCAGGTATATCGGGTACACAGATTCTGTTATTGAACCAGAGTGAGGTATACTCACCCAAACGGAATACTGATGGTTTTCCTTCCTCAATTCTATGAAGTTCTTCTACTATGAAAGGATCTTCATCTTGCCGACGGATGATTTCATTCCGAAGGTCACTGGGTCTTTCTTCCATTACCCTCAAGGTATTCAATGCCTCCATAGAGTTAACTTCCATTAGTTGGATTCCCAATCTTTCAAGATCTCTACTCAACTCCTTGGGCAAATCTTGATGTATTGGTTGGTTATCAGTGCTCTTCCGGCTTAAAGCATCAGCTACAACATTGGCCTTTCCAGGAGTATAATTGATTGTAAGATCATAGTCCTTGATCAACTCTAACCACCTTCTTTGCCTCATGTTCAACTCTTTCTGAGTAAAGAAGTCTTTGAGACTTTTGTGATCTGTGTAGAGCTCACACTTAGATCCATATAGAAATTGTCTCCATTGCTTTAATGCAAACACTACCGCTGCCAACTCCAAATCATGTGTTGGGTAATTAACTTCATGAGGTTTGAGCTGTCTCGAACCATAAGCTATCACTTTCCGGTCTTGCATGAGTACACAGCCTAATCCATTCTTGGATGCATCACAATATACTGTGTAGTCCTTGCCAGGTTCCGGCACTGCTAAAATTGGTGCAGTTGTTAACCGAGTCTTCAACTCTTGAAAACTTGCTTCACACTTGTCAGACCACTCAAAAGGAGTATTTTTCCTTAATAACTTGGTCATCGACCCTGCTATCTTGGAAAATCCCTCGATGAATCTTCGGTAATATCCGACCATTCCTAGGAAACCTCTGATTTCCTTGACATTAGTTGGTGATTTCCAGTCCAGAACTGACTGTACCTTGGCAGGATTAACTGCAATACCATCCTTGCTAATGACATGTCCAAGGAATTCCACTTGATCTAGCCAAAACTCACACTTGCTGAACTTGGCATAAAGTTGATGTTCCCTCAGAACTTGCAAGACTATCCTTAAATGCTTAGCATGTTCCTCCTTGTTCTTGGAATAAATCAAGATATCATCTATGAACACAATCACGAACTTGTCCAAATATGGCATGAAGATATTGTTCATCAAGTTCATGAAAATAGCTGGTGCATTGGTTAATCCAAAAGGAACAACCAAGTATTCATGATGTCCATACCTTTGATACAAATGCTGTCTTGGGAATATCCTCAGGCTTGATTTTGATTTGGTGATAACCTGACCTTAGATCAATCTTGGAGAATACTCCGGCTCCTTGAACTTGATCAAATAAATCTTGAATTCTGGGCAAAGGATACTTATTCTTGATAGTAACATGATTCAGATTTCTGAAATCTCCACACATTCTTCTACCTCCAGCTCGCTTATCCACAAAAATAACTGGTGATCCCCAGGGTGACACACTTTCTCGAATGGATCCTTTGCTCTCCAGTTCATCGAGCTGCTCCTTGAGTTCCTTCAACTCCTTAGGACCCATTTTATAAGGTGATTGAGCAATAGGTGCAGTACCTGGTATGAGATCGATAGTGAACTCAATCTCCGATCTGGTGGCATTCCAGGTAACTCTTGAGGATATACATCCGGAAACTCATTCACTACTGAGATGTCTTCCAGTTTGGCCTCTTTCAGTGAGTTGAGTTGGATACCAACCTCTACATGAGTATGTTTATCCGCTTGATAAGTGATTCTACCTCCTCTGGGCTTCCTGATGGAAACTGTCTTCTCTTCATAGTCAATTTGAGCTCCATGTTCTGTCATCCAGTCCATTCCCAGAACAACTTCTATGTTCTTCAGTGGTAGTACAAAAAAATCCGCGTAATATGGACAATCACAGATCGTAATGACATGTTCTTGCTTCACTTGGGATACTAACAACGTTCCCCCCACCGTAACAACACTGATAGGGCGTTCTAACGGCGCACATCTTATCCCATATTTCTCAACAAAATGACTGGAGATGAATGAAGTGGTGGCACCGGTATCAAAAAGAACTTTGCCATAGTGGGTAAGAATGCTTAGCGTACCTAGTACCGTTGTCTCTGAGTTGTCAGCCTCCTCCAAAGAGGTGCAGTGGAGCCTTCCAAATGGCCTTCGCCTATTGCCATTGTTGTTCTTTCCACTGTTTCCCGCTCCAGCTGAGAATCCGCCGCCTCCTCCAGGTCTACCTCCACCTTTGTCTCCAACAGGTCTTATTAGGACACTCAGGTTTGATGTGCCCTTCTTGTCCACACCCAAAGCATATGATCTTGGGCTTCCGACATTCACTCTTGACATGACCAGGGAGTCCACAGCCATGACATATTATTTGGCTCCTTGGGTTGGTTGGTCCACGATTCATCGAGGTACCTCCCCTCTGCAGTCGGGGCTTGAAACTCCGATTTGGTGTAGACCTATTTGGTTGAAACTTCTAAGCCTCCGTTTTTGCCTTTTTCATCCTGCTCACTTGAACTAGCTTGTAGTCATTCTCCCAAGTAATGGCAGAATTCATCAGTTCCTGGAAGTTCTTGGGCTTGGTCATATTCAATTGCATTGCTGCATAAGGATCCAATCCTCTCAGAAATCTCTTCACTCTCTTTGCGTTGGTGTTCACCTCATCTGACGCATAACGAGATAGTTTACTGAATTCTTTGAGATACTTGGTCATTGGGTTATTACCTTGCTAGAGATCCTCAAACTCCCTCCGCTTCAACTCCATGATGCTTTCAGGTACATGGTACTCTCTAAACTTTTCCATTAACTCCTTCCAGGTAAATACCTTTTCTGGCGGCTGCATAGCCACCTCATTGTCCCACCAAGATGTTGCTGGCCCAGAAAGAAGATGTGTTGCATAACGCACATGTTCCTCGTCACTGGCACCAACTACCTTTAGCTTCCTTTCAGTATCAGTTAACCAGTCCTCTGCATCCATTGGTTCAGGTGCAGTAGCGAAAGGTAAAGGTTTGGTATTCAGGAAATCAGACAAACTTGCTCCTTTGATGTCAGTAGTCCTTGCATTTCCCATCTGGCCCATCAGCTCTTGCATGAACTTGTTCTGGGATTCTTGCATAAACTGCATGTACTGCATGAAGTTCAATTCCGCCAACGGCCTCAATGGTGGTGGGTATCTCCCCGCTCGCATCATGTTTTGCCTTCTCCTTGTTCTCGCGCTCCACGCGTGCCTCCTCAGTTTCGTCGTTTCTACCCGTATCCATTTCCCCTAGTCCTGCAACATGACGTGAATAAACTCATAGTTACACCATGCCCATGCTTTCTGAGCCTCACTTCACGTGAAACACTAGTCAAACAATGGAAATCAAAATCCAAATCCAAATAAAAACCAGAAGTATTAAACATATTATACATACATAACTATATCATCTGTTACATTACCCTCACTAGCGGTGAGTTACACACATATGTCATATAAAAGTACTACTGGGTCTCACAAGCTCTCTGACCCTTATTTATATTACAAACTCTCAAACTCACACATAGTACACTACCAAACTATCACACTAGTACAGTCCTCCCGTCCAGTCCTCCGTCGCTCCACTGCAACGCTACTCGCAATACATGCCAGGAATCCACCCGTGCTGGCGTGAAGTCCTGCGCACTGCCTCTGGAACATAGGGCCTCCCGGATGGGATCTAGTCCGAGTCTGAAGTCTCTGTGACTGAAGTGTCACTCAGGAAAAGTCCCTCTATCCCATAGTAGGTCTCCATATACTCGCTCGCCCGCTCAGCACTCATAGGCTGTGAAGGTCCTGCCTCTCCAAAGCAAGTAGTAGTGGTACACCGAGAGTGATCAAAGTGTGTGTCTTGTGCTGGCTGTGCCTCCATCAGCTCCACCTCCATCTGCTCCTCCTCCATCGGCTCCTCATCATCGAACGGTAGGTTAGGAAACACATCATCCTGTGCCTCCATCGGCTCCTCCTCATCAGATGATATGCTAAAGACCTCATGATCCATACCGTCAGATGCAAATCCGGCTACTCCAATGGGATCAGAATAAACTATGTCATCATCTATGTCGTAACATGGATTAGGATTCTGACTGATACCAGGTGTCGTGAGTTTGTCACGTCAGGTGTCATAGATGACTTCGTAGGTGTGGGATTATGCGAGTCAAGCATCTCCGAGCTTGGGATCGCAGGAACAAAGATCAACACAGATTTACCCAGGTTCGGCCCCCTCAATGTGAGGTAAAAGACCTACTTCCTGCCTACCCTAGATTGGTATTGATATGATAATCGAGGTGTTACAATGGAGGCGATCCGATCTGGTACTCGCCGTATGAACTAGGGTTTTGGGCTTGATAGCCCTCCCTCTCTAAGTCCTGCGAGTCCTCTTTATATACACAGAGGCTCGTCAGGTTACAAGAGTTCTACACGAAGCCTGATTGTCTTTCTTGTCTTCCAAGGCAAGTTTGCACCGACCTTCTGGAACTTTCCTTTATCGAGTCGCGATGCGAGATTGGCCCATCTTTCACGTGGCCCAATAATGATAGCGCAGCCTTAAGTCGCGGGTTAATCATTCCCCCGACATTAGCCCCCAAGCGTGGCCTGAACTTCATAGTATTTCTTGATCTTGAATGTTTAGGCCGCGCTTTTCCTTGTTTCGCGACTTATAATTGTGCAGGATTGGCCTTGACTCGCACCTGGAAGATCATCTGACTTCGTGAGCTTCTTTGTTAGAGTAGCCTGATAGCTTCAGAACTTGATGACGATCCATCTTCAAATTTTTGATGATAATATGATGTAGCCCCCAAGGATTGAGAGGATGTAACGTGGTAATCATCTCAATTCTTCTCAGAGAATTCTGAAGGTCATCACCTGTAACTTGATATCATGAATAAAACAATTGTTAAGATACAAGTAATTGTAATTGGTGTTGCCGTACTATAAGCAGTACATCGACCTCTAGTTAGGCCATCTGAATCCTTAAGTGGGCACTCGCGCGACTCAGTATTTCCTAGGAACATGTGTGTTCAGGGTCGAGAGCGGCCATGATAGGCAATCAAGCTCGATTGACGCCACACCCCAGTACTTTGGCCACATAATGCGAGTAGCAATCCAACTTAAGGTAAATTTGATAATTGCCAATAAATGGCTGTTTCAGGGTAACAAAGACCCCAAGAAACATAATGATATTGCCATGATAGGCTAAGCTATGATAAGCTTTGATTATGATGACACATAAGGTCGCGCCTTGGTGGCAACCGAGTGTTATACATAGGGTTGGATCGCGCGTAGGTGGCGATCCATGGTGATACATGGGGTCGGTCGCGCCTAGGTGGCGACCAGAGATGATACAAAGTTTACGGCCGCGCCTAGGTGGCAGCCGGTTTCTGATACAAGGGTCGATCGCGCCTGGGTGGCGATCAGATGTTGCATAGGTCGCGCCTAGGTGGCGACCAAAGTTGAAGTTCTAGCCCTGAGTGGCTGTGATGATACTCAGCTATAAAGCTGGAAAGGATGATGCTTGGCTCTGATTAGCCTTTTCTTATGTATAGTACGGTCGCAGGTGTGCGACGTTCCAAGGGCGAGGTGCCTCGAGACGATCCTCGAAATCATGGCGTTCGCTGCTTTCTTCCCTTACATCCAGCAGATAGTACGACCCATTGTTTAGCTTCTTGCTGATGATGTAGGGTCCTTCCCATGGAGAGGACAGCTTATGCATTCCCTTGTGATCTTGTTTAAGTCGCAGTACTAGGTCGCCTTCTTGAAAGGTGCGGGTTTTGATGCGTCTGGCATGATAGCGTCGCAAGTCTTGTTGATATACCGCTGACCTTGATGCTGCCAAGTCTCTAACCTCTTCTAATGTGTCCACCGAGTCTTGCCGAGCTATCTCATTATCTGTCTCGATGTAAGCCGCAACTCTTGGTGAATCATGTATGATGTCGCTGGGCATGACTGCTTCTGCTCCATAGACCATGAAATATGGTGTAAATCCTGTGGATCTGTTAGGGGTTGTTCTTAAGCTCCACAGTACTGCTGGCAATTCTTCCACCCAACATCCTGGAGATGCTTCGACCTTTTCAATAAGGCGCGGCTTAATTCCATGGAGAATTTCCTGGTTAGCTCGCTCAGCTTGTCCATTGCTCTGCGGGTGTGCTACTGACGTGAGGTCCAATCTTATCCCATTGTCTGCGCAAAATATCTGTGTAGCCCCTTCAGAGGTGTTGCTCCCATTGTCTGTAATGATACTATGGGGGTACCGAAGCGGAATATGACCTTCTTCAAGAACTTGACTGCTGTTTCAGCCTCGCAATCTCCCACAGGTTCTGCTTCTATCCACTTTGTGAATTTGTCCACCATGACCAGAGGTGAGTTTTTCCGTTTGAAGACCGTCTGAAGGCCCTACCATGTCAAAACCCCATACGGCAAAAGGCCATGTGATGGGTATTGTGCGAAGTGCTTGAGCTGGCATATGATCTTGCCTAGCGTATCTTTGACATCCATCGCACACTCTGACAATTTGCTCTGCATCTGCTAATGCTGTTAACCAGAAGAATCCATGTCGGAACGCCTTTGCCACCAAAGATCTTGACGAAGCATGATGGCCACAATCGCCTGAATGAATTTCGTGCAAGATTTTTCGTCCCTCTTCTGGTGAGACACATCTTTGGAATGCTCCTGACACGCTGCGCTTGTATAATTCGTTGTTGATGATTGTATAGGCCTTTGATCGTCGTATGATTTTGCGCGCCTCAATTCATCGTCTGGCAGCACTCCGCGACTTAAATATGCCATGTATGGCTCTGTCCATCCTGGCTGTTCATGCAGGGCTGCGACTAAAGTTGAATCATCCTCTGGCTCTGCAATGTCAATCTCTGCTGGAGGTTTGACTGATGGATTGTGCAGTTCATCCAGGAAAACATTGGGTGGGACTGACTGTCTGTTGGATCCAAGCCGAGACAGGGCATCTGCAGCTTCGTTTTGTCTCCGATCAATATGTTCAACTTGGTATCCAGTGAAATGTCCAGCAATTCTGTCCACCTCTCTTCTATATGCAGCCATGTTCGCATCCTTGCTGTCCCACGTTCCAGAGACCTGCTGTGCCACCAAGTCTGAATCGCCAAAACAGCGTATGCGACTGATGTTCATCTCCTTTGCTATACGTAGACCATGAAGCAGTGCCTCGTACTCCGCCACGTTATTTGTGCAGTTGAAGTGTATCTGTAGCACATACCGCAGCTTGTCTCCCTTGGGAGATGTTAGAACAACTCCAGCCCCCGAGCCTTGCAACTGTCTTGACCCATCAAAATGCATGGTCCAGTATTTGGTTTCTGCCATGCTAGGAGCGACTTGGATTTCTGTCCAATCGTTAATAAAATCTGCAAGGGCTTGCGACTTAATTGATGTGCGCGGCTCGTAGCTGATGTGATGTGGTCCCAACTCGATCGCCCACTTAGCGACTCTTCCAGTAGCTTCTCGATTACGATGATATCTGCCAATGGTGCTGAACTAACCACAGTTATTGGATGTTCTTGGAAGTAGTGCTTCAGCTTGCGACTCGCCATGAACACTCCAAACACCAACTTCTGCCACTGTGGGTAACGCTGTTTGGAAGCTGTGAGGACTTCGCTCACGTAATATACTGGTCTCTGGACAGGGTATTCCTTTCCTGTTCTTGTCTCTCCACAACCATGACAGCGCTCACAGCACGGGAATTTGCCGCTATGTATAGTAGCATGGCTCTTTATCCTTTGGAGCCGCCAGAACTGGAGCATTTGTCAATTGATTTTCAAGGCTGTCAGAGCTTCGTCGGCCTCTGCGTCCCAAACGAAGGTGTCTGATTTTTTCAACAGTCTGTACAAAGGTAGTGCTTTCTCTCCCAATCTTGATATAAAGCGACTCAAAGCTGCTACGCAACCGGTAAGTCGCTGCACATCTTTTATCTTTTCTGGTTTTGGAGATCCATCACGGCCTTTATCTTGTCAGGGTTGGCCTCAATGCCTCTTTCTGATACTATGAATCCCAATAGCTTTCCTGCTGGTACTCCGAAGACGCACTTTGTGGGGTTGAGCTTCATGTTGTATTTTCTGAGATTTGTGAATGTCTCTGCCAGATCACTAATAAGATCCTGGCTAACTTGCGACTTAACCACAATATCATCCACGTAGGCGTGAACGTTGCGACCTATTTGCTCATGTAGACAATTCTGAATGCATCTTTGGTAAGTCGCACCTGCGTTCTTCAACCCAAAGGGCATGCTGACATAACAAAAAGCTCCAAAGGGTGTGATGAAGGACGTCTTTTCTTGGTCCTCCCTCTTCATCTTGATTTGATGGTAGCCTGAATAGGCGTCCAAAAAGCATAACAGCTCGCACCCAGCAGTTGAATCAATTACTTGGTCGATTCGGCAAAGCAAATGGATCCTTTGGACAAGCTTTGTTAAGACTGGTGTAATCAACGCACATTCGCCACGTACCGTTCTTTTTCATAACCAATACTGGGTTTGCCACCCATTCCGGATGGTATACCTCCGTGATGAATCCTGCAGCCAGCAAGCGAGCTATTTCCTCTCCTATTGCCTTTCTCCTATCATCGTGGAAACGCCGTAGTGGCTGCTTCACTGGTTTAGCCGCAGGGTTCACTTTGAGGCTATGTTCTGCTAATTCTCTTGGTACCCCTGGCATATCTGACGGCTTCCATGCGAAGATGTCCTTATTTTCCTGGAGAAAAGCGACGAGGGCCTTCTCCTGCTCTTCTTCCATGTGTGCTCCAATGCTGGTTTGCTTGGATGAGTCGCCAGGAACAAGATTTATCTGCTTAGTGTCCTGGGCCGCTTTGAATTTCATTGGTGGCTCGGCAGATGGCGTGGTAACTACACTCATGTCGTTTGGGTCCACCTGCGACTTATAACCTTTTAGCTCTTCCGCGGCACAGGCGGATTCTGCGAAGGCCGCATCTCCCTTTTCACATTCTATCGCTTTTTCTCTATCTCCGTACACTGTGATGACCCCTTTTGGTCCTGGTATCTTCAACTGTAGGTACACGTAGCATGGCCTGGCCATAAACTTAGCAAAGGCCGTTCTTCCAAACAAGGCGTGATATGGGCTTTGGAATTTTACCACTTCGAAGCATAGGAATTCGCTTCTAAAGTTCTCTTCTGTCCAAAAGTTACCCCTAGGGTTATTTTCCCCGCTGGCGTGCGGACCTTCCTGGGACAATGCCGTGAAATACTGTTGACGTGGGCTGCAGGCTGGAATCCTTGAGTCCTAGACGCTGGAACGTATCGTAGTACAAGATATTAATGCTGCTTCCTCCATCCATAAGCACTTTGGTCAGCTTGTATCCTGCAACGTACGGTGCCACAACCAGTGCCAACTTGCCAGGTTCCCGTACTTGTGGCGGGTGATCGTCGCGACTCCAGGTTACGCGTATTCTGACCACCTTAACCAATTGGGTGTTGCTGGTATCACGGCGTTCACCTGCTGACTTCTGCGGCTCAATTTCTCTTCCCTTTTGGAGGTATCGATAACTATTGTGTGATACTGCCCGTTTGCCTGGGGTTACTCGCGCCGTGCTGCCCAATATTTGTGTTATGAGCCGCACTAGGGTTTCCTTCATGGAATTCCCCCCGTTGTGTTGGCTCTCTTCTTTCCACTTCTTGTAATAGTGGCATTGCGCCTTGGTATGGTCCGCTGGCCGTCCATCACCTGTCGCATGAAGGTCGCATGGCCGGTTAAAACTTCTTGCATATTGATTGGACGGGAGCCGTATCCTCGACCCCTTCCACGCTGGCCTCTGAATCCTCCACGCGTATTGGCGACGAGCCCTGAGTGACCATCTTCGTTTTTGCGTTTGTTTTGATTCGCGTTGTTGTGGCTTGTTTGCTGCTGCTGGGGCTTGTTGGAGTTTTTCTTTCCTTTGGCAGCAACCTCCTCTTCTTCTCCGTCTGACGCGTCTCTGGTTTTATCTGAGCGGCATATTTGTTAGCCGCAGCCATCACCTCGCTGAGGCTCTTGACTTTATCCTTCATGCGACCCAGCTTATGAATCAGCGGCTCAAACTTGCAGTTTTTCTCCATTACCAGGACGGCTGAGCTTGGTGGTATATTATCTGAGGAGTGTATTATTTCTGCCACCCTTTTCATCCAATGGCGACTTGACTCGCCTTCCTTCTGGACACAACGCTCTAGATCTTCTATATTGCAGAGTCGTTTGCAAGTTCCTTGGAAGTTCTTAACGAAGGCATCCTTCAGTTCCTCCCAAGTATTTATAGAGTTGGGAGGCAAATTTTGCAGCCATATGTGCGCTGCACCTTCTAGCATCATGTTGAGGTACCTTGCACATATTTCCTCTGAGGCGTTCAAAATGCTCATCCCCATCTCGTAATTGTTCAGCCAGGTGGTTGGATCCATGCTGGCGTTGTAGTTTGCCACCTTGCGTGGCCCTTTGAAATCTTCAGGAAAAGGTTCCGATCTGATCCTTTCAGTGAAACACGCCGGTCCCTTGAGTCGCGAGGACAGGGCTGTGGGCGCGCCCGCGGGGTTATCTGTGGGCCGCGTTTGCACCACTGGCATATTCGCCTGCGCTTCTGCGACTTGCTCCTGCTGCCTCTGTGCGACTCCTGATACGTTCTCTGGTGGCCTGCTTTGGACGCTTCTTTCTGCTGCAATCCTGTGATTGGCTGGTATGAGGGGCAGCTGTGCTTCGGCTTCCGCCCTATTGGCTTGTTGCAGGACTGCCGTACTTAGCATCTGAATCGCGCGCCGCGTCTCAGCATTGACCGGGTCGTCGCCTGTTGGTACCCTTCCTTCCGCAGTCGTCTGGATTCCCGTTCCCGCGGCTGGAGTGAGTGGGATTTCCACTATTGGTTGAGTCACGCGCAGTTGTGTTTACGGGTCAACCTGTCGTTGAGTCGTAGCCAGCGCGGCTACTCTCTGCCGCTCCTGTTGGATTCCTTGATTTATCTGATCGAGCCTGCGGCGCTCCTCTTCCATCCTTCGAACCTCATACGGAGCTCGGCTCTGGCGGCCTCAATTTCAGTCGCACGGAGGGTGGCGTTCGCGGCTGACACGGGGACAAGAAGTGGGTTGCTTGGGGGTGCCGATGCCTCGGCTTCTCCAGTAGTTCCTGATGTGCCTGCTCCTCCGGTCGTGTAGACTGCGACTCGCGCCGTCTCTCGATCTGGTGATAATGCGACTTCTGGTGGGTAACCCCAGCAACTTTCTTCAAAGGCAGGTATAATGAACCCAAACTCTTGCGAGTCCATGCTTTCGACGGATTCTTCCCCATCATCGGCGACTTCTTTTACTGAATCACCTTTTTGGACCGGGCTAACAGATCTGCCACCGATGAAGCCGACGAAGATGTTGATGGATCCAAACGGGATAACGTGGCCGGTCTCCAAGTAATCTGCTTCCGGCCCCCAGCTTGAATCGTCGATGAGGGGTGTGCCATTGACCGCGATGATACGGCCAACAACAAGATCTTCAGCTCCCTTCATGGATCCTGCGCGGAACGTGACGCTCTTGACCGTAGGCCCCACGGTGGGCGCCAACTGTCGTGGGTTTGTCACGTCAGGTGTCATAGATGACTTCGTAGGTGTGGGATTACGCGAATCAAGCATCTCCGAGCTTGGGATCGCAGGAACAAAGATCAACACAGATTTACCCAGGTTCGGCCCCCTCGATGTGAGGTAAAAGACCTACTTCCTGCCTACCCTAGATTGGTATTGATATGATAATCGAGGTGTTACAATGGAGGCGATCCGATCTGGTACTCGCCGTATGAACTAGGGTTTTTGGGCTTGATAGCCCTCCCCCTCGTCTAAGTCCTGCTAGTCCTCTTTATATACACAGAGGCTCGTCAGGTTACAAGAGTTCTACACGAAGCCTGATTGTCTTTCTTGTCTTCCAAGGCAAGTTTGCACCGACCTTCTGGAACTTTCCTTTATCGAGTCGCGATGCGAGATTGGCCCATCTTTCACGTGGCCCAATAATGATAGGGCAGCCTTAAGTCGCGGGTTAATCATTCCCCCGACACCAGGATTCCAATCATACCTCCATCCATCAGAGTTCTCCATAGGCATCTCCGAACTCGAGAATCCATGTGAAGGGTGTGACTCTGGCTCGCTAGGCTCTATGATAGGATAGTGTATAGGCTCTGGAGTCGGTGAGTATCTAGATGGTCTAGGATAGTGTGGCTGCCTAGAAGTGCCCACTCCTGGTGAACTAGGTGCTCCACCGGCTTCCTTGGCTATCTCCTTTCCTAGCTTCTTTGCTCTATGAGGATCCGCGAGTTCCTCAAGCATCACATCTTTATCCTCCAGGATGACTCGGTGTGTGTTGTACAGTGATCCTACCAAACTGCGGTAACGATCCAACAACCTAGAAGCCAATTCGGGCTTATTCTTGACTAAGACTGAGTGATCTAGTGGCAACTCCGTAGTCAAGCTGTCGTGAGGAATAGCAGTAAAGCTGGTACCTGACAACTGGTCTGCCTTGTACTCTATAATAGTAGCGATTGCTTCCACCAAGGCCTCATTATATGCGGCTGTCTGATTACGACCCTCACCCCGAGGCATTGTCAGATGTGGCGTCAGCTCCCTCGGTATCAGGATAAGCACCCGATACTTCACTACAACACCCCCATCCTTATCAGTTATGGTATGGACTGGGATATTAGTATCATAGCCAAACGCTCGTAGTAGTGCTCGCAACTATCCAGTCAACGCCCCATCATAGTCATCTAGCCTCTCGTGCAGTGACCAAACCGTCCTTTCAGGTTCCCCTTGCGCCATCGCAACTGTTCATAAGAAATATATATACGTTAATATCGCATCATAATAAAGAACTGTAACACTAAAGATATGACAATGTTATTCTCAAGTGAATATTCATCATACTTCTAGCGAACTCTTTACCGTTGCCCCATATACCAACAGGTTCTATCCCTTTACTAGGATTCCAACCTAAGGTCAAAACAATTGCTCTGATACCAACTGCGGTGACCCAGCATACCACTGCATGTTGTAGTACGCAAGTCGTTGACATAACACTTACAGACCACCGTTCCGCAAATATTACATCCCTCAGAGTGGTACAACAGAAACAGTGCGGGTCCAAATATCATACAACCATTTATTACAAAACCAAATCGTGCTTAAAAGAGATGATTCCAACAAGTGGCCACCTCATACTTAGTGTGATACAAATCCAACAAGAAGCAAATTAGTGCGTACACGAGAACTCAGCAGCTTATTAGTAAAGTTCGAGCTGCTCGATTCAACCGTGCTTATATATATTACTACTAGTCTTAGCTAACTTCACTCGGACTCCTCATCATTGTCGGCTCCATAGCGGATGATGTAATCCACTCCTTCAACTCCGCCTGAGAGGTCTGGTTCTTCATAGTAAATGTTCTCCTGGCCTCCCATGATGTTCAGCGTTGCGTCGTCCAAGTCTTCACAGTCTAAGCAGGGGATTCAAAAAGAAGGAATGAGTAACCAGCGTTACTCAGCAAGTTCCTGTATATGGTGGAAAGTTTTATGCACTAACTACAGCCTTAGACTCTAAAGAGTCGTAAGCTAATGCAGTTGTCTTTTGCAAACATTTCTTCAAAAGATTGCTTTTATTCTGAAAACTATGCCCGCCAACTATTCACAGGTGCTAGAACTTCATGGAGTCCCTTTCCTGCATCGTTCGCATCTCCTTCCCGGAACAAGGAGCAACATGTCACACTTTTTTACACTTTGCAGAGGTGTGTTGCTTTACCCATAAGAGATCAAGATCATGTTGCACAACCAGGCGTACTTTCCTGTCCACACTTCCTTGGTGTGGGGCCCGATTGATGATCCAAGCCATTCGCCGTGCTTCTCCACCAACCCCGCATGCCCACCCTTTTGTAGGTATGTCCTCCCCTATATCTGATGATAGACCGATCCGGACCTATAGTCCTCCCCTATACCATGCAGATAGACCGTTCCAGACAACCCCTACAATCCATCATAGACCCCAGAAACCGTGGGAATTAAGGGATCCCACCCATGTGCATGTAGTACCGCAAGATCTATAGCCTACGAAAATGACAGTCCGTTGACATGCGAAAGAAAGAAGATCACAGATGACTTCCCCGTCCCATTCAAGTCTTATGGTTAACGCGTCATTTACGGTGCAAGAACACTGACGGCATTGTTTGTTAAGTCCTAGGTAATACTTTCCCGTGCAAATGGAACCTCCACCAACCACATCATACCATGGTTCCATCTGCCAGCCACAATAGAATATCCACACTTAGGTAGACAATCAAATAGTCATATTATTGTGAAGATAGGGTTTTATGCCTTTTCTTTCGAGTAGAGATGATAGTATATAAGGATTTTACAAATAGTTTCTTAACAAATATTCCAACGGATATGAGCAAGTAATGAACTTGCCTTGTGACTGAAAGGTAGTGGAGTCTGATGTCGGACGTGGCTCTTGACTTCCTTGTTCTCCAAAATACCATCATTGTCTGGTAAGGACGATGTTTAAAGAAGCAAATGATGCCATTATGCATAAGAATGCAATGCATTAAGTTTCTTTAGTGTGTTATAACAATCTTTGTGAACTTAGGTAATTTGGAGGTTTTTAATAATATTTGTCTTTTTAAATTATTTTAAGACATTAAAAGAAATTCTTTATTTATTAAGTGATAATCAAATATTTGTTTAAAAATAGAAGAATTTGTTTTTAACAAGTGATAAACACAAATGAGTAAATTCTAAATTTAATTTGATGTTAATTGAATTTTATAATTTTTAGAAATATCCTTTCAATATAATTAGATTTTGTAAATAAAATATTTTATAATCCAAGTAAATGAATTTAATTTAAGTATTACTTTGTTTTAAGCTTTGAAAATATTTTTGGGTAAATTATTTGTTTTACAGATTAATATTTGTATCTGTTGTTGAATTAATGATTTAAGTCAAATTTGATTAAATTTGCTGGTAAAATTACCAGTTTACCCCTGGCTCTAGTGGGTTGAACCCAACCCAAAACCAGGGTCTGGCTCGAGTCGGTCAACCGACCGAGCCCACTCGTGCTCTCCTCTCTCCTCTCACTCCATGTCGCCGCCGCCGTCGCCGTGTGATTCCGGCGAGCTCCGGCCATCTCCGCCACCGTGCTGAGGCGCGGTCGACGCGCCCCGCGGTCCTCTCCACTCCTACCCCGGCGATTCAATCCTCCTCGTCTGATGCAGCCGTGCACGACCCCAACCCGATTTGGGGTTTCGGCCGTGTTCATTGCTCCGTCGAGCTCGTGCTTGCTCCTGCATCGCCATGGCTGGGTGCAGGAATCCTCTCCTGTGCCGCCATGGTGGTGATGGTGTAGGATGCGTCCCCGTGGCCCCTTCTCCTCTGGCCACACAGGCACTGCCCCGTCGCCACCGGTATAACCTCTCTTTCCTCTCCTTTCTTCTTCCTCTACTATTCTCTTCCCTCTCTAGGCCAAAGGCCTTGCTCTGTGATGTGCAGCAATGAAGATGCTAGGGTTTTCTGCCCCCTGTAGGTGTTGTGGCTGTGTTGCCAACCATTGTTCAGTGCTTGTGTTGAAGTTGTGGTCCAATTGGTGTTATTCTGAACCTTTGGTTCAAAAGTATGCCTCTGATTATTTTGTTCTTCTCATTTTGTGCTCTATTAGTGCCCTGTGCTAGTGTAATCTAGTTTCTTCAGCTAAATTAGTTAGCTCAACTTGCTGTGAAGCCTCATTTTGAGTTACATAGAAGCTTCTTGATATATTTAGCTTGGGCAAATTTGATTATACTACTCAGTGGTGCTTTTAGTGCATAGGTGTGTTTGTGGTGCCTCTCCCCATGTGGGTTTTGTGCCCAGCAACCAATACTGGATCTGTGCTTCACAAACAGAAGTGAAAAGCAATATTTGCTTAAGCTTTTGCTCAGAATTTGGTGGATTTATGTCCCTTGCCCATGATGCATAGGCTGAGGCCCCATTTAAATAAGAACATATGTTGTTCTTTGATTAGAATCCCTTGTGATGAACTAGCATAGCATTACTATGCTAATCTGAGGGAAAATACTTCACCACACCCATGTGCATCTAGCAGATCATATTGCTAGGGAAATAGAAATTCAACCTGCTATCTGGTGTGATGATGATGTGGCTGTGGTGTTTGTGGTTCTTGTGGATTTCTTGATCAACAAATCTTGTGGATCTCCTCCTTGCTCTCCTTGCTGGCCTGCTCCTCCAGCTCCAGATGCTCCCCTTGAGCTTCTGGCCTCCCCTCCTTGCTCCTGTGCTCCTTGCTTCCTCTATCCCATCTTGCTCTTGCTTTTGGCAAGGATTCAGTGGTGATTTCTGGTTGTAGTGAGTGATTTGTGGTGATTTGAGTTCAAAACAGTGATGAACTCGAGCTGTGCTGGTTTGTGAGTGAAAATGAGCTTTACTCCTTGCTTGCTACGACTGCCCCTAGCTCTTATCCTTCCCTGGGAGTGTTTCACTGTGCTGGTGACAGCCAACCCGTGCATGACGATTGTGCTGTGTGTTTACCTGCTTACTTGGTTCAGTGAATTGGCTACGGCTGGTTTGAGATTATCCCCAGGTTTTGCATTCTTTTCACTAGCCAAGTGGATTTGTCGCCTATGATGTTGCCCTGAGGCAAACTTTACTGATTAAGAACAGATATTTCACTATGTTGCCTAAATAACTCGATGATGTAATTAGTAGTGCACCTCACTACTAAACTGAGAGTAGCACTAACCCCTAATCCCCATTTTATATTTGTATCAGTTTTCTTATTTATTGTGAAGGGAACAAGATGGAAATAAAGATAAAAAAGAAGATGAAGAATTACAAGACATTTTAGTTATAGGAAACAAATGTAATTTTCTTTTTGTATTTCAGTTTGCTGTAAATAATTTGTAAAGACAATGTAATGTTGTATCCAATCAATAAAATTATTCTTTTTATTTACTTATACATTGTATATATTACTTTATTGTTTCCATTTGAATTACTTTATAAATTCAATTTATTTAAATATTGAAATTGAATTTCAAAATTCCCACAACAAGTAACTTACCTAGAGGTCATGTCAAAATTTACCTACACTCACCTAAAATGAACTAAACCTAATTCATGAAGATGAATGAACTCCGATCACTCCAGGGTTTTTAATTTGCGAAATTTTATTCAGGTTTTCAGATGCATGCATGCAGATGCACAAATTCCTATTTCTACCCTTCGTTAATTCGTAAACGCTGGGGTATTACAGGGGGGGGGGGTGAATAGGTGCTACTCCAAATTTTAGTCTTTTTCAATTTAGGCTTGACACAAAAGGTAAATTCTCTGGATATGCAACTACGGTGAATTTACCTATATGACAAGCTAGCAACTAAGCACGATAAAGTAAAGGCGGTAAACAAGGATAGAGGTAACCGAAGTGAAAGCACGCCGAGACACGGATGTATTCCCGAGTTCCTCCTTTTTAGGGGAGTACGTCTCGTTGGAGAGGTGTGAACCAACACAATGGTTCAACAGCCACAAAGGCTTCACCCTCTTCTCCGGTGAACCGCACCACAAAGGATTGGTTCACTTCAACTATCGGAAACCTTCAAGGCGGAGTCTGGAGCCTTTACAACAACGATTTGGGGCACAACCCACAAAGGATTGGGGGCTCCCAAACAGCTACAATATGTCACAAAGACAATCAAGTAAGTACAACAATGGGCTAGGTTTTCCTAGTGGAAACCCTAGCAAATGGTCTCTCAAGTGAATGAGGGGGGAAATGAAGAACGGCTTGGTGAAGATGTAGATCGGGGCCTTGTCCTTCAATCCTCCAAAGATCAACGAGTTTGGGTGGAGGGATTGGGAGATCTAGCAAATCTTGAGCTTGCAATAATGGTGGACTTCAATTCTGGGCGAGCTAGCTGGCTGGAGGTAGGTGGAGGGGTATTTATACCCCTCCCAGAAATGTAGCCGTTGCAGTCCACTTACACCGGAGACTCCGGTCTGGAAAAGCCAGAGACTCCGGCCTGGAGACTCCGGACCCCTATACAGAGAGTGCCGCCCGGTTGCTCTCTTTTGCTCGAGACTCCGGCCTGGACAGTCTCCAGCAGATTTGCTATGCAGTAAGTTGATGCCATATGTCTATTTCTTTTGTTTTTCCTGCACCACTTATTATCACATTAGATACAACAATACTAGGGTTGTCACCTAACACACAAAACATGTGGGGATACAAAATATGTTCTTTCAGCCGTGAATCCTTCCACCTGGATCTTGAATCCCCGGTCTATATCATCGTATTAGAAAGCCACCAAGCCACCTGAGGCAGTCAGAGTCGGCAAGCAATCAAAGGCTGCCGAGATTGTTCTCCATGGTCTATATTATCCCTACTCCAGCGCAGTCGGTCTCCATGAGATAGAGCACTACTCCAGTTCTTCTCCTCTCCGCCACCATAGCGACTTGGAGAAGCACGCAACACAACACCTGCAAACGGAGCCCAACTGCCAACAACGGCCTTATTGACAGAGTAGCCTACAACACCTATCCTCACTGCCTCGCGACAAGGATAAACGCCACCAGCTTGTACCAATTCTGGCCAGAAAGAGCTAGCACCTTCATCCCTACATAAAGCCGACCACCGACATGGAGCCGAAACCTAACACAAAACCATCTACCATCATACCTGTACAGAAAAGATCGTGACGCCTTTCCTTAGACTCCTTCGGAGGAAGGCGCCGCCTTGGCAGGCATCAGGATGACTCGGCCTTGCAAAGGTCGCTCTCAAGGGGCGCAAGCGTATAAGCTTTAAGGGAATAAGAGAGAGCGTACTGACTTTCATCAAGCAGGCATCTCAAGCCTGTTAGAAGGGTGACCTAAGGGTGTACTAAGATTTTTTTTGGTAGAACCCAACATGCTTACTACAAAACTATCTTTTTTGGGAGATATTACCTGCAAGACACCTGCAACAACCCTATAGAGAATACAAGCCAACACCTAGTACTCCCGAGTCTACTGCTCACAAAGCGGGCACTCATGTCCTCGCTTTTCTAACTCATGAGCCAACATTATAAGCACCCTCACGATGGATGACCTAGATGAGGATCTTGCCGTCTTAAGTATTGTCTCGTGCCACGCACCACTCTTTCAAGATAAAGTTGTGCGTTTTTACTACACCCTCTGATTCAAAATAAGTGTCGCGGTTCTGAACTAGAGGGAGTAGGGTATTTTGTATTATATATTTTGTTAGAAATGAATTTTGTATTATATCTATGGGCTTATAAATTGGCCCTGCCTTTTCACACGCTCATCTTCCAAAGGTTAATAGTTCTAAAAAAACCTTCAAAAGGTCAATGTCAACTTGAGACTTAGATCCCAAATCGCCAGATCATCTTCTAAAATATCAACCACATCACGAGTAAGTGTTCCTTAAGAAAAGGTGAATCCATACCAAGCTCTCCCACTGTAACACCAAGGCTAATGTCCTCGATGGCCGCGTTGATGGGCTCTAGTTCTCAACTCTCACGTTGCAAAAATCAAGTGACGTTGACTTGCGAGTGAACACCAATTAGAGATTTTTCTTGGGTTAAATAATTTAATTTTCAAATATGATGCAATCTACATTGATATAAATTGTTTACACTGATATAAGCTGTTTTGGGAGAACCAAGATGTGACTGAATGATTAAGAGGCGGTTATATCCCACATCACCGAGCTTTAAGCTCAGTTTCGACTTTGATGTTATTCATGAAAGACATATTTTTTTGTGAGAGGCGACGTTCCCTTCAATAACGGGACGCATTTGATAATTTCGTCAATTTCAAGATCCGATCGCCGGCTCGATCTTTTGGAGGTGCTCATACGGGTAAGGTGTGCCATAGATGTGAGTGCGCGTCTGATTGTCTACGTGTGTGTTTAAAAAAAATGTTGATTTGGAATGTTATGCAATGAGCATACCTCTACGGAAATTAATCTCGTTGATGTCGTGCGCTCAAACTCGAGGCACGTTTTCTAACCAAGACAAATCTATATCAGGACGTTGCTTGATTTTGTTTCTCGACGCCAAAACGAGGAAATACGTGGAGCGGACACCCGGAATACGCAATAACGCCCACGGAATATGCTCCTGCAGACACCCGGAATATCCACCGGAATCGGAATGATGCCCGCGGCGGCGTGGGAAAGCGAACATTTCGCCGCTGCTCCGTCCGTCAGCGGCGGTGGCGTGTCTAAAAATATTCAAAATTTTCTTCCCACGACAACCAACCAACCACGAACCAGCCAGGCCAGCGCAAGTGGGAGAAATAAAAAGGCCAAAAAAAGAAGGAAGGAAGGGTGGACGGGCGCCAGCGCGCGTGCCAATGGCGCATCCGGCGACGACCCCCCGCGCGGCGTGCGCGTCGACGGCGGCACGGGCGGGAAGGCCGCGGGAGCTGCCGTTCGCGCTGCTGGCGGAGCGCGGGATGGTGGTCGGGGGCCACCGCGGGATGGGGATGAACGCGGTGGGGGCGCCGCCGGGGGCCAGGGTCGGCGCCGTGAGGGAGCGGGAGAACACGCTGCTCTCCTTCGGCCGCGCCGCCGAGCACGCCGCCGTCGCCTTCGTCGAGTTCGACGTCCAGGTATGTACTACGCATACAGCGAGCGTCCGCTCCCATTTCGAATCATTAGCTCGCAATTGGTACGGTCCCTAGCTGGTTCAAGCTTGGATTTGAAATTGGCGCGGCGTAATAACGAGCGGAATTGCTAGGCAGCGATGTTGATTGAGCAATGTGTGCTCTGCTCTGGTTGGTACAACCGTACAACTACTTTTGTTGGGATCCTCAAGGCAATTGTATCACCAGGACATGAATTGAAATCTGTCATAAACTCCTCCTAGTGTAATGTGTAATGCAGTCATGTTTGCAGTAGCCCCCAACAACGAGGCCTAAAATTCGAAGCCGGAGACGAGATCAGAACGAGCTTGCCGGCGGACCACTGCCGTCCCATTCTTTAAGCGCTGCCTAAGCTGATTGCATGGAACAAGCATCACTTAGCTGCTTCTTACTCCCTCCGTTCCATTTTAATTGACTCACATATATCTAGATATGTAAGTGCTCCATATCTAGATATATGTGAGTCAATTAAAATGGAACGGAGGGAGTAGATGCCAATGATCACCGCGAGGGTGCTTGGGGCTGATATTTCTAGTGCTAAAGTTTTGCATGGCAAGCTTATGAATTCCAAGTTACAGTTGCACTTGTATAGTTGTATTGACGAACTTTCGTAGAGCCGGGGGTGGCACAAATGTAAAAGCCGTATGATAGAAGTATTTGGTTTCATCTATTGTATCAATTATCAAGGAGTCATTCTCAGCTCAAAGTATTAGTAAAATCTTGCAATTGGCATTCTTGGAAGCATGCGTGCCAGCTAGGTCAATGAAAGCTTAACATTCTCTTTATTTTCAGTTTATTACAACCAATTAGTTCATTTGGAGTATGTATTCTGCATCTTCCTGACTATATCCATTTATCCCTTCCTTTTAGCTGACGACACTACCATTTTGACTTGCAGGTCACAAAAGATGGCTGCCCAGTTATCTTCCACGATGACTTTATCCTCACCCAAAAAACTGTATGTTCTTTTCATCCATTCATATTGCTCCATTTTTGTTTATCACTATCATATTCATTTATTGCCAAAGAAAACTCTCGAGTTAATCTGTTATAGTGGGCAAGTTGTGTAGGAGGCTTTATATGAAAGGCGTGTTACTGATCTTCTACTGGAAGAATTCCTTTCATACGGGGTACAAAAAGAATCCCACAAGGTGTTTTATTCCTTCTATCTGTTGGATTTTTTTCTGCATATTGTTCATTAGCGTGTGACCAAAACTCCATAGTTTTCACTTCCTTATCACCGTTCAGGTCTCGAAGCCCTTACTTAGACGGATGGAAGATGGCAGAGTCCTTACTTGGAACATAGAAGAAGATGATTCTCTCTGCACATTGCAGGAAGTCTTCGAACATGTCAGTCCCAATCTGGGATTTAACATCGAGCTAAAGTTTGATGACCACATTATCTATCCGAGTGATTCCCTTAGCTATGCTCTTCAAGCTGTACTGCAAGTATGAATTGTTGACCTTGTTCTATAAGATAATACCAATTAATTTGCGTACAACCATTTTTTGGTCACTGTGAGGTGATGATCATAACGTTGTAAATGGTCTTGTAGGTTGTTTTTCAGCATGCTGGCAACAGGCCAATATTTTTTTCAACATTCCAACCTGATGCGGCACGGATAGCACGGGAACTACAAAGCGTATATCCTGTCAGTATACCTTGAAACCTGTTTTCTTCGTATGTACTATTTTATTTGTTGAAAGTTTCCTCAACTCAGCCTCCTTCTGGCTCGCTATTAGTAATTTAGTATTACACCGATTACTTGTGTGACTCACCACAATGTAAATGAGAACACTTGAGACTGTAATATGTTAATATATCCGCACCATCACTCTGAACCTTTTATATTTCATTAGGTACTGTTCTTAACAGAAGGCGGAACAGCCAAATACAGTGATGCGAGAAGGAACTCCCTTGACGATGCTATCCGAGTATGCCAAGATTATGACTTGCATGGGGTCGTGTCAGAAGTGAGAGGGGTTCTGAAGAATCCCTCTGCAATCCTCAAAGCACAAGAATCCAACCTTGCACTTCTCACCTATGGGCAGCTCAAGTAAGCAGTGCATTTTTTTTAATCATGCATTCATATTTCTTGGATCTTTTGTCAGTTAGCCCTTGTTGTGTGCTCAGTAATCTTACAGATCTCCTGAATTTATTGTTGCATCTGCAGTAACGTGTGGGAGGCTGTTTACTTCCAGTATCTGATGGGTGTGAATGGTGTCATTGTTGATCTAGTTGAGGAGATCTCGATTGCTGTGGCAGATTTCAGCAAACCAGACCTCAGCCAGAGCATGTTCAGTAATAGTTCTGGCACAGGCGGAATGCATGAGGCCTTCTCCCAGCAGCAGCTGGGGTTCTTGCTCCGGCTTATACCTGAACTGATTCAGCAACCACACTGAAGGACGAATATAACACTAGTCTAGAAGATACATACTGGAGCATTGATGTTGCTGTCAATAGAGATGATTCCATAGCATGAAGATAATTTATCAGAAAATTATTCTGCATGTAATGTGATCAATATTGTTGCAAATGCGTGCAGAACAACTTTGTTAACCACAAAAACAACAATACAATGCCAGAATATTCTGAAAGCTTAATAGATTGTAGTTGAACTACAGTTCTTTACATTTTAACTCTATTACAAATCACCTAAACAATGGCCTAACGGCGACAAAGAGATTACACCAAGTCTGTGTCATGCCATAGAGGATAACTATGAAGATTAAGAAGCTTATCACTGGCATGTCATCCAAACCGGGACATAAACTCCCTGCTAACCCACCCGAGCTTCTTGGCGCTGAGCTCTGTCGATCCACGTGTTGCACTTTTGTTACAATGCCCATGACCGCAGCAACTGTCACACGAGAGCAACACATGCGCAGAAGAATGAACTTTTATTGTCCATGCCAAACTAACGCACTCACACTTTTGGAAGGGCTTCATGAGAGTTATGAATAATATTGTTCAGCTAGTACACTTTGTGTTGACGACTGTGAATTAGTTCAATTATGGGAGGCAAGTGGCTTGGGATATACCATTTTTAGTCTCGTATCCGCGACTTCTTATTATTGTTAGAAATATAAGCATGACATGGCCGCTGTTCTTGGGACAACAAACTTGTTAATATTATAGGCCAACGCTTGGCTGATTGAAGCTATAACTTGACCGACTAGTTTGAAAAAGATGGAAATGGTGCAGCATACGAGTTTTACGCGTAGAGGCCATCAGGTCACAGGTACACAATGGGTGGGGTTGTTTGTGGATTAGTAGGAGAAGAAACTTGAAACTTAGTCTACCTGAAGAAAATATGTGGCCCTGTGGTGCCTGATGCAAGACATGCAGTTGCTCATACTAGATGAAATCTACATGACATGCTTCTGGATCGCAATATCTTTCTTCTCTTAAGTCGTAAGGAACTCAGCATGTATGGTTCTGCTTCTGCATGCCCCACAGACATAAGCACTGGCTGTGTAAAATAACCACAATTCTATATGTGCACATGGGGCATGCATATTGCTCTTTGGCCCTTTACCGACCTGAACCGAAAACACTGACGCACCACCAACTCTTCCAATTCAAGAAAACATCTTTCATGCGACCCTTCTCCATCTATACCCGGACAGGAAAAAGGCTATCCTGCAGGTGACTCACTTCACATGTATGCTTGGTCAGCAAAGAAGAAAACAGGCGCTCATGCTCCTGCACTAATTTTCTCCCGCTCCTTCTAGCCATCAGAGAAAGATAAGTCCTCTCCTTGAGGAGTCATAGCCTCACCTCACAATAGCTGGAACTAGAAGAGACAAACCTATCATCGTCTGTCCTATCTGTTTTGCTTACTCTGGCCTACAATATGCATATGATCCCTTCGCAACCAGATTGTCGGTGACCTAACCACACTCTTATTGGCAGTTCCCCTTAATACAAAGGCAGCACCCTAATCTTTCTTATCAACCTTGCCTGAATTCTTGATGCGGTCTTGGCTTCTTTCAGCTATCAATTGTTTACTGCTAGCCATAGGCTCACTGTATGCAATATGTAGATTCATTAGAGATTGGGTAAGAGTGGAGGAGTTGCTTCGTTGACAAGGTCACCAGAGATTAGTCAGAGGCATGCACCCCCTCTCCAAAGGCATTGACAGTGGGCTGTACCTTGAGGGGCCTAAGAAAGCAACCTCAAAAGGGATTTGTATGGGCGTGGAGCATCATGCTTTGGAGGAAAATAATGGTATACAAAGTAGCTTTCATTCGCTGGGTGTTCAACTTTTTAGACGGAAGGCTCAAAATGAGCCCAGCTTTGAATTAACAAAACCAACAACCGGCTAAGAGTTGCAAGTGTTACAACAGCCTGCTGGGGTTGCCAGCTAAACATACAAGCTCAAAGTACAACTAAAAGACCACAAAAGATGCGGGAAAAGAAGCAAAACTACTGAAGCTTGCTTGCTCCCGTTGACGTTCTTGTCTTCCGTTGCACGCGAGAGGCACCAAACCTGAGCAGCACCAACAACCCTCACTTGTATCCACGCTCCCGGAGAACATGTTGTAACTGCACGGCTTGCGAGGGGCTTCGAGCGACGCCTCCAGGGAGGGGCACGGCGCCAGCGGCGTCGACGTCGTCGGCACACACCAAGATCGTGCAAAGCTTTCGCCAAAGCCCCAAACAGCGGACCCAACGGGACTCCAAGAATGACCAACGGAAACAAGAGGCGAGGTCCGGTAAACTACAAGAGATGGGCATCATCGTGACGCCCACTACAGGGAGAACGACGCCCAGAGGCGTCGCCGTCACGCGTAGAGAACCTCTGCACAGCTTTCGCTGGTGTCCCATCTACCTCCGGTAGCCGACCTCCGCTACGAGGATGCGAAGACTGTCACAGGAGAGGAAATCTCCCGGCCAACCAGCCCGGGGAAACACGACGGCGCGGCCTCTACCAGGCGCCCCGGTGACACACACGCACATGACCCGACCCGACGGCGCCAGAACCAGCTGCACACCACACCGGCGGCATGCCTCTGGCCTCCGACCTGCCAAACGCGGCACCCTACGGGCGGCGCTGCACCACCACCGCGCGTCCTTCAATCCATGGCGTACGGCCCAGACAAACCCCTCAGCTCCACCTAGGATCTGGCAGTGCCCCCACACCGAGTAGGGGCAGGGCTGCTGGGACATGGCCGCCGACGGAGGAGAGCACGGGGAAGAGCAACAACCGTACGAGGGAGCTGACCTTGGAGGCGAGGCGAGGATGGACATGGCGGCTGGGACGAAGCCCGAGCAGTGCGATGCAGCCTCCGCCGACGCGGGATCACGGCCGCCGAAGCGCCGGACGCGCGCGGCCCAGATCGGGCTCGCGAGGCCCAGATCGGGCCCGCGCGGCAGCCACCCCTCCGCCACCAAGCCGATGCGCCGGAGGCTCCACTGGGCGGTGCGTCGCGAGCGGAGGAGGCCGCAGCCCGTCCTCGCGCCGCCGAGCACCGCCGACACGTCGCGCGTCCGTGGGAGACGCCGACGGGCAAGGGCGCGTCCACCGCGGGCTCCCCCCTGCCGCCTTTGTGGAGGAAGGGGGCCGCCGCCACCGCGGCGAGGCCGGCGGCAGCGGCGGGGTCCTGGCCGGCGAGGAGGGAGGTGGTGGGCGGCGGAGATTGGGGCGCCCCGGTGTCGCCTTTGGGCAGCACGGGAGCGAGAGGCTGGGTGTTCAACTCTGATGTTCACATTGCTATTGCTGTACTCTCGTACTCCTTACGCACGGCTGGTCGATCAGATCCGGTGCTGTGAAAAACATGAAGTGTCTCGGCCGAGTAAAAACGGTCGTCACTCTCTGATGTTTTTTTTGCGGGTACGTCACTCTCTGATGTTCATCATGAACCTTTTGAATCCTCGGGAGTCGGGTCTTCGTTCTAACACAAGGATCTAGTGAGAAAGGATAATTACCCTCTAGTACTCTCATATGCTCCCAATTGCTTCCATCTGACCATCTTGCTTTGATGTAAAATATATTTCTTATAGTGTGGAGTAAGTGTGATTCATCATGCTTTGAAGAAAAAAAGGTACATGTTTCAGGATTTCGTTTTGCTAATGGGTGTTAAGTTGTTAACAGTACTAATGTTCACATTGCTACTTTTTCTATGAGTAAATCTTGTGATGTCGAATTCTCGAGATATTGCGCCACACCGTGACTTCTCACATTTGAAGGCTTTGGTTGTCGGAGATGGCTTCCCCGGGCAGAAATACTGAATATTTCTTGCTCTTCATATGATTGGTCTTTACCTAACAGCTGATGGGTAGCTTGCTTAGCTGCTTATTCTCTGCAAGGATTCCAAGGTTTGCTTTTTGTTCAAGGAAAAAGTGACATCACATATCATTAAGATTGATTGGACTTAATGAAACGACCCCCTCCTAATTCGTTAGCAGAACAAGATCTCAATCCAGATGTTCTCACTAGTCCAACCTTCACGGCATCCAAAACATGCCAACTGAAAATCCGGCCACTGGGTCACGTGTTGCTGAACCGATACTGGCGTCAAGTGGCAACAAATTAACGGAAAACTGATTATCATATACTTGTTTTCTTGGCACAATGGCACCTGCCTTTTGTTGTCAACGATGGTCAAATTATGGGTTCCTGGTTGAAGTGCTGAAAATGACATGTTGTTTTGCCAGGCCAACTTCGGCCTAATCCCTGTCCCCTTTTGCCAACTGAAATTGAGATTCACGAACTTCCATTTAATTAGTGTATTTTACTATTATTTTCTGTTATCGTTACTTTTAGTAGTTAAATATAAAATTACATTAAATCTTTTAATTCTTTGTTTCGTTGATATGTTCAAAGGTATTCATTATGATAGAGATGGTTTGGAACAACATTTCTCTCCATTTTTTGTGGGATACTCTCTCTCCAGTTGACCACGAGAAGATTGTTGTTAACATGTTCTGTGTATAAACATCTCAGATAAGGTAGGCAAGCAGACTACGGTATCTTGAGCATAGACTCAACTGCAAAGTATCATTTTGTGTGTAGAAGCTGAAAGAGCATTTTAAAAACATTTGACCGATGTTCTCAATTACGTGCAGAAAGAGGTGAACGAGTTCGCCTCCTGCGTGAAGAAAGAGGCTGCATGCCTTGCCCAAACTTTGATCCTAATTAGCTAGTCTCTAAGTTGATATCATGCTTCATGATATGTTGGCGATTATATGCCTTTCTCCTTTATCTTTTCTGTAATATTTATTTTTGTTCTTTTCATTATAAAAATGTACCCTATGTCCTAAAAGAGGTATTTTTCAGCCTATGTGCTTTGGTTTAGACTAAATTGGCGCAAGGCACTAGCCAGTTTGGTAGTGATGTGCATACATAGCCTTTGCTTCTTCAAGCACACACGAGATCACATAATCTAATTTAGCTTACTTATGATGCTTCAAGCTACTAGTAGCTTCTCTTGTTGTATAATTGACTGTCAAAATGACAAACTGAAGGGCCTTATAAATTCCAACAGGTTTGATTGGTCAATTGGAAAGCTCGAAACCATCTACTTAAAGTCCTGATCAACACAAGAAAACTAAGCCATCAGGGCATATTGTAAAGCAAAATGAGAATCACATCCAGTATGTGCCTTACAACTGTCTTAGACTTGAGCCTTAACCATGACAACTCTAACTATTATTGACCCTAGAAAAGCAAGACTACCAAGTCCCTGGATCGCTAGGTCGTGACAGATGCTTGCACATAAACAGTTGCTTGTTGATTATTTTTTCAACTGGCGGCGGGAGATCTGTCAATTTGTTAAAATCTAATACAATCCCAAACCACGATTCACGCGTCCCAGGTAGGCGCGAAGGAGTCGCCTCTTTGTACTCCCTCCATTCCAATGAATAAGGCTTATATTTTTTTGAAAAAATCAAGTTAAGTACACTTTGACCAAACATTTTGAAAAAATTATCAACAACTATAATATTATGTGGATATCATGTGAAAATATATTTCATGATGCATCTAACCATATTTATTTTATATTGTACATGTTCATAATTTCTTCAAAAAACTTGGTCAAACTTAACATAGGTTGACTTTTCTAAAATAATATAGGCCTTATTCATCGGAACGGAGGTAGTATTAGACAAAGATTGAATGTGCAACTACATAGGTAGCATATGTCATGGGGCTTAGCTCCTGACCAGGGCAAGGAATGTGACAACTTGCAAAGTTGCAAAAGGAAGATGGAAAGGCAAACTGAAAAGATAACTGAACTTTCTCCAGTTGTCACCACCATACATCATGCTCTAAATCAGAAGCAATTCCTTTGACTAATCCAATCAATACATGCATCTCTACGCGTACGTTGGCCTTCAGTCAGTCTTGCACTGTCCTGGCAAGATTAGACTGCCCTGACCTTTGTGTAAAATATGTGAGAAGACCATGTCAAAAGAGATGCCATTCCGTATGAACAGAGGATGAACAAAGTGCAGCCGTAATTTCTTCTATTTTTTTCTATCTTTCAGTTATGATGGAGAATGGAAAGAGTTTGTACTCCTGTACATCCCATCACCCAAGGTACTTTTCTTGCTTCGCTTGCATTGCTTAAAGTAACAAGCAGCATCTTTGTCAGAAATAAATAGGATAAGTAAGAATAAAGGTAATATGCAAACTCACTGTTTCTTTCTAGAATCATGGATCTAGAACCTCAGACCAAACCCACTAGATCCTAGCCGTAAATATTGAAGCCTGGTTCAAATAAAATTTCTCATAATATAGCTTGAATGTTTTAGGATTTAACCAAGGAAAAAATACCGCGCTATAACAAAATAGTGTCGGCCCTAAAATACACTGTTAGGGTGCTATATCGTGCTATTGGCGAGACATTGTACACCTATTTATTTGTCGAGACTGTTCTCAGGACGCTACAGCATGCTATCTTTTTCCATGATCATAACCCCAGTGTCTTAATAAGCTGGATATAAAATTTCTAAATTAAATACTATGATGTGTGATGATTAAATAAAAAATTAATATTCCCGCAAGAATTGATCGGCTTCTCGTGAAATTCTGATAATTTTTCTTCGAGAATCAAGTCTTGTAAAATTCATGCGAAATTTCCGCATTCAAAAGTGAAGCCTTATAGACAGGCCAGCCAAACAATAACTTGGGCAATGCATATATGCCTTGCTTGTCTGAGAATTCAAGTTGCTCCATGTCGACATGATAAGTGACCTGGAACGCGATTGTGCATTGCTATGAGATGAAAAGGCCATTGTTGATGGTTGCATCCAGGTCCAGCCAGCGTAGAGCTATGAGCAGCAGGGGAAGAAAGCTTTGGAGCGCCGCAGATTCCAAGAAAAGGTGAGCGTCCTTTGCAGGATGTGAAAGGGAGAGTAAATTTCATAGTAAATCTGCTGCTTTTCGATGGATCCTGCTGCTTTAAGATACTAGAAAATTTTCATGCTTTACGTGATGGGATGTGCTCGGAACCGAGGAGATCAAAAGTCAGAGTTCAGAAGCGTAAGGTTTGGTGTAACCGTGGGTCGATTTGAACGGAATGTTTTAGATACAAATTTGAACGGAATGTCTGAAACGTAATTTCTTGCAAGGCGGGCAAGAATGTTCATCGTACAACTTTGAGGGCACTTTAAGGATACAAGAATTACAAGTTTTACTATGGTTGGGGAATTTATGAACCGTCTAACCAACTAATCTAACCGTGAAAAAAAATAGGAAGTACTAGGAAGAAAGTGTTGAGAAGTACTGGAGAAAAGTACTGACGATGTTTGCCAAGATGGCCCTCATCGGCCGGATGCATTGATTTTTTTTAGAATTGGTACCGGTTCTTTTTCTTTGAATGGTAGAACTTCGAGTCAATGTCAAAAAGGCCTGGGATTGCCGCATCACTTGGGGAAATATTTATTTATTTTAGAAAAAGAAGAATTCTATTACCATCTACCAGTTTCGACATGTCTAGATAACGCACACGAGCAATGCTATTACAGGCGGGGTATATGAAGATGCCAAAAAAGGCAAGTGATAACTAAAAATGCCTACGACCATCGATGAACTATCCAAGGATGACGGCTGACGGTCGTCTGAACATCAACGCCTTTCAAGAAAGGAGATACACCCACACCAACGTTACCAGGCCCAACCAGCAAAGATGGATCATGGATTTTCATCCTTAAGGGTCGGGTTCGACCATGAGGTGACCCCACGGCATTGCGATAACAAGGAGATGTGTACGTGTATCGTTGTTACAGGATCCGACATGTGAAGGTCTGAAGGACAAATCATGCTTTTGACCTGGAAAATGGAACAAAAAGTAAGCATGTCCGAGGCACCAAAATCTCATCATTGGATCCTATCAAGTAAAATTGGAGGCACCACCCAAGCCTCCTATTTGAAATAACCATGGGTACTTCGAGATTACCAGCGCCATTGAAGCCACAGTCAAAACTCCACCCGAGCTAGTGTACCAATCCGGCACCGGCCGAGCAAAGACGACAAGATGTGTATAAACAATAAGGGAGTCAACCATGAGCCACAATCGGGTTCCACCTAGCTAAAATCATAGGCATGCAATCAAAGTGCTAAAGGCAACCTGGAACCACTATTGTTCTCTCTTTATATGAGCGAGCAATGTCGGTGCGAACCTATGTACTTTTTCATTATGATGGTTCCATTAATTACAAACATGAAAAATTCGATCAGATCACAAGAATGGTTCTACTGAATAGCAATTTTCTTACGGTCCCTATGAAAAAGTTGGCAACAATTTCGTCAAATTTGAGAACTATTTGAGGCAAATTACAAGACAAAAAAAAGGATGCACGCCTCAATCGTCAGCCAGATACTTCAATAAAAAATAAAAATAATGTAGTGATCCATGCAAACAATCTTCAATTGCTCGAGATGAGGCTCGCGCAAGAGTTGTGATAATGACCGGTGTGCCATGTGGAGCAACAAAAAATTGTTTGACATGCTGAGATGATCTTGGTTCATGCACTAGGCAATACAATCAACAATCCGAACAGACTGAAAGGGCTAAATAGTCCACATATACATTTCAACACCCCTCCCACGTGTGACACATGGTGACCAACACATGAACACAGAGGGGCCAGCAACATTGTTTGGATGAATTATGAAAGTCAATACTCGAACCGGAGACCTACGGGTCCAAACTGATGGAAAGGATCTGACAATCCACATATACACTTCAACAGATCCATTCTTTTGATCCATAGCTAAGAATGCGTGTTAAAAAGAATCGGCTTTAGATCCATACATATCGTCTAAAAAAAGAGAGAAATGACAATGAAAATAATTTTTTTTCTTCCTACCATCTACCGTAACCCTATTGTGAGGACCAATAGCTACCGGCATTTATAACGAGACCATAACTAGTTGAGAGTACTTTACTCCAATATAACTCATTCAATAGATTATTGTGCTACCATATCAAGTTGAAACCCCGGCTTGGATTATCAACCCTGCAAGAGAGCTTCAAACCCCACCTCGTATGTCGATACTCCCTTATCTTGACTTTGAAAGCGATCATGGGTAAACACTTGGAAAACGCCACAAAAGTCATGAATGAATACAACAAATGAGGTATAAGGGGCACCACAACGTGTCAGACTCATGCTTCCGTTTGAATCAAATTGTTTTCTATGAAATTCGAAAGATGTTATAATCATTAGAGTGAATTTTGCTCAGTTTGAGGCCTTGAAGGTTGACATATAAATATAAAGCACTATGCCAATCATATTACTGTACACTTGTATAGTACTTAGTTCCTCCACAAAATGATGCCTAGGAGCTACATGTTTTTTCTATTTCGCTGGTTTAGTTTCTTATCCACTCCTCGTGATCCGTGATTTGTTATACTGTGGGTGCTAACTTTGCAATAAATATAATTGTGTGCACCAATTGATAAAGAGGCCCGGGCTTATTCCCCTTTTTGCAAAATAAAATATATAGTGATTTACATTTTATACACGTATGTACTTCTATTTAGCTCCAAACAATATGCTGAGTCCTTTTCATCGGACCAACGGAAAGGACCAACGCAACATGGAGTGTGTTTTAACAAAAAGCAAATAAATGATTTAACGAAAAACATGACATCCGAAAAGGGCACTGCCCTGCAAAGGTGATAGATGTGATCTAAAAAGTTCCAGCCATATGCAAAGTACTGTTTAATTATGACAACACGTCTGGTCCTTTTCTGCTTCTATCACTGATCAGTCCCATCATCTTGGCTTTGATCATCATTTCTGTGTGATCACTTTGAGCAGCAGATCGATGGATGATGGATTATGGCCAAAGAAATTCTTGTTCCGACGCCAGAAAAGGGATGGCGGTTTGGTTGATGCCAATCATTTGTGTCGTAGGTTCTCTACGAATCACGAGCTGATGATCACTCAGATTATGCATGTAGCTAGCTTACATGCCGGTTCTCTACGAGATTACGAAGCACGGACGTCTCGTCCAAGAGTTCAGGACGGATTACGAAGCACACACTGGTTTGGTTTTGCCTTTTGGGTCTAAAACTATCGCATGGCTCTGCATATGAAACTTGTCAATGTAAGTAGAGTTTCTATATCAGTACTAACTAGACTCCTTCCGTGGTTACTGAACTACGTATATAACCTAATCATGAGCTTAAATCTTTTGTGTTCTGTTTAAGAAGCACTTGGCGTCCAAGCTCAAGGGATATAACCATCTAGGTACAACCATGATAGTTAGTATGTTGTAGGAAGGTTAGACATAGTTCTAATCGTATATACTATGCATCATTAGGTAAGTGTCCTATCTTATGAAATCATCAAGCTTATAAAACGAATGAAGCAGCACTGACAGTTGTGTAGAGCAGCAGTTCACTCCTTGATTTCAGGCAAGGGCAAACCAGACCAGCCAAAGATCCCGGATAGAGTGATAAGCTAGCTACCAATGATTGGCCCCCCCTTTTGCTCATTCTTGTGAAGAAAACAGTGACACACATGAGAGAAACAAAAATAGAGAGAGAGAGAGCAAGAGAGAAAGAACCATGAACCAACCCCAAAACACTCATATTTGAAGGCAACGTGTGAATGTGGATCCCACGAGTGAGAACTAGGCCAGTAGCAGTCTTTTTGTGCCGTGTTGTGCTTCTCTAGCGGCCAGATGGTGCTGCTGCTGAGGCGGATCTTCTGTAAGCATGTCATCATCATTTATCTCCTTTTCTTATGTGTTCTTTTTTTTACAATTGAGGTTAATTCCAATGGTTATTTGGTGTACTTCACCTCTTAGGGTGATGCCTCCTGGATCGTATTGGCGTTTCAGCGATCTGTTGGTCTATTTGGAACTGCAGGAATAATATTGTGTTTAACAGGAAAACAAATTTCCATGTGTTACAGGTTATCAATATGGCAGCCTACTGGATCCAGTTATGGGCTACCTGCTTCCTTCGGACCAGCATGAGCTTATGGTTACGGGATGCGCTCGACTTCTGTTGGTGGCACAGGAGTTTTTCTCCCGACATACGTGGCAACATATTAGGAGACTTTTGTAGTTGAAACTATGTCGCTATTTCGATGGTTGATTCATGTCTCAACCTTATGTGATCGTTGAGTTGTAATAAGCTGATACTTGAATGATTTTTAATAAATGGTTGTGTGCATCACTCGATGCAGAGGCCGGGACTGCCCCATTTCTAAAAAAAAAGAGTGATGCCTCCTTAGATCATTGTAGGTATCGAAAATAAATGAATATGAAAACTCGGGAATTTTATATTAATGTTCATGCAAAAAACAAAATATGAACTAGCTAGAAACCATGAATATTTTATAATGCTAATGCATATGGCATAGCGGTAACACTATCCAACTGAGCTTCATGAAGGTATCGGAGTGCAAGTTAGAATATCTATGAACCACGTACTTAAGTTACAACAAGTCCTTTTTTTCTTTTCTGGACGGTCAAACTTCAGTTTCCTCCAAAGAACGGATAAATTCATAGCCCCTTATCGTTTCCTTGAAATAATCCAACTTCATTAACTACATATGACCTATGAGTACTCCTGATTAATTTAGTCTGCTTAGTCTTGATTCATAATTCCTTATATCACTGGCCCACGCAAAGGAAAAAGGGTAATTTTTGGAAAGCATCTTTAATTTAGTACGTCAAGTGTATGTGAGAGCTTTCGTCCATTGTATTTTATATTGTCACTTTGTATTTGGATGAAATGAAGTGTCTCATCGCACAAACATAGCGGTGCACCATTGTCAACGAAAGATATTTGGTTGCCACAGGACACATATTTTATGGTTGTTTCCGCGAAAAGTTTGTCGAGTAAAATCATGAAAACCACAACAGAAAGAACACATGAACACCCAATCCAAAGAAACCATAGGGAAGAAGCTAACTTTTGAAATAACAAAAATTGATCGTGACCTCACCAACTATGTCAATTCTATCATGAGAATGCTATTCACACAAAAAAGTCGTCAACAAATTCTCATGAAAATTATATCGATCATTGGCTGAACCTATCTAAATTAACATATAAGTATAATCTCATTTGCAGTCTGACATTTGGCGATTTTTGTGGTAGTCCATGTGGATTTTTTTTGTACATGTAATCGTTAATGTTTTGATTCAAATAATTAACCGATTAAAGCACATACCGTGTTAGCATGTTACCACATCGAGCAACACCGCACAAATGCAAATGTTTTGATAGAGTTATATTATCCAAAGGGGCTTGCTTACATAGAAGGAGATTGCAGGGTGTTTGGCACTTGAATGGAATAAATTGTTGGAGTTAATTATTTGGCTAGATAAAGGAACACGATGACTAAGATGGAAGCTGGGACGGAAATGTTTTACTCTCAAAACCATGTATACTGCTCTGCAGACCAGATTAATGGCCAAGAATTTAAGAAAGTTTGGTCACCAAAGAAAAACCTTCCTCTGGTTCACCAAAGATAATCTAAAAAAAGAAAAGGATGATGAGGGGGGACACAATACATGTTGTGGGTTGTTGATTAAAGTGTAGATCACTTGTGTTCTGAGGTGCCCTGCTGCTATGTAACGTTGGTTTTTTCAATTTTCTTTCGATAACCCAACTCCTCCAGGTCTGTTCGTAAGGAACCGGTACTAAAGGTCGAAACATATTGCCGTTTTTCCACTAGTGATGGAAAACCGTTATTTTTTGTGTCATGTGTAACAAGACAAAAAAATGTCTTGAAAAGACTTATTTTAGCGCCAAATTAGATTTTTTACGCAAGCCACAAAAGATATTGTTTTTTTTTTCTGTGAAACGACTTTGTCAATGTATACGATATTAAGATTTATGCAGGATCATTTGATTTTAAAAATTGGACATTTCACAGTACGCTGAAAATCCATTTTAAATAAAGGCCGGCCTTTGAATTTCAGTTAGTTTGAAGAAAAGAAGAACTCGGCTAAACTGAAACTGGAAACCGAAATCACAGCAATCAGTAGTCACACTCCAGCGGTCCAGTACTCCAGTGACGCATGACATTTGACGAAAACGAAATATCGCGAATCTGAACTGGCCAATTAACCTCGTTGCTTGCGTTGCCGCCTAACAGGGGCACAAAGCAGTGCTGTAACGGTAACTTGCTGGAGAATTTCCGGAAGGAATTTACCGATATGCATGGCCGGAGAATAAAGAGCCCGCGCGCGCGCGGGCAGACAGGGCTTGTCAAATCGGAGAAGGCACCGTGTTAAGCCACACGCACGCCGGCAGGCGATCGAGCACGACGACGTACGGTGGAGTAAACTTCACGCCTCCCCCCGGAGGAGATCTCTCTATATATAGCCCGCCGCGCCCTTTTCCCCCTCCTCCTCCCTACTGCAATCCCACCTCTCTCTAGACTCTCTCTCCTCTCTATAGACTCTCTCTCTCTCCTCCGTCTGCAAGTCGCCATGAAAATTCCAAGCAAATGCACGGCTCCTGCGCGCCACTTTGCACTCGCAAAGTGAGCTCGAGGAAGCTGCGAGCTGCCCTGTTGCCTTGACCACTGCCCGTACAAGGACAACGTCCCTGTGAAGTACCTACAGGCTTAGCTACCTAGTAAGGCCATTTGTACGTGCTCGATCCACTGAGCTGAGCTAGTCGGTGCGTGCTATAGCCTATAGGTAGCTTGCTGTTGTGAGGTGAGGTGAGCGAGATACGTTGGTTGGCGATGGAGGTGAAGGCACCGGTGATTGTGAGGCAGGGCGGGCAGGAGGTGCTGAGGCAGCTGCCGCCGGGGTTCCGGTTCCGCCCCACCGACGAGGAGGTGGTGCTGCAGTACCTCCGCCGCAAGGCTCTCGACCTCCCGCTCCCTGCCACCGTTATCCCAGACGTCCGCAACCTCTACAGTCTCGACCCCTGGGACATCCCCGGCGCCAGCGACGGAGAGAAGTACTTCTTCGCGGTCCGCCCTGCCGGCGGCGCCGGCGGCAAGAGGGGCGGCACCCTGGCGACGCCGAGCGGGTGCTGGAAGCCAGCCGCGAGCGGGAGACAGAGGCCGGTGGTCGTGTCACGGTGCGGCCGGAACCACCTCGTCGGCGTCAAGAAGTCCATGGCTTTCGTCCCCCATCGGAGCAGGGGCAAGGGCAGAAAGACGTCACCGGCGGCGCCGGTGCAGACCGGCTGGGTCATGCACGAGTACCACCTCGCCCTACCGCATCAACATAAGAATGTGAGCACTGATTAATCCTCCTTGATTGATTGACTAATTAAGTAGTCGCCACTTGATTGATTGATTGCCATCAATTTGTTCTTGCTGCATGCATGTACTGTTTCAAAAAAAAAACTTTCTCGGTTATGTTCTTGTACTTGTTCAACTGCACTTGTGCAGCTGTGCAAGTGCTCCTCCAGTCCTTAGCTTTGGACGACATCCAAAAGATTGAACTGGACAACAACTAAGCTAAACATACTGATCTAACAGGAGCAGCTATAGAGTTTATATATAGTCTATAGTATACCTCATGTTTTGTTTGGATAACGTCTAGAATTGAACTGTTCTGTGTGGAATTCGAACAAAACTCGCTCAAAATACCTGCTTTTAAGAGAGGGTTTTTTCAGCGTATAGCTATTAGCTAGCAAGATCTTGAGTCTATGTTCTCCGTCGGCTCATAGCTGTGCTTAACTTTGATTAAATCAACGACGGTTACCAAATACGACTCACATATATACGACCTCCATGATGTCAGGATTAGAAGAAACTAATTAACCAGCTTAACTTTAGGTAAACATGAACTTCATAACTTATGTAATTACTCTGGCTGGAATTAGTTTTTCGATGAAGAGGGTTTTTATTAACTCAGTAATTCGCATCAAGGCGATACAATCAAAGAGTTACAAGCACAAGGCCGGCCTGTAGCTAGCTAGAATTAGTGACTAACAATACTTAATTAAGCTAGTTATAGTACAACTAGCTATCTAGGTGCGCATATGTAGGGCACATAAGATTCTCCGCGAGCTGCCATTTCATCAAACGGTGTGAGTGACAACTTGCTAGACCGCTAATTAATTGACCTGACCGACGGATAGATGCAATCAAATCGCTTGGGATGGTAGTGGTTGTCGTCGCAGTTTGTACTGATACGGAGAAGGTGGTTGGTTGTACTTAACGCTGTACTAGATGCTCGATCTCGGCCTGCTTAATTAGAATCCCTTCAGATCTTACTGTTGAGACTGATTAAGTAGCCTGCAAATACATGCAACTACCCCATCGCCGATTAGTTACTGGTGATTAGACGTAGTAAAAACTTCCTTATTTTTTTTTCCGGGAAACAACTGATGATTACAGCCAGGTAGTTACAGAAAGGCACCCAACAAAGATGAAAATTACAGACAAGTCCTTCTGCAAGTCGATGTCGCCGGCGAGGAGCAAGCTGTGCCGATGGCGCGCCGCCGCAGCATCTCCCCACAAACCTTGGAACAAGAGATGACCCCCTGCGACGGGAAGTCGTCGGGCCTCGAACTCCATAGAGCCTCCACCCTACTCCCACAGCAACATCGCCCAGCACCATCATCAGCCGCTTCAGAAAACTGACCAGGATTCACCGCACCGAAATCCAGCTGGGGTAGAGACGCACACACGGATCCACGAGGACCGCGAGCACACCTGGACGTCGGCCACTTGACGCCGAAGCTCCGGAGAGCGCCGCCATCGGAGGAGGAAGCCGCCGACACCAAAACGCCTACCGCCGACGCCACCGCCTCCAAGACGCCGCCGGCCAGCACTCCCTCTAACCCTACACTATGTACATGGCGAGATCCGAGGATTCCCCAGCCTCCCGCTGCCGGAGCAGCCGCCGGAGACGGAGGAATCCCGCGGATCGCCGCCCTGCGAGGTGGATCGACGGAGAAGTTCCAAGAAATCGCCCCTGGCTACTGTTGCGGAGGGGATAAGGTCCAAGGTTCTTCAGTTAGCATTAGTAAAAACTTCCTTATAATCGGAAAGAAAAATAAAACTGTGCACAATAGTTCCATGACCAGTAGGTACTGTTGCTAGAGGTGTTTCGTCAAAGAATTGACGCTCTGTTCACTTGATCTGCACACAGTGCATGCGACCCACTGTCAATGTTAATCTACATGAAAGAATCCTGCTTGCTACTGGAGTTACTTGTAGTTGGCACTGTTGATTGGTTTCTAGTTGGAAAAGAGCCCCAGTTTTGACCCCTATTTCACTCGAGTCATATACCTGAACAGTGAGAGGAAGAGCTAAAAAACCTCTAGGTACCGTTTATAATTTAGTTTTATTTGTCAGAGCGTCGGCATATAGTGTTTGTTTTTTGTAAAAAGTTAGGAACAATCGTATTATTGCCATTTATTTGTTTGATCTACCGTTTATAATTTTATTGTGCGACTTATCTCTGCCCTGGAATATATGTGCTTAATTAAAACGCTGGTCGCAACTTGCAGGGTTGCTGCTTGGGTGAGTCTGGAACAGAAGAATGGGTCGTGTGCCGGATCTTCAAAAAGGACAGGTCGTCCTCCTCCTCCTCCTCTTTCAGGAGACAAACGCTGGGAGGCCACGCCACCGACGAGCACCGCACAATGCCGATGCCGCCGCCGCCATCGTCGCCGGCGTCGCCGGCGTCGTCTTCCAGCTGCGTCACAAGCGGCGGCAGCTCGGACCTGCAGGGAGAGGTCAGCAGCTGAGAAGCAAAGCAAGCTGACTAGCTTATCCGAGCTAGGCTGCAGGTTACGAACCAGGGGAAACGATGTGTCCTTTTCTTGCTCCAATATTTGTTCTTCTCTCTCTTGTCTCTCCGTGTAATGTAATGCAGAGTGTGATGTGATGTAGCGCCAAGCAACTAGGCAGTGGATGTTCAGTTAACAAAAGCAAGCTAGAGGCGTCCTTGAGGTTAAAATTAAGAAAGTTCCTTCTAGTTAACAGATGTACTATGCATATGTATGTAGCACATACGGCTAGCTTAGCAGCATATAGCAGCGACCTCATGCATGCATCATGCATGAGCGCTCTGTAACTTGCAAGGTTAAAAATTTCTTCAAGGAACAAAAGATAAATGAAAGCCTTTCTCAGATTTTGTCATTTGTTCGGACATACATTTATATTTCGCAACCAAGTATATTTACATTATGTCTTCTGGAGCTTCAGTATCCTTTGAGCTCATTGCGGTGCCTTCGGTGGCACGTTCAACGTTTCTTGTTTTCCTTTCTTATCTTTCATATATATTGTAAGAGGTTTATCTTATCACTTTGTATCAGTTCGGCTGTTTAGTTTTATTTGTAAAGCGAGGCGAAAACTAGTTTTGAGACATGTTCATTTTTTCTAAACTATTAGAGCATCTTTAGTTCGTACCGTTCTAAAAAACGCAAAATAGGAAAATAATCATACAAGATTACAAAAACATATTAATATGTAATATAAGATGTTGGGTTCAACCTTGGGAAATCACAAAATAGTACTAGTATAGCATTAGATCAGCCAAACTGTGTAATAAAAATCCCGGGTAATGGTCTTTTGAACCAATTCAATACATTGCGGGACATCACATCATGTTTGACAAAAAAACAATTCTTCTTGTTTGTTCGTTCATACCACTAAATAATTAATCTTCTGCAGGCAGGGGCGGAGCCAGCTCCCGGCAACCCCGGCAGCCGCCCGGGCTCAGCTGGAGCATCTCCATTAAGCAATAGGGTTAATCCATGGATCGTCAACGGTGTTTTCTTGGGCAAAGTCAGTCCGGCAGCGCCGCAAATAGACTTTGCCCGGGCTGATCGAGTGACCTGGCTCCCCGGCCCACTGTCTCCAGCCATGGCTCTTCGGCCTGAAGGAATAGCTCGAGTAATAGCAAGGGAGGAGAGACGAGAGCCTTTTTGCTCGCTAGTCTCCATGAAGACTTTTGGGTACGGAAAGCATTTTTTTCGTTCTACGCGAGCAACACAAGATCATTATATGAAGATGGTGCAGAGAGATTGGATCTCGATAATCATATCGACACTGTAGCAGAAGTAATTGGCAGTGAAACCTGTTGCTGAGCCCCACGACTAGGTGCATCCGTTAGAATCACGAGGATTATATCTCCATCTCCTTCCAATGAGTCAAACGTGTGATCCATCTACCAGTATTCATTCATAAGGTCCTCCAATCCGTTAGTGTCCCGCCGTCCAGAGCGTCACACCAATGGTAAGAGTGGGAACAACCTTCCGGTATAGTTGGATCATAAACTAGAGACAACGAGAGAGAGTTTTCTCAACATATTAGAGGGCTTGGGGCATGCGTCCCAATGTGTCAAACCCCTTGGTTTATATAGAAGGGAGCTGAGGCGTGCGGCTTGTGAGGGGTCCCTTCCCTTCGTCGTCGCCGCCTTCTAGAAGGCAGTTGGGGTTGGGTCGCCCCAACCCTAGCTGCCAACCTCCCCTTGCCTTGGCCCCAAGGAAAGTGGGGTGCAACCCAAGGGGGCTTGGATCGGTTCATAGGTGGGCCTAGGAGGCCCATGCGGTTGCATCCTTGCAGGATCTAAGCCTAGGGGAGCCCATGCACCCCTTTCGATGTTATCGAGCCTACATATGGTCGAGCTTTCTTTTCTCGAGGTATCAAAAGGATACGGAAGAGATTATATTACTATAAGTCTCGTTTCTTTTGGCAGCTTTATAAACACAAAATAAAATATAGACTAACTAAGTGCAACATCATATGTCGTCCTAAAGGTCAAGGTGGGCTTGGTATTTAGGTATTAGATTTAAAGACAAATAATTACTTAATAAGTGGTTGTTTAAACTTTGAATGAACAAGAGTATGGCATGAACTACTCCATAACAAATATCTCCACTCACAAACTCACATGTGATGGCGAAGCCATTGGAGTCATCTTTGTAGAAGGGCCTAATGAGGGTAAAAAAGGACTTGTTTAGTAGAGTTTCCATTGTTGTTAGAAATGGCATGAGTACTAGGTTTTGAGAAGACTACAGGTTAGGGGTATGCCTCTTTCGCAATATTACCCAGTGTTGCATTATATAGCTCAACGTAAACCAGCTTCAAATAGCTAAAATTGCGCATGCACCTCCTGTTAATATCATGTGAGGCACCAAGTGGACGCAAAGGTTAAAACTAGCTTATCATGTGATGCAAATTAACCTTACAAATAATTTTTTTTTATTTGGATGTTAACTCCTTTGATTTTACTTTCAAGTATAAGTATCTTGATTTGTTGAATGATCACACAAGATTCGTATGAAAATATATTTGCAACATGACAGTTCCACTTATAATCAATATTTTTATGTGGTTCTTCTATCGTAAAGTTACCTTGCAAGGAGAAACTGGAATGGGATTAAAACATGTTTTTATGACAAGGATGAATCAATTCAGCACCTCGTTTTTCATTGTCCTTTAGCTAAAATAGTTTTGACATTAGTGAACATGTGCTTTAACATGACACCTCCCCCCCCCCCCCCCCCCCCCCCCCCACCATCCCCCAAGGAATATTACTAATCGTATTGGGTGGGTATTGGCTAAGGGGATCCGTGCTTGGTTTGGCCGTCTCCAACCAGCGGAGTAGTAGCATGCCATTGATTCTAGGTGCAACACATTGCCGATGATCGCAATGGTTTTATTCAACCAGTCATGTTGGCGGTTTGGGAGAAGAATCACTTGTTAATGTATCACCATGGTTTTTCTTTTAACTTTTTCATTGGTTGATCCATGCATCGACCCTGTGCGAACCCCTTGAGTTGTAACTCTATGTTGACAAACGTTGCAATAATGAAACAAAATGTCATACACAGTGGTTCGAGGCCAGGGCATGTCCCCATTTCGAAAAAGGAAACAATACTCGGAACTGAATGTGGACGTAGTAGTATTGAACTGCCCAAAAACCCGATTGATGACTTCATGGAGTTGCTTATATCCTAAATTTGTGTATATAACTATCTATGGTGTGGGGTACTGAATAAAATAGTAAATTAAGCAAATATCAAAGGAGAAGCAGCAAATAGTTTTTTTTAAAACTAGAAGCAGCAAATAGTTAAAGGGATAAATTAAGAGAAAAAATGACGCAGAGTCGGATAAGGGTGTTGCAATCTGATAGGAATAGGATCGAGTGGCTTGCGGCAGAGGGGTGGAGCACAGCGATATTTCGTTTGAGAGTGTGTGCGTGGGTGGGCCCAGCGACAGGCACTGAGCGGATCCACTCTAGATTTGGTTTTGAATAATAAAGCCCCTGGATCACATCACGGACAGAGACCACGGGCCGGGCACTAACTCGATCAGCACAAACCTTTCTTCCTCGATGATTTTCAAAAAAAAAAACCTTTCTTCCTCGATGGATCCCTTTTTTGCTATGTCTTTTTTCTCTCTCTTGTTTCTGTAATATAAACAAATCAAATAATCATTCATATACATGCTGCAGCTCTTATGTGTGTATATGTGCTCCATCTCAGTTCTCAGAAAAAAAAAACCCTTATGCTCCGTTTGGATGTTTGCATTGAGAGGCTAGACATTATATTGAGTTGAATGTCCAATACTCAGGATATTGATATTGAGATTGAATGTCAATATTTCTGTTTGGATGTGTTCGATATTCGGAGCGAGACTAGATATTGAGATTGAATGTCAAATGCTGTTTGGATGGTATAAAAGTGATGAATTGTAGTTTTTCGAGATTTTTGATCATTATACTGTTTTTTTAATTGAAACACTCGTGTTACAGAAAGGGGATAGCTCGATGTCCACAGACTTTGATCGACCGTCGCTAAACCACACCCAGCACTGCTAAATCATGGGCAGGTCGTCATTGAAGTTGATTCAGAGATGAAACTTCATGTCACTTAAAAGGATACCCAGCGGCACAAAATCATGTTCAGCAGCATGGAAAGCGTCGTTCACCCTGGTGAAATTCCCAGCAGCAGCAAAATAGATTTCTGGTGTTCTGTCTCGGCATATAGCACCCCATCCTCCTGTACCTGTTTCTTCCCCCAAGGCCGCCGCCTGAACCGAGCCCGCCGCCGGCCGGAGACGCACGGCCGCACCCGCAAGCCCGCCGGAAATCCCACGGCCTCCCCCGCACTCCAGCCACGACGTGCCTGCCCGCGGCCGCCGGAGATGCAGGTCACCCTCGCCGTTATCTGGTACCGATGCAGGGAGGCACAGTTGCTGCGGCCGGTCGCGGGACGAGGCCGCTCGCCGCCGGTCGTCGGCCGTTGGACAGAGAGAGCCTGAACCTGAGCCGCCGGCGCCCTACGTCTCGCGTGCGTGGGGATGGAGATTGGGGAGCGATGCTCTCTGTTTGCGGGAGCGAACAGGTACGAGAGGAGTCTCTCACGAGCGAATATCTACCAATGTCCAGGGGTAGAGCTGGAGATTGAGTCGGGACGGGTTTGGCCTGCGCGCGACCTCGCTCGATATCGAGCCCGAAAGCCCAGATTGAATGCTAAGGACATCTAAACAGCGACATTCCAGATATTCGGGCCTGAATACTCCGAATATCCAATGTCTAGGCTGAATACAAACGAGGCATTAGAATTATTGATATTCAGGTTTACAGGGATCAATCACTTTCTGAACGACTGTTCTTCTTGCAGATGACCATGCATACATACGGTTGCTTTGCTCCCCGGTTGCCTGAATCCTCAAACTAGTTAGCTCGACCGGTCGTCGATCCGTGTCCTAGTCGCTGAAGGAAGATGTGACAGCCGACAGGCTAACTGTGAAACTGTTCTTACGACTGTGTGTGCTAGCTGGACGTTGCTTGATCTCCCTGAACTCTCCTAGGCGCATTTACAGGGACAGCTGAGCTCTACAGATGATGCTCAGTATTCAGTACGTATGTACGTGGACATCGCGCTGAGAATGAGATGCATATACTCCTCAGAGCTCAGATAGTCGCCTGACGACGAAGACGAAGGCGACGGAGTTCGATCTTTCTCGCGCTCTCTATCGGATGGTTAATTACTTAGAGCAGGCTTAGTTACCGCTAGCTTAGATAGGTGCATGATGCCACTTAACGAGGACGCCGACGTATGACCGGCCACGTACTCTTAAATCCCGTTGGGTCCATGGATATTGTCCGTACCTAGCCAGCCCAGCCAGCAGTGTGACACTGTCGTCAGTGAGGCGTTGCTGTCTCCTTCACTTCCTAGCTGTGTAATTAGGCAGCTACATATTGCCAGGTATGAATTGTAATTATGTAGACAGTGTCATACTGTGCCTTACACTATCAGTAGTTCAGTACCATGTTCTCGTGCACACACTGATAGGGTTTGCTGCTCATGAGCAGATGAGCTCGTAACTTGGCTTAGACGTGGATGCGTCTATAGCCGAACATATGAATGTCCCAGCGAGTTTTCTGTAACCTACTATTGCTATCTCCAGTAGAAAATAGTGTCATTACGTCTGGTCTTCGATTCTCCGAGCCAGATTCCAGCACTGAGGTGTTCCAGTCTCCCACTCATCTCCCACCTGCGTCTCAGAATGCATGGTTGCTTTCAGGTTCTTCAATGCAGCAATGTGCAGGCGGTGCAGGGGGCCGAGACGCCCTAACTTCTTCTTGGGCCACAGCCCAGCTGAACCGGGCAGACAGGCTTCTAAATGTGAACCACTTGTCGCGTGCGAGAGCGTACTCTCGCTCATCATCAACCTCGAGCGAGATCGCCTGATTTGACACTTAGATTCAGGTCACATTCGCCGACACTGCCACTGCGGGTGAGAGTTGCTCTCCCTACAGCTCACGCCGATCTACTCCCTGGCAGCCTTAATTGCGGCGGGATGAGCAGGAGTACTGCATGAGAGTAATTCCCAAAGGGTCATTTTACGGTACATCAAATCAATCTGGGCCGTTCATTGGGCGACATTGGGTGGCTCAGATTTGTTTCACTACAGGCCTCTCGCGTGTAGTACATCGAGTCTCCGATGGATAGTTCGGTCATTGCACATCATTTTAAATCTCCCGCCCAATTGTTCCGAGGGCACTAATGACTTTGCACTTCAGGCCGATGAGGACATTTTAGGGATTTCACTTAACACATTTCGAAATAATTTTAATAATCTCCCTACATTCGACAGCGGCGGCGCTAGGGTTTGGACAAACGTCGCTGGCTCTCCCTTGTAGGCGGCGCGTTCCGGTTCCTCGCGGCCGCCTCCAACAACCACCCCCCACCCCCGCCCCCCCGGACACTGCTGGATAGATGCGATGAGAGACGGCGTAGGCGCTGCTGGCGGCCAACGGCGGAGGAGGTAGTTCTTTGTTGCGTGCCGCGCCGACGAGGAGACGCGTAGGACTCCATGAGCCCGCACGGCATGGCGGGCACGACGAGGAATGAGTTCTTTGTTGCGTGCCGCGCTGAAGTTGAGGAAGTTAGCAGAGTTACCAACGATGACACTGCACCTGCAATAACAAGCTCAGACTATAACCCTAAGAAAGATGAAGATAATGAGAGAGAGGAAGTTGATGACAGTGTAGTGGACAAGCCTGTTAAGAAGGTGTGCAAATTCTATCTTGTTTGGGATGTGTGGGGGTACTTTGTTTGCTTGCTTCCTTGTTTGTTTAGTTGCTCACACAGTTTTCTTACTTTTGTTCTAATGCTGCTATACTTGCTGTTTACACGAGGCTCTGAAGACTTGATGGTAGTTGCAAGGTGTATCTAAAATGCATGTATTTTCCAAAGCTTCCCTTGGTCTTGTATTATATTGTTGTTCTTTGCTTCGACTATTTCCCCAAAAACTGGACCAGATGCATTGTGTTGAGTTCACGCACAAACACTAGTCAAAACAGAAATCTAAGTTGTGTGTGGTCCAAACCAATAGGGTTTGTTAATCATGTTGGAAACTCATGAAGCTTTTTTTGGCATCAGATTGATTTTACAGTGTGTCGTTCTGTTACCTGATTGTTGTCAGATTGATTTTACAGTGTGTCGTTCTGTTACCTGATTGTTGTGTGTATGTGACTGTGTGAATCATGAAATCAGTCGCAAAACTATTTCCATTCTAGATGTATATAGGACTTATTCATATCTTAGCTATTCATCATTATTACATACTTGTAATACTAATTTTCCATTCCTTCTTGCTACAGAGGTCCAAGACAAGTATTGTCCTCAATCTGAAAAAGGAATTACCATGACAGTACAAGTTACTCTCACCCTGAGTCTGAATGAACAATTTTACAGTCCTTTTGGACAATCTCATAAAGTTGGACATCTGTGATGTCGCTAGTGCAACGACCCACCAATTCGACCGCTGTCTGATCTCTTGTCGCGCTGCAAGATGAAGCTGCTCAGGGGGTATGCCATTTGATTCATGTTACTGTCACCTTTCTTTTAATCTTCATTTTCTGTTGGTGAGATTTGTGATGTTCTGGTTTACTTTTTTTCTTTTCAACACATGTAGATGAAGTGCAACATTTATGGGAACCCTGCCTTGCAAAAACTTCACGAACCATCTTGTCTATAACATCTTCATGCAACTTCGATCTAAATATGACATATACACGGTTTGTTCTTATATCTGCTTGTCCTCTTCTCCTTTTCTGTTAATTCGATTAATGATTCCTTTCAATATTTATTTCTATGCCTTCAGGTTGTAATTCGTTTTTAAAATATGCAGAAAAAACATTACTGCAGCTACCTATGCCCCAACCGCCGATGACAGGATCCTTGATAGGAGGTCTGGCGACAATTTGTCAGTGGACATAATGTGAATGCAGGATTGCTTGTTCTCATCATGTTCCACAAGCTGATCAACGACGAGCTCCAGGTTTCGTTTGATGTTCTGCGCATTTGAGTCAGACTATTTCAGGGCTATGGAATCTATGGTATTTTTAACACCGGTGAGTACGAAATTAAATTCTTTATACTATATGAAATTGAAGTCCTTGTAATGTGCAACTACCTCATATACTTTATTCATGCGTATATCAGAAACATAAACATTGAATGTAAAAATCATGTACATGTACCATACGAAACTCAAACAATGGAATCAGCCACGTATATACAAAACAGTTATTATCGGAAACAGTTATTACAACTTGAGTCATGCAACAGACACGAACGCGGTGTGGGACAAAAACCACACCACATCCCATGTCTATTAATCTATACCCAAGTAACTGCTTGCATGAACTCCTGCCTTCGACTGATACTGGAGGCTGCCATGTTGCATTTTCAGCCTTTTCACAGATTTGCATGAGTTGTGTGGAGAATTGAGAAGGAAACCAGGCAGCTGTCTTCTGTAGTTGTTGATGTAGGTTTGCGTAGCGGTACATGTTAATATACATACTTGGTCATAGTTTTTTGACAGCTTTTCACCCGTCCAGAACTGGATGTTTTCCAGCATGTAGAGTCCGCAAGAAGAGCTGTAAAAATATAATTTCGTTAGCAGCTTTCCATGCCTTATAGAATACAAATAAAAAACTTATGGTGCTGTCTGACCTGTCCCTTTGAACCGGCAACCCCCCAATAACCCTCTTAGGCCATTCAGACACGTTTATATCAGGCCATACATTTGTGTGAGGTCCGTTGGTTCGCACAGCTTCAGTCATATGTGCTTCCATCCCAAGTAGCTACAAGTGTGTGCCATGAGAAGATGCTTACTAATCATGTCAAATCCCCAGTTTTATTCCAAGTCTGTTAAATAACTCACCATCTCATTTACATGTCTGACCTGTCCCTTAAAACTCCATGTTACCAGGGAATCTAGAATCTGAATCTCCCTCCGTTTAGGGTATACAACCACCAGGAACCAGTGTACATGGCCATGTTGGTAGGTAGGAAAACCTGGATGTATGGTTAATTAGTAATGCATAAATACTACTACGAAAAATATAAATGTGTGTACGGCAGTGTCATTTATTACCATATCATGTCTGAGGTAGTTGTCGCCTTTTGTTGTTCCGTGCTTGCTGGCTAAAACTTCCTCGCGGTACGACGCATGCCTTCCATCTCTTTGCAGAATACCGATGTTGACAGCCCTCTCGATGAATACTGATTGCCCATCCCACATGTCCGCTGGGTTGTCACGACGTAGGATCTCAATAGCAGCATCAATCACCTTGAAAAATAAAATACCTGGTTAATTGCATTGTATACAAGAAAAATAATGAAACTCTATGATGCAATAGCTCTTACACCATTGTGCAACCAACTATCCTCTGGTTGACAACCTTCCTGGGTGAGGTGCAGCAGGTCCTTTTGGTGCAGGACAATGTCATCAACTTGCACCACTGTAATGTCCTGTTCTGGAGTCTTGACAAGTTTTGGTACCAATACCTCATTAGAATCCTTTTGGGAATCATTCACACTAGTAAACACCTTTGTTGGGGGATAATACCCCGGTATACTCATGACCAAGGAAGAATCAGTCGGACGGCCCAATGCTAGGCCCGAGTAATGTGTACAAAATATGGGCTGGGTTATAGTTGGGCCAATAGGCCTAACATGACTCGTCCCTGGAAGGACATAGAAGAACTGGAGTCCGAGTGAAGGAAGAAACCGGTGACTTGGAGGCTACAGAAGGTCTAGAAGAACCTAGAGTAGGACTCCGGGCTCGTATGTAACTCGGTATTCATTGTAAGTTCGGGAGACCCGGCGTCTATATAAACGGGCTCCCAGAACATAGATAGACAAGTCTCAAGTTCTGAGCGCTAAGTTTCAACCCTAGTTCGATATCACCGCTATCAAGCGAAACTCTTGTAACCTGTCTCGTAACCCGGCTCTGTTGTTGTAGCCGAGTTATCGAGACCTTGAGATCAATAACATAGAAGCAGGAAGTAGGTCTTTATCTCCCATGGAGAGGCTGAACCTGGGTAAACCCTTTTTCCCCAACGAGCGTGACAATCTCCTGAAGGACCAAGGCGCCTTGCCCCAATCATCAAGTTACCCCATCGTAACATCTGCCGTGTTAACCCCACGACAGTTGGCGCCCACCGTGGGGCCTGCGACCAAAGCTGTCCTCATCAAGGGAGATGCTCTGCGAGGGATGGAGAACCTCGCGATCGGCGAGGTCATGATGGATCAGCGCGGAAATCGCATCGTCGACGATTCTGGCTGGAAGGAAGAAGCAGATCTGCTGGATACCGGCCGGGTGATCCCGTTCGGTCGGATCCACGTCTTCGTAGGTATGGTTAATGCAATTCAGCAATTTGATGATGAGGTTATGTGCGACTCCGTTTCAGGGGCAGCCACCATCGTCCAATCCGATGGAGAAGAATCAGTCGGAACAGAAGGTTTCAAACATCAGTCGGACATCCGGGCTTGCGAGCCGGAGTACCGACGTAAGGAAGATTTAGATACAAATACTGAATCGATCTTACCGTTGTTTGACGAGAGATTTGGGTATGTGGCTGATGAGGAAGATTATGAGTCAGAGCCAAGGAACATGAAGCATGCGGTGGTGTATACTCTGAGGAATCACAATGATGGGACCGAAACTTCAGTGAGCGAGGACGACGCCACGCGTGCGGCTAGAGAAAACAGAGAGATAATTCAGCGTCTCACAACGTTTCAACCGGGTGAAGGCTCGGGATAGCCGGTTGTGATGGAAATCCCACCATTTTTTAGCCCCTTGGACTTTGACGCAGCAATAGTTACAACCCCAATCACACCAGATAACACAGCAACCCGGGCGCAGCAATTGGATACGTTACGAATCACGCTGGAGAATCAACAGAAGGCTTTATTGGCGGAGCAGCAGCGCATGTTTGATGAGCAACAAGAGATAGAACGGGATCGAGCCCGTGTGGAGCAAGAAAGGATAATAGTGCAGAATCGCCATGGAGATCTTACAGCAGTACATCGGAGGAGGCACGAAACCCGGGTGATGCCAGGCATGGCTTTAGATCCAATGTAGCGCCCCGACCCGACTGCTATACAGTGATACTGTGTCTCCGGTTATCCGATACCACCAGACACACTATCAAAGCATAATAGAGAGATCAAGACTTGTGGAACAACTGGCACATCACAGACTCTACGACTCAAAGCATTATAGTTCAACTCTTATAATAGAGAAAGATAGCAAATATTACAACCAGAGGTCACAGACCCAACAGTACATCATGCGGAAGCAAATTTAGTTGTTCTAAACAACAAGATCCAGATTATGGCCTAAGAGGCCTATAGATAAACATTCCAGCGCCAGCTGTTCCAGGATGTCCCAAGCTGCCACCTGGGAACCCCAGACTACTCGTCGACGTCCACATAGAACCCACCTTCAGCGTCGGTGAAGTCCTCCACTGAAATCAAATAAACAACGTTGAGTTCGACGAACTCTGCAAGATTATTAGAGCTACTAGCTCCATGATCGGCTTTCAAAGGTTTTATGGCTATTTTGCATAAAGCTGGTTTTCTTTGTAAAAGACATCTGGCATCGACTAATCAGAATATTTTCGAAAGGGGGTGAGAAGTAAACTCTTTTCCTTTGATCAGCTTCATCAACAACCACCATCAATCACTTCACCTGTCTACCAAGGCACCTCCCCGAACCACCCTCGAGGAAGTCAACCTTGCATTCTTGGTAGTACCTTTAGTACTCAGGTTTTAATCATTCCGTTCAAGTTTCTCTATGGTCTTATCGTCCTTTCCCAAGTCGTCCATAACCGTGGACACGGCTTTTCGAAAAGATTTACCCTGCAGGGGTGTACTGTTTTTAACCATCGGTACCGTCCGGCTCATTGCCTGAACATTAGCTCTCTTCCGGGGAAAGCCGGCTGAGTGGGAGCGGTTACAACCTTTACCTTGCTTGAGACTAACCCAGGATCATCAGTGGCGGTAGGACAGGTGCCTCCAACACCCTGCCCCGCGGCCACTTATTTTCCTAAACCCCGCAATCCTCATCCCAGTCCTGGCCACCATCTTCACGCACGCGCAAATGGAAGCTCAAACTAGAGGACCCTCGGCGAGCCCCTCACAAGTTAGTCGGTCGGTAGGGATCCCATAGGCCCACCGATGGAAGCACGCTCAGTCTTGGTTCAAGAGGTAAAGAACTCGCACTTAGGCGGCGAGAACGAGACAACCCACCACATTCCCCGTGGCCTCTCATCCCCGCCTTTAGCAATTTATTATCCGTCACCACATTTTCCATCACATCCGGCCATTCCATCAACTGTTCCAACATTGAAACCTCCACCGGACATCTATCCTCTAGACTAAGCATGGCTAAGCAATTACATGGCAAGTATAATTTTCTCGGGCCAACACTTCAATCCTATGGATATTAGGGAGGATACAGGTAATGGCAACAGATTTCTAATGCAACTAGTAGGATACTCTAATCCAAGCAAAAGACATTTGGAACCGAATGCAATATTATAGTGGGGAAAATAATTGCGAAAACATAGGAGGAGACATGCTCAGAGGGGGGGATTACGCTTGCCTTGTTCAGGGGGCTGGTAATACGGTTCGTCAGGGTATTGCGGTGGCACCCCGACTGATTGATCTATCGATGCATAAAAACACCGGAAAGACAACAATCAATAAACACACAGGCAAAACAGGTGCAATGCACAAACACATGATGGCATGACATTTTAATGCACTGAAATTTAACTAACAAGTTAAATGGGGTGCAAAATAATTATTACAACAAGAGGAGATAAAGCCCCATATTTAATTTACTGTTTTTCTAACTTCGAAAATAGTGCAGTACCTTAATTGTGCTCAAATATGCATGCAAATGATGTTAGGGTTTGGTTCATATTAGTCTGAGCATTTTGATGTATTAACACATTTTTCTGATAAACCATTAAAAAGTTATTGCATCTACAATAATTAATTAAGTGCTGCCATTTTACTAACATCACTTAAATAGCATCAAAACTAATTATCCATGTTTGGAAAAAGGGTGAAACATGAGGTATAATATGTGCTGAACATTTTGATAGGTCACACCTAATTTTTGGATCATTATTTTCAAAGTTATGAATTTCCCAAATTCCTTCTATAATCTGCCCTTTTACTAAAGTGCAAGTAAAAGCTATCTCCAGTGTTTAGTTTAACATGAAAATAATGTTAGAGTGTAAGGTTTATTCCACTGATCATTTTGATACCTTATTTGCAAAGTTTGGATCAAAATTTAATAAGTTATGAATTTACAAAGTCATTTCCTTTTTCTGCCATTTTCCTTATTTTAAATAAACAGCAACTAAATTAATTTAGTTGAACATGTAAATGATGCTAACATGTAAAGTTATTTCCCCTGAACATTTTGATATATTATTTGTAATTTTTGGAGCAATATTCAATTTGTTATGAATTTTACAAGTTTTCCTTGAATATCTGCATTTCTTTAATAATTTCAGAAAAATAACCGAATCGTTTCTCACCGCGCCAGTGGCTACCCACAGCCACTGACCAGTGGGCCATCTGCCACGGTGGCAGCCACGCAGGCGCGCGCGGCCCACCGAGGTTTGACCGTGGCGTGGCCACGACCGGCGAGCGCGCACGGCGGTGACCGCGCCGGCGTCGAGCATCTAGCCGACGCTACGGCCGATGCGGTGGCGAGCTACGGAGCGCATGCGACGGGCGCGAACATGGCGAGCCTAACTACGGCGGCGCCGCTATCTATCGGTCACCGGAGACGCCGGAAACACGACGACTCGCGGCGGCCGGCGGCGAGCTACGGTGGAGCTACGGCTACGAAGCCTAAAGAGGACAATGAGCGTGCCCAGGATATCCGCGTGCTCACCCTCGACGCGTGGATGCTCGCAGCGGTGACGGAGGAGGCTGGAGTCGACGGCGAGGTTCCTCGGAGGTCCGTCGGCCGGAGTTGGAGAAGACGGCGTGGATCTCCGCAACGACGGTGCCCCGGCTCGATTCCGTGCACGAAGAGGAGGAGGAAGACTAGGCGGAGGCGGTGGCGTGCTTGGATTTGCTCGGGGTGGTCTCTAGCGACGGCGATGCGACGGCGAGCTCGGCTCGGTCTCGGCCATGGCAGCGGAGGAAAAGGGAGAGGGAGGGCGGTGGAGTGGTGTCGAGCAGAGGGCGAGGGGGGCCTCTTATCGTCCTCGACGCGGCAGGAGAGCAGGGGGGTCTGGGCGGCGTCGTGGGAGCGAGGAGGGGGCCCTGGCGTCGCGCTGTCGACCACGGCGCGCGCGGCGGGCTCGGGGAGGTGAGAGACGACGGATTCTTCTGAAAACCCCCCTGGAATACTTTTCCTAATTACAAGTAAGTCCTTTTCCTGTTTCTTCTTTTTCCTTTTTAAAACCAGTAGCATTACCTGGATTTATTTGGGACACTTAACTTATTCCAAAAATTCTGAAAATATTTGGGCAGCCTCCCCATATCATGTAGAGGCTCCACAAAAATTGGCGTCTCAAAATAAAATGTTTTGCTCAACATTTGTTCAAAGGTTTAGAATATGGCCTTTTTGCTAAAATTCAAATGTTGCTCCCTTATTAATTTAAAAGCAAGTGCAAAATATTGTTTTGAACTTTTAGGAACTTTCTTGACAAATATGGAACAGCATTTGTATTTGTGTTTGTCAAGAACGAACACATTTGAGTTACAAGGATTGAATTTGATTTGGGGCCCTTGTTTCCATTTGTTTCGATTTGTTTTTATCACTTGATTTCAACTTGATACTGAAACAAAGGATGCCATGATGCATGAATAAGAAGCAAAAGTGAAAATTTGGTTCACATTTTAGGTTTACAAACTTGGGGCTGTTACAATTCTACCCTCCTTACAGGAATCTCGTCCCGAGATTCTAAGATTGTGGAAAGAAGTCGGGATACTCCTCACGAAGACTAGACTCCCTTTCCCAGGTTGCTTCTTCCTCGGAATGATGAGACCACTGAATTTTTAGGAATTTGGTGGTCTTGTTACGAGTCTTTCTTTCGGCTTCATCCAGGACTCGGATAGGGTGCTCGCGATAAGTGAGATCTTCCTGGATATCTAGCTCCTCATGATTGACTCCATGGATAGGATCTTTGAAACAACGGCGAAGTTGGGATACATGGAACACGTCATGCACATCTGGGAAGTTGGCTGGTAACTCCAATTGATAAGAAAGATCTCCCCGCTTGGCCAGAACATTGAAAGGGCCAACGTAGCGAGGGGCCAATTTTCCCTTGATCCCGAAGCGACGAACGCCTCGAAGGGGAGAGACACGGAGGTAAGCTTTATCACCAATTTCATAGTGAACCTCCTGATGGTGCTTATCATAGTAGCTCTTCTGCCTAGACTGAGCAATCTTCAGATTCTCCCGTATGATTCTGACCTTCTCCTCAGCTTCATTGATCACATCTGGACCAAAGAGTGCTCTCTCTCCGGTCTCGGACCAATTCAGAGGAGTACGGCATTTTCTTCCATAGAGAACCTCAAAGGGAGCCATGCCCAGACTAGCTTGATAGCTATTGTTGTAGGAGAACTCCGCGAAAGGGAGATACTTCTCCCAACCCTTGCCAAAAGAGATTACACATGCCCGAAGCATGTCTTCCAGAACTTGGTTCACTCTTTCGGTCTGACCATCAGTTTGGGGGTGGTAGGCGGTACTGAGGTTGAGACGGGACCCCATAGCAGTTTGGAAACTTTGCCAGAATTTGGATACAAAGATACTTCCACGGTCCGATATGATCCTTAGAGGGACCCCATGCAATGGAACGATACGAGCCATATACAAGTCAGCCAGTTGACTTGCCCGTATATCATCACGGACTGGTAGGAAGTGAGCAACCTTGGACAGTCGATCAATGATTACCCAGATTGCATTGTTGCCCTTTTGAGATCTGGGAAACCCGGTGATGAAGTCCATACCGATTTCATCCCATTTCCATTCCGGGACGGCAATAGGGCGAAGAGTGCCGGCAGGCCTTTGATGTTCAGCCTTTACACGGCGACAGACGTCGCATTCCGCAACATACTCCGCAATTTCCCGTTTCATACAGGACCACCAGAATTGACGCCGAAGATCTTGGTACATCTTGGTACTACCAGGATGGATAGAGATGGGGGACTCATGGGCTTCTAGGAGTATCAGCCCTTTCACATTCCCACTTTTTGGCACCACTAGACGGTGACCGAAATAGACCACGCCAGTGTCATCAACGGAAAAACACTTAGCCTTGCCGCTAGAGATCTTCTCCTTAATCTCGAGAATTTCCGCATCCTGCTGCTGGGCAGCCTTGATCTCCTCCTCAAGAGTGGATTTGATCTCTAAGTTTGCCAAATAGCCAGAGGGAACGACTTCCAGGTTCAAACGGGCGAACTCTTCATGGAGAGCAGGTTGAGCCTTTTCAATCATCAGATTGTTGCAATAAGACTTCCGACTTAGCGCGTCAGCCACGACATTTGCTTTGCCGGGTTGATAGTTCAGACTCACATTGTAGTCCGTGATTAACTCCAACCAACGCCTTTGCCTGAGATTTAGATCCGGCTGGGTGAAGAGGTACTTCAGACTCTTGTGATCCGAGAAAATCTCACAACGGTTACCAAACAGGTATGGTCTCCATTGCTTCAAAGCATAAACCACAGCGGCAAGTTCTAGATCATGAGTTGGGTAGTTGTGCTCGTGCGGCTTCAATTGGCGAGAGGCATACGCCACCACATGGCCATCTTGCATTAGCACACAGCCCAAGCCTTGCAGAGAGGCGTCACAGAAGACGACAAAATCCTTGCTGGTGTCCGGCAGGACGAGCACAGGAGCAGATGTGAGTTTGGCTTTCAGTGTCTGGAAGCTCTTTTCAGCTGCGTCCGTCCATACGAACTTTCTGTCCTTCTTAAGAAGGTCAGTCAGAGCCTTGGCTATCTTGGAGAAGCCCTCAATGAATCGGCGGTAATAACCCGCCAATCCGAGAAAGCTACGGATGTCCTTGACTGACATTGGAGTTTTCCAATCCAAAATGGATTGAATCTTGTCGGGAATGACAGCCACACCATTAGCGGATATCACATGACCAAGGAAGACGAGATTATCCAACCAGAATTCACACTTGGAGAACTTGGCATAGAGGCGGTGTTCTCGAAGTCGTGTCAGGACCAACCGAAGATGTTCGGCATGCTCTTCATCGGTTTTGGAATAAACGAGGATGTCATCGATGTAAATGACGACAAACTTGTCGAGATAATCCATGAAGATGGAGTTCATGAGCCTCATGAAAGTAGCTGGAGCATTGGTGAGACCAAAGGACATGACGGTGTACTCATATGAGCCGTAACGAGTAACAAATGCCGTCTTTGGGATATCCTCCTTTCTGATCTTGATCTGGTGGTATCCTGACCTCAGATCCATCTTGGAGAATACCGTTGCACCAGCTAACTGATCTAACAGATCATTGATCCGGGGAATAGGATACTTGTTCTTGATTGTCACCGCATTCAACGGCCTATAATCAGAAACCAAACGAGGAACGGTAGAATCCCTTTCTTGACAAAGAGTACCGGACAACCCCAAGGTGAACTGCTTGGCTGAATGAACTCCTTCGCTAGCAGCTGATCGATTTGCTCCTTCAACAGAGCCAACTCTTCCACCGGCATACGGTAGGGCTTCTTAGAAATCGGAGCAGTACCGGGAAGCAAATCTATGACAAACTCCACACTTCGATCAGGTGGCATGCCAGGCAATTCCTCCGGGAACACATCCGGGAAATCACACACCACGTGTATTTCATGAATTTCAGGGGGGACAAGCCTTCCATAAAGTAGAGGCTGATCTCCGGTGAGTTGGGAATGACGGAAGATGGAGGTCTTGATAGCGCAGACCAATACTCAACAATGTCGCCGGACGAAGTGGTCACGGTGATGGTCTTGGCCGCACAGTCGAGATTAGCCCGGTATTTTACTAACCAGTCCATGCCCAATATGACATCAATGCCGTTGCACTTCAAAGCTACCAACGCGAAAGGGAAGGACAGATACCCTATAGTAATAGAGACCTCAGGGGTAACCCCATCGGTTTGCCATTTGGAGCCAGGCGTGGAGATCATCAAGGGACGGCTCAACTTCACGAACGGTATTTTGTGGTCTTTTGCAAATGCTATGGATATGAATGAATGCGATGCTCCAGAATCAAACAAAACTGTAGCGAGATTGTTGTTGATTCGTAGCTCACCCATGAGGACGCCGGGGTCCTCTTCAGCTTCTTCAGCAGAGACGTGGTTCAGGCGACCACGCACGATAGGTCCAGCCTTGCCAGCTGGAGTGGCGGGGGCTCGTGCAGGAGTTCCCGTGATAGGTGCCTTCTGGGGGCACTCCCTGGAGTAGTGGCCAGCCTGGCCACAGCTGTAGCAAGTGTTTCCAGGAGGGACAGATAGCTGAGGGCGATACCCACTTCCGCTCGCCCCAGGTGTCGAAGTAGTGGGGCGCGGCGGTGGTGGCCTGTACCCGCGGCCCTCGGCATGAATGGAGCACGCGGCACAGCGCTGTAGGGAACGAAAACCCTGCGCTTCTTGCTCTGAGAAGCCGAGGAACTCGAGTGGTCCCCTGGTGCTGGCCTCTTGGAAGCCTCAAATTCCTTCCTTCCTTGCTCAAGAGTGAGAGCCTGGTTGAACAGCTCCTGGTAGTTCTGAAACTTGAAGGGCAGCAACTCATAGCGGAGCCTCGGTGCAAGCCCCTTGCGGAACAACTCTTGCTTGTCAGCATCATTGGTCACGTCCCGAGGGGCGTAACGAGAGAGATGGTTGAATTTGCACCCATAAGCTCGAAGATCCATATTACCCTGGTGCAGATCCAGGAACTCCCTCCTCTTCAGGTCCATTATTGGCTGAGGTATGTAAGCCGCCGAAAGGCTGTGCGGAACTCTGCCCAAGTGAAAACATGGTCAGCGGCGAATAGCGCCACATGACTCTCCCACCAGCAGCCAGCCGCACCAGTCAGGAGGTAGGTGGCGAAGTTGACTTGCTCGGCCACTGGGACATGCAGCGCGCCGAACTGGCGCTCCAGAGCGCGAAGCCAGTCATCAGCGTCCAGTGGCTCCTTAGCATCGGCGAAGGTGGGTGGCTGCGAGCGCAGGAACTCAGTGAGAGTGTTGCAGCCATTCCTCTGTGCATTCTGCTGCACCAACTGCTCAGCAACCGCTCATTGCGCCACGGTTCTCCTCAATGGCCATCAAGACCTCAGCCATCGAGGGTGGTGGCGGCAGATCATCCTCATCATCGTCGTGGTTACCGCGACCACCACGGCCTCCACGGCCTCCTCGAGCCATTCTGGAGATTTGACAATGACACAGTTAGTATCTTTCTCCGAATGGTCGAACAATAGCATTAGCGTCTACTCAAGTACACAGACTAGGGACGATAATACATTGTGTAACAATTAACAAGGAGTCAACAGGATAGAACTTGGGTCGAAGATCAGCATCATGTGCTACTAGCGTGGGTTTCAAATAGTTAAGAAACCATGTGATTCAACACCCTCTAGTTGGCACAATCCGGGACCTTATGTTCAAGTCCTTGGGTTAAAACCCAAAGAAGGATCAAAGATTAGACTCGGTAGGAACATCTGAGTTGACTTGGGGATTCAACGCAGCGGGAGCAACCGGACACATAACACTCAAGGTCGAACCCACCCACGTTATCCTAAAGTTTTGAGGTGATAGACGAGAAGTAAAACTTTTAACTCAAATCGAGGTAAGATAGCTCCGAGATTAGAGTGTAACCAGGTAAGGAGTAAAAAGAATCCTAAGATGGTTTTCACAACTCATTTTTAGGTTAAAATATTTTCACAAACACTAGACTCAACATCGACCAGTAGAAGGGTTTCCTACAGGCAGTACTGCTCTGATACCAACTTGTAGCGCCCCGACCCGACTGCTATACAGTGATACTGTGTCTCCGGTTATCCGATACCACCAGACACACTATCAAAGCATAATAGAGAGATCAAGACTTGTGGAACAACTGGCACATCACAGACTCTACGACTCAAAGCATTATAGTTCAACTCTTATAATAGAGAAAGATAGCAAATATTACAACCAGAGGTCACAGACCCAACAGTACATCATGCGGAAGCAAATTTAGTTGTTCTAAACAACAAGATCCAGATTATGGCCTAAGAGGCCTATAGATAAACATTCCAGCGCCAGCTGTTCCAGGATGTCCCAAGCTGCCACCTGGGAACCCCAGACTACTCGTCGACGTCCACATAGAACCCACCTTCAGCGTCGGTGAAGTCCTCCACTGAAATCAAATAAACAACGTTGAGTTCGACGAACTCTGCAAGATTATTAGAGCTACTAGCTCCATGATCGGCTTTCAAAGGTTTTATGGCTATTTTGCATAAAGCTGGTTTTCTTTGTAAAAGACATCTGGCATCGACTAATCAGAATATTTTCGAAAGGGGGTGAGAAGTAAACTCTTTTCCTTTGATCAGCTTCATCAACAACCACCATCAATCACTTCACCTGTCTACCAAGGCACCTCCCCGAACCACCCTCGAGGAAGTCAACCTTGCATTCTTGGTAGTACCTTTAGTACTCAGGTTTTAATCATTCCGTTCAAGTTTCTCTATGGTCTTATCGTCCTTTCCCAAGTCGTCCATAACCGTGGACACGGCTTTTCGAAAAGATTTACCCTGCAGGGGTGTACTGTTTTTAACCATCGGTACCGTCCGGCTCATTGCCTGAACATTAGCTCTCTTCCGGGGAAAGCCGGCTGAGTGGGAGCGGTTACAACCTTTACCTTGCTTGAGACTAACCCAGGATCATCAGTGGCGGTAGGACAGGTGCCTCCAACACCCTGCCCCGCGGCCACTTATTTTCCTAAACCCCGCAATCCTCATCCCAGTCCTGGCCACCATCTTCACGCACGCGCAAATGGAAGCTCAAACTAGAGGACCCTCGGCGAGCCCCTCACAAGTTAGTCGGTCGGTAGGGATCCCATAGGCCCACCGATGGAAGCACGCTCAGTCTTGGTTCAAGAGGTAAAGAACTCGCACTTAGGCGGCGAGAACGAGACAACCCACCACATTCCCCGTGGCCTCTCATCCCCGCCTTTAGCAATTTATTATCCGTCACCACATTTTCCATCACATCCGGCCATTCCATCAACTGTTCCAACATTGAAACCTCCACCGGACATCTATCCTCTAGACTAAGCATGGCTAAGCAATTACATGGCAAGTATAATTTCTCGGGCCAACACTTCAATCCTATGGATATTAGGGAGGATACAGGTAATGGCAACAGATTTCTAATGCAACTAGTAGGATACTCTAATCCAAGCAAAAGACATTTGGAACCGAATGCAATATTATAGTGGGGAAAATAATTGCGAAAACATAGGAGGAGACATGCTCAGAGGGGGGGATTACGCTTGCCTTGTTCAGGGGGCTGGTAATACGGTTCGTCAGGGTATTGCGGTGGCACCCCGACTGATTGATCTATCGATGCATAAAAACACCGGAAAGACAACAATCAATAAACACACAGGCAAAACAGGTGCAATGCACAAACACATGATGGCATGACATTTTAATGCACTGAAATTTAACTAACAAGTTAAATGGGGTGCAAAATAATTATTACAACAAGAGGAGATAAAGCCCCATATTTAATTTACTGTTTTTCTAACTTCGAAAATAGTGCAGTACCTTAATTGTGCTCAAATATGCATGCAAATGATGTTAGGGTTTGGTTCATATTAGTCTGAGCATTTTGATGTATTAACACATTTTTCTGATAAACCATTAAAAAGTTATTGCATCTACAATAATTAATTAAGTGCTGCCATTTTACTAACATCACTTAAATAGCATCAAAACTAATTATCCATGTTTGGAAAAAGGGTGAAACATGAGGTATAATATGTGCTGAACATTTTGATAGGTCACACCTAATTTTTGGATCATTATTTTCAAAGTTATGAATTTCCCAAATTCCTTCTATAATCTGCCCTTTTACTAAAGTGCAAGTAAAAGCTATCTCCAGTGTTTAGTTTAACATGAAAATAATGTTAGAGTGTAAGGTTTATTCCACTGATCATTTTGATACCTTATTTGCAAAGTTTGGATCAAAATTTAATAAGTTATGAATTTACAAAGTCATTTCCTTTTTCTGCCATTTTCCTTATTTTAAATAAACAGCAACTAAATTAATTTAGTTGAACATGTAAATGATGCTAACATGTAAAGTTATTTCCCCTGAACATTTTGATATATTATTTGTAATTTTTGGAGCAATATTCAATTTGTTATGAATTTTACAAGTTTTCCTTGAATATCTGCATTTCTTTAATAATTTCAGAAAAATAACCGAATCGTTTCTCACCGCGCCAGTGGCTACCCACAGCCACTGACCAGTGGGCCATCTGCCACGGTGGCAGCCACGCAGGCGCGCGCGGCCCACCGAGGTTTGACCGTGGCGTGGCCACGACCGGCGAGCGCGCACGGCGGTGACCGCGCCGGCGTCGAGCATCTAGCCGACGCTACGGCCGATGCGGTGGCGAGCTACGGAGCGCATGCGACGGGCGCGAACATGGCGAGCCTAACTACGGCGGCGCCGCTATCTATCGGTCACCGGAGACGCCGGAAACACGACGACTCGCGGCGGCCGGCGGCGAGCTACGGTGGAGCTACGGCTACGAAGCCTAAAGAGGACAATGAGCGTGCCCAGGATATCCGCGTGCTCACCCTCGACGCGTGGATGCTCGCAGCGGTGACGGAGGAGGCTGGAGTCGACGGCGAGGTTCCTCGGAGGTCCGTCGGCCGGAGTTGGAGAAGACGGCGTGGATCTCCGCAACGACGGTGCCCCGGCTCGATTCCGTGCACGAAGAGGAGGAGGAAGACTAGGCGGAGGCGGTGGCGTGCTTGGATTTGCTCGGGGTGGTCTCTAGCGACGGCGATGCGACGGCGAGCTCGGCTCGGTCTCGGCCATGGCAGCGGAGGAAAAGGGAGAGGGAGGGCGGTGGAGTGGTGTCGAGCAGAGGGCGAGGGGGGCCTCTTATCGTCCTCGACGCGGCAGGAGAGCAGGGGGGTCTGGGCGGCGTCGTGGGAGCGAGGAGGGGGCCCTGGCGTCGCGCTGTCGACCACGGCGCGCGCGGCGGGCTCGGGGAGGTGAGAGACGACGGATTCTTCTGAAAACCCCCTGGAATACTTTTCCTAATTACAAGTAAGTCCTTTTCCTGTTTCTTCTTTTTCCTTTTTAAAACCAGTAGCATTACCTGGATTTATTTGGGACACTTAACTTATTCCAAAAATTCTGAAAATATTTGGGCAGCCTCCCCATATCATGTAGAGGCTCCACAAAAATTGGCGTCTCAAAATAAAATGTTTTGCTCAACATTTGTTCAAAGGTTTAGAATATGGCCTTTTTGCTAAAATTCAAATGTTGCTCCCTTATTAATTTAAAAGCAAGTGCAAAATATTGTTTTGAACTTTTAGGAACTTTCTTGACAAATATGGAACAGCATTTGTATTTGTGTTTGTCAAGAACGAACACATTTGAGTTACAAGGATTGAATTTGATTTGGGGCCCTTGTTTCCATTTGTTTCGATTTGTTTTTATCACTTGATTTCAACTTGATACTGAAACAAAGGATGCCATGATGCATGAATAAGAAGCAAAAGTGAAAATTTGGTTCACATTTTAGGTTTACAAACTTGGGGCTGTTACATCCAACGAGATTGAACTTTGCATCACCGAATGGAGCTCCCAATGTCACTCGGCCTGAGCCAGAGCCGGTTGGAATTGGGCATGGAATCATGGTTAGAGCAAATCAGGGAGGAAACGGGGTGCCACCCAACACTCGGGCCGGAGCTCAGCAAAATCAGAACACAACGGCTGCGGGTGATATGCCACCAACAGCAGATCGGTTCCACACGCCCAGGGGTCACTACTCAAATCCGGCTGATAACGTGTACGCAGCAACATTAGCTTTATGCCGCATGCCGATTGATCAATCACCACAGGGAGACAAAGCGCGCAGGGCAATCGAGATGTTGAAAACTGCAATCACGCAGCAGGGAAACATGCCGGATAAGAGTGGAGTGTTACATTCAACACCATATAATAGCCGAGCTAACCGGAGTCATCACGGAGAAACACCAAGGCCAGCCGGATCAGGCGTCAGGAACGGACAGCAGAATCAAGGTCACCCGGCGCCGCAGCCTCAGCGTTCGGGACATCAGCAGAGACCAGCCCAGAATCAACCGGTGCCGAGGCCGCATCAGCCGGCCCCGGCCCAGTCTGTGGCCCAAGCAATTGTCAACAGTTCAAGAGCACGGCGTGCGGCGAGCGCAAACCCGGCTTTAGGTGTCGCCGGAGGAGCCGGAGGACAACCTGAAGCAGGAGTGATGGGCCACGCACCAAATACCGGGTCAGGTTTGCCGTTAGTTTCTTCATTACTTAACCCGGTTGGAACTAAATGTCTTTCAGATGCTATTAAGAGCGAACCTTTTCCGAGAAGTTTAAAGAGCCAAGCAAGGTGACAAATTATGACCCCAGCATGGATCCAGAAACATGGCTCAGCAGTTACGAGATGGCGATGAGTATTCGCAATGCCACCGCCAACTTGTGCGCGAGATACATGTACCTGATGATGAGTGAAGGAGCAGCAAAGTTATGGTTCAATGGATTACCCGAGAAATCTATCAATTCTTGGGATGAGTTGAAGGCATTATTTGTCAAGAATTTCAAGGGCACGTGTGAGAAGTTGTTCACTATAGAAGATTTGGAGCGGTGTTTCCAGAAGAAAGGCGAGTCAGCGCGTCACTGGATGCGCCGGGTCACAGCCATCATTCACTCATCAAAGGGAATTACACCAGCTGCGGCCGTGTCGTCGATGGAGAAAACCTGCAGATATGACCCGGTAATCAGAAGATGGGTCGACTGAGGGCCACTGGCGAAGCAGAAACCATCACCATGGGACAGCTGATGGAAGCGGCTCATAAGCACGCATCCACAGACAAGACCCGGGATGATGATGAAGATAAGGGAAAAGGAAACGTCAACAACGGAGGAAAGAACCACAACAACAACGGTAACAACAACAATGGGAACAATAATCACAATGGTAACAATGGGAATAACTCCAAAAGGCAGCATGATGGTGGTTCAGACTTGGTGGCAAACACAAACACCGGGTATAACAAGTTTCAGCGGCGAGATGACAATTATCGAGGCAATAACAACAATGGCAATTACAGGGGAAATTTCCGAGGACCGGCTAACCCCCAGGAAGCATTCAACATGCCGTGTCCACGTCATAGTAGGAACGGTAAACCGGCAAATCACTCTTTGGCCCAGTGTGTTGATCTTCAGAGATGGAAGAACGAGGAGTTTGCCAGGATGAATATGGGAGGAAACGGTCCGAGGCCGGGTAATGGAAATAACCCGGCCCACGGACCACAAGCTGGAGGAAATAATGGAGGACCACCCGGCCCGGATAATGGACCAGCCGGGTTAGGTTTCCAGCAAAACCCCAAAGAGTTAAATCGAGGACAGTATCATATTACAGTTTCCAGCACTTGTCGGAGAGATCAGAAATTAAAGAAGAGAGCTGTCAACGCCGTTCTTCCCGCGGTTCCGAGATATTTGAAGTGGTCCGAGTATCCGATCACTTGGTCTAGAGAGGATCACCCGGACCGAGTGGATGCACCTGGAGCGTTGGCTTTAGTTGTTGCACCTCAGGTTTCGGGTTATATTTTACACAAGGTTCTTATGGATGGAGGTAGTAGCATCAACATTCTGTATTGGGATACATTCATCCGGATGGGTTTCACAGCCAAGCAGCTTCACCCTTCTGGTACTATCTTTCATGGTATTGTCCCTGGAAAGTCGCAAGACCAGAGGGAACAATAACATTGGAGGTCGCATTTGGAGAATCAAAGGATAATTTCAGGTCTGAGATGATTTGTTTTGAGGTGGTCAAATTGAAGAGCCCTATCATGCTCTCTTTGGCCGTAACGTTTTTGCTAGATTCATGGCGAGGCCGTGTTATGTGTACTTAAAGATGAAGATGCCAGGTCCAAAAGGTATTATCACAGTCAATGGCAGTCGTGAGTTGGCGTTACAATGTGAGCAAGGTGATGCTGTTATGGCAGAACAAGCCTGTGCGGAAGAGGAGTTGAATTACTACAAAGCTACCACAAATCCGGATGATGGGACAATTTTGAAGAAACCAATGACCGAAGAGAGGGCGAAATTCAAAGCGGCTCAGGATACCAAGATGATTGACTTCGTGCCGGGTGATTCGTCCAAGCAGTTCTCTATCGGGTCAAATCTGACTGACAAATAGGAAAGCGCGCTCATCGAATTCATCCGTGAGAATCGGGATGTCTTTGCATGGAAACCTAGTGACATGCCAGGCATACCGACTGAATTCGCTGAGCACCGCTTACATGTTGATCCTAAAGCAAGACCGATTAAACAGGGATTGCGCAGATTGAATGAGGAAAGAAGAAGGATTGTAGGAGAAGAGATAGCTCGTTTACTCGCCGCAGGATTCATTATGGAAGTGTTACATCCAAAGTGGTTGGCTAACCCGGTTTTAGTGTTGAAAAAGAACAATGAGTGGAGGATGTGTATTGATTTCACAAGTTTGAACAAGCATTGTCCGAAGGATCCGTTTGCGTTACCAAGGATTGATCAAATCATAGATGCTGTGGCAGGTAGTGATCTTTTGTGTTTCCTGGATGCATATTCAGGATACCATCAAATCAAGCTTGCAGAGGAGGATTGGGAGAAGACATCATTTATCACCCCATTTGGAGCTTTTTGTTACAAGAACATGACATTTGGACTGAAAATGCTGGAGCAACTTATCAAGGTGCATCCAGAGTTGTTTTGAGAAGCAGATAGATCGGAACGTGCATGCGTATGTTGATGATGTGGTGATCAAGACAAAGAAGGCTGAGACATTTATCGATGATTTGAGAGAAACTTTTGCTAACTTAAGGAGGTTTCAGATGAAGCTTAACCCAAAAAAGTGTGTGTTTGGAGTTCCATCAGGAAATTACTCGGCTTTATTGTGTCCGAGCGTGGGATTGAAGCAAACCCGGAAAAGATAGCAGCAATCAATAGGTTGGGAAAGCCGACTGAATTGAAGGAAGTCCAGAAGATCAGGCTGCGTGGCTGCGTTGAGTAGGTTCATATCCCGACTGGGAGAGAAAGCAATTCCTTTATACCGACTCTTGAGGAAGTCAGATAAATTTGTTTGGGATGAGGAAGCTGATAAAGCCCTGGAGGCATTGAAGGAAACATTATCGAAAGCACCAATCTTAGCTGCTCCAGCTCCAAAGGAGCCCATGCTGTTGTACATAGCTGCGAATTCCCGAGCAGTTAGTGTAGTTATTGTGGTAGAGCGAAAGGAAGAAGGAAAGGAGCATTGGTTCAAAGGCCGGTTTATTATGTCAGTGAGGTTTTGACTCCGGCTAAACAGAGGTATCCCAGTGGCAGAAGTTAGTTTTTGGCGTTTTCATGGCCAGTCGGAATTGAAGCATTACTTTCAAGAACACCCCATTACAGTGGTAAGTGGAGCACCATTGGCAGACATTGTGTGCAATACTGAAGCTACTGGAAGAATTGCCAAGTGGGCGATTGAGATGGGTGATTATCACATCAAGTATGAGCCTCGCACAGCGATTAAGTCACAAGCCTTGATTGATTTTGTCAATGATTGGACCGAGTTAAGCACGGCACCACCCAAGGCGCCGAGTTATAAGTCATGGGTTATGCATTTTGATGGATCCAAGCAGTATGAGGGATCAGGAGCAGGAGTGGTTCTCACTTCACCCAAAGGGGATAAGATGAGTTATGTTCTTCAGATTCACTTCGATTGCACCAATAATATTGCTGAGTATGAAGCTTTGTTACATGGTTTGCGCATTGCCAAGGAGATGAACATCAAAAGGATATGTGTTTCGGTGACTCGGATCTTGTAGCGCAGCAAGTTTCTGGGACTTGGGACAGGAAAGATGAGAAGATGGCGGCTTACAGAAGGGCTGTTGATGAAGCAGCTGGATTCTTTTCAGGATTCCAGGTGGATCATATTGATAGAAGGAAAAACGAGGCAGCAGATGCTTTGTCAAGATTGGGATCACGTAGAGAGCCAGTTCCACCAAATGTGTTCCTGGACGAGTTATGGAAGCCATCAGTCCAACTTCCGGGTGAAGAGGAAGATGAAAGTCCAGATCAAGATTCCGAGTTAGTAGCAGCGTTGCATGAGATTCCTGAGTGGACTGAACCATATCTGGATTATATGATAAGGAAGATTTTGCCGAGTAATGAAGTTATGGCGCGACAAATTGTTAGAAGATCACTCGGCTATGCAGTAATTGATGGTGAGTTGTACAAGCGCAGTGTTTCTGGAGTTTATCAGCGATGTGTTTCATCAGTCGAAGGAAGGCAAATTTTGCAAGAGATACATGCTGGGGACTGTGGTCATCATGCTTCATCTAGGTCTCTGGTGGCCAAGGCATTTAGGCATGGATTCTTTTGGCTCACAGCTTTCAAGGATGCAGAGCAGATTGTTAGGGCATGTGATGGATGTCAAAGATATGCAAGACAGGAGCATGTGCCAGCTCAGAATTGAGGACAATACCAATCACTTGGCCGTTTGCAGTTTGGGGTCTTGATATGATGGGGCCCTTTCAGATGACATCGTGCAAGAAAACTCATCTCTTGGTGGCTGTTGATAAGTTCACTAAGTGGGTTGAAGTGGAGCCAGTTACAAGTTGTGATGCTTCCAAAGTTGTCACGTTTCTGAAGAAAATTATCAGTCGGTTTGGTTATCCTCACAGTATCATCACAGATAATGGGACCAACATGTCACTCGGTGAAACAGAGATATTCTGCAAAGAGAAGGGAATCAGATTAGACCTTGCTTCGGTGGCACATCCACAGGCCAACGGGCAGGTAGAAAGGAGTAATCAGGAAATATTGAAAGGAATCAAACCAAGACTTCGAGTTCCGATTGAAAAGGCGTATGGAGCTTGGGTGAAAGAGTTACCCGCAGTGGTTTGGGGGATCAATACAACCCCGAATAGATCAACCAAACGTACACCGTTCTTTCTGGTGTATGGAGCAGAAGCAGTGTTACCGAGTGATATAGTCCATGACTCGCCAAGAGTGGCGGCGTATGTGGAGTCAAGCAATGCAATTGCAAGGGAGGATTCGATTGATGCCCTTGAAGAGGAGCGTGAGTTAGCATTGGAACGGTCCGCAGTTTATCAGCAGGATTTGCGGCGTTATCATAGTCGCCGAGTAAGATCAAGAACTTTCCAGGAAGGAGATTTAGTTTTACGGCTCAGACAGAATCAGTCAGGGATGCACAAGCTAACTCCTCCATGGGAAGGGCCGTTCCTTATCAGTCGGAAATTGCACAATGGTTCATATTATCTGATAGATGTGAGAGAGAAAGGTGAAGAGAACAACACGGACCATGCTATCCTTCCTATGGAAGAGACGAAGCGGCCGTGGAACATTGCTCATCTTCGCCCATATTATACCTAGTGAACATGAACCTAGGCCGAGTTATGTAACAACGATGTAACCCCCAGCAGGTTTCAGACGCGCTCTTTTCCTTACCAGGGTACCTAAGGGGACTGGAAGGTTTTTAATGAGGCGGCTTGCTGGTGTATCTTTAATAAAGAAGAATTTTGAGAAGAAATTTTTCTACTGTTTTACTTTTTATGCATAGATTATGTTTATAAAGCTTTGCCCAAAGGAGTGCTTAGCAAAAAGTCCTATAGCTGTTGCCCAAGAGAGCACGCATAGAGATGTTTTGAGGTCAATGGGGTAATGATGCATAGTTTAAGCCTTTACTTGTAAACATTGATCCAGGGCTTGGGGACTTATGAATTATAAGTTCATAAGTTTTAATCCTAAGACCGGCTTTTAAGCCTTAATTTTGTTCTTGGTTAAACTTGCCTATCAGTTTGATGTTACTCACAACTTTATGACCAGATTGCTTACTTGTTGTAACATCCCCAAATTCTTAAACAGAGAAATATTCCAAAAATGTGGGCCAACAAAAACTTTTGTTAAGTTATATGTGTTGGTTATGCTTGTTGCTTGTGTATTATACTTGTGACATTATTTCTTGTTGCTTGTAGTGTGTTTGCTTGAAGTGAAAATTTTAAATACAAACACAAAGAAATTGAAACAAGAAATAAATCAAAGTGCCAAGTGTGTCACCTAAATTCTCTAAGTATAAAAATCCAATTTGTTTTAAACAAAATTCTGAAGAGTGGTATATGAAAACCCTTATTTGAATTCTTACTACTTATCTCTCTCAAATACTATTTTCAAACTAGTTTTAAAATTCAAAAGTAAACAAAGTAGAAATAAATTAAAATGCCATAATTGAAACACTATAAAAGAAAATGTTTCGAAACATTTTATTTGGCAAAGCCAATTTTTGTGGAGCTTTTGCACATTATGAGAAGGCCCCACAAATTTTGCCAAATTTTTATAAATTGATTTAGTGCCTCAAATTAAATCAAGAAGTACTACTGCATTTAACAGAAGGACTAAAAAGTAAATAGAAGAAAGAAGAAGGAAAAGAAGCAACGCACAGGAGCCAGGGGGTTTCGCCGTGCGTGTCGCCATGGCCGCAGCGCGCTCGTCGCCGTTCCCAGGCCCCCCTGCTCGCGTTCTCCCTCGCCCCGTGCCTCTGCACCCTCTGCTGGCAGAGGAGAGCCTCTCCCCTCGCCATTACGCCGCTGTCTCCCGTTTCTCCGCCGTGGTTAAACGGACGGCGCCAGCCAAAATTGGCCCAGCTCGCTGCACCTCGCCACGCAATCCTCTACGCCGCGAACCCTAGCCCACGCCCGGACCCCCCAGACACCGCGCGCCGGCCTCTCCCGCCCTCTAGACGCCGCTGGACCGCGACCACCGTGCGCCGCCGTCGCGCCTATTTAAACTCGAGCCCGCACCTCGCATTTCCCCACACCCCACTGCCTCTCCCTTGCTCCACCACACCCTCCACTCGCCCGTGCACCACCAGGAGGGCGGAGCCGCTGCCGCGAGCTCGCTGCTGCTCGTGCCCGTGCTCGACAGCCCGAGGTAGGCGACGACACGGCTGTGCCGTGCTGCTGCTTCCCTCTCACTTCTCTGTCCCTCACTCGCATCCCCATTATCACCGTGCTCATCCGCCCCTCTTTCCCTCTACTCGTGCACAGACGCCTCGCCAGGACGTCGCCGGAGTTGGCGCACGGCCGCGGAGAAGAAGGAGTTGATCGTCGCCGGAGCTAGACGCCGTCCCAGCAAGCAGGACTTAGCCAGGAACTTCCCCCACGCCGCCGCCGTCGATTTGCACCATCTCCGCCATCCCTAGCCCTCTCAGGTGAGCGAATCGTGCTGCTCGCCATCGCCGGAGGTAGCCTCCGTGCGCCGTTGGATCTAAGATCTACGGCCACGTACCGTTTCGTGCCTAGTTACACTGCCATGTGGGACCCACTGTCAGCATTTTAAACAATTCCGTGCGGGAGACTTTTCTCCGTGAGACGCTGACGTGTAGACCCCACATGTCAGGGTTCTCAACATTATCCACTAGTTTGATTAATTTCGAATTTCTAGTTTCTATAGAATTCAGTACTGGACCCAAATTGTAAATTCAATAACTTGAGATTTAGGCATCCAAATAAATCAAACTCAATTGTTCTGAAAACCTATGAAAATTTTTACCCAACCCAATTGGTCTCATGTCATTTAAGTAAATAGTTAAAAAGTATTATTAAAAATACTACGGAAGGTTTAAAATATAAACTTGTTTGTTTCTGTTACTCTGTTAGTCCAAATAATTCCAAACCAATTTTGTTAGCTTAGTAATGACATGTATTAGCTTCCCTAATTTTGGTAGAATTATTTGGGCAATAGTATTTGTTTAGTATTGAGTTGAAGCTTAAACACCCTTCTGCACTCAAACATTTAATTATGATTAATGGTTGACCCAAATGAGTTAGGACCAATTTTGTTGAATCACATTTAGTCATGTTTAGTTACCCCTAAAATGATTTAATTTTAGGAGCAACAGAACTGGTTTGGTAGCTAAAACTTGATTATTAAGCTACTGGATTCAAACCTTTGGGTAGGGAGATTAGTAACTCCAATTGATCCAAATCAAATTGGGTTGTCTTCTACACATCAGTAGCTTTCTATAGAATTTTAGTTTGTATTTTTAGGACAAACAGAACTCAAGTTGTGCAATTAAACATGTTCCACAAGCTTCTGCCATAATTTGGACATAAACAAATAATGTTTAATTCAATTATTTTGAAACCAAATTGTATTGTTTGATGTATGCAGTGGCTATTTAGAGCATTTAGGATTGTGATGTTGAGATGTTGTTTGAGTAGTTTAGTCATTGCTTGTATTTGTTTGTTTATCGATTAGACGAGAACGTTGCTGGATTTATCGAGGAGGGGGAATTTGTTGAACCTGAAGATCAAGATCAAGTCCACTTTGCCGAGCAAGGCAAGCTACTCTCTGAGCTTGCACCTAAATATATATGCATCTACTTTGATCAAATGATTTACTCTTAAAACCAATGGTTTACAAAACCTTTTCAAAAGTGTATGGAAATTATTTTGCCACCCTATGTAGTAGTTATATGAAACTTTAGGATGGAAAACAATGTTGTTTATTCAAAACTCCTTTGAAAATACTTGTGTGGTTATGGAATACCGAGATGTCGGTATTGAAGTAGAGAAATGGAGGATGAGGATGTTTATGAAAAATGCACAGTGTCCTAGTACTATGATAACCAATCTTAATCTGTGCGACCACATTTACCCCCATATGGGAACGGGGCTTAGTCATATAATTTGCTCTTATTAGTATGGGATACCTCATCGACGGAGATGACTCCGTTATGCGTGAGGGGATGGTTTGTGAACTCCCCTGACCTGGGTCCTCGCTCAAACTCTATGGAAAGATAAGGAGGAGGATTGAAGACTTCATAAATGTGGTCGCCGGGAAAAACATATGAGTCCTCACACTTAGGGTTGCCGACGGGGAACCGGACTGAGTGTCGATGGGAATTATCATATGGGTAGGATCCTATACTAGCATGAACAAAGGAGAGGCTAGGGTCGGTGGCTCAACTTCGCATACACCTTGTATGGCGGGACGTGGCTGACACGATGAGTTACCGGATGGATGTGGGTTAAAAGCGTGCTACCTCTGCAGAGGGTCAAAACTATTCGAATAGCCGAGTCCTCAGATATGGACAATTGGGAGGCTGTCCTAAGATCATGTGCAAGTTTTTTTTTGGAAAAGCTTTTAAGTTTAAAAAGAAACTGAAACAGAGATGGTGTTACACAGCTATACCAAATGGAGTGGTATGAGTTGTTGAAATAAATGGACCATGGTGAGCCATGGTCAGAAAGAGGAGGAGTTTTTTTGGAGAAGCAAATGAGATGGTGACTTCTTTTAAAAACAGTTATAAAACCCTTCTTACCTGTTTTCAATAAAGATATAGAGATGTTTTAAATAAATAAAAGGTGTAAGTTAAAACAAAACTAGTGCATACTCATGTTGGGGTAGTTTGCGAGTACATTCAAATGTACTCATATTGGTTTCGTCCCTGGCTATTGTCCTAGCCAGACTACGAGGAGGAGCACTACGCCGAGCAGGAGTATGGTGACTTCTATGCGAACTAAGGATCTCCACAAGTCAGCTGCCTGTCGGGTCGTCTTCGTTAGAATATGATGTCTACTACGCCGTAGCTTCCGCTGATATTTTGGTTTGGCCCTTGAAGGCACCTATGTAAGAACTTGGTCTAAATGACCATTTATGTAAGACTTTTAATTTGGTACTGTAATGGATGTAAACTTTGGTATCCAATTCGGATTATGTGCAACGACAGACTGATCACGGGATCGTTGTGTTAAGCATAATCGGGTATTTCGGACAGCTAGTCCGGGGTCCCCACAGACTTGGTATCAGAACCATCCTGACTTTAGGAAACCTTAGTTAGCATGGTCGTCAAACAAATGTTATCAAAAAGATTAATTTCTAAAAGAGAAAGGAATGAAGTATTTTTGAAAACTGCTTATCTCCAATCCTCTTACTTATGCAAAAAAATTTACTCTCATTAAACATTACATTTTCCTTTGTATCCTTAAAATTATGCACACTTCTCATTAAACTTAAAATTTCGACTCACTTGTTGCCTCACTACATTTAAAATTTTGATACACTCGTCAGTTACTAACTTAAAACTTGCTTAAAAATTTGTAGATGGCACTCCACTGGACCGAGTTCGTTCAGCTTGAGAAGGATAGCAAGCTGACGTTCGAGAGTGACTTGTTCGAGTTGAGCAAGCTGTTAGGTCGCCCCGCTCCAGAGTTTGAGGGAGCTCAGATTGATGTTCACGGTGTCGGAAGGCTGAGCTGGCTCGTCAAGTCGTCAGTTCGCAGGAACATCAAGTGTCCCAGTTCCAGGACGCTCGTCTTCACCACCAAGGCTTCTACCTGGGTTGACGGTCTCTGTACTGCCGCACAGAGGATGCTAGCCCGACTTTGTGAGGAGCACAAGGCGGAGTTGGCAGATTCCCGTTTCCGGTTCTACGGGAGGCGCAACTGCGACGGACACCCTACTCCTTCCCCTTGCCACCCGATGTTTGGGAGATACATCACGGACATGGAGCTCTTACTTCAGCACACTCAGGATGATCTGATGCGCACTAGGATTCAGCTTCGCTTTGACCGCGAGTTGCTCGTTGAGCTTCGCGAGAATGAGGAGAAGCTGCTGGAGGAGAAGGTCGCTCTTCTCGGGAAGAGGGCCCAGCTGAGGAGGACCATCGTGAAGCTCCGCAAAAAGGTGGCGGAGCAGGACCAGCTGATCGAGGATCTAGAGCACCATACCGACGAGATGGAGGAGGAGGGCGAGGATCTCCGCAAGGAGAACAACGCTTTCCTCAGTGACGATGATGACTTTCTGGAGGAGATGGACTGTGAGGAGGAGGATGATGAGGAGGAGTTAGTTGACGAGGAGGAGCCACTCGAGGCAGTTCTCGAGGACGAGGAGGAGGATCCTGAGGAGCCACTCTACCAGTCAGATGCTGACGTGTTAGAGCTGGAGGTTCCACCTCAGTAGGCGAGTGACTTGATCACTACCGCAGGATTAGGTTGACCCCTATCGCTAGTCGAGTAGAAGTAGTGGTTCTTTTGGAAACCAGATGTTATGTATCTTAGATAAGGTGATGTTGTAAGCTTGAGGTTGTAAGCTTGATGATTGTGTGAACTCCTTGATGTGATGTTTGTGAAATATAAGTATGTTTGTCTTGTTAGATCTGTGTGAAATATTTTCATATAATCCTTAAATTAATCCACCACTTGCGAAATCGTCTTTTGCCTTAGTCGAACTTTTCTTGCCTTGCCTCTTATACCCGGTGTGCTTCAGGATGCCGCCCCGTCGCGACAATACGGGAGGATCAGGATCAGCACCACCACCACCGGACCCAACCCCCGTGTTGGGGATATACCAAGTGGGGGTATCACCGACATGGATCAATCCGGCTTGGTGAAGGCTTTGCCTACCGGGCGGCCCAGATAGCTGACGACCAAGGAAGGCGGATGCCGGCAAGGAGGAGGCCCAAGACTAAAGCCCATGAAGCCACCAAGACCAAGACGGAAGGCGGCATACTTGCCGGCTAGGTTTAGGACTCCGTATACTTGCTGGATACGTATTCACCTTGTAACCCTAGGTCCAGCCGCCTATATAAGCTGGACCTCGGGGCGCCTTTAGGGCAACTCTTTGATAGACAACCAGCTCATTGTAACCTGTTCACGGCGATATTGCCTTATAGTGAGTTATAGCAGCACGTAGGGCACCGCCACCGCCGTGGTGCCTGAAGCTGGGTAAACCGCCGTGTACAATCCCGACCTTGACGACGTCCACCTTCTTGCCCTACGTTCACCCTCGGCTAGCAGGACCCCGTCTCCTATCCAAAATGCCGATACGACGACAGTTGGCGCCCACCGTGGGGCATAAGGCGTCAGGCGTCACGTTCCAGGCGGGAACATCTCCGGCAGTCCGCAGCCGGCGAAATTGTCACCAAGCAGATCGCATCTAGCTGGATCATCTGCTCCGGCAGTCCGGCGCGATCTATCAACATGGTCGAGTAGATCGGCCCAGCCCGCGCATCCGTGCCAGGACCTACTTCGACAAACAAAGGCGGCGAGCATCTGTCCGGCTAATTTATTTTGGCCCGGGGCTCAACGCCGGCAATCTGATTCGCGACGTGCAAGTTGCCATCACACCGGTTTGTCGAATCCATCCGTACTGGAGATCAGATCAAGATTTATCGGCAGTTTCCGTAACTGGCCAAGATCAGCAGATCGATCACATCTCACGTGTGCTGGCGGCAGCACAGCGCGTCAGCCGGCAAGGCGGCGAAATCGGAAGCCATCCAACAGCACCATCATCTGCGCCGCCGGCTGACGGAATTACCAGATCGAAACTATGCCGATCGTGGCGTGCATGGAGTCTACAGCGGCTAATCAAATCTCATCATGGAAAGATCACAGGGAAGCTAGCGCATGCATGCAGAACGCCCGACGCGAAACCTGCATCGTAACATGCTTTGCTAATAGCTACTCCAACAGATCAAGTACCGAGGTTGTCTAGTTCAAGGCTACCAATTCATGGCAAGCTGAACATACGGCCAAGTACTATTTCGTGACGTGATTAGTCAAAAACCTTTGGATTTAGTGCATGTAGCACGGTTTCGAAACCTACTATGATTTCCGTTCCACGACGACTATTCAAGTCGACAATTCTCGCCAGTGCACGATTGTCAGCGGGACGCCGCCATCGTAGCATCAGGCTTTGACGAATTCATCGTCAGCCAACACTGCTTCGTTTTGACGTCCAGTATAGGCGAATTCGTCGCCGAATTGCTATCTGTTATTTCCGGTCGCCCAAACCAGGCCAGTTTGGAAAGGCATGGATCGGCGAAAAACAGCTTAGCTCCATGTTTTTTGTTAACGCGGCAAAGCGGCGTATTTATCGTCGCATTCCGACGTGGCACGCCATTAGTCTGGCAAACTATCGTCGCGTTCCGGCGCGGCACGCCGTCTATCCGGCATACTTGTCGTTGCGTTCCATATTAATGCTAAACGCATCACGACGTCTTTCCAGCAAGATCATCATCGAGTTCCTGCTTAATCGCTAACTCGGCACAACGCACGTTCCAGCTTAATTGTCGTCACGGTCTACTCATCGTCGGCTACTCGTCAAGCACGGAGCCACCGACAAGCTGTGGCATGCAGCATAAGAGGAGAACTCGGAAGCCACCGCCTTGCTGGAATCAGCCCGGGGGCTGCCGCCTACATCCTGGGGCTGTCTTCTTCAGCCTGGGGCTGCCGGCTACATCCAGGGGCTGTTATATTCAGTCCGCCGTCTTCCGCGTCGTCCTCCTCCTCGACATTGACGTCAGCAAACATCAAAAGCTAAGTACTTTATAACATTTAATTAATCATATGGTCATGAAATAAAAGTCTATGGTTTGCTCATTATGTTCTGAGATCATGCCATCTTTTGTCTTTTCATATGATCATATATTCTTAGTATCAAAGTTATCCAAAATCTGCTCCGTGCTAAGTGGTTCAAACTTTTAGATACTTGCCGCCTTTGGGCCAAATTAAGCAATCATTTTGCACCGCCTAATATCCTTATTCTGATTGTTTATATGTGGGTTGCCTAGTAGTATGTTTTTGGCACCAACACGCCGGCTTTGGTCTCTGAGTCTAAACTATCTGGTACAAGCCCTGGTTGACTCAGCTGAAGTAACTGCGCTGCGGTACCGCCAACATACAAAAAGCTAAGCATATATGCCAGATTAATATTAAGGCGGGCCACATAAAATTTACAACCCCTAAGTGTTTGTTCCAAAACTACCGGCTCAGGCCTTACATTTGTCCAGCTTACAGTAAAAGTTCATCTTAATGCAGCTATGTTTACTATGCAGGATATTTGACACTTGGGGCTGCGGTCGCAGCACTTTCATCGATTCTTGAGCCGCCTTTCCGTCAAGGCGGCACTAACCTCGGCAACTACAATCATCTGATCTACAACGCCACAAGTTCTTCTGAGCATCGAGCCGACTTTCAAGAAAATCGACTCAACGCTCGGGGGCTGCACCTAGCGGATCAAGAAAACCTCTGGCGAACAAAGCCTGGGGGCTCGACATCGACGCTGCCCCTCGCCAGATACTCGGGGGCTTGACATCGACAATGCCTTCGCCCGATACTTGGGGGCTGCACATGCAGCTCCATCATCAGCGACGTAGCCGCCTTGTCGTCAGCGACACGGCTGTCTCGTTTATCGCCGCGTTCCAGCTTATTTGCTAACGCGGCGCGACGCATCCGTGGCACGGCTGCCTTGTCGTCAGCGACACAGCCGCCTTGTTGTCAGCAACAAGGTCACCTTCGTGGTACGGCCGCCTTGCCGTCAAATTTCAGTCTAACCGTATCTGTAATGTTAGGCGGGACGCCGCCATCATCGGGTTCGGTTTAGGCAAATTAATCGCCAAATTACTAGTTGTTGTTTCCGATCGCCCAAACCTGGCCAGTTTGGGAAGACATCGATTGGTACAAAACAACAAAGCTCCACGTTCCGGCTTAATTGCTAATGTGGCACAGCCGCCTTGTCGTCAGCGACACGGCTGCCATCATCGCCTTCGTGGCACGGCACAAATGCCATCATGATATCGTTCCACTTCTCCTTGAGTTCAAACTGTCGTGGACCAAGGATGACATGGACACGTCAACTATCGACGTAACCAGTCAACATGACAAGACACTGCGTGGAAGATTCCTGACAGGAGGTCAGGCCGTCTTTCCCATGTTGGCAGCAATGCATCCGGCATCTTTAGTCAGACTGCCGCCTAATCCAACGATGGAATGCTTCAAGCTCTTCAGCCGCCTACAACGTCAACAACAAGGCGGATATCGCAGACGAAAGAAGACGGCGCCTGAAGAACTTAAACCCTTCCAGGGGCTAATGTTGGGGATATACCAAGTAGGGGTATCACCGACATGGATCAATCCGGCTTGGTGAAGGCTTTGCCTACCGGGCGGCCCAGATAGCTGACGACCAAGGAAGGCGGATGCCGGCAAGGAGGAGGCCCAAGACTGAAGCCCATGAAGCCACCAAGACCAAGACGGAAGGCGGCATACTTGCCGGCTAGGTTTAGGACTCCGTATACTTGCTGGATACGTATTCACCTTGTAACCCTAGGTCCAGCCGCCTATATAAGCTGGACCTCGGGGCGCCTTTAGGGCAACTCTTTGATAGACAACCAGCTCATTGTAACCTGTTCACGGCGATATTGCCTTATAGTGAGTTATAGCAGCACGTAGGGCACCGCCACCGCCGTGGTGCCTGAAGCTGGGTAAACCGCCGTGTACAATCCCGACCTTGACGACATCCACCTTCTTGCCCTACGTTCACCCTCGGCTAGCAGGACCCCGTCTCCTATCCAAAATGCCGATACGACGACACCCCGCCCAACTTCTCGCGCTTATCATGGAGGAACGTGAAAATGCCCGGCAGGAGCGCCAGACTCATCTCACTGCCCTGCAACAACTCGTAGCCCCTTACAACAACAACAACAACAACAATGGTGGTAATGGCAATGGCAATGAGAACTAGCGATCCACCTTAGGCGATTTCCAGAAAACCAACCCACCTACCTTCTCCAAGGGACTTCACCCACTGGAAGCCGATGATTGGCTTCTTACCATTGGGAACAATCTGGAAGTTGCTGCTGTAGGAGACAATGAGAAGGTGCTGTATGCAACCCACTATCTTGCTGGACCTGCACGAGCTTGGTGGGAAGCTACCAAGGCTCTCCAGCAGGCTGACCACGTTATCAGCTGGGCTGAGTTCAAGGAGAAGTTTCGCAAGAAGCACATTTCTGGTGGACTCATTGATAGGAAGAGGGATGAATTCCGCAAGCTGAGGCAGGGAAGTCGAGATGTAGTTGGCTATCTTGACGAGTTTACCGATTTATCTCGGTATGCTCTAGAGGACACCGACAAAGAGGAGAAGAAGATGGAGCGTTTCCTGAATGGGCTGCATGATGAACTGCAGTGTGCTTTGGTTGTCCATGACTTCCGTGACCTGGAGTCACTTGTGGACAAAGCCATCTAGCTGGAGACCAAACGCAAGTCTATGTTTGAAGGTCGCAAGAGGAGGATGAATGCTCAGGAAGGTTCGAGCAGTCAGAAGCCTCGTATATTTCAGCAAAACCCCAAGCCTGCCTATCGACCACCCCAAGCTCCACGCCCCAATTTCCCTAACCGCCCAAACAACTTCAATCACCCCAATGACAATAACCGTCCCAGAGGAAACTTCAACAACTTCAACCCCAATGCCAATGTTGTCTGCTTTGAATGTGGCAACAAAGGTCACTACTCCAGAGAATGCCCCAATCCCAAGAGGAATGTTCAGCGCCCCACGGCACCGAACAATGGTCAAGGCCGCAATGGAAATGGTAATGGCAAGAATGCCGCACCTCGCGGAAATGTTGCTGTTGCCAAGGGTCGTCTGCACCACATCAATGCTGAAGAAGCTCAGGATGCGCCAGATGTTGTGCTGGGTACGTTCCTTGTCAACTCAGTACCTGCAACTGTTCTGTTTGATTCTGGTGCAACACATTCATTTGTTACCGAGGAGTTTGTTGCTAAGGGAGGTTTAGTAGAAGGCTTCCTAACTAAAACCTTGAGTATACAAATCCCTGGCTCCACCCTAGAAACCAAGAGATTTTGTCCAAATACTGCCATTGAGATTTCAGGCAAAAATTTGCAGCCGACCTAATCATTCTAGGAACCCAAGGCATAGATGTCATACTCGGTATGAATTCGTTAGCCAAGTACCATGGTCGAATTGACTGTGCCAGAAGAGCTGTATCCATCACCACCGACAAAGAAGTAGAAGTGGAGTATGTGTCTGAACCCAATCACTCCCAACCAGGCTGCCATGAGAGCATAGCTCGACCCACCTTAGATGAGATCCGTGTTGTTCACCTATTCCGAGATGTTTTCCCTGAGGAATTGCCTGGTATGCCGCCAGACCGGGAAATTGAGTTCATAATTGAGCTTATCCCAGGAACAACCCCTATATCCCAAAGGCCTTATCGGATGAATCCGGAAGAACTAGTAGAGTTGAAGAAGCAGTTGGCAGATATGCTCAGCAAAGGACTTGTTCGTCCAAGTGCTTCACCCTGGGGATCACCCATTATTTTTGTGGACAAGAGAGACGGTACCACACGACTGTGTGTGGATTATCGCAGGCTAAATGATGTGACCATTAAAAACAAGTACCCCTTCCCAAGATCGAGGATCTGTTCGATCAGATGAACGGAGCCCGAGTCTTTTCAAAGATCGATCTTCGGACAGGTTACCATCAGTTGAAGATCAGAGAGATAGACATTCCCAAGACCGCCTTCACCACTCGTTACGGTTTGTTTGAGTATACTGTGATGTCCTTTGGTCTGACCAATGCCCTAGCCTATTTCATGAATCTCATGAACAAGATTTTCATGGAGTACCTCGACAAGTTCGTGGTAGTTTTCCTGGATGACATCCTTATTTATTCCAAGACCGAAGAAGAGCATGCTGAACACCTGCGTTTAGTTTTGGAGACTCTCCGAGAGCACCAGCTGTATGCCAAGCTTAGCAAGTGTGAGTTTTGGCTCAGTGAAGTGGCTTTTCTCGGACATTTTATCTGCCGGAGGAATTTCTGTTGACCCGGAGAAGATCCAAGCCATTGTTGACTGGTTATCCCCAACCAGTGTGACTGAAATCCGAAGCTTTCTCGGACTCGCCGGTTATTACCGCAAGTTCGTTGAAGGATTTTCCAGTATAGCCAAGCCTTTGACCCAACTGTTGAAGAAGGACAAGAAATTTGAATGGACTCAGAAGTGCGAAGATAGTTTCCAAGAGTTGAAGAAGAGACTAACCTCCACCCCAATCCTGGTTATGCCAGACGTCACCCAGAGTTTCGACGTGTATTGCGATGCATCACGCCTCGGACTTGGTTGCGTTCTGATGCAAGAAGGCAAAGTTGTGTCGTATCTGTCCCGGCAGTTGCGACCGCATGAAGAGAATTACCCAACCCATGACCTGGAATTAGCTGCTGTTGTCCTTGCTCTTAAAAAGTGGCGTCCCTATCTTGCGGGACATCGCTGTGAGATCTATACGGATCATAAGAGCTTGAAGTATATTTTCACCCAGAAGGAGTTGAACCTGCGACAGAGGAGATGGATGGAATTAATCAAGGATTATGATATTGGAATCCACTATCACCCCGGAAAGGCTAATGTAGTTGCCGATGCCCTTAGTCGCAAACCCTGTACCCTGAATGCCTTGATCCAAGCCGAACAGCCAGCCTTGTTCAAAGAGTTCGACGATTTTGGACTAGAACTTGTTAGCCATGGATATCTCGCCAATTTGGAGTTAGCCCCAACCCTGATGGATCAAATCAAAGAAGCCCAAAAAGGTCATGAAAGCATTGAAGGAATTAGGAAGAAGATCTCCCTCAGCAAAGCACCCGGTTTTACCGAAGATGCTGAAGGAGTGCTGAAATTCAATGATCGTATCTGTGTGCCCAATGTCACGGAACTTAAGGAGTTAATCCTGAAGGAAGCCCATGAGACCCCTTATTCAATCCACCCCGGCGGAACCAAGATGTACCAAGACCTTCGAGAAAGATTTTGGTGGCATGGAATGAAGCGAGAGATTGGTTCTTTTGTAGCCAAGTGCGACATCTGTCAGCGAGTCAAGGCTGAACATCAGCGGCCCGCTGGATTGCTTCAACCTTTGAAAATTCCCGAGTGGAAGTGGGATGAGATTGGAATGGATTTTATTACCGGACTTCCAAGATCCAACCGAGGCCATGATTCAATCTGGGTCATCGTTGATCGATTGACCAAGGTTGCTCATTTTATACCTGTCAAGACCACCCATACCGGAGCTCAGTTAGCAGACTTGTATATTTCCAGAATAGTAAGCCTGCATGGTGTGCCTAAGAAGATTGTATCTGATAGAGGTACTCAATTCACCTCAAGATTCTGGAAATCCCTTCATGAAGCCCTCGGAACCAAGTTAACCTTTAGCACAGCTTATCATCCCCAGACCGATGGCCAAACTGAAAGAGTGAACCAGATTTTGGAGGACATGCTTCGTGCATGTGTTCTATCTTATGGTTCCAAGTGGGAGGACTGTCTACCGTTTGTAGAGTTCTCATACAACAACAGTTATCAGTCTAGTCTGCAAATGGCCCCTTTTGAAGCCCTTTATGGCAAGAAGTGTCGTACACCCCTGAATTGGTCCGAAACCGGAGAAGGCAAATTGTTTGGACAAGATACCCTCCGCGAAGCTGAAGAGAAAGTTCAGCTTATTCGTGAACGCCTCAAAACTGCCCAATCCCGTCAGAAGAGTTACGCTGACACCAAGCGCCGTGATCTCACCTTCAACGTCAGAGATTATGTCTATCTTCGAGTGACACCCCTTAAAGGAATGCAACATTTCGATGTCAAAGGAAAATTAGCGCCAAGGTATATTGGACCCTTCAAGATTCTTTCCCGTCGTGGAGAAGTATCCTATCAACTGGAGCTACCTCAGGAGTTGTCCGGAAGTGTCTCGAAGTTCCTGACCAGCCAGATGTTTTCAAAAACATCGACCACCTCTCCATCGACCTGAACCAAGACCTGACTTATCGCGAGAGACCCCTCAAGATTATCGAAGAAGGTGTTCGTGTTACCCGAAGACGTGCAATCAAATTTTATAAAGTCCAGTGGACTAACCACTCTGAAGAAGAAGCAACTTGGGAACGTGAAGATTATCTTAGAAGCGAATACCCAGACCTCTTTAGTACCTAAGCCTAGCAAATCTCGGGACGAGATTTATTTTAAGGAGGGAAGGATCTGTAACATCCCCAAATTCTTAAACAGAGAAATATTCCAAAAATGTGGGCCAACAAAAACTTTTGTTAAGTTATATGTGTTGGTTATGCTTGTTGCTTGTGTATTATACTTGTGACATTATTTCTTGTTGCTTGTAATGTGTTTGCTTGAAGTGAAAATTTTAAATACAAACACAAAGAAATTGAAACAAGAAATAAATCAAAGTGACAAGTGTGTCACCTAAATTCTCCAAGTATAAAAATCCAATTTGTTTTAAACAAAAATTCAGAAGAGTGGTATATGAAAACCCTTATTTGAATTCTTACTACTTATCTCTCTGAAATACTATTTTCAAACTAGTTTTAAAATTCAAAAGTAAACAAAGTAGAAATAAATTAAAATGCCATAATTGAAACACTATAAAAGAAAATGTTTCAAAACATTTTATTTGGCAAAGCCTTTTTTTGTGGAGCTTCTGCACATTATGAGAAGGCCCCACAGTTTTTGCCAAATTTTTATAAATTGATTTAGTGCCTCAAATTAAATCAAGAAGTACTACTGCATTTAACAGAAGGACTAAAAAGTAAATAGAAGAAAGAAGAAGGAAAAGAAGCAACGCACAGGAGCCAGGGGTTTTTTGCGAAAACGTCGTCGTCTCCTACCTCCCCTAGCTCACTGTCGCCGTGCGTGTCGCCATGGCCGCAGCGCGCTCGTTGCCGTTCCCAGGCCCCCCAGGGCCCCCCTGCTCGCGTTCTCCCTCGCCCCGTGCCCCTGCACCCTCTGCTGGCAGAGGAGAGCCTCTCCCCTCGCCATTACGCCGCTGTCTCCCGTTTCTCCGCCGTGGTTAAACGGACGGCGCCGGCCAAAATTGGCCCAGCTCGCTGCACCTCGCCACGCAATCCTCTACGCCGCGAACCCTAGCCCACGCCCGGACCCCCCAGACACCGCGCGCCGGCCTCTCCCGCCCTCTGGACGCCGCTGGACCGCGACCACCGTGCGCCGCCGTCGCGCCTATTTAAACTCGAGCCCGCACCTCGCATTTCCCCATGCCCCACTGCCTCTCCCTTGCTCCACCACACCCTCCACTCGCCCGTGCACCACCAGGAGGGCGGAGCCGCTGCCGCGAGCTCGCTGCTGCTCGTGCCCGTGCTCGACAGCCCGAGGTAGGCGACGACACGGCTGTGCCGTGCTGCTGCTTCCCTCTCACTTCTCTGGCCCTCACTCGCATCCCCATTATCACCGTGCTCATCCGCCCCTCTTTCCCCTCTGCTCGTGCACAGACGCCTCGCTAGGACGTCGCCGGAGTTGGCGCACGGCCGCGGAGAAGGAGTTGATCGTCGCCGGAGCTAGACGCCGTCCCAGCAAGCAGGACTCAGCCAGCAACTTCCCCCACGCCGCCGCTGTCGATCAGCACCATCTCCGCCGTCCCTAGCCCTCTCAGGTGAGCGAATCGTGCTGCTCGCCGTCGCCGGAGCCACGGCGCCGCCTATTTTAGGTCGTCGCCGATGGTAGCCTCCGTGCGCTGTTGGATCTAAGATCTACGGCCACGTACCGTTTCGTGCCTAGTTACACTGCCATGTGGGACCCACTGTCAGCATTTTAAACAATTCCGCGCGGGAGAATTTTCTCCGTGAGATGCTGACGTGTAGACCCCACATGTCAGGGTTCTCAACATTATCCACTAGTTTGATTAATTTCGACTGGACCCAAATTGTAAATTCAATAACTTGAGATTTAGGCATCCAAATAAATCAAACTCAATTGTTCTGAAAATCTTATGAAAATGTTTACCCAACCCAATTGGTCTCATGTCATTTAAGTAAATTGTTAAAAAGTATTATTAAAAATACTACAGAAGGTTTAAAATATAAACTTGTTTGTTTCTGTTACTCTGTTAGTCCAAATAATTCCAAACCAATTTTGTTAGCTTAATAATGCCATATATTACCTTCCCTCATTTTGGTAGAATTATTTGGGCAATCGTATTTGTTTAGTATTGAGTTGAAGTTTAAACACCCTTCTGCACTCAAACATTTAATTATGATTAATGGTTGACCCAAATGAGTTAGGACAAATTTTTTTGAATCACATTTTGTCATGTTTAGTTACCCCTAAAAGGATTTAATTTTAGGAGCAACAGAACTGGTTTGGTAGCCAAAACTTGATTATTAAGCTACTGGATTCAAACCTTTGTGTAGGGAGATTAGTAACTCCAATTGATCCAAATCAAATTGGGTTATCTTCTACACATCAGTAGCTTTCTATAGAATTTTAGTTTGTATTTTTAGGACAAACAGAACTCAAGTTGTGCAATTAAACATGTTCCACAAGCTTCTACCATAATTTGGACATAAACAAATAATGTTTAATTCAATTATTTTGAAACCAAATTGTATTGTTTGATGTATGCAGTGGCTATTTAGAGCATTTAGGATTGTGATGTTGAGATGTTGTTTGAGTAGTTTAGTCATTGCTTGTATTTGTTTGTTTATCGATTAGACGAGAACGTTGCTGGATTTATCGAGGAGGGGGAATTTGTTGAACCTGAAGATCAAGATCAAGTCCACTTTGCCGAGCAAGGCAAGCTACTCTCTGAGCTTGCACCTAAATATATATGCATCTACTTTGATCAAATGATTTACTCTTAAAACCAATGGTTTACAAAACCTTTTCAAAAGTGTATGGAAATTATTTTACCACCCTATGTAGTAGTTATATGAAACTTTAGGATGGAAAACAATGTTGTTTATTCAAAACTCCTTTGGAAATACTTGTGTGGTTATGGAATACCGAGATGTCGGTATTGAAGTAGAGAAATGGAGGATGAGGATGTTTATGAAAAATGCACAGTGTCCTAGTACTATGACAACCAATCTTAATCTGTGCGACCACATTTACCCCCATATGGGAACGGGGCTTAGTCATATAATTTGCTCTTATTAGTATGGGATACCTCATCGACGGAGATGACTCCATTATGTGTGAGGGGATGGTTTGTGAACTCCCCTGACCTGGGTCCTCGCTCAAACTCTATGTAAAGATAAGGAGGAGGATTGAAGACTTCATAAATGTGGTCGCTGGGAAAAACATATGAGTCCTCACACTTAGGGTTGCCGACGGGGAACCGGACTGAGTGTCGATGGGAATTGTCATATGGGTAGGATCCTATACTAGCATGAGCAAAGAAGAGGCTAGGGTCGGTGGCTCAACTTTGCATACACCTTCTATGGCGGGACGTGGCTGACACGATGAGTTACCGGATGGATGTGGGGTTAAAAGCGTGCTACCTTTGCAGAGTGTCAAAACTATTCGAATAGCCGAGTCCTCGGATATGGACAATTGGGAGGCTGTCCTAAGATCATGTGCAAGTTTTTTTTTTTGGAAAAGCTTTTAAGTTTAAAAAGAAACTGAAACAGAGATGGTGTTACACAGCTATACCAAATGGAGTGGTATGAGTTGTTGAAATAAATGGACCATGGTGAGCCATGGTCAGAAAGAGGAGGAGTTTTTTTGGAGAAGCAAATGAGATGGTGACTTCTTTTAAAAACACTTATAAAACCCATCTTACCTGTTTTCAATAAAGATATAGAGATGTTTTAAATAAATAAAAGTTGTAAGTTAAAACAAAACTAGTGCATACTCATGTTGGGGTAGTTTGCGAGTACATTCAAATGTACTCATATTGGTTTCGTCCCTGGCTATTGTCCTAGCCAGACTACGAGGAGGAGCACTACGCCGAGCAGGAGTATGGTGACTTCTATGCGAACTAAGGATCTCCACAAGTCAGCTGCCTGTCGGGTCGTCTTCGTTAGAATATGATGTCTACTACGCCGTAGCTTCCGCTGATATTTTGGTTTGGCCCTTGAAGGCACCTATGTAAGAACTTGGTCTAAATGACCATTTATGTAAGACTTTTAATTTGGTACTGTAATGGATGTAAACTTTGGTATCCAATTCGGATTATGTGCAACGACAGACTGATCACGGGATCGTTGTGTTAAGCATAATCGGGTATTTCGGACAGCTAGTCTGGGGTCCCCACACTTGTTAACTCAATCAACTATGATGCCCATGTTGGGACTTAGTTTGACCCTGTTTTAGCAAAGGAAAAAGTAGCAACTGAGAAAGTCATGTGAAAACCGACTGATATGAAGCTAAAGATAAACCAAAAGGGTCATCTAAACCATAAAAAGTATAAGATATTACAAAATGATGAGTATTTCATATAGTGCATAGACGCACCATCAAATAAAAGGCAAAGTATTTCAGAGCATATTACAATGCCCATTGGCCGAATAATTGTTTTGCAGGAAAAGGTGAAGCAGGAAAGCTGGCTCAGATAGCTGGGTTATCGGTTGAGGTTCCCTTGGCAGTTTCAGCTTCGGCAGAAGTCGGGTTATCTTCAGGAGCTTTGGCCTGGGAATCAGTTGGTGCAGTGCCTTGATCTTCTGCAGTCTCTTTAGCAACATCAGCCGGCTTTTCCATGATTGGTGTAGTGGGGGCACGGCTGGGTGCAGGGACAACTGGAGTAGAGGTACTTGGCGCTGCAGCTTTCTTCATCTTCGCAATGGAGTCTCTCAGCTTGGCCAGTAGATCAAAATGCTTGGGTTCAGGAGTGGGGATCGGAGTGTTGTTCTCATCCACTGCATCTTGGAAAACTGACAGATTGAGGCCCTCAGCTATTTTGCAAGCAATTTGCCGGGTTTGGGCAGAAATTTCCTTGAAATCTTTTCCTCCAAACTTGGTGCCATCAGCGTTGTACTGAGGGAATCCTTTGACAAAAGGATCCGGGTTAAGGCGTGGGTTGTAAGCTTTGACAAGAGCTAAGCTGCGCATTGCGCCAACCCGGCATGCTGAGCGTGTCCAGAGGTCTAACCACTCGGGGATTGTGGAAAGCTGATGCAGGGACTCATATGTCACTTGGGGAGGAGCACAGTTGCTCTTAACACGCTTCATGATCTCAGCAGTGCCAAACTGGAACTGCCGGATGATGGTGTTCAAGCAGTTCAACTGCTCTGGATATGATCTCCTGATGGCAGCATTCTGTTCGCCTGAAAAGTATGATGTGGGTTAGTATGTGAAAGCCGAGTAAAGAAGAAAAAGTGAAAAGAAGTGGTGCTTACCAATGAGTGGATTGAGGATATCCTTGATATGGTCTTTCAGAGTGTCTAAATATTTCTGGACACTGATCATCTTGTCATAGCAGACTTTGTACTTATCTCCAGCCTCTTCCAACTCCTTCTTCAGTTTGGTGTTCTCTGCAGTTAGAGACTCAATTGTTTTCTCCAAGTCTGAAGCATGAACTTCAGTTTCCTTGCGCAGCTTGGTTTCAACTTCAAGGAGTTGGTTGGTCTTGGCAAGTATTTGGTCATTATGGGACACATATCTCTGAAAAAAGAATAGCAAGTTAAAAACACGGGGACTGAACATATTTCAGTCGGCAATTGAAAGAAATAGTAAGTTGATAGTGAAATTATATGCATGCAGAGTATTTATATAAGTTCTGAGTGACCGAAGAGAAGTTCACTCGGCACTTGGGGACTGGTATGTCTTTTAAAAGTTTTACAAGTTATTCAGTAATGCATTTTCAAAGTTCTAGATAAATTGTTAACATATTACCCGGAACTTGGGGGTTATGAGGATTTGAAAGTATTGTTATGGTGAAAGGCAGAGTTAATGAGGATTTGAAAGTATTGTTATGGTGAAAGGCAGAATTAATGAGGATTTGAAATCAGAAAGTAAAACAAGTTCCATGTTATCGTAGACAGATAACTCAGAACTTGGGGACTGGGATATTCTGAAGTTTTCAAAATGTTCGCAAAGGTAATAATTGATTTATATTTGCAAGTATCGAGTGACTGGGGATAGTTTAATTGATACTTGGGGACTAGGTTGGATATATAAGATATGAAGAGGAAAAGATGTGTACCTGGTGTTCTTCGACAAGAGAATCCACGAGTTTGCCCTCAGAAAGCTTTAGTGTATTGTATTCACTTAGCAGACCTTCAAAGTTTGTATGGCCATAGTGTGGCATAGTGGAAGCCTCGCCCTTATCAGTCGCCTTGGACTTTTCTTCAGAGGCAACAAACTTGGTTGCAGTTTTGACGGGAGAGGTTTTCTCAGTAAAGCAAGTTCCTGTGATCACGACTTCTGGATCAGTCGGGTTTTCAGTAGGAGGAGAAACTTTTCTCTGGTCAGTTGTCTGCTCTTTGTCAGTCGGATCAACATGTTTTTCAGGGGTATTCTCCAAGTTATCCTCTTCAGCAATGGGAGGGCTTGGATTGTCACTAAGAGTTGCTTTTGCCCTGAAATTGCAAAGAACGAAGATAGTATAAGAAAGAACATAAGAAAATAGAGTTGATGAAAGTAAATACAAGTGATAGTTGGATGTATGTATTACCCGGTGTTGACTTGAAAGTCACGAGGGAGGTCATTGCTGGAGCCTGAAGAAGCTGTAAGAGAGTATGATTTAGAAACTCGGATTTGACCAGCTAAAGGACAACTATCAGAGGGATGCTTTTGTGGTTCAAAGTTGGAAAGAGAAGTACCAGGACGGCGTGGAGATGGATGATTTGGGATTCCCGGGTTAAGAGGATCCTCACCAGGGGAGGTCCGAGTAGCTCTCCTCTTGGCAGAGGGTTCAGCAGAACTCTGCGAAGATTTTTTAAGAAGAGTTTGGTTGAGTTTTTGCATAGCAGGATAAGAATATGGTTCTGTGGATATGCGAGAATATGGCACCTTGGCACAAATAGTGCGAGCCTTCCTTTTCCCGGTAGCAGCAGATTCAGTGGCTTCAGAGCTATGGCCGGATGATGGAGTGGCTGCCTTTTCAGCCGGTTCTGGTGTTATAAAGCGGGCATCAGTGGATAAATTCGGTTGAGTTTCGTTCTCAATTAAGCTTATGAACAAGTGGCCAACGAAGTCAAGTTCACCTTCTTCTTCCTTTTCTTCTTCTTCTTCTTCTTCTTCTTCTTCTTCTTCTTCTTCTTCTTCTTCTTCTTCTTCTTCTTCTTCTTCTTCTTCTTCTTCTTCTTCTTCTTCGCTTGAGGACTGAGCTTCATCATCATCGTCATCATCATCATCTGCCTCAGGAGTGGCAGGGGGAGTCTCAACTTGCCACCAATCATCAGATTCCTAGTGAAAAAGTAGAAGCAAAATAATCAGTTTACAATTAAGAAAGAGTATGTTATTAAGATTTTTTATCAGTCGGAACTTACTGGTGGTGCTGGGTTATTCTTACTGAATGGCAGAAGGCCATTTTCTTTGATTGTCTCAACCTTTTCAGCAAGGAAGGCCTTGATAGCCTTGTTTAGAGCAGTATTTGGATAAGATTTCTCCGAGTAACAGAGGGAGTCAGTTAGATGACCCGAGTAATCGCAAAGGAGTTTCTTGCGAATACTATTGGGTTGAATTCTCCAGCCCATCCAGGTTTTGATCAGATCGGTTCCCCGAAGTCCATGCTTGACCAGAACACAGATTTTCTTGAGGAGAGGCTGGAGAGCTTCTCTCTCAGCGTCAGAGGCAAAAGAGTTCATGTTGCTGTTGAGAATGAGGGGCTCGACCGAATAACCCAGTAAAGGGTGTTCACTAGAAGGTATCTTGACCTTAAAGTAAAAGTATGATTTTTGCCAATGCTTCACGTGGGTATGAAGTTCTAGAGAAGGCATAGCAGAGCCTTTGCGGCGTTGAATAGAAACACCGCCACAGACCAAGAGGGGGCCATTCTTGTGCTCACGCTGAGGTTTGCACAAGAATAGCTCCAAGAAAAGAGCTAAGCTGGGAGGAGTGCATAAGTATGATTCACAAAGAACTATGTAGTTGCTAATGTTCAAGATGGAATTGGGTCCGAGGTCGAAGACTCGGAGGCCATAGTGACGAAGAAGATCCCTAAAGAAAGGATGACCCGGGGGATGAAAACCCCGAGTGACATGTTCAAGGAAACAAATAACTTCACCTTCCTGTGGGGAGGGCCGAGTCTCTTCTTCGTTCCCTCTCCAGTCAATCTCCGACTGAAGAGGAAGAACACCAGCTTCAGCCAGTTCTTCACGCTTGGACTGTGTAGCCATGGATTTGGCCCAGTTGGCCGTAATCCCAGATCTGGGTTTGGTGGTCTTTTTGATCTTCTTTGATGCCGATGCGGTGGCGCCATCACCGGCCTTGGCCTTGGTCTTCAGCTTCCTCGGATCCTTGGGTGCCATCATATCTGAAGATCTGGAAAATAACAAGAAAAGAAATGAAAAGAACCGAGCTCAAGAACAGCTCAAGGATGAACAAAACAAGATCTAGATGGAAACCAAATGCAGGAAAGAAATACTTACCAGAGCTTGTGGAGATCTGGTGCGGAGCTGGTTTCCCGGGTGATTAGCTGCGGTAATGCGGGGTTCCAATGGCCGGCGGCGGTGCGGTGAGTTTGGAGGAACCCTAACCCTAGCTCGGGGAGAGAGAAGGACGGAGGTTGAAGAAGAGGGGCGCGGTGAATGGGGAAAAGTGAAAGCCTTTTTTACTGCGGCCCACTATTTATAGCCCAGGGTGAAACCCTAGGAGCGTAAAACGAGGAGATAAGATTCTGTTTTGATTATGGGTCAAAGATACGAGAGAATGTGTCAGAGAATGTTCCTTGGTCGTTGACCAGAGGGTTAAGTGTGAGAGAAAAACCGGGTTATAAAGAGAACCGCCAAAAGGAGCTGGTCAGAAACATAACCCGGCCATTCAGTGCTAATGCTTTTTATTTTGTTTTCAGGAGTTTAACTCGGATAATCTCATCAGCAACTACCCTCGAGTAATTGAATCAAGATCAAGAGTATCAAGTGAAGCAACAGATGAGCTTATGCAAGTCAAACTTGGGGACTACTGTTGGGGGGATAATAACCCGGTATACTCATGACCAAGGAAGAATCAGTCGGACGGCCCAAGGCTAGGTCCGAGTAATGTGTACAAAATTTGGGCCGGGTTATAGTTGGGCCAATAGGCCTAACATGACTCGTCCCTGGAAGGAAGGACATAGAAGAACTGGAGTCCGAGTGAACGATGAAACCGGGTGACTTGGAGGCTACGGAAGGTCTAGAAGAACCTAGAGTAGGACTCCGGGCTCGTATGTAACTCGGTATTCATTGTAAGTTCGGGAGACCCGGCGTCTATATAAAGGGGCTCCCAGAACATAGATAGACAAGTCTCAAGTTCTAAGCGCTAAGTTTCAACCCTAGCTCGATATCACCGCTATCAAGCGAAACTCTTGTAACCTGTCTCGTAACCCGGCTCTGTTGTTGTAGCCTAGTTATCGAGACCTTGTGATCAATAACATAGAAGCAGGAAGTAGGTCTTTATCTCCCATGGAGAGGCTGAACCTGGGTAAACCCTTTTTCCCCAACGAGCGTGACAATCTCCTGAAGGACCAAGGCGCCTTGCCCCAATCATCAAGTTACCCCATGGTAACATCTGCCATGTTAACCCCACGACAACCTTCCTCTTCATAATCTTTGTGCTCCTTGAACCGTCTGAAGCATCGCCATTCCTTACGGATTTGATGACCATATCATCAATGGTGAAGACACGACGTTGTTTTTCAGGCTGCAGCAAACCGTTAGCCTTGCCAGCAGCTAGAGCCTTCCCATTATACGATATATAAAAAGCACGTGTTAGCAATATGAGAAAATTAGAAATGAAATATGTTTTCATGTACATATGTTAAATGTTCCTTGTTGTATCTGGAGACATCATATGTTACTTTGCATAACGATAATGAAAATCAAAAGACTTAATCCAGATGCGTAAGTTAAAATCATCAGAACGATACTCTCCCGGGTCAAAAAGTTGTATGTCCTTGGGGACATCAAGGTCATCTGTTTGTTTTTCTAGACCAGGAATGTTCTTAGGAGTCTCGGGGGTGAAAACCAGTTCGTCTGGATGAACTGCCAGGTCAGAAAGTTGTATGTCATTGACTTCTAGGCGATCAACATCGAATTTTACATGGCGGCGGTTCTGCAAAAAAAACATGTTTGTGTGGTAGTTTCGCCATTATGCTATCAATAAACATATATAAAATGACTTATCAACATAGTAGCATACAATAGTATATGCTTACACTGAATTCAATGTCATCCAAGCGTCTGACAATCGTCATCTGAAACCTAAGATCTTCACTTACTTTCTTTTCCAGGGCGAATTGGTGTTCGGTGTTGTGCCTCACGAGAGATCCAATTTCTTTCACATCACTCAAGATACAGCCGACCATTGTCTTAATCTGCAAGGTACAAAATAGTTAGAACCACATGATGCATGTAAAATGCATACATGAACTTTGCACTATATCACTCATATTCTAATCATATTTGCATCATATAAGGGTTATATCACTGTTATATAATGATTTTTGGGAGTAAAATATGTATTTCCTATTTTTATGGAATTAACCCTGCGCAGGCAGAAAACCCTATTTTTTCCTTTTAAGTTTCAGGGACCCAAACGACGTCCAAATAATTTGGAAAAATACAGGCGTCAATATTTTGGAAGGAGGAAGACTTGGGAGCGAAGGAAGCAAGCAAACGGAGGCCGGAAGCCCAAAAGAGGGGGCCCACATGGCCTCTGTACCTGTCCATGTGGGGCCCACCCTTTTGGCCCTCGAGGCTCCGCTGCCGTCGATCTTTTTCCACCGACATACTCTTGACCTAAAAACGCCTATAAAAGAAGTCCCACGGCGTTCTCTGGAACAAGCGCCGCCACACGACAGAAACACGAAAACAGAGATCTAGAGCTGCAGATTGGAGGGGGAAAACTCTGGCGGGGCACTGCCGGCGTGGTCTCTATCTTCTCCATCGACATCTCCACCGTCTCCATGATGAAGAGGGAGTAGTCCACCTCTGGACTATGGGTTTGTGGAAGTAACTTATGTATCTCTCCTCTCTTTGAGCTTCACTAATTAGTACCGTATGAGCTGCTGAACATGATTACGGTCATCGTTGTAATTCCTATGTGGTGGATCTTTTTCTGAGTTAATATATATTTGAGATTGCAATGTTTGTTTAGTTATGAGTATAGATGCATATTATGTACCCCGTTCTTATCTACTTGTTATGATCAAGCATGTTTATGAGAGCGTGTGTGGGGTGATGTGTGCATTAGTTGGAGTAACGGGGGATGGTGAGTGCGGTAAGTTGACCACTGTAATATCGCGATCCACTTGGGTGTTTTACCTTACTTTGTTACCTCACTAGGGATAAATAAAAATACCATGCTACAAGGGTTGTGGGTGACTTGCCACTTCTCCGTGACTAGATCTAGCATGTTATTATTTTTACTTCATATCATGATACTTAAGGCTATACTCTGAGTTATCTTAATTACTAAGGTGTATGATTTAGTTCGCATCTTGGTGGAGTATAAGTGAGATTAATATCCAGAAGATCTCTATGTTAGGACGTGATGCCCATATAATTAGTAACTTGATATCAAACCCTGTGTTGCAATCTCATATGTCAACTCTATGTGTCCATTGTCTGCCACTTTACTAAAGAGAGAGTGCATTTGTGAAACCATGAACCCCGGTCCATTTTTAATCATAAGAAACACCTTTCCAACAACTTTTACCACTTTTCCATTTTCTGCAATTATTAAATCCGAAAATACTTACATCTTGCATTCATCATAAAAAATCCAAAAATATCATTCATCATTGTTATCATCATCCTTACACATTTATTCACCACCATCGCATATTTATTTCTTGTTTGCATTGCATAATTATCTTGATATCATTCTTACACCTTGTGCTTGACAACCACAGGTGAGGTTGAGGACCAAAACATTTAACTCTGTTTTGTAGGTGACCAAAAAGAAGGATAAGGAGATAAACTTTTCACTACTGATTCCCCGAGAGTTCGATATTAAACCCTCGAGTCACCCTCGTGGGGAAAACACGTCTTCCACTTACTACACACTCTGCACTTGGAGTCTCAACCTAACCCATTTACTTTTGACGCAGGTAACTATGCACCGGAGATCAAGACTGTTTTCTGGAGCCGTAGATCAACCTCTTCAAGGGCCATCAAGACTGTTTTCTGGCACCGTTGCCGGGGAATCATAGCTGCGAAGGTTTATCCAAGGAGATCACAACAAAGTCAACATCACCAACTTGTGCTAACACCTAAGCTTGGGGAGGTTGCACCTACGTGAGCATCATCTTATCCATCTTTACCTTCAAAGCAAAATTATTTGTTTTGTCATTGTCTTGCATTTGTAATTCGGTTTGCATTTGTGAGACTCATTTTATTTTCAGTTTTGCATAAAAAATTAAAAAATACATAAAAACTTGCAATCATGGTTCTGTGAAACAAACAGGGAACAAGTTCTCCATTGAATTTTGTCTCTAATTTTAAACAATATCATGGAGAAACATTAAAAGATGCTTGGGTAAGAATTAATAGGATGCACTGAGGATCCTACACCTTGTGAAGATGAAAAGCTTAATCTTTACTATGGAATAGACCCTTGGTATCAAAATGCTTTAGATGGGGCTACAGGTGAAGTTTTGTCTTGTCAACACCACCTTGTGCAGCCATGACACTTAGAAGGATTTTTGGTAGCTTTGTGGGTAGCAAGAAAAAGTTGGAGGACACCACGGTAGCACTTGCATTATCTAAAGATAAGTTTGAAACTAAGTTAGAGAAGCTGCCAAGTAAAGAAGATTTTGAACAACTAGTGTCTTATTCTGAAAACATTATTCCAAAGATAAACAATAAATTGGTTAATGTTATGCATAAACTGAGATTATGTGAGAATTTCTTGAAAAAGATGTTTACTTGAACAATATTGAGGAAAAGTTGGTTCGAGTTAGTGACTCATTAAGAAAGGATTCATCATCTAAACATGTGAAAGAGGTTCCTGCTAGGCAACAAGTTTGGATTAAAAAGGAAAAGAAAGTTGAGGAAGTTAAAATGCTTAGTGAAGTCAAGGATCCTTTGCTTGACTTAGAAAATTGTAGCTTGCATGAATTAATCTCTATCTTACAAAAGTTTGCAAGTGATCCTTCCATCAACACTAATCAAGCTGGATTTGGTTCCTATATTGCTAATCATGTCTTGAAAGAGAAAATTGCTAGGTACAACCAAGAAGCCATGATACCACCTAAGCTTGGGGATATATGGATTCCAATGTACTAGTAACTATTGGAAAAGAGACACATCATGCCATACTTGATCTAGGATCTAGTGTCTCTGTTATCTAAAGAACTATATGAAGTACTTGAATTGAAAAATCTTGAAAAATGCTCTATTGAACTTGCACTTGCTGATGATTCCATTAAACATGCTTTAGGGAAAGTAAGTGATGTTATGGTAGTATGACTTTTGTGCCTGTGGATTTTCTAATCATGGACATGGGGAATAAAACCTCTAGTCCTATTATTCTTGGAAGACCTTTTCTTCGTACTACAGGTGCCATCATTGATTCAAAGAGGGGAATGTGAAGTTTCAGTTTCCACACAAGAAGTGCATGGAACACTTCCCAAGGAAGAGGGGGACATCAAAGTTCAAGCTCCCTCATGAGCTTCATCTTCTATAAACAACAAGTAAGAAGCCTAGCTATATGGCTATAAAGAAAGCGCTTTGCGAGAGGCAACCCGGTTATTTTTGTGTGTGATTTTCTTTGTGTCCTCTTGCTGTAACAAGAGAGTTTGTTTTTAGTTTAGTTTCTGGAATTTTGAATAAAGTGCCAAGTTTTACCCATTTGGTTTGAAAAGTTGCTTATAGCGTTCGGAGATTTTATTCCTGCACGAATCTGTGCACGGTATGATTTTTAATTCTTATTCTGTAACTCGAATGAGCTCATATTTGAACTGTAGTTGCAACTTTTCATCCTCTGTATGCATGAATTTTGCGGAATTTTTCGGCAAAGTTTGGTAGGGTAGAAAAATACGTTTTGCTGCTGCTGTTTTTCTGGACAGATTCTGTCCCATTTGTTTTATGCATTTTGAACTTTTATCTTGAATCTTTTTGATTCAAATGAGTTTATGAGTAGGCATACACCATTATATATTTTCTGGACATTCATATGATGTTTTTTAAGGATTATATGCAGCAAGAAACCTATTTGTTTATCACTACTAATGCACCCCACAGAAAAGAAAATGGGAGAAACGGTGTTTTGAAGTTTTTTCACAGGGATTGGAGGAGATGCACCAAGAGCTATCCAAGGATGGTGAAGACCATAAGCTTGGGGATGTGAAGACAACCCCACTGGACCTACACACTCTCGGTTTGCACACGTCTAACTTCTGTTTTTCGATCGAAACACTTTATCGCATAAACTTGGAGCGTCTTTTTGTTTGTTTTTGGTTTGATTGTTATTTTGTGAGACCACCACACTATCATTTATATGAGAAAGAGCTACTGGAAATATGGGTTGAAATATGTTGGATGCTTTTATTGTATTGGGAAAAGGGATGTTTGAGTTGATTTTTAATGATACATATAGTTGCATGATTCATGAGCTTGTTTATGAGTAATAATTTGCAAATGCTTTATCAGAGCTATCACTTATTCATGTTTTGATGCTGAAAGTTATTTTACTTTGTTTAACATGGATTAGTTAGTTCTATGGACACTCATGCATGCATCTAGATGGTCAACTTTCTCCCTCTTGCTAGCCCAAAAATTCAACAAGTAAAACTTGTTTCCAACACCTTCAACCAAAGTTATTCCAGTGAGTCCACCATATCTACCTAATGGATTTATGCTATTCTGAGTATGTTTACATGTTATTTGTGTTATCTATACCTCTGAATGAAAATGTTTATGTTATTGATTGTTATGGGAAAAGTTGGTTATATAGCTCTCACGAACTTGATGCACACTTTACTTTTATTGTATAAATATAACATGAACCATTGTGATTAAGATTATGATGTTAGTGGCTTGATAAATGTTCGAGGTTGGGAGTTAGCCCATATGTGCTGTCACATGCAAAGCTTTCAACATGCTCCTTCATCTCATTTAGTTGATATCATGTACTTTTGTTTATGGATGCCTATCATGGTGAAATGAGGTGGAAATGAAGTAGTTTAAATGAGTTTGTATAAATGGTTAGAGAGACGCCTGGGCCGCTAATCTAAGCCATGCATCATTCATGGTGGAAATTTACTTACATGTTATGGTGAACCGTCTGTGATGCACCTTATAATATAAAACTATTCCAATGGTAAATAAAAAGGGTGTTGAGGTTGTTCATCTTGTTTGTTTGTCTTGTCATTTTGATATGGGCTTGTTCCATATCCTGGGACAAGAGGTACCCCAGTTGACGCTCTTGATGATATTATTATTACTTACAATGATATATAACTTGAACTTGCTTTGTTTCCTAAGTTGAGTAACTCATGGTGTAGGTACTTGTATTCAAGGGGCATGAGACACCTAACCTTTACTTTGTCAAGCACACTACTCATATTTGCTTTCACATTAAACTTTAATCATTCAAGATGCTATGATAGGGGTAATGAGAGCTTGACACCAAGAATTCCACATTGCAATCATTAACTTAAGTAGAAGAGTTTGGAAGTTAGATGAAACTTATGCATGCTTTACTGATGACGTGAAAGTCATACGTTCGTTGGGAACCCCAAGAGGAAGGTACGATGAGTGCAGCAGCAATATTTCTCTCAGTATGAAACCGAGGTTATCGAACCAGTAGGAGATGAAGACACTTCTGAAGGTGTCAACGGCGCCAGAAAAAGTGCGGTGTCGTAGGGGAGGTCCTGGCGGTTGACTTGGAACCTGCACACAACACAACCAAAATACTTTGCCCCAACTTAACAGGGAGGTTGTCAATCTCACCGGCTTGCTGAAAACAAAGGATTGGACGAATAGTGTGGAAAATGATGTTTGTTTGCAGAGAATGAAAAAGAACAATGATTGCAGTAGGTTGTATTTCAGATGTAAAAGAATGGACCGGGGTCCACAGTTCACTAGTGGTGTCTCTCCATAATAAATTACTAACATGATGGGTAAACAAATTACAGCTGGGCAATTGACAATATTGATAAGTGCATAACATGCATGTTCAAGTTGTGGTGTCTACTATGAGATTCATTTGGGCATTACGACAAAGTACACAGACCGCTATCCAGCATGCATCTGTGCCTAAAAAGTCCACCTTCAGGTTAACATCCGTACCCCTTCCGGTATTAAGTTGCAAGCAACAGACAATTGCATTAAGTAAAGTGCATAATGTAAACAACACATTCATCCTTAGACAAAGCATAATTAGGTTACCCCTAGTAGCAACAGCACATCCACAACCTTAGGGGTTGCTGTCACTGTGAGGACCCCAGATTAGCTATCCGAGATACTCGTTATGTTTCCTGCAACAATCCCATGATCAGTCTGTTGTTGCACATAACTCGAATTGGCATCACAGAACACTCATAAATACCGAATAAATATACTTACTTGATTGAAGCCATAACTTCAATAGGTACTTGCAGCGGAAATCACCAAAACAACGTGGAGCCCAAGCCATTTGCCACAACCCCACAGGCAGCTGACTGGGAAGCGCCCTAGTTCGCATTGACGTTATTGAAGTCTTCTTCTTCAAACTGCTCTTCTTCAAAATCTGGCTAAGACAATAGCCAGGGACGAAACCAATATGAGTACATTTGAATGTACTCGCAAACTACCCCCAGAATGAGCATGCACTACTCTTTCTATTGTTTAAATAAAACTTCATTTGCTTTTGAAAACTCTATATCCTTGTTGAAAAGAGAAGGATATACTTTTGTTTAATAAAACTTTGTTTTGAAATCTCTATATCTTTATTGAAAAAGGAAAGAAGGCTTTTAGAACTTTTCTCATAAATCTGTCTTTGTAAGAAGTTTCTTTTAAAATGTTTTCCCGAAAATATATCTTTGTTGAAGTAGGAAGTTTCTTTTAAAACATTTTCCGGAAAATCACCATTTTGTTTATTTCTCCAAAACTCCTCCTTTTTCGATCATAACCCATCATGGTCATTCAATCCCAACAACCTCATGCCGGCCCATTGGCATGGCTGCATAAAACGTCCTCCACTTCATTTTCTTTGTAAATCTCAAATCTTTCCAAAACTTGCACATGGTCAGAGTAGGGCCTCCCAACTGTCCATATCCGAGGACTCGGCTATTCAAATAGTTTTATTACCCTCTGCAGAGGTAGCACGCTTTTCCCACACCCATCCGGTAACTCATCGTGTCAGCCACGTCCCGCCATACAAGGTGTATGCGAAGTTGAGGCACTGACCATAGCCTGTCCTTTGCTCATGCTAGTATAGGATCCTACCGCTACGAAACCGGTTCCATCGACACTTAAATCCAGCCTGTCGGAAACTAAGTGTGAGGACTTCGTAGTTTTGCCCGGCGAATTTTAATGGCCCTACAAATCCTCTACTCCAATTCATACATACCAACTCAGCTGGCAGTCTTCTCTTTAGAGGACCCGGGTCAGGGGCAGGTCACCAAACCATCCCCTCATGGAACGAGGTCATCCTCGTTGTTGAGGCTTCCAGTACTAATATGAGCGAACTATATGACTACGCCCTTTCCCATATGTGGGTAAATGTGGTCGCACAGGTTATCGGCTGGTTGACGTAAGTAGAAGGACACACTGTGCATTTTTCATAAACATCTCCATACTCCATTTCTCCACTTCAACACCGACATCTCGGTCTTCCATTGCCACACAAGTATTTTCAAAGGAGTTTTGAGTAAACAATATTTTTCCCATCCTATAGTTTGAAAAGGAAATTCCAGCTAATATCTCCATATAGGGTGTCAAAATAATATACTTGTATTTTGGAAAAGGGTTTCAAAATCATATCTTTTGTGGCCAACACCACATAAATCACTTATGCTCTTTATAAGTAAAACATGTGAACCAAAATAGATGTATATAGATGCAAGCTCAGAGAATAGCTTGCCTGATTTCAGCATGATGTTCCCGGGGCTTCTTCTCACTGATCAAAGAAATAACTCTCATCCTTCTCCGATAAATCCTCTCCAAATACCACCCCAGTAGCGTTTATCTCTAGCGTCGCAACATGAAAATTAAACAACACGCAATAAGAAAACCAAACCACAAGTGGTATACAAACAAGGAACATACCACAAGTATCAAACTAATTATTCAAACATCAAATTAGGATCTATATTTACAAGGGCATTATACTAATCGGTAGTATAACACCAACACATGCTAAAAACATAGAGGGCACAAGACATCCTCAATCTATTATATAATTAAAACACAGGATAATTAATGGCTCAGATTGAACACTTGAAAGTAAACGGCTCAGATTTAAAAGATCTATTATTGGAAAGGAAAATATGCCTCAGATCGGTTTTGGAAAGAGCACACGTTCACGGATTTAGCTGACTATCACGTGAACGTGATGGAAACAATCTCATATTCGTGTGAGTCATGGACTCCTATCAAACATCAGGGCGTGCATATATTGGCTGCAAGCTGAATTATATATAAGAATAAAGGTATTGCAGGTTTTGCACGAACAAGGAGTCGTAAATCTCGAGTTTCTGATTGTTGTGGTTTCCATTAACGAGGCTGAATTATATAAGAATAAAGGTATTGCAGGTTTTGCACGAACAAGGAGTCGTAAATCTCGAGTCCCTGATTGTTGTGGTTTCCATTAACGACAGAAGCTACATCGACCCTACGTCTAGACGATGGATTGGAGCTATGAAACATACATGAGAAGGTTCTGTTCTACAACGAGCCTGAGACGATGACGGCTGAGATTTTTTCTCGATCTCGCTAGCTTGATTTCGATCTGTCGAGAAGTGACGGCGTTGGCGGACCTGGAGCTGATTAGCTAGGATCGATGGCATCATGGCAACTTGGCCTATGGCGGCTTCGTATGCTGGATAGAAAGCCGGATAGACGCAGGGTCAGAATCGATTTGTAGGACAAGACGAATTTCTCTGGCCAGAAAACATCAGCCGTGATTGCGATCTCGGAAGAACATAAGATTTATTCAGCCGTGATTGCGGTCAATCAAAACCAGAAGATTTATCCTGCCACTCCAGGTATTCACGACAGACCAGACCATCCATCGCGGCCACGACAGCTCCGGCGTCCACCAGACGGCCGGATAGGATGATTGCGATCCTGCGAGAACATAAGATTTATCCAGCCGTGATTGCAGTCGTGCTAGACCATAGGATTTCTGCGGGTGTTCGACTTATATCCGTTTGTCTTTCAGGCTGCTGGAGCGATGGGCAGGACATCACCGACCGCGATCACGCATGTCGCCGGCGCATCGACAGCTTAGACGGTTGTCTCGCCAGTCGCCAGGGGCATGCATACCGGCGAAGACTCCCTAAACTTGATTTACTACCAGATTTCAACAGTTCAACTACACGCTACACTGTATACACCAGCAATTCGGGACTATATGAGAATAGAAGACGTTTGTTGCTGATCTTGGCCGGTATATATAAGGAGAAAGGGACACCACGGACTCATGCATCACGATCACGCCGGCGCGCCGGCGCATGTTTTCCCCCACGCCGCCGCATTGACCTTAGGTTGTTGTCTCGCCAGAGGCATGCATACCGGCGTAGACTCCCCAAACTTGATTTATTACCAAGATTTAACTGCGTGCTTATACACCAATGCACGACATTCCTGGTCTTGGCCAGAGGAAGTTACAAGGAAAGACATCTTCGTACAGTAATGGGGTCTACTAAAGCATGGTCCGTTTAGGAGCAACAACCAGGTACGTTTACAAAAATAACAAAAATGAACGAGCATGTTATATATACATGATTGTATAAGCTAGCAGCTACTAGCCTATATATATTTGTTTGTGAGATGTATGCATGTGGCTTGATTACAAATCTAAAAATCTAAAGCCTATTAATTATAATTAGTTGATAATATGGCCTCACTGGATTTAATACGATAAAAGGAGATTTTACTAGCTCATTGTTTGCATCAACACAATACAAAAGATGGTTCGCTATGCTTTTCCCAGAGAGATGTTATTAAATCAGAGTTCCCACCAATGTAAGGGTTTCGCTATGATTTTCCGATGCAGGGATATTTTACCAATTCAGAGTTCGCACCAATGCGATATGACTAAAGAGTTTACACCTGACCTCTTTTTAAGGCTTATCTGGATCGATGGCTCATATGCCTTTAGGTACATAGATCTATAATGAAAAACACACCAAACAAATTCAAGTCTCTATGGTATCAAATGTAGGTTTATATTTCTACCATTGAGGTTCCCATGCATAAATTTTGGATCAAATTCCACGCCAAATGCATAATTCATATAGATTTTCCTGCGACAAAGTTCATACTGAAACTAATTGTTGCATTTAAATTACAATAAACTCACCATGTAAACTGAATGTATAATTATAAAAATGAAACAGTTTTGGGTTCTATTTGACCAACAGCGTCAAAATAACATTATCAGCATGCACATCTTTTGCTTACAGGTGCATGGAATCGAGTGTATAGAAATATACGCCAGAAATAATAGAGCATGCAAGAGGGAATACATAGATGAGTTGATTCCTTAATATGCAATAGCGGAGTTCATAATGGTCAAAAACAAAAAAAGAATTAATGTATGGAAGCAACAACGATCAATTAAAATGTGTGGGTACCATAACAAAGGAAAGCTATGATATAACCTTTTGTAACACATACTGTTCTACTAGCATTTTATGAATCATAGTAGTGATAATTACATTGTCTTTGAAAGACAAGCCGCACAAAAATAGATTAGGATGTGCATGAGTGGAAGCACGTAGAGGCAAGATATTGGACTAATCAAATAATAAGACAGCAGTAGGTCCGTTACCGAAGAAGAATATATATAAAAAAAAACTAAGCACGTTTCGTCGATGTAAAGTTCCTACAAAGAACTATTGGGGGAAAGATACACGCCAGTAATGATCAAGACAAAACTGAATATTTGTAGGCATGCAACACACAAATCTCAGTACTGTTAGTCTTCTATTGTTAGTACAGAATGGTTCTTAGATAATATAATACACAAAATCACAATATTGATTATACAAAATTATAATCATTTTCTCGAGTCAACAAAATTATCCAAACATCGTCTTCTATGTAAATAAAAATTGCAAATTAACAATATTGTAGCAATGTATTCAGGTAATTCTTTTGTAGAATGAAAAATTTAAGCAGACGATCTATATTAAATATAATCTATAGTAAATCTAGCCGCGCAAATGCGCGGGCCACCCAGCTAGTTAGAGGTAATTAACAACCATTTTTCCTAATCAGGAAATACTTCAGACAAAAGTTAAGTCACCAAATAATTTTGGTAATTTAACTTAAAGACAACCAAGTTTAACAAGCAAGGCAACATACTAATCACACAAAATAATCTAACTTCAAAACAAACAAGCATAGTAATTTCTAATTACTAGGAGAAGACTATATAGGGAATAAAACTCTAACAAATACATGACTAACAAGTAGTTCCCCTAACATGCTAGTAAAACAAGGAAACATGTCACAACAGTGGATTACCACCGCACACATGCTAGGAAACACATTTGTAATAATAAAGTTATAACACAACAATTAATAAAGTCCTAATAAAAGTAGGCAGAAAAGACCTAAACCTCATAATTAGCACCACAGTCAATCAGTGACTCCTAAATTCAAACCAAGCTAGGGATATGTTCTCCTACACATATAGAATACAAGCCAATTGGATTTACTCCAAAATTCATCCCACAAAAATCTACAAAAATCACCAAAGTGCCACTGGTGTGTTTACAAGAATGAATAGAACTTTTTGTTTTAGGCTTCATTTGCAAGCAAGACCAACTGATTTGGAAAGGTAGCATCTCAACCTATCCAGAGAATTTTAGTTTGCAATATTTGGATATATAAAACTCTAGATATTGAATATTTAGTGAAATAGATACTTTTTACAAGATTAAATCTAGACAGCACTTAAAAATATATTTTTGCAAACAGCCAGTGTGGCATGTTTAAGAAAACACGCATGAATACTACAAAATTTGAATCACTCAATTATCTACCACAGATTTACCACAAGTTAATTAAAGCTACACTGTAAAATTAAACAGGAAATAAAATAGATAATAGATCTACTGGAAAAAATAAGATTCGGCCAGATCTGGCCCAGATCTGGCCGTGCCGCGCAGGAACTGGCCCAGCCAGCGGCCCAAGCCCGACACGAAGCTGTATGCGGCCTGCTTCTTCTTCATCGACACGCAGGGGCGAGCTGGAGCTTCGGCAGGGAGCAGGCGAGGACGGCGTCGGCGACTCAGGGGTTCCTAAGAGAAGGGATGATGTCCATTAGCTAAAGCAGAAGAAGGGGATCACAGGGGTGCAAAAATGGCGTGGAATGGAGGACGGAGCTGCTCATGATCTTCCTGGCAAGGTGGTGGCCGGAGCGGAAGGGGATGAGCTTGGAGGAGACGAATCTGGGTGTCTCTTCTTGATTCCTTGGACAGGGATGCAGAGGACGACGAGGCGGTGTCGATGATGGTCTTAGTTTCGCTCGGGGAGGCTCCAATCGCCGGTGATGTGCGACGACGTCCTTGGGTGTGGTTCGGCTGAGGCAGAGGAACTGAGGGAGAGAGAGCGAAAATATCTGGGGGAGGGAGAGCAGGGCGTCGGTGGAGCTCTCCTTATCCTCTCCACAGCGGCCAGATGAGAGGGGGGCCTGGGCGTCGCGCAAGGAGCGATGGACACGGCGGCCTAGCGCCATAGCTCTCCTGTCGAGCTACAGGAAGAGGATGATCGATTTGCAAATAACCCCCTGGACTTCTTTTCCCAGCCACAACTAGGTCCTTTGCTGTTTCTTTTATTTTCTTTTTAAAACCAGTAAGTTTCAGTGATTTAATTGAGGCACTCAAACATTTTTTTTAAAATTCTGAGAAAATTCATGTAGCCTCCCATATACATGTAGAAGCTCCACAAAAATTGGTGTTTGAAAATAAATTTTTTTGAAAAACATTTGTTCATAGGGTTTAAATATGTCATTTTTGCTAAAATAAATTTGTTACTCTTTAATATTTTTCAATCAAGTGAGGGATATTGTTTTGAGCATCTTGGAACTTCTTTGACAATATGGTAACTTCAAATAGTTTATATTTTCATAGAGAAAATACTTGTTTGAAGGAAATAGAGAATTAGGGAGGGAAAGTAATTTATTAAGACCATTTCTTTAATTCATGATCTTAATTTCCATTTATGGAATAGTTTGAGGAGTTTGCTTTAAATTGAAAAGTATAATTAGTTGAGGAGAGAGTAATATGATAATGAGATGGTTATCATCTCATTCCTGGATTTTATAAGATAAAATAATTGTAATAACAAATTAGAGGAATAGGTGGAGAGGGAAATTAACTAAGATTCCGTCTTTTAATCAAGATTTTATTTTAAGGGTGCGAGGAAACATAGAAGTCTTGTTTTATTTTCTAGTCACATTCCAAATTTGTGACCAGTGGGTTTTATTTTAGTGCTAGGCACAACTGAGGAATTGTCCTCACAAGCAACAGACACAACAAGATCAACATCACAACCAAGATCACACAAGGTCAAACACAGCAATGGGAAGTGAAACACAATCATCAGTGAAACATTTCAAAAAGTTTTTGTTGGTTCTAAAATTTGGGTCTTGTGAAACTAAGTTTTTCTTAGTTTCTAAATTTGGGATGTGACAGCTCTTCCCCCTTAAAAAAATAAATCTCGTCCTCGATATTTGCCCGGCGGGAACAGGGGAGTACGAGGCCACGGGTTTTTGGGCTGACTAAACTTCCGAGGTCGTTGCTTCTTCAGTGAGGTCGCCATGTGAGATCTTGACAAATTGATGTTGCGAGGCTTTCTTTGTCGATAAACTTCTGTGCTGAGTTCAGATCCTTGATGATGGGGTTGACTTGATGATCGATGCTGATGGATAGTCTTGGTCGGTTGTTTCCAGACACTACAAGGCTAAGGTGCAAGGAACTAATTATTACCATGTTGTTTTTGTATACCTATTGCAGGTCTTCCCCCCCTTAAAAAGGGTTTTTAATGGTCATGCTGGACGTCGCAGATGGAGTTGACTTGGAGGCATTATCCTTCCGAGTAGCGTGACGATCTTTATCTTGGGTGTCATTCTTCGGTGCTTGGGTCGGTGCAGATATCACTTCCTGATATTGTCTCCTTATGAGGGTCGCAGGTGGGGACGCGTTGTTCTCAGGACGCGTCGAGCCTATGTACTCGACTCTCTCCGGTTTCTAGTTAGTAGAGGGATGTTATAAATTCCTAAGGGCGTCTGGACTTGTTTGGTGGTTGATTTTTCCAACAGCAGGTGCTTCCGTTGTTCGATTCTTCTTAGTGACTTCCAGTAGATTTTCTTCACGCTTTTCTTCCTTTGGCTTGGCGAGGAAAAAGGCTGGTCGTGGAATGCTTCTTTGGGTCTGGTCTTCACGAATAAGTTAGAGTGCACCAGAATAGTTAGGGTTTCCGGGAAAACTTTCTGGTTGAGGGGCTGAAGTTAGTTTTCAAGGGAATTGGGTGTTATACTCTGAACACCAAACTTTTTATACCTAAGATCCAAAACAACCAACTTTACATAGGCCTCTAATTCTCGAGTCTTCAAAATACCATTCCAGCATCTCTGGTAAGGCCACTATTATCAACTAGTTAATTGAATCATGGCTTTTTCCCAAGCTAAAGTTATTAATCCACCAACATCTTCTTCGGGCATAAACTATTTATCATATTAGTTCAATCTATTGGATCTCCATCGAACCTTTCAGGCTCAGTCTTCCCATTACATCCTATCACAAAAATCCTAGTGGTCCACCAATTATTTCTTGATTGATTTTTCTCCCCAGATAGGCATATCTCATATTATCTGACTCCTTCGGGTGGTCATTTTCCCATGACCATATTATCAAAGCTAAATAAAGCATCCAGCAGTCATGTGATCATCCTATCAAGAATTGCCCCACTTTCTAACCAAATTCAAATTTTATCTCAACACTTTTGGGCCTTGATCTATTAATCAAAGATAAAAGATCTTTCTAAGAATAATCCAAACAGAGCATGACAAGCTCTGAAAACTACTGTCACCTAGAATGTCTTGCTACTAGACCAAGTCATATTGATTCCTAGAATCCGATAAACATTCACTTATCCTCCACCAATTATTTCTTGCATACAATGATCTACTCATTTGGTAACTCATCTTTGACCACTTCCTATAATTCCATAAGAATTTGGTACAAGGTCACTCGCGCTAGGAATCACCCTAAACATTCCAACACCAGAGTATTCTTCTTAATTTACTTGCTTCTAACCAATCCAAACATCATTTTATCAGCAAGTGCTTCCTAAAAATCCAATAACTTTCACCTTTATTTCTAAACCTTAAATCAAGGGTCACGTCTTCTAGCTCCAGATAACCTCTAATGGTTGGGGACCACAACTGGTTAACCCCAGAGTATTAATCAACTATATCATCTGTCCAATCGCAATTAATTTATTGATCCACTCCAAGTTTTCACTTCTATTCTAAACCCCAAATTTTTGATATTACCAACAGCATCCACCAAATTTTGATCTCATCGAGATACTTTTGGCTAATACTTACAATCCAACACCCTTATATCTTCCTAAAGTCTCCTTTCCACGTACTAGTTTTGAGTCGGCCACTGGCACCTCTTTCTTTTCTTGTTTTCGGAAATCATATCCTTGGGGAAACACTATAAATCTTCATGTGATTTTCTTACTTAGAACCTGAGTAATTCGTAAGGTATACACTCGATTTAAGAAAATTATTATTGTCCTTGATTTGAGTTCTAACATCATTTGCTTCACCCCTGTGGTGAAGGCATCCACTTAGTCCGAGCAGCATTCTATTAGTTAGTTGTATAAAAATGTGGTGGTCTTTTATAACATCAACTTCCTTAGTCACACGAGAAGAATTTGTTAACAAGGTAGCTAGTCTTGTCATCAAACTACTTTTCATATTGCAGAGGCTGAGATGTACTGGATTATCTGACGTTCCGTTTATTTGTGTATGACACTCAATTGTTTGAGTATACAAAAGCGATTTGTTAACAAGTTCATGAGGCTTGTTACCAAACTACTTCTATATAACACGAACATTAAAATATCACACTATTTATAGAGAGATTTATAATAGTAGATTCTGATATATGAGTTTCCACATACTCAAGGATAGTCTGGTATATTTATTACTTCTTTGCCAACTTCAGAAATCTCTCTTCAAAGTCTCTTTGTCGCAGTTCCTCCCTCTTGCGGTCTCTGAGCTCGAATCTTCATAGCAACTCTCCTACACTCCTTGAGTTGCTCTAGTTGCCAATTCTGAATGAGTCTCCTTATTTCTTCGTTTCTTGTCAAGGCACGCAGTCCTAGAAGATTAGTAGGTACTAACGTGGACTCGAGTTAAATGTTAATCTAAAGTTAGATACGATAAGTTAGTGTAGTATTCTTGTAATTTCACAAGTTAATTTTGCGAGGTGAGACTCGTGTCTTCACGAGGTTGGCGTAAAATTGCAGTCTCCATCGAGATCTTGACGCACTTGCTCCAGATGGTGCATGAAGGTCATTGTCTGACTTGCCGGTTAAGTTGCAACAAATCTCAGGCTGTTTGGTTAAAGTTCGGGGGTTTTTTGTATCTTGCGGATCTGTCAGTTCTTATCGGGAGATGGTTTAGATGAGAGGAACAAATATTTTCAGAAAGATTTTTTTCCTAGACGGGTTTACATCTGCAACAAGGTGCAACTATGGCGAAGCGGTCAAAATTAGTTTCTTCTTAGGTGGCAAAAAGGAGTTTTACAAAAATAGAATTTTGGGATTACTTTGTGTTGCCGTCAAGGCGTGATTGTGAACACACAAGAAAAACAACACACAAGTAGAGGACTCACAAACAACAACACACAAGCAGAGTACACCCAAGCAAAAAAGCACACAAGGTACATTTTGTACCAAAGAACGTCTAATACTCGTGGTAGTCGGGTGGTATAACCAAGGTTCCTATCATTTTTATCCTATGGGTCTTGGTTAAAAAGGGCTATTGAAGTCTTCATTTTATCGTCTCAGTCTTCAGCTGGAGAAATTGAGATTGTCGAAGTTGCAACTTGAGTAGAATTGTTGAAGTTGAGCTGACGTTTTTGGAGGTCTCTTGCGTTGTTGATACTGACGATATTGGTATTTGCAGATCAATTTCCTTGATGTTGAATGTTGAGTATTCGAGATGGAAGCTTACTCTTGTAGGTGCTAGCTAATTAGGTCTCACCTGAGTTCATCGTCAAGTATTTTGAACGGGTAAGAGGGAGTAGGGAAATCCTTGGAAAATCTTAAATAGAGGGATAAGATTCAGAAATATTTGAGAAGGTGAGAAGAGTGGAAGTTATTTTTGGACTTCCTCAGATAAAAATTATGTTTTGGTAACAATATATTTTTAACAAAATATTTCTTTCCTAACTAATGTCCATGCTAACTAAGGTCTGTTACAGTCAGGATGGCTCTGATACCAAGTCTGTGAGGACCCCAAATTAGCTATCCGAGATACTCGTTATGTTTCCTGCAACAATCCCATGATCAGTCTGTTGTTGCACATAACTCGAATTGGCATCACAGAACACCCCAAAAATCCGAATAAATATACTTACTTGATTGAAGCCATAACTTCAATAGGTACTTGCAGCGGAAATCACCAAAACAATGTGGAGCCCAAGCCATTTGCCACAACCCCACAGGCAGCTGACTGGGAAGCGCCCTAGTTCGCATTGACGTTATTGAAGTCTTCTTCTTCGAACTGCTCTTCTTCAAAATCTGGCTAAGACAATAACCAGGGACGAAACCAATATGAGTACATTTGAATGTACTCGCAAACTACCCCCGGAATGAGCATGCACTACTCTTTCTATTGTTTAAATAAAACTTCATTTGCTTTTGAAAACTCTATATCCTTGTTGAAAAGAGAAGGATATACTTTTGTTTAATAAAACTTTGTTTTGAAATCTCTATATCTTTATTGAAAAAGGAAAGAAGGCTTTTAGAACTTTTCTCATAAATCTGTCTTTGTAAGAAGTTTCTTTTAAAATGTTTTCCCGAAAATATATCTTTGTTGAAGTAGGAAGTTTCATTTAAAACATTTTCCTGGAAAATCACCATTTTGTTTATTTCTCCAAAACTCCTCCTTTTTCGATCATAACCCATCATGGTCATTCAATCCCAACAACCTCATGCCGGCCCATTGGCATGGCTGCATAAAACGTCCTCCACTTCATTTTCTTTGTAAATCTCAAATCTTTCCAAAACTTGCACATGGTCAGAGTAGGGCCTCCCAACAGTCCATATCCGAGGACTCGGCTATTCGAATAGTTTTATTACCCTCTGCAGAGGTAGCACGCTTTTCCCACACCCATCCGTAACTCATCGTGTCAGCCACGTCCCGCCATACAAGGTGTACGCGAAGTTGAGTCACCGACCATAGCTTGTCCTTTGCTCATGCTAGTATAGGATCCTACCGCTACGAAACCGGTTCCATCGACACTTAAATCCAGCCTATCGGAAACTAAGTGTGAGGACTTTGTAGTTCTGCCCGGTGATTTTTAATGGCCCTACAAATCCTCTACTCCAATTCATACATACCAACTCAGCTGGCAGTCTTCTCTTTAGAGGACCCGGGTCAGGGGCAGGTCACCAAACCATCCCCTCATGGAACGAGGTCATCCTCGTTGTTGAGGCTTCCAGTACTAATATGAGCAAACTATATGACTACGCCCTTTCCCATATGTGGGTAAATGTGGTCGCACAGGTTATCGGCTGGTTGACGTAAGTACAAGGACACACTGTGCATTTTTCATAAACATCTCCATACTCCATTTCTCCACTTCAACACCGACATCTCGGTATTCCATTGCCACACAAGTATTTTCAAACGAGTTTTGAGAAAACAATATTTTTCCCATCCTATAGTTTGAAAAGGAAATTCTAGCTAATATCTCCATATAGGGTGTCAAAATAATATACTTGTATTTTGGAAAAGGGTTTCAAAATCATATCTTTTGTGGCCAACACCACATAAATCACTTATGCTCTTTATAAGTAAAACATGTGAACCAAAATAGATGTATATAGATGCAAGCTCAGAGAATAGCTTGCCTGATTTCAGCATGATGTTCCCGGGGCTTCTTCTCACTGATCAAAGAAATAACTCTCATCCTTCTCCGATAAATCCTCTCCAAATACCACCCCGATAGCATTTATCTCTAGCGTCGCAACATGAAAATTAAACAACACGCAATAAGCAAACCAAACCACAAGTGGTATACAAACAAGGAACAAACCACAAGTATCAAACTAATCATTCAAACATCAAACTAGGATCTATATTTACAAGGGCATTATACTAATCGGGAGTATAACACCAACACATGCTAAAAACATAGAGGGCACAAGACATCCTCAATTAGAGGTAATTAACAACCATTTTTCCTAATCAGGAAATACTTCAGACAAAAGTTAAGTCACCAAATAATTTTGGTAATTTAACTTAAAGACAACCAAGTTTAGAAAGCAAGGCAACATACTAATCACACAAAATAATCTAACTTCAAAACAAACAAGCATAGTAATTTCTAATTACTAGGAGAAGACTATATAGGGAATAAAACTCTAACAAATTCATGACTAACAAGTAGTTCCCCTAACATGCTAGTAAAACAAGGAAACATGTCACAACAGTGGATTACCACCACACACATGCTAGGAAACACATTTGTAATAATAAAGTTATAACACAACAATTAATAAAGTCCTAATAAAAGTAGGCAGAAAAGACCTAAACCTCATAATTAGCACCACAGTCAATCAGTGACTCCTAAATTCAAACCAAGCTAGGGATATGTTCTCCTACACATATAGAAGACAAGCCAATTGGATTTACTCCAAAATTCATCCCACAAAAATCTACAAAAATCACCAAAGTGCCACTGGTGTGTTTACAAGAATGAATAGAACTTTTGTTTTAGGCTTCATTTGCAAGCAAGACCAACTGATCTGGAAAGGTAGCATCTCAACCTATCCAGAGAATTTTAGTTTGCAATATTTGGATATATAAAACTCTAGATATTGAATATTTGGTGAAATAGATACTTTTTACAAGATTAAATCTAGACAACACTTAAAAACATATTTTTGCAAACAGCCAGTGTGGCATGTTTAAGAAAACACACAGGAATACTACAAAATTTGAATCACTCAATTAGCTACCACAGATTTACCACAAGTTAATTAAAGCCACACTATAAAATTAAACAGGAAATAAAATAGATAATAGATCTACTGGAAAAAATAAGATTGGGCCAGATCTGGCCCAGATCTGGCCGTGCCGCGCAGGAACTAGCCCAGCCAGCGGCCCAAGCCCGATGCGAAGCGGTACGCGGCCCGCTTCTTCTTCATCGACACGCAGGGGCGAGCTGGAGCTTCGGCAGGGAGCAGACGAGGACGGCGTCGGCGACTCAGGGGTTCCTAAGAGAAGGGATGATGTCCATTAGCTAAAGCAGAAGAAGGGGATCACAGGGGTGCAAAAATGGCGTGGAATGGAGGACGGAGCTACTCGCGATATTCCTGGCAAGGTGGTGGCCGGAGCGGAAGGGGATGAGCTCGGAGGAGACGAATCTGGGCGTCCCTTCTTGATTCCTTGGACAGAGATGCAGAGGACGACGAGGCGGTGTTGATGATGGTCTTAGTTTCGCTCGGGGAGGCTCCAATCGCCGGCGATGTGTGACGGCGTCCTTGGGTGTGGTTCGGCCGAGGAAGAGGAACTGAGGGAGAGAGAGCGAAAATATCTGGGGGGGGGGAGAGCAGGGCGTCGGTGGAGCTCTCCTTATCCTCTCCGCAGCGGCCAGATGAGAGGGGGGGTGTGGCACCCCGACCCGACTGTGATACAGTGATACTGTGTCCCCGGTTATCTGATACCACCGGACACACTATCAAAGCATAATAGAGAGATCAAGACTTGTGGAACAACTGGCACATCATAGACTCTACGACACAAATCATATAGTTCAACTCTTATAATAGAGAAAGATAGCAAATGACAACCAGAGGTCACAGACCCAACATTACAACATGCGGAAGCGATGTGTGTTGTTCTAAACAACAAGAACCAAATTATGGCCTAAGAGGCCTGCAAATAAACATCCAGCGCCAGCTGTTCCGGGATGTCCCAAGCTGCCACCTGGGAACCCCAGACTACTCGTCGACGTCCACAAAGAACCCACCTTCGAGGTCGGTGAAGTCCTCTCCTGAAAATAAGCAAACGACGTTGAGTTCGACAAACTCGCAAGATTAAGAGGTAATATATGCTCGATGATTGGCTTTCAAGGTTTTATGGTTGTTTTGCATAAAGCTGATTTTATTTCAGAAAACATAACTCAATGGCATTGACTAATCAGATTATTTTAAAAAGGGGTAAGAAGTAACTCTTTTCTTGATCACCTTTCTCAACATCAACCATCATCATCAACCACAGTACCTGTTTCACCAAGGCACCTCCCCGAATCACCCTCGAGGAAGCTCACCTTGCAATCTTGAGTGGTACCTCTAGTACCCAGTTTTTAATCATTCCGTTAAAGTTATTCTATGGTCTTATCGTCCTTTCCCAAGTTGTCCGTAACCGTGGACACGGCTTTTCGAAAAGATTTAACCCTGCAGGGGTGCACTGTGTTTACCTTCGGTACCGCCCGGCTCATTGCCTACGCTTAGCTCTCTTCCGGGGAAAGCTGGCTGAGTGGGAACGGTTACAACCTTTACCTCGCTTGAGACTAACCCAGGATCATCAGTGGCGGTAGGACAAGAGGTACCTTCTCGCACCCTGTCCCGCGGCCACTTATTTTCCTGACACAACCATCCTCATCTCAGTCTTGGCCACCATCTTCAACGCACGCGCAAATGGAAAGCCAAACTAGAGGACCCTCGGCTAGTCCGCCACAAGTTAGTCGGTCGACGAGGGCTCCATATACCCCACCGAATGGAAGCGCGCTCATTCTTGGTTCAAGAGGTAAAGAACTCGCACCTAGGCGGCGAGAGTGAGACAAAACACCACCATACCAAAGTGGCCTCTCATCCCCACCTTTAAGCATTTTATTACCTGTCACCACAAATTCTCCACCACCATCTGAACACTTCAACAACCTGTTTCCAACATGAAGTATCCATCGGACGGCTAAGCATTTAGCTAAGCATGGCTAAGCATCAACATTGCATAGTAAAGTATTTCAGGCCAACAGTACAATCCTATGGATAATAGGAGGGGAAACAGGTAATTGGCATCAGAATCTTAATGCAACTATAGAATACTCTAATCCAATAAAATTGACATTTGGAACCACATGCAATATTATAGTGGAGAAAATATTTGCGGAAAATAGGATAAGATATGCTCAGAGGGGGGGGGGGATTACGCTTGCCTTGTTGAGCGGAGTAGTCAAACTGCTCGTCGGAGTAATGATGCTCAACTCCGAACTCGTGATCTACCGGAGAGCAAACAACACCGGAAAGCAAAAACAACAATCAACACATGGCAATTGTGCAATGCATACAAAAATGATGATATGACCTTTTAAATGCACCCTAGAAGCATTGAACATGATCAACAAGTTAAATGGGGTCCCCATTATTTTTATTTTATTATTTGGAATAAACCCCATATTTAAACTTAGTGATTATAATTACTACTAGAGCACATTATTCTAGTTGTGGTCAATTATGCATGATGATGATAATTCTGGGGATTCATGTTTTTCTAAACATTTTGGTATAAGGGACCCATTTTTCGGATGCCCCGATTAAAAGTTATTAATTTTTGAATTTCCTCTTTTTAAATATTTACTTTTGATTATTTTAATTCCAACGATAAATATATTAGTTACTCGGCTCGAGGAAGGAGATGGACATGCTGGAATCATCGTAGTTCGATAACCCTAATCGCGAGAGGGGGAGCGGGGATCATACACTACGAGGGGGAAAAAGGAAAAAGAAACTCTTCAAAAAAAACAGGCAGCCCGGCTGGGCCGGCTGGCAGGCCGGCCTTGTAACAGAGCTGCCCGGTCCCTAGCCCGGTCTGGGCCGACAGAGGGGCCGGCTTTGGGCCCGAGGGGACCGGCCTGTGGCCCGGCTAAGCCGGCTACGCGGCTGGCCACGCGAGGCACGGTGACAGAAACTTCGGCGACGGCGACGCACGGCTACGACGAGTGGAGCGTGAAGCAGCGCGAGAGGGGAGAGGGAGAGGGCATGGAGAGGTGCAGCATCTCACCAGGAACGCGTAAAGAGGCACGGCGGGGCCGGAGGTGGACGAACGGTGACGATTTCGCCCGGCGAAGCTCGGCGGCGGGCGGAGACAAACGGGGACGGCGGCGGCGATTCACGGCCTCCCCGGTCGATTCCTCTGGTGGAGAGGAGGAATACGGCATGGCGGAGCGAGTGGTGGTCGGCGATTTACCCGGAGCGGCCTCAGGCGACGGCATCATGGCGTCTCCGGCGAGCTCGAGTGCGGCTCGTGGGGGAGAGAGAGAGGGGAACGGGAGCAGGCAGTGAGGGATGAGGCAGCGTGGTCTCGGGAGACTCTTCTCCTGCGGGTGTAGGCAGCGAGGGTGGCCAGGCACGGGTGCACAGCGACGATGGTAGGAAAGAGGGAAAAGGGTTACAACGGGACTACACGTTCTTCTCGCTTCAGGTGGCTTCTTTCTGAAAGAGGTTGACAGAGGGCATCATGGAGCTCTTCATTGTCTTCCCTTCGAGGTCACTATCAACGTATACCATCGGAAAGAAGGAAACCTCACCGGGAGGATGGATCCTGGTGAAGATACCATGACCGAGTACCTCCTAGTAGAATCTTAGAAAGGGGATTTCAAGCATCCCGTGATTTGACAGTTAGGAGACACGAGCGTTTGACGGGAGATTGATAAGAGTTTCCAGTTGGTAGACAACTGTTTCCCAAAGATTCAGAATATGAACTTTGCACAAGGCCCAAAATTTCTGAGGGAGAGTGTCGAAACCAGCTTCCAACAGATGAAGAGATAAATTGTACTAGTCGGCTTGAGTAGAACTTTACTCACGGAGGAGCATTTGAGATCACTGGAGAAGGATTGGAAAGCTAGATCGAGAGCACTTTAAAAACTCCGCAAACGTTAGTATCGGGAGAAACTTCTTGATGTTCTAGACATCAGGTCAAACTTCTTGAGGATCACCAACTATCGTTTCTGAGGGAGATTTAGATCTGGTCAGGTGTAGAGATACTTTGGACTCAGCACAGGTAGGAATAGGAGGCTTTGCAATGCATACCAACGGATTACCATTGCTAGGACCCCGAGAGTTGGACTACACGGTCTAACTCCAAAGGAGCAACGAGATTGAGGAACTCAAGTATTAGCAATTTGTCAGAGGGCAATCTGCACCTACTCGAATTACTTGCGACAATACACCATTGACTCTCTGCTGGGGAAACAACAAAGAAGACAAAAGAAGTGCTCAGACTTCCTCTCTTTCTGGAACAAGCCAATCAGTGGCTTAGATGTATAGATGAAATTCTCAACGGAAGGAGGTAACATCATACCATTCCGAGGATATTCTACCCATGCAGGATCGAGTTGAGATGATTTCAGGGAACCCGACAATTCACTCAGATCCACGGCGACATCTTTCAGCAATTGCACGTGAACCAGGGAAAGTCACTTCTAACTCCAGAACACATACCTTGTGTAGACACAAAGTTAGTTCCAAAAAAAATTTCCAATGCTAACGCCCAATGTCCAATATAAATCTCCTCAAACATGGAGAAGATAGGAAGGTAGTTGATGGGCTCAACCACAAACTTATCCAGATACTCCAAGACGGTAGACTCATATTTCACCAGAACGGGGCATGAGTATTGGTCAGACTAACACATTCAGTAGGGTAGCCTGAGTTTGATTTGACGATAGCCAATTCAAATCAAAAGTTTAGAGGTTAGCATACCCACAGAGGAGATACCACCTCGCTTCAACACTGACAGGCTAGACATCCCTTTGGAACTGAACTATATTAGATAGAGCTTTTGTCTTTTAACTCTCCAAGTTGTTTAAGCTCAACCGAATAATTCAGGACATCCAGCACGATTTTCTTGGAAAGGGAGTTGTTCAAAGAACCAGCTTACTCATAAGCTCAACATCACGGTCAGGTGACAACCTGGCGATACTTCTGGAAGGACCTGCAGAATACCACGATCCACATATAGGATATCACGATATACCGGTGGATCTTGAGTTCAAAAGAGAATCATGCCTTTCAAGGCACAACGAGGTGGTCTTGGGGGCTTCGGCACGAACTAGCTCTTTGACCGAGGGAGTGCATCAGAGCCAACTGACTTGGTAGCACTGTCGAACTTAGCTTATTGATCGGCTGACCAATCATGCTAAGAAGGGCAATGGATATCCCTGGATTTCCGCATAGTAAGGACTGCTAAGAATATCCGATAGACACAGCATTGCTCACGACTTATCCTTCTCGAGTAACAAGTCACTCGGAACCAGAGATTTAACGAGGAGTAAGAGCATCACTTCATCAAGAGGATCATGACACCTAGCACGCCCTTAATATAAAAGAGTGTGACACTCTAAGGTGGAGCAGAACAAAGCCAAACGAGGCCCTTCTTCTGCAGATTACAATACTTTAACCTAGTCCGAGAAGTGGACGAGGTACTGGAGTTGTTTCTCCTAACGAGACGAATTGAAAAGTCTTGTCGGATCGAGAGAGTGACTTACATCGAAAACATACCAACGCACGATTAAAACTTTACTGTCAACTGACAGACCAAGGTTGGAAAGCAGATCAGAGTACGAAACATACTCAGGAGAAATTCCTAAGAGGTTGAAGATGCACCGGTTATTACTCAATTGTGATAACCATGCCCAAAAAGGAGAGATGCAGCAGAGTTATGACATAGAGGGGGATTCGCTAAGCGAATTTGGTCATAACCCAGATGATTCCAAGACAGAATCTCAAGCAAGACTGAGAAAGAGCTAAAGTTACATAGCCAGCTGAGGTGTGGAGAATTAAGGTTCAACCATTTACCACACAGACCACATAAAGGACTTGGGTTAAAGGTCAGCTTCATGTGCCGAGAATCATAAATAGCATATCGATCACATGGGTAAGAACCCACACAATTCAACATGCCAGAATCACAGCACAATCCGGGACCTTCGGTTCAAGAACTTGGGTTAAAACCCAAAGAAAGAAGCAATGATTAGATTTGGTAGAAACATTTGAGTTGATTTGGGATTGCAACGCAGTGGGAGCAACTGGACACATAACACTAAAGGTCGAACCCCACCCACGTTTCTCCTAATTTTGAAGTACCAGATGAGAAGTAAAACCTTTAAGTCAATCGAGGTAAGATTGCTCCGAGATTAGAGGGTAACCAGATAAGGAGTAAAAAGAATCCTAAGATGGTTTTCACAACTCATTTTTAGGTTAAAACTATTTTCACAACACTAGACTCAACGTCGACCAGTAGAAGGGTTTCCTACAGGCAGTACTGCTCTGATACCAACTTGTGGCGCCCCGACCGACTGTTATACAGTGATACTGTGTCCCGGTTATCCGATACCACCGGACACACTATCAAAGCATAATAGAGAGATCAAGACTTGTGGAACAACTGGCACATCACAGACTCTACGACACAAATCATATATAGTTCAACTTATAATAGAGAAAGATAGCAAATGACAACCAGAGGTCACAGACCCAACATTACAACATGCGGAAGCGAAGTGTGTTGTTCTAAACAACAAGAACCAAATTATGGCCTAAGAGGCCTGCAAATAAACATCCAGCGCCAGCTGTTCTAGGATGTCCCAAGCTGCCACCTGGGAACCCCAGACTACTCGTCGATGTCCACAAAGAACCCACCTTCGAGGTCGGTGAAGTCCTCTCCTGAAAATAAGCAAACGACGTTGAGTTCGATGAACTCGCAAGATTAAGAGCTAATATATGCTCGATGATTGGCTTTCAAGGTTTTATGGTTGTTTTGCATAAAGCTGATTTATTTCAGAAACATAACTCAATGGCATCGACTAATCAGATTATTTTAAAAGGGGTAAGAAGTAACTCTTTTCTTGATCACCTTTCTCAACATCAACCATCATCATCAACCACAGTACCTGTTTCACCAAGGCACCTACCCGAATCACCCTCGAGGAAGCTCACCTTGCAATCTTGAGTGGTACCTCTAGTACCCAGTTTTTAATCATTCCGTTAAAGTTATTCTATGGTCTTATCGTCCTTTCCCAAGTTGTCCGTAACGTGGACATGGCTTTTCGAAAAGATTTAACCCTGCAGGGGTGCACTGTGTTTACCTTCGGTACCGCCAGGCTCATTGCCTACGCTTAGCTCTCTTCGGGGAAAGCCGGCTGAGTGGGAACGGTTACAACCTTTACCTCGCTTGAGACTAACCCAGGATCATCAGTGGCGGTAGGACAAGAGGTACCTTCTCACACCCTGTCCCGTGGCCACTTATTTTCCTGACACAACCATCCTCATCTCAGTCTTGGCCACCATCTTCAACACACGCGCAAATGGAAAGCCAAACTAGAGGACCCTCGGCTAGTCCGCCACAAGTTAGTCGGTCGACGAGGGCTCCATATACCCCACCGAATGGAAAGCGGTCATTCTTGGTTCAAAGCGACTCGCACTAGCAGCGAGAGTGAGACAAAACACCACCATACCAAAGTGGCCTCTCATCCCCACCTTTAAGCATTTTATTACCTGTCACCACAAATTCTCCACCATCATCTGAACACTTCAACAACCTGTTTCCAACATGAAGTATCCATCGGATGGCTAAGCATTTAGCTAAGCATGGCTAAGCATCAACATTGCATAGTTAAGTATTTCAGGCCAACAGTACAATCCTATGGATAATAGGAGGGGAAACAGGTAATTGGCATCGGAATCTTAATGCAACTATAGGATACTCTAATCCAATAAAATTGACATTTGGAACCGCATGCAATATTATAGTGGAGAAAATATTTGCGGAAAATAGGATAAGATATGCTCAGAGCGGGGGATTACGCTTGCCTTGTTGAGCGGGAGTAGTCAAACTGCTCGTCGGAGTAATGATGCTCAACTCCGAACTCGTGATCTACCGGAGAGCAAACAACACCGGAAAGCAAAAACAACAATCAACACATGGCAATTGTGCAATGCATACAAAAATGATGATATGACCTTTTAAATGTACCCTAGAAGCATTGAACATGATCAACAAGTTAAATGGGGTCCCATTATTTGTATTGTATTATTTGGTAAACCCCATATTTAAACTTAGTGATTATAATTACTACTAGAGCACATTATTGTAGTTGTGGTCAATTATGCATGATGATGATAATTCTGGGGGATTCATGTTTTTTCTGAACATTTTGGTATAAGGGACCCATTTTTCGGATGCCCCGATTAAAAGTTATTAATTTTTGAATTTCCTCTTTTTAAATATTTACTTTTGATTATTTTAATTCCAACGATAAATATATTAGTTACTCGACTCGAGGAAGGAGATGGACATGCTGGAATCATCGTAGTTCGATAACCCTAATCGCGAGAGGGGGAGCGGGGATCATACACTATGAGGGGGAAAAAGGAAAAAGAAACTCTTAAAAAAAACAGGCAGCCCGGCTGGGCCGGCTGGCAGGCCGGCCTCGTAACAGAGCCGCCCGGTCCCCAGCCTGGTCTGGGCCGGGGTTAGAGGGGCCGGCTTTGGGCCCGAGGGGACCGGCTAAGCCGACTACGCGGCCGGCCGCGCGAGGCACGGTGACAGAAACTTCGGCGACGGCGACGCACGGCTACGGCGAGTGGAGTGTGAAGCAGCGCGAGAGGAGAGAGGGGAGAGGGCAGGGATGGAGAGGTGCAGCATCTCACCAGGAACGCGTACAGAGGCACGCGGGGCCAGAGGTGGACGAACGGTGACGATTTCGCCCGGCGAAGCTCGGCGGCGGGCGGAGACAAACGGGGACGGCGGCGGCGATTCACGGCTTCCCCGGTCGATTCCTCTGGTGGAGAGGAGGAATACGGCGCGGCGGAGCGAGTGGTGGTCGGCGATTTACCCGGAGCGGCCTCAGGCGATGGCGTCATGGCATCTCCGGCGAGCTCGAGTGCGGCTCGTGGGGGAGAGAGAGAGAGGGGAACGAGAGCAGGGAGTGAGGGATGGGGCAGCGTGGCCTCGGGGAGACTCTTCTCCTGCAGGTGTAGGCAGCGAGGGGTGGCCAGGCGCGGGTGCACAGCGACGATGGTCCGGCGGGAGCGAGCTCTCCAGTCGCTACAGTTGAGGAAGAAGAAACCGATTTTACAAAGAAGCCCCTGGCAGAGTTTACTCCATCACCGATTGGTCCTCTGTTTCTTTTAAAACATTCCAGCAGCTTTGGGGAATTTTATTAGAGCACTAAACCATGTTTGAAAATTGTGAGAAAAATCCAGTAGCCTCCTACCAACAAGTAGAAGCACCACAAAATTGGCATTGCCAAATAAATTATTTTGGACCACATTTGCTCATAGGTTCAAAATAGGGCATTTTGCTCGATTCACAAAAGGTTGCTCTTTTGGAAAATTAAGAGCAAGTGCAAAATATTGTTTTGAAATCTTGGAACCTCCTTGACAAATAAAGTTGTCAAAGTAAATTTGTTTTGCAAGTTTGAACACTTCCAATGATTTGAGATTTTGTTGGAACAAGTTTGGCATTTGTTTTTAAATGGTGCCAGAACCAATTGTTTTAGTTGTGTAGCAATTTAATATGGAATGCCATGATGCAATGCAACACAAAAGCGAAAATTTTACTCGGGTTTTTAGGTTTTCAAATTCTGGGCTGTTACAGGGGCCTGGGCGTCATGCAAGGAGCGATGGACACGGCGGCCTAGCGCCATAGCCCTCCTGTCGAGCTACAGGAAGAGGATGATCGATTTGCAAATAACCACCTGGACTTCTTTTCCCAGTCACAACTAGGTCCTTTGCTGTTTCTTTTATTTTCTTTTTAAAACCAGTAAGTTTCAGTGATTTAATTGAGGCACTCAAACATTTTTTTAAATTCTGAGAAAATTCATGTTGCCACCCATATACATGTAGAAGCTCCACAAAAATTGGTGTTTGAAAATAAAATGTTTTGAACAACATTTGTTCATAGGGTTTAAATATGTCATTTTTGCTAAAATAAATTTGTTACTCCTTTAATATTTTTAAATCAAGTGAGGGATATTGTTTTGAGCATCTTGGAACTTCTTTGACAATATGGTAACTTCAAATAGTTTATATTTTCATAGAGAAAATACTTGTTTGAAGGAAATAGAGAATTAGGGAGGGAAAGTAATTTATTAAGACCATTTCTTTAATTCATGATCTTAATTTCCATTTATGGAATAGTTTGAGGAGTTTGCTTTAAATTGAAAAGTATAATTACTTGAGGAGAGAGTAATATGATAATGATATGGTTATCATCTCATTCCTGGATTTTATAAGATAAAATAATTGTTATAACAAATTAGAGGAATAGGTGGAGAGGGAAATTAACTAAGATTTTGTCTTTTAATCAAGATTTTATTTTAAGGGTGTGAGGAAACATAGAGGTCTTGTTTTATTTTCTAGTCACATTCCAAATTTGTGACCAGTGGGTTTTATTTTAGTGCTAGGCACAGCTGAGGAATTGTCCTCACAAGCAACAGACACAACAAGATCAACATCACAACCAAGATCACACAAGGTCAAACACAGAATTGGGAAGTGAAACACAATCATCAGTGAAACATTTCAAAAAGTTTTTGTTGGTTCTGAAATTTGGGTCTTGTGAAACTAAGTTTTTCTTAGTTTCTAAATTTGGGATGTGACAGTCACTCCCCAGATTCAATGGAGACTGAACCCACTATCTAGCATAAATACTTCCTCTTGGAGTCACAAGCATTCACTTGGCCAGAGTTTCAACAAGCAACGGAGAGCATGCAAGATCATAAAAGACATAGACATAATTTCAGTATTCAACTTGACATAGTATCAATATTCATCGGATCCCAGCAAACACAACATGTAGCATTACAATAAGATGATCTTGATCATGATAGGCAGCTCACAAGATCTAAACATGATGGCACAAGAGGAGAAGACAACAATCAAGCTACTGCTATGGACCCATAGTCCAAAGATGAACTACTCACACATCATTCCGGAGGCTGGCATGGTGATGTAGAGCCCTCCGGTGATGATTCCCCTCTCCGGTAGGGTGCCGGGAAGAGGTTTAGAACCCTCCCGAGTTAGGGGTTGACGGCGGCGGCGGCTCTGAAACTTTTCGTGGAATATGACTCGGGTATTTAGGGTTATCCCGAATAGATGAATATATAGGCGAAGGCGCGGCGTCGGTGGAGGCTTGTGGGCCCCTCATCACGTCACGGCGCGGCAGAAGGTGGGGACGTGCCGCCACGTGGTGAGGGCGGCCCACAACCCCCTTCGTCTCTCCTTCGGACTTCGTGTGCATGACAGAAAAATAGGGACTTTGGCTTTTGTTTCGTCCAATTCCGAAAATAATTCCAGAACAACTTTTCTGAAACCAAAAACAGCAGAAAACAGGAACTGGCACTGTGGCATCTTGTTAATAGGTTAGTCCCAGAAAATGCATAAAATGATATAAAGTGTATATAAAACATGTAGCAATTGGCATAATATAAGCATGGAACATCAGAAATTATAGATACGTTGGAGACGTATCAAGCCCCAAGCTTAGTTCTACTCGTCCTCGAGTAGGTAAAACGATAACAACAAAATAATTTCTGAGGAGACATGCTTCACACAATCTTGATCAAATAAATTGCAAGGCTCATGTCATGAATGAAGTGACTCAAAGCAATGGTCTATAGTTTGCTAACAAATAGATAAAGAAAACCTGAATCATATAAGCAAAAACTTTTCATGAATAGTACTTTCAAGACAAGCATCAAAAAGCTTTGCATAAGAGTTAACTCATAAAGCAATAGATTCTAAATAAAGGCATTGAAGCAACACATAGGAAGATTTAAGTTTCAGCAATTGCTTTCAACTTTCAACATATATATCTCATGGAATTGTCAACACAAAGTAATATAACAAGTGCAATAAGTAAGCATATAAGAATTAATGCACACAAAGTTGACACAAGTGTTTGCTTCTGAGATAGAAAGAGTAGGTAAACTGACTCAACATAAAGTAAAAGAAAGGCCCTTCGCAGAGGGAAGCAGGGATTAAATCATGTGCTAGAGCTTTTTAAGTTTTTGAAATCATATAGAGAGCATAAAGTAAGTTTTGAGAGGTGTTTGTTGTTGTCAACGAATGGCAGTGGGCACTCTATCCCCTTATCACCCAGACTTTCAAGAGCGGCTCCCATGAAGGACGTTATTTCTACCCAAGGGTAGATCATCCCTCTTCTCTTTTGTTTACACATGCATATTTATAAATTGGTATGACACTCCTCCCAACCTTTGCTTACACAAGCCATGGCTAACCGAATCCTCGGGTGCCTTCCAACAATCACATACCATGGAGGAGTGCCTATTTGATAAAGTTTAACATTTTGGAATTTGCTTTTGATAAATCATTGGCAAACATGTGAAGAGAATTAAAATTATAGTTGAAATTAATTGGGACTGGGCACCCCATTTGCCAGCTCTTTTTGCAAGTTATTGGATAAGCGGATGTATATGCCACTAGTCCATTGGTGAAAGTCTGTCATGAGTAAATGACAAGGTGATAGAGTAAACGCCACATACTTCCTCATGAGCTATAAAACATTGACACAAATAAGGAGTAATAAAGTTTTGAATAGTTTAAAGGTAGCACATGAAGTATTTACTTGGAATGGCAGGAAATACCACATAATAGGTAGTTATGGTGGACACAAATGGCATGGTTTTGGCTCAAGGTTTGGATGCACGAGAAGCATTCCCTCTCAGTACAGAGTTTAGGCTAGCAAGGTTGTTTGAAGCAAACAAGGATATCAACGGTACAGCAAGACTTACATAAAAACATATTGCAAGCATTATAAGACTCTACACTGTCTCCCTTGTTGTTCAAACACTTTACCAGAAAATATCTAGACCTTAGAGATATCAAACATGCAAACCAAGTCTCAACAAGCTCTACGGTAGTTCTCCACTAATAGGCTTTAACTACATGATGCAAGAGCTTAAACATGATCTACTTGAGAGCTCAAAACAATTGCAAAGCATCAAATTATCCAAGACAATGATCTACAAGAATGAGTATGTCTTTTCAATATACCATCTACCACATGTAGCATTTTCTGTTTCCAACCAAACACCAATCAACTTATTTCAACACAAAACTCTCTCAAATACTACACAAAATGAAACAAGAGAGTACTTCTCTACAAGAACTAACAGCTCTGAACAAGAGATGCATGAAAAACAGGAGCTAAAAGCATTGCAGTAGCTAGTTAAGAATACTCAACAAATATAAGTGAAGAATATGAGTATTCACATGAAAAAGCGGAGCGTGTCTCTCTCCCACACAAGAATGCTAGGATCCAATTATTCAGAAAACAAAATAACAAAGCAAAAATAAAAGCACACAGACGCTCCAAGTAAAGCACATAAGATGTGAAAAATTAAAATATAGTTTCACTAGAGATGACCTGATAAGTTGTTGATGAAGAAGGGGATGCCTTGGGCATCCCAAGCTTAGACGCTTGAGTCTTCTTGAAATATGCTTGGATGCACCAGGGGGCATCCCCAAGCTTAGGCTTTTCACTCTTCTTGATCATATCATATCATCCTTCTCTCTTGATCCTTGAAAACTTCCTTCACACCAAACTAGAAGTAATTCTCATTAGAGGGTTAGTGTCATAATCAAAAATTCACATGTTCTGTGATGACACAATCATCTCCAACACTTCTGGACATTAGCTACAGCCACTGATATTTTGTGGAGCAAAGAAATCCACTCAAACACAGTAAAAGAGAGAATGCAAATCAAAAGGCAGAATCTGTCAAAAACAGAACAGTCTGGAAAGACGAATTTTTTCGAGGCACTTAAGTTGCTCAGATGCGAAAAGTCCAAATTAATGAAAGTTGCGTACATATATGAGGATCACGCCTGAATTTTTCAGAATTTTTGGATTTTTCTGGAGTGCATACAGCTCAAAACGGTGGAAGCAAAAATCTGTCTCGCGCAGAAATCCAAATCTAGCATCAACTTTCTATTAAAGGCTTTACTTGGCACAACAATGCAATAAAATAAAGATACAAAGGAGTTGTTACAGAAGTAAGCAAGCTCCTTGACTCAAAGAAAAAGAAAAATTGCAGCAAAAACATGGGTTGTCTCCCATAAGCGCTTTTCTTTAACGCCTTTCAGCTAGGCGCAGAAAGTGAAAATCAAGTGTTTCCAAGTGAAGAAGCATCCAAATCATAACTTGTTCTAATAATAGAATCAAAAGGCAACTTCATTCTTTCTAGGGAAGTGTTCCATACCTTTCTTGAGTGGGAATTGGTACCTTATATTTCCTTCTTTCATATCAATAATGGCACCAACAGTTCTAAGAAAAGGTCTTCCCAAAACAATAGGACAAGATGCATTGCATTCGATGTCCATAACAACAAAATCAACGGGGACAAGGTTATTGTTAACCATAATAAGAACATCATCAACTCTCCCAAAGGTTTCTTCATAGCATTATCAGCAAGATAAACATCCAAATACAATGTTCCAAAGGTGGCAAATCAAGCATATCATAAGTTTCTTAGGCATAACAGAAATGCTAGCACCAAGATCACATAAAGCATTGCAATCAAAATCATTCACCTTCATCTTAATGATGGGCTCCCAACCATCTTCTAACTTCCTAGGGATATAAGCTTCATGTTTTAATTTCTCTTCCCTAGCTTGTATGAGAGCATTTGTAATATGTTTTGTGAAAGCCATATTAATAGCACTAGCATTAGGACTTCTAGCTAGCTTTTGCAAAAACATAATTACTTCAGAAATATTGCAATCATCAAAATCAAAATCATTTTGGTCAATGGCAAAGGAACCATTGTCTCCCATACTTCGAAAAATTTCAGCACTCTTATCAAGAACAGTTTCAGTGGTTTTGGGCAATTTTAAACGTTTTGCAGGGGTAGTGGAAACATTGCCAACACCAATATGTTACCATTGATAGTAGGAGGCTTACTAGCATGTGAAACATTAGCATTACTAGGTGGTAATAGTAAACTCTACTATATTATTCTCTTTTTCAATTTTATCCTCTCTTTCCCACCTAGCATGCAATTCAGCCAACATCCTAATATTGTTGTCAATTTTAACTTGGATAGCATTGACAGAGCAAAAGTATCACTATCAAGAGTTTCAGGTTTGGCTGCCATTTTGTTAATCAAAGAAGTTGTGCTTCAGACATGGATGAAATACGGTTTTCAGCAGTGGAAATCTTAGTTTGCAAACCAGAAATCTCCCTATTCAAATTTTCGAGTTGGTGCCCTATATTTTTCAACATAGCGGATTGTTCATTCATAGTTTTAGCAAACAATTAATTTTGTTCATATTGTGATTGCATAAAGTTCTAACATCCTTTCCTCACTAGGCAATCCAGTTTACCATGAAAATTAAAGTAACCATTGCCACTAGTAGGATAAGGCCTATTTGTTGCTACTAAAATTATTCCTATAAGCATTGTTGTTGAAGTTGTTATTTTTAATGAAGTTCACATCAACATGCTCTCTTGACAACCAATGAAGCTAAAGGAACATTATTTGGATCAACATGAGATTTACCATTCACAAGGATAGACATAATAACATCAATCTTATCACTCAAAGAAGAGGTTTCTTCAACAGAATTTACCTTCTTACCTTGAGGAGTCCTTTCGGTATGCCACTCGGAATAGTTTATCATCAAGAAGCTTTGTTGCAGCACCCAAAGTGATGGACATGAAGGGCCTCCAGAGGCCGAATCCAATAAGTTCCTCGAAGAAAATTTTAGTCCTGCATAAAAGGTTTGGATGATCATCCAAGCAGTCAGTCCATGGGTAGGACAATTCTTTACCAAAGATTTCATCCTTTCCCATGCTTGGGGAACATGTTCATTATCAAATTGCTTGAAATACATAATGCTACTTCTCAAGGATATAATCTTAGCAGGAGGATAATATTTTCCAATGAAAGCATCTTTGCATTTAGTCCATGAATCAATATTATTTCTAGGCAAAGATAGCAACCATTCTTTAGCTCTTCCTCTCAAAGAGAAAGGAAATAATTTCAGTTTTATAATATCCCCATCTATATCCTTATACTTTTGAATCTCACAAAGCTCAACAAAATTATTAAGATGGGCAGCAGCATCATCAGTACTAACACCAGAAAATTGCTCTTTCATAACAAGATTTCATAGAGTAGGTTTAATTTCATAAAAGTCTGCTTTGGAAGCAGGTGGAGCAATAGGAGTGCATATGAAATCATTATTATTTGTGCTTGTGAAGTCACACAACTTGGTGTTCTCAGGAGTACTCATTTAGGAAAATAAAACCTAGGCCGAAATAACAAAAATAAAACAAGTAACTAATTTTTGTGTGTTTTGATAAAGAGAGCAAACAAGACAAAATAAATAAACTAAGCAAGACAATGACAAAGTAAAGAGATTGGAAGTGAGAGACTCCCCTAACAGAAGGCTTGATCTCCCCGACAACGGCGCCAGAAAAAGTTCTGGTGCCTAGGGGAGATAAAAGTCTTCTGAATCCAAGTGTCTTGACCTCCCCGACAACGCCGCCAGAAAAAGTGCTTGATGACGTGAAAGTCACATGTTCGTTGCGAACCCAAGAGGAAGGTATGATGAGTGCAGCAGCAAGTTTTCCCTCAGTATGAAACCGAGGTTATCGAACCAGTAGGAGATGAAGACACTTCTGAAGGTGTCAACGGTGCTAGAAAAAGTGCGGTGTCGTAGGGGAGGTCCTGGCGGTTGACTTGGAACCTGCACACACAACCAAAATACTTTGCCCCAACTTAACATTGAGGTTGTCAATCTCACCGGCTTGCTGAAAACTAAGGATTAGACGTATAGTGTGGAAAATGATGTTTGTTTGCAGAGAATGAAAAAGAACAATGATTGCAGTAGGTTGTATTTCAGATGTAAAAGAATGGACCAGGGTCCACAGTTCACTAGTGGTGTCTCTCCATAAAGATAACTAACATGCTGGGTAAACAAATTACAGCTGGGCAATTGACAATATTGATAAGTGCATAACATGCATGTGCAAGTTGTGGTGTCTACTATGAGATTCATTTGGGCATTACGACAAAGTACACAGACCGCTATCCAGCATGCATCTGTGCCTAAAAAGTCCACCTTCAGGTTAACATCCGTACCCTTCGGTATTAAGTTGCAAGCAACAGACAATTGCATTAAGTAAAGTGCATAATGTAAAAAACACATTCATCCTTAGACAAAGCATCATTAGGTTACCCCTAGTAGCAACAGCACATCCACAACCTTAGGGGTTGCTGTTACTCCCCCAGATTCAATGGAGACTGAACCCACTATCTAGCATAAATACTCCCTCTTGGAGTCACAAGCATTCACTTGGCCAGAGTTTCAACAAGCAACGGAGAGCATGCAAGATCATAAAAGACATGGACATAATATTTCAGTATTCAACTTGACATAGTATCAATATTCATCGGATCCCAGCAAACACAACATGTAGCATTACAATAAGATGATCTTGATCATGATAGGCAGCTCACAAGATCTAAACATGATGTAGAGCCCTCCGGTGATGATTCCCCTCTCCGGCAGGGTGCCGGGAAGACTTTCAGAACCCTCCCGAGTTAGGGTTGACGGCGGCGGCGGCTCTGGAACTTTTCATGGAATATGACTCGGGTATTTAGGGTTTTCCCAAATAGATGAATATATAGGCGAAGGTGCAGCGTCGGTGGAGGCTTGTGGGCCCCTCACCACGTCACGGCGCGGCAGAAGGTGGGGCCGCGCCGCCACGTGGTGAGGGCGGCACACAGCCCCCTTCGTCTCTCCTTCGGACTTCGTGTACGTGACAGAAAAATAGGGACTTTGGCTTTTGTTTCGTCCAATTCCGGGAATATTTCCAGAACAACTTTTCTGAAACAAAAAACAACAGAAAACAGGAACTGGCACTATGGCATCTTGTTAATAGGTTAGTCCCAGAAAATGCATAAAAATGATATAAAGTGTATATAAACCATGTAGCAATCTATACTATAATATTCCTAACTGCCGTGATGGTACGTATTGGTGGTACGTCGTGTGGTGCTACGTTCGCCCTTCCGCAAATCCAAACACGTGCATGTGATCCAATCCAACTCTGATTTTGCTGCAGCGGAGTACAACTCTTATACGTTCGGCATCACCTAGCGTGACTCCACCGCCCCGTCCTTGTTCCGCGAGACTGCGACCTCGCCGCAACAGTCGCCCTTCCGTCGACCACCGTGACTCGCTGTTTCCCTGTTCTCCGACCTCGCCGACACTCCATCCCCCGTGCTCCATCCAAGGTACGACTACCCAAATCATCTACATGCATCATGCATGCTCTTGTCCCTACGATCCCAAAGCTCCCGTCAGTTGTAAGAGGCCGGCGCCGGGCGGAGGGCGTGGCGGCCGGCGCGGGGCGGAAGGCGACGCGGCCGGCGCGGTGCGTCACGGCGCCAGTAGCAGACGGGCTCCCGTCTATTGTACGAGGCCGGCGCCGGGCGGAGGGCGTGGCGGCCGGCGCGGGACGGAAGGCGCGACGCGGCCGGCGCGGTGTGTCCCGGCGCCAGCAGCAGACGGGCTCCGGCGAGCACCTGTCGCGGGCATGGCCTCGCCCTCCTTCTCTTCTTTGCTTTACCCGACGGCCAGCTCTCTGCGCGCGATCAATTTGCTCGGATCGCGCCTAGCTAGCACCAGAGTGAATCCATCAACCTGCTTGGTGACGTACGGTAGTTAGCGGAATCAGTCCAGCTCCTTACCAGCATCTAGCTTTTACGATAGAACATCGTGCTTGTGCTATCGATCGTACTATTATGAACCTTACCAAGCTATCTAGCTTGAGCAATTATAATGAGCACTGTTGATCGATCATGTAAACACTGTTGATCGATCATGTAAACAAATGTATAAAAACCACATATTGTAACAAATATGATTGGATATTTATGTAAAAAAACTACACGAGTGGTGATTTTCGGTAGAACATGAGATTATCTTATTGCTTTAATAATATATTCAGAATAATCTTTTCTATATTTCTAACTATTGTACGTAAAAAAAGGCATATTGCAGTGATGATTTTATATAATTAAATGATTCTATGATTCAGTTATATTGGTCATATGGTATTTTAAGTTTTATAGGGTCTAATTTTCTATTTCGGTCCCAAATTTCTGGAGAAAGTACTGATAATTGTGCACATATAGATCATTCTCATGCAGATGTCACTGGCAAAACAACACACAGGAGACTACAACGGTGTACCAACTCAAGCGCATTCAAACTTCAAGTAGATATTAGCGTCACGACAGCTCATCTAACAGATCTTCCTGAAACTTCCAATGGTACCGTCCTAGACAAGTGCACTTTGAACATTGCATCTATCTGAATATAGTTCTGCTAGACCAGATATATATAACTTTACAACCTAAATTAGAGTATAATAATGAAGTTTTTTTTCCAAAGGTGAAAGGCTTGAAGCTTCTTGCTCCATTGCATTGCTCGAGGGCGCACAAAACAATTGTGAACTTATTTTGACAAACTCAACTGATCATGAACAAGAGACAATTGCAAACATGAGAAAAGACAGCAATGAAGCAAGACGGAAACAAGATAGAGCACGACGAAATAGCTTAACATACGAAAAAAAAGAGGAGATGAATGCCCGAAGAAGAGCAGCCAGGCAAAAGAAATTAATAGATGAGAGGAATGCCCGCCAAAGGCAGGCAAGGCAAAATGTAACAGCAAAGGAGAGACAAGAGATGAACGCCCGTCGAAGAGAACATTGGCAAAACATAGCACCTCAGGAAAAGCAGGCACTGCTAGCTCAGCGCAATACAAGACTCGCGTATAGGCGGAACACGCCTTGCGTTGAATCCATCGCAATGCCATGTCCATACGGAGCTACCATGTCATCCTATTCTTGGAATTGAATTGAGTGAAATCTAAGATGTTTGAGTGATAAAAATTACAATATTTTTAAGACTGTAAACACTATCGATACATTTTACACCCGTTGCAACGCACGGGCATTTTGCTAGTTGGCATAATATAAGCATGGAACATCAGAAATTATAGATACGTTGAAGACGTATCATTTACCTCTACTCACATATACATCTTTCCAAAGTGTCTACCTTTTATACTCAGATTTTCATCTATACTCTATGACCAATGTAGGATGTTCTTACTTATCATTATGCATACATGTGGTCCATATTACTATCTTCTATGTTACACTTTGTTAACTATCATTGAACATCCTTGCTTGAATACTTGATATCACTTCATAAACTATTTTCACTACAAGAGAACCCACCCTACAGCAACGCATGCTTCCGTATCTAGATGTTCATATAGGCGTTGCTAGGCTGTTTACCAACGGATGAATATGCGTTGCCTTATCGGGCGTTGCAAGGGTACAATGCAACGCATATACTTCCGTTGGTAATCATAGGATAAGCGTTGCAGAATAGCAACAAATTTCAACCAACAGTTGTATGCGTTGCCGTATATGTCCTATACAGATTGAAATTTATGTTCCAAATATATAATTTTCTAGCCTAATTGGTTTGGTCACTCTGAAAGGTGGTAGATTTTTCAGCGAGAGAACATAGTTCACATACCACAACAGATACCATCGTAGAATATGAAAACATTGTATGGCAAAGAAATCGATATTTATTATTCAAATCACCATCCCTTACAAGATAATTATCCAAACAATACATAGTTTTACAGTCTTGCATCAATATGATGTTCTACCTAGTCCTATATATACTTGTTCTAATATAATGCCTAACATGTCCAGAGCTGCTCTCCAAACGGATGAAGTTACTGCTGATATATGGGACCTGCAGATGAGTAAAAATGTTTTCAGTATAATTCTGGCAAGAAACAGCATGAATGGTATAGTGAATTCTACTACACACTAGCAAATCCGTTGTAAATATACTCACCTTGGCGGTATCAAAGCTAATTTAGCAGGAAGTCATTTTTTTAGCCTTGGTGGTATCGAAAGCTAATTCAGCACGAAAACATTTTTGCTAGCCTGCGAATTTGACATACCTCGTCAGATCAACAAGCCGTAGTAGTTACCAAACAGATGGAAATAAAAAATCTGGATAAGAAAGATCATAACGAATTCATGAAACAGAATATCAATTTTTTTACTTAAGTAGAACATCCATCTAATCTTATTGCTAGTCTGATCGGTGCATTAATATATTTAGAGCAACAAATGCATATAAGAGAAATAGTGCTTGAAAATTACCTTGACAGCTCCCTGATATCCTTACAATATTCCCAATATCCAATGGGGCCAAAGCTTTCTTGGTTGTACCACTCCCGAACAGCAATGAAGCTATGCCATCGCTGGTAATCCTTCCATGGTCCAGCAAACCTGCATCGCTAATGGAAGCTCTCACGCCTTACATTACCGAGTACTGACAAACCTGCATCGCTAGTGATGCATAAATATCCTGGAGAATTGGTGAACACGGGTCAAGCCAAGGGAAAAGAATAGACAAATCTGACCGGGAAAAAATAAATTTTCACATGAAGCCTGAATCTCTAAGGTGCCCGCTCCGTTGTGCCCCCTGTTCTCCAACTCACCTTGGCAGATCTTCAAGAAATCACAGCGTCACGCAGCATCCAAAATCCATCTTGGCTGCATTGAAAGCTTTTCACGGATTTAGAGGATCTCGTAGTACACGAACCTGAAGCTGTGGTCGAATCATCACCTTGAGACGTCGCGCTCCGAATCATAGGGAGCGACGAAAGGGAGATCAGAGATGGCAGCCTAGTCACCGGTGAGAAAGACACTGCTTCGGCTGAGCGACGCCCTGGGGGATCGGAGGGAGGCGGCTAGGTTTTGGGGAGGGGATCGTGGGGCGGGACTGCGTTCGTGGCCGCTGAACCTGGGTGGTTAGTTAATGGGCTGGACTCGTACATGGTTTCCTATCTATTGGAATATATGTGTATAAGACAACGCATATATCTTGCAACACATATGTCTGTATCTATGATAAATTCTTGCAACAAATGTTTAAGTCGTTGCTACGTATGCATTGCTACATGGGGGTTGTTGTTGTAGTGTTTGCATATTGCTACTCCTTTGAAGAATGAATCATTTGACTCTATGTAGTAGTAGCAATCATCTTTGATATCCATTGTTAGTGCTATATTGCAAAGCCCATGTTAGTTTTATCACCTTTATACTCGAGCACGAGTATTGGTTAAGCTTGGGGATGTTGATGCATGTAAAATGCATACATGAAATTTGCACTATATCACTCATATTCCAATCATAGTTGCATCATATAAGGGTTATATCACTGTTATATAATGATTTTTGAGAGTAAAATATTTATTTCCTATTTTTATGGAATTAACCCTGCGCAGGCAGAAAACCCTATTTTTTCCTTTTAAGTTTCAGGGACCCAAACGACGTCCAAATAACTTGGAAAATACACGCGTCAATATTTTGGAAGGAGGAAGACTTGGGAGCGAAGGAAGCAAGCAAACGGAGGCCGGAAGCCCAAAAGAGGGGGGCCCATGTGGCCTCTGTACTTGGCCGCGTGGGCCCCACCCTTTTGGGCCTCGAGTCTCCGCTGCTGTCGATCTTTTTTCCACCGACATACTCTTGGCCTAAAAAGGCCTATAAAAGAAGTCCCACGGCGTTCTCTGGAACAAGCGCCGCCACACGACAGAAACACGAAAACAGAGATCTGGAGCTACAGATTGGAGGGGGGAAAACTCCGGCGGAGCGCTGCCGGCGTGGTCTCCATCTTCTCCATCGACATCTCCACCGTCTCCATGATGAAGAGGGAGTAGTCCACCTCTGGACTATGGGTTTGTGGAAGTAACTTATTTATCTCTCCTCTCTTTGAGCTTCACTAATTAGTACCGTATGAGCTGCTGAACATGATTACGGTCATCGTTGTAATTCCTATGTGGTGGATCTTTTTGTGAGTTAATATATGTTTGAGATTGCAATGTTTGTTTTAGTTATTAGTATAGATGCATATTATGTACCCCGTTCTTATCTACTTGTTATGATCAAGCATGTTTATGAGAGCGTGTGTGGGGTGATGTGTGCATTAGTTGGAGTAACGGGGGGTGGTGAGTGCAGTAAGTTGACCACTGTAATATCGCGATCCACTTGGGTGTTTTACCTTACTTTGTTACCTCACTAGGGATAAACAAAAATACCATGCTATAAGGGTTGTGGGTGACTTGCCACTTCTCCGTGACTAGATCTAGCATGTTCTTATTTTAATTTCATGTCATGATACTTAAGGCTATACTCTGAGTTATCTTAATTACTATGGTGTATGATTTAGTTCGCATCTTGGTGGAGTATAAGTGAGATTAATAACCAAAAGATCTCTATGTTAGGACGTGATGCCCATATAATTAGTAACTTGATATCAAACCATGTGCTGCAATCTCATATGTCAACTCTATGTGTCCATTGTCTGCCACTTTATTAAAGAGAGAGTGCATTTGTGAAACCATGAACCCCGGTCCATTTTTAATCATAAGAAACACCTTTCCAACAACTTTTACCACTTTTCCATTTTTTGCAATTATTAAATCTGAAGATACAAAAACACTTTTACATCTTGCATTCATAAAAAAAAACCCAAAAATATCATTCGTCATTGTTATCATCATCCTTACACATTTATTCACCACCATCGCATATTTATTTCTTGTTTGCATTGCATAATTATCTTGATATCATTCTTACACCTTGTGCTTGACAACCACAGGTGAGGTTGAGGACCAAAACATTTAACTCTGTTTTGTAGGTGACCAAAAGAAGGATAAGGAGATAAACTTTTCACTACGGATTCCCCGAGAGTTCGATATTAAACCCTCGAGTCACCCTCGTGGGTAAAACACGTCTTCCACTTACTACACACTCTGCACTTGGAGTCTCAACCTAACCCATTTACTTTTGACGTAGGTAACTACGCACCGGAGATCAAAACTGTTTTCTGGAGCCGTAGATCAACCTCTTCAAGGGCCATCACCACACAAGTTTGTTTGTTTTGCATAAAAGAGATATTTATTATTAACAGATGCCATGTACCTGACCATCGTCCAGTGCACCTTCTGTATGGGGCTGCAGCAGGTCCTCAACCATCTGCAGTTGGTTTTGTTTTAGATTAATTGTATTACAGATATATGACATAGGTAAAAATTTAGTTGTAAAACACTTCACCTCTCCAACTCCTAGATAATTAAAGATAATTATCTCGTCAGCCTTGGCTGCCTTAATGTCATCCAATGCTGGTCAGGGGTTTTTCTCGTGCAAAATAAGAGATGCTCTGGTCAATCTGGTTCAGCCGGAACTTTTCGTACAACCATGTCTGCATCAAAAGCCAAAACGAGTTCATATGCGAGGGAAAAAATACATAGTTTACTGGTTGCCTTCCAACTTTGCTTCTCCTCCTACAAAGTTCCTCACGCTAGACATCAGATGGTCTAGCGTCAGCTGCGCCAAATTGGTTCCTTTAATCGTGTCAGCGTTTACAACTATTCCCAAGTACTTCAGATCAAAGTAGCCATGTGTTGTAGGGCACAAATATTTGCCTATCGTGTAGAGGATGAAAGGCCTAACGAAATTCAGAGACACGTCATGTTTCATCATGCTAAGCAATTCTACAGTAACAACAACATGAACATCGTCAAAGATTTTTTCTAAAGCAGATTGGGGTGGACTACATTTGAAATCAAACAAAAAAAACAGGAAACCATAACTAAAGGGAGAGAAAAAACCTCTGAAAGTAATCTCGTCAGATTCAGGATCTTTCATCTTCTTCCAAAGATCCATATTATCATTCAGTACAGATGGGATGTGGTGTTTCCCAGTGGAGGGCAGGCCAGTAATGTGCACCACCTCTTGTTGGGTGTTTCTCAAGGCTCTCCCTCCAATCATAAAGGCGTCAGCCTTTGTGTCATAGGTTCTTGCGATACTTCCGCACAGTAGGTGTTGGATTCTCATGCTAGGGGTTTCTAGCAGGCCGCCAAGCCCCAGCAAGGTGACATACCTCCGCTGCTGCCAACTTAATCTATCTATAAAACTCTTGTAGGGCTCCTGCCTGAAGGTGGAAAATAGATCTAACTCGTACACTAAAACAAACCCTAACTCACCGGATTCACCATTGCTTGGCCTTGTTGAGGAGCTTGGGCATGGGGTTGGGAGGGGGGGGGGGGGGGGGGGGGGGGGGGGGAGGGAGGTCGGCTGATCGATGTGTTCCTTGTCGTACGTCGGGGTGCATTTATATAGGTGGACCTGTCGTACGATTTGAGGAGATCGATACGAGATCTGTACGAATAGGGTTTAGGGTTTAGATTTCTTTGGAAAGGGCGTCCATAACTGGACCTATCCGGGCCTGCGACATATTAGGAGATCGATACAAACTCATATCGATCAATTGATACGAGGTATGAGATTGATAGAGTTTAGGGTTCGCTTAGAGTTTTGGAAAGGGCGTCCCAACCTGGGCCTATCCGGGACTTGATTTGAAATTATCTGATAACTCCCTGACCTATGAAAAAAATAAGTACATCTAACCAATTAAAAAAACTTTTTATATAGCACGTCTTAGATGGATGATAGAAAGAAAATGGAAACTTTATCAGGACCTGACAGGATCTTAGGGTTTAGGGTTTAGACCAATAATTCAATTTTGTTCAAAAATTTAAGAATCTGTAACAAAAAGGCCCTATCCGCGCCAGGTTCTCTTCTTAACATCCATCTCCTCTATGCTCTTGTGTCCTCTGTAGCTGATTTGGAAGCTTCTGTCCTGACTGATTGTGGTTCCTCGCTGCCTAAATTTCTTAGAAGCATAAAACACATCGATATAAGATAAAATTATATAAACTACTTTGAGATAAATGTTCTCCATTCTTGCCCTAGTTGATGATGTCAATAAAGTTGAGACCAATGTTTTCCTTCTACTATATTGCCACATTCTCCAATTCTTAATCAAGAGACAGAAGCCAAAGCACAAGATATTCGCATCGAGATGCCGACTGGTCCGATCACACGAGCTCGAGCAAAACAACTACAAGAACAGGTGAATTTAATCCTTAACGAGCACACCAATTTATTTTCATAAAATTTTATACTGCCTAAATCTTCTGCATTATTTGTACTTAGAAATGTTGGCGTTCACGTTGGAGACGAGTTACTACCGTAGGTTTTGGGCGCTACGTCGACTACAGGAGGCCGTGATACTAGCAGCTACCATATGCATGGAGGCGACACAAGGCCGGGCACACGTACCCAGGAAGCAGAGGGAGGGAGGCGTGGAAGCTGTGTTATGTGCGGACCTGAGACATGTCCTACCCCCGGCAGATCTATAGCTGCCTTACAGGGTGCACAGGACACCGGCTGAAAGGAAATTGCTTTGTAAAGCAACAATTTTTCACCATGTGTGCACCCGTCAAATGATGATTTTTATCCAGTTTGACAACTATAGGCACCCTGGTGCTAACTGCTCTAGCTCCGCCACTGGTCCTACCTGAAGTCTGAAACCTGAAGCGTACTAGTACAAGTCGTACGTGAAGTCTGAAACCTGAAGCTTGCTAGGACAAGTCCTAATACGAGTCAGATCGCCAAGGAAATTGGAGCCAATCAAGACCGGTGGCCCACCTGCCATATCATTAGCTGGACCTAATATTAGTACGAGTACTTAGGGAAAGAAACGATTAGGACTCGGCGTCGACACGGATCGCAAGGTCGGCGGCTAGCAGTTGCCCTATAAATATCTTTAGGCATACGCTATTTTGCCATAGACTATGTTTAATCTACAGATTGATACATTGCAAACATTGCTTGTTCCTCTTTTCCACAATTCATACGAGGGTTAGTGAGAGGGATTGGGCGATACCGTGTTTCCGTTTCTGAAGATCAAGGTCAAGTTTGCTTTTCCGCTGGGAATTGAGGGCTTGGCGATCTCTGCTTCGTAGTCGGCGGCGATCAATCCGGTGCGTGTCGGGCGAATATCCATAGAGCCGCAAGTCCGTGCATTGGCGCGTGGTGTACGGCTGAGTGTTATTCATGAGGCAAGCACTAGTTATCCAACATTCTACTGAGAAGATCGGGCGTCCCGTATCACACACGTTCGCTGGGAGACTCTAAGAGGAAGGTATGATGAGTATAGCAACAAGTTTTCCCTCAGTATGAAACCAAGGTTTAATCGAACCAGTAGGAGATGGAGACACTTCTGAAGGTTGTTGGTGAAGGAGTGTAGTGTGGCGCAACACCAGGGATTCTGGTGCCAACGTGGAACCTGCACAACACAATCAAACTATTTTCCCCAACTTAACAGTGAGGTTGTCAATCTCACCGGTCTTGCTGAAAACAAAGGATTAGACGTATAATGTGGAAAATGATGTTTGTTTGCAGAGAATGAAAGAAAACAATGATTGTAGTAGGTTGTATTATCAGATGTAAAAGAATGGACCAGGGTCCACAGTTCACTAGAGGTGTCTCTCCATAAAGATAACTAACATGCTGGGTAAACAAATTACAGCTGGGCAATTGACAATATTGATAAGTGCATAATAATGCATGTACAAGTTATGGTGTCTACTATGAGATTTAATTGGGCATTACAACATGGTACACAGACCGCTATCCAGTATGCATCTGTGCCTAAATAGTCCACCTTCATGTTAACATCCGTACCCCTTTCATTATTGAGTTGCAAGCAACATACTATTGCATTAAGTAATGTGCATAATGTAAGCAACACAATTATCCTTAGACAAAGCATCGCTGTTTTACCCCTAGTGGCAACAGCACATCCACAACCTTAGAACTTTCTATCACTGTCCCAGATTAATAGAGGCATGAACCCACTATCTAGCATAAATACTCCCTCTTGGAGTCACAAGCATCAACTTGGCCAGAGTATCAATAAGCAACGGAGAGCATGCAAGATCATAACTAACATAGACATGATAATTCAATATTCAACTTGACATAGTATCAATATTCATCGGATCTCAGCAAACACAACATGTAGCATTACAATAAGATGATCTTGATCATGATAGGCAGCTCACAAGATCTAAACATGATGGACAAGAGGACAAGACAACCATCTAGCTACTGTTATGGACCCATAGTCCAAGGATGAACTACTCACACATCACTCCGGAGGCAGGCATGGCGATGTAGAGCCCTCCGGTGATGATTCCCCTCTCCGGCAGGGTGCCGGGAAGAGCTTCAGAACCATCCCCAGTTAGGGTTGACGGCGGCGGCGGCTCTGGAACTTTTCGTGGATAATGGCTCGGGTATTTAGGGTTTTCCCGAATAGATGAATTTATAGGCGAAGGGGCGACGTCGGTGGGCACCAGTGGTGCCCTCACCACGTCACGGCGCGGCCAGAAGGGGGGCCGCGCCGCCATATGGTGAGGGCGCCTCGGTGCTCCTCTTCGTTTCTCCTCCGGAGTCCGTGTACGTGACAGAAAAATAAGGACCTGGGCTTTTGTTTCGTCCAATTCCGAGAATATTTCCAGAACAGCTTTTCTGGAATACAAAAACAGCAGAAAACAGGAACTGGCACTGTGGCATCTTGTTAATAGGTTAGTCCCAGAAAATGCATAAAAATGCTATAAAGTATAAACAAAACATGTAGCAATTGATACAATATAAGCATGGAACATCAAAAATTATGGATACGTTGGAGACATATCAAGCATCCCCAATCTTAGTTCTACTCATCCTCGAGTAGGTAAAACGATAACAACAAAATAATTTCTGAGGAGACATGCTACCACACAATCTTGATCAAATAATATTGCAAGGCTAATGTTATGAATGAAGTGACTCAAGGAAATGGTCTATAGTTTGCTAACAAATAGATAAAGAGTAAACAACTGAATCATATAAGCAAAAAACTTTTCATGAATAGTACTTTCAAGACAGGCATCAAAAAGTTTTGCATAAGAGTTAACTCATAAAGCAATAGATTCTAAAGTAAAAGGCATTGAAGCAACACATAGGAAGATTTAAGTTTCAGCAATTGCTTTCAACTTTCAACATGTATATCTCATGGATAATTGTCAACACAAAGTAATATAATAAGTGCAATAAGCAAGCATATAAGAATTGTTACACACAAAGTTGACACAAGTGTTTGCTTCTAAGATAGAAAGAAGTAGGTAAACTGACTCAACATAAAAGTAAAAGAAAGGCCCTTCGCAGAGGAAAGCATGGATTAAATCATGTGCTAGAGCTTTTTAAGTTTTTGAAATCATATAGAGAGCATAAAGTAAGTTTTTGAGAGGTGTTTGTTGTTGTCAATGAATGGCAGTGGGCACTCTACCCCCTTGTCAACCTGACTTTCAAGAGCGACTCCCATGAAGGACGTTATTTCTACCAAAAGGTAGATCATCCTTCTTCTCTTTTGTTTACACATGCACTTTTATAAATTGGTATGACACTCCTCCCAACCTTTGCTTACACAAGCCATGGCTAAACGAACCTCGGGTGCCTTCCAACAAGCACATACCATGGAGGAGTGCCTATTTAAATTGTTTAACACTTTGAAAATTGCTTCTGATAAATCATGGCAAAACATGTGAACAAAATTAAGCGGTTAAAGTTGTAATTAATTGGGACTGGGCAACCCATTTGCCAGCTCTTTTTGCAAAATTATTGGATAAGCGGATGTGTATGCCACTAGTCTATTGGTGAAAGTCTGTCTGACAAGATTGATAGAGAAAACTCCACATAATTTCCTCATGAGTTATAAAACATTGACACAAATAAGAGATAATAGTTTTTGAATAGTTTAAAGGTAGCACATGAAGTATTTACTTGGAATGGCAGGAAATACCACATAATAGGTAGTTATGGTGGACACAAATGACATGGGTTTTGGCACAAGGTTTAGATGCACGAGAAGCATTCCCTCTCAGTACAGGGTTTAGGCTAGCAAGGTTGTTTGAAGCAAACACAGGATATCAACTGGTACAGTAAGACTTACATGAAAACATATTGCCAGCATTATAAGACTCTATGATATGTCCATTTTGCATCACTATTTTATATCATAATTTCTGTTATTCATTGATATATGTCATATTTAGAGATGATACTTATATTATTTTACCTCTTTTGCATGATTGATGATTATTGGAGAATTAACCACCGGAGTCAGATTTCTGCTGGAAAAAGGACCGTCAAGACACCATATTTCTGAAGATCAATAATTCGAGGAAAACATCCGAAGTTCCTATTTTGTCAGATGATGGAGGCAGCCAAAAGGGGAGGCCAAGGTGGGCCACCATGGGCCCTCACCATGTGGTGGCGAGGCCCACCTTGCTACCGCGCTGCCAGGTGGTGAGGAGGCCCTGGCCCACCTCTGCCAGTGCCCTTCGCGTACATCATCCCCAGGAAACTCTAAGCCTAGGGGGGTCGTCGAGGAAATATTCCGCCGCCTCCACGAGGCGAAAAACACCAGAGAGAAAAAAGCTCTCCGGCAGGGAGAAATCTGCCGGGGAAAATCCTTCCCGGAGGGGGGAAATCGTCGCCATCGCCACCGTCATTGAGCTGGACTTCATTGGGATCATCATCATCATCATCTCCACCGCCAACACCATCATCTCCGCCGCTCCACTCCGTTCCGCTGTAACATCTAGGGTTGAATATTGTCTAGTTCATAGGGGAAGCTTTCCCGGTGTTAATTACTCCTTGTGGTTGATGCTATTGAGTGAAACCGTTGAATTAAGGTTTATGTCCAGATTGTTATTCATCATTATATCACCTCTGATCATGTTCCATATGATGTCTGGTGAGTAGTTCGTTTAGTTCTTGAGGACATGGGAGATGTCTTGATATTAGTAGTTAATTATGTTGAGTAATATTTAATGGTTTGATATTTAAGTTGTGGTGTTATTCTTCTAGTGGTGTGATGTGAACATCGACTACATGACACTTCACCTTTACGGGCCTAGGGGAATGCATTGTGTATTCGGTTGCCAATTGTGGGGTTGACGGAGTGACAGAAACCTAAACCCCTGTTGGTATATGGATGCATGAGGGATAGTAGGATCTCAGAGTTTAAGGCTATGGTTAGATTTATCTTAATTACTTTCTTGTATTTGCGGATGCTTGCAAGGGGTATAAACACAAGTATGTATTAGTCCTAGGAAGGGCGGTGCAATAGCATAGGTTCACCCACACAACACTTATCAAAACAATGAAGATTAACAACTATATGAAGCGAAAGCACTTGACGAAATTCCCGTGTGTCCTCAAGAACGTTTGGTCATCATAAGTAAACCTACCGGCTTGTCCGTTGCTGTAGAAAGGATTGGGCCACTCGCTGCAATTATTATTACTGCATTTTATTTACTTGTACTTTATTTATCTGCTATATCAAAAACCCCTAAAACTTGTCTGCTAGTATTTACAGTGAATTCCATATCAAAACTGTTTGTCAACACGTTCTGCTCCTCGTTGGGTTTGACACTCTTATTTACCGAAAGTACTACGATGCACCCCTAAACTTGTGGGTCATCAAGACTATTTTATGGCGCCGTTGCCAGGGAGTGAAGCGCTATTGGTAAGTGGAATTGGTAAGGAAAACTCTTATTGTACGTGCTGTTTTTATTTTTGCCTGCTGCTATATTTTATTATGGAGAGATCTTCTCTTGAATTCCTATTTGGGAAAACCACTACCAGTGCTAAGGTAGTAGAGGAGGCGCCACCTGTGCAGGTCATCCCATTCAAAATACCTATGAAAATTGTTGAACGTGTTATGAATAACTGCTATGAAGGGGATGGAATTGTCCATCCTGGTGATCATTTGCTATTTTTACATGAATTATGCGAGTTATTCAAGTGTGCAGGTATTTCAATGGATGAAGTTAAGAAGAAACTATTCTCTATATCGCTATCCGGTAGAGCTGCACAATGGTATAAACTGCTGAAGAATGGGTGTTCTCTTGGTTGGGAGGAAATTGTACCTCTCTTTTATTCTAAACTAGCTGGGTGGCCCGCGCATTTGCGCGGCTAGACATTTTATGAATTTTTAGCTTGACAAACCCAATTTTCTATTTTAATTCAACACTTTGCATGTCATAAACAACCGTGGTAGGTGTCATATTCATTTTGTAATCATAGTTATGTAAGAGAGGAACTCTTCCTCTCTCATAGGGTCACTGACTCAATTTCATTTCTTTAAGGGAGTGTTCTAGCTGAAGGGTGGTCCTTGTTAGATGGCCAAGGCACCCTTGAAGCGAACGCAACTCCTTATGGTTTGGAGGAGGAGGCATTTCGAGTATGGAACACAAAGTGGACTATTACTTGGATCTGATTCTGAAAGGTGATCTGAGTTATGTTAATTGTCACTATATCGTGACCCTCTATATTGTTGAGAAAATATTACTATGTACATGATGAATGTCGTCTCTCCCTCGAGATGTTTCTTACAAAAACATCCAGTTCAATATGCTTTTTTGCATGAATATCATAATAATATTTTGCCATGTAAGCAAATGAAATCATCAGTTAATGATATTTTAAGATAAAAAAAAAAGTTAGTCTTATGCAGCAAAACCATTAACAAACTAACTATAAGAAGATTTTAGCCACCACGACTTCAGTCTAACTGATGATATACAGTGAATGATGACTTTGAGCAGGGAATATTTTTTGTGGAGAAAAAAATGCATTGTTGTAAGATAACATTCCTCTGAACCCGTGCAACGTATATTTGTCTAAGATAGTGTCTTCGACGTATGGTTGGGAGTTTGCACCATTTTGGAAAACCAATGTGTCTTTCACACGTATATTTGAGATCAACAATTACCAATTAAGCAGCAAATTCTTATGTGTTTTCTTGTTCTCATGAAAGTACTGCTTTTTCGACTACATGAAAGTGTACTAAATTTTTAAACAAACCAATCAAGTAATAACATATACTGTGGGAAGTAGAGGTTTGCACGGTAAGAATACTAAATATTTGGCATAGGAGATACAATTTTTGAATACATTATAATTAGCCACAAATAGTAGAAAAGGTTAGAATATGAAATGCATGAAGGGAAAAGAGGAGATATATTGTGTTGAAAATAATGTAATGTCTCGTAAAGGCTGTAACTTCGTGAGCTCGAATTAGCAAAATACATCTATGTGCAACACTTATAATATCAACTTGGATACAACAGAACTCCTGAAGGAATATGAACCTCCCCAAATTTCCAGGAAATTAGTTATGTTATTGTATATTGCAGAAGAAAGAGATAAGAGTTGGTGTATGCTCGATAACCTCATTTGACCAAAGTCTTAATAAACGAACTATAAGTAAGGGCAGTTCAAAATTATTTATTTGTGGTTGTACTTGTACAAAGTAGGCAGGAACTAAATGCGTATAGGATACAAAAAAAACCTTCAATTGCATAGGATTGAAATAAGAACGTTTAGATACATGTTAGATTTAACATACCTTACATATATAGCATCGGAAATATGTTGCGGGTGATCTACTCCAGCTTCCAGCGGCGCAAAACAGTACTCCAGAAACACTCTTACGACGATGATGCGACGACCGGACACTGAGATCAGCTTTGTGTTAAATCCATGTGAGATGCATATGTGAGGTGGTCGGATAATTGGCACCATCTGATCTTAATGCATATGTCTCCCTTCGACGTGAACACAAATAAAAAATATTGGCTCGTTGTTACCTTGCTTGTCATTGCCGCCGGCCTCAAACATCAAACACACCTTCAAGTTAGACATGAATATATATATGAATCCATCTGTAACGATGGATGAAGCATACACCATACGTACGGCGTGGCCAATATTGTCTTCTTTCAAGATGCGTCGACCCTGGCGAGAAGTCGTCGTCCCATACGAATAGGTGCATAAATTCTCATCCAAATCCACCTTGTACCTTGTATACCTGGTACGAATTAGTGGGCAATTTGTGAAACGTTAATGTTGCAATGCAGGTCCGTTTATTCTCATCTAAATCCAGCTTCTATCACTGTACAACAGAAGGAGAAAATGGTCTTCGTGGCTATTTCATCAAGCACCTAAAGAAGCAAATAAGTATATTATGCAAAGAAGGCAGGAATTAAATGCGTATAGGATACAAAAAAAACCTTCAATTGCATAGGATTGAAATAAGAACGTTTAGATACATGTTAGATTTAACATGCCTTACATAATAGCATCGGAAATATGTTCCGGGTGATCTACTCCAGCTTCCAGCGGCGCAAAACAGTACTCCAGAAACACTCTTATGACGATGATGCGACGGCCGGACACTGAGATCAGCTTTGTGTTAAATCCATGTGAGATGCATATGTGAGGTGGTCGGATAATTGGCACCACCTGATCTTAATGCATATGTCTCCCTTCGATGTGAACACAAATAAAAAAAATACTGGCTCGTTGTTACTTTGCTTGTCATTGCCGCCGGCCTCAAACATCAAACACACCTTCACGTTAGACATGAATATAGATATGAATCCATCTGTAACGATGGATGAAGCATACACCATACGTACGGCGTGGCCAATATTGTCTTCTTTCAAGATGCGTCGACCCTTGCGAGAAGTCGTCGTCCCATACGAACAGGTGCATCAATTCTCATCCAAATCCACCTTGTACCTTGTATACCTGGTACGAATTAGTGGGCAATTTGTGAAACGTCAATGTTGCAATGCAGGTCCGTTTATTCTCATCTAAATCCAGCTTCTATCACTGTACAACAGAAGGAGAAAATGGTCTTCGTGGCTATTTCATCAAGCACCTAAAGAAGCAAATAAGTATATTATGCAATGTATTAACCTGATATAGAATACATGCCAATTGTAAATCAAAGAACCACGTCCATGAATAATTGATTAGAAGATACCTTTAAACCACTGTATTACTACAGTGCAACCTTTCCCAGGTCAACGGGAGCACAACCACTTGGATCTGAATTAGGAGTATACATTGCTTGTGTAAGAACATAGCCGAGTTAAGGGCGTTGCCCCTAGCGGCGGTGGTCGAATATGTACAAACTTGGCGCCGGCGAGAGCGCAAACTTCCGCCAAAAGCTGTGAACAGAGTCTACACGACGGGCGACCTAGTTTTGCATGATCAAAATACGTATGTATCATTGTGCACGTCGAATAATAACGTACCTCACATGCGTGCACACAAATCGTGATTTGGCTGCATCGCGCCGCGGCTTGCGCAAAGGCGCTACTTGAGTCTCAGTGCGACCCGCTCGGAGCAAAGCTTCTCTCCATAAGCTTGATCCTCCGTTGGACGCCCTGTATCTATGGCGTAGAGCTTCAAAGGCCATCCCCCTTGACGTTAATTGATCTTCTCATAGCTACACCAAGTGAACCATCAAATAGAAAAATATAATTTTCCTGAATTGAAAGCCTACTTGATGACCATGGAGATGGATCGTACCCTCCTTGACTGTCTCTATGCGACAAACGTATGACCAATCTTGCAGATCGATCGGACACTGCATGGTCAAGCAAGATTAAAACTTTAGGCACAGAATTGAATCGCATGCACTTGGAGCCTTGGAGGAAGTCGCAGTAGGACATAATCACATAAGTTTACCTGTACACTTTGGACCATGTTAAAATAGATTAATGCATGCCTGCATCTGCTCTCCAAGATCACAAAACTGAGCTGATACCTGAGCACCGTATGGACGTCTATGCCGTCCAGACTGGAGACGTCGGAGCGTCAGCTTGTACGGATTATCTCCTGCGATACTTGATGACCTGACTACGATTCGCTGGAGCGCCGCTCGCGCGTATGGATGTCTGCCACTGTTTTACCCCGTACGAAGCGAGAGAAATTTAGCAAACGCGATCAATTGGCCTAAGTTTTTGAAAGGAAATAAATTAATCGTAGACCAGACGGACTCGTGCATGCAGATCTGGATCTGATTGATTCGGATCATGTCCAATGATTAATCTGTATCGTTGATATTTCTAAACTTGACGGTGATGAATCCTAGCCCTTCATTGTCTTGTGTTTTAATTATATAATAGATTCTATCCTCCAAGTGAGATTCACAAAGACCGGAATCTCATATATAATTTTTGGCCTCATGATGGAGAAAGTATTGCCCAAGCGTGGGGGAGATTGAAGTCATTAATGCTCAAATGCCCCATTCATGAGCTTCCTGGTAACGTTGTTATTGATAACTTCTATGCAAGGCTTTCCTTTCAGGATAAAATTCTATTGGATACTGCTTGTTCTGGATCATTCACTCGTAATAAAGAAGAGTTTAAATGGGACCTTCTTGATCGGATTCAGGAGAACACTGAAGGATGGGAGAACGACAAAGGTAGAGAGTCAGGTATAAAATATGATTTCGAATGCATTAAAACTTTCATGAATACTGATGATTTTCGAAATGTTAGTACTGCTTATGGCCTTGACTCTCAAGTTGTTGCAAATTTTATAAAGCTTTTGCCTCCTATTTCGGTATGCCTAAGGAGGGTTTTAAGAATTATCATGAACCTTATAAAGATAAAACTGTTTCTCCTGTGACTAGAACTATTGAAGTTAACACCGTTGATCACATTATTCCTGAACCTTATATTGAAAAAGTTCCTTTTCCTGCTAAATAAAGGAACACTCTATTATAGCTAGTGTTGTTAACAAAAGTACAAAGAAAGCTATAGAACCTGATGAACAAATAACTGTTGAACCTGCTGTAGCAATGGTTAAGGACCTTGTCACTGAAAATATAGAAGATGGTCATATTATCTTTTGTGAAGATGCTTCTAATATTGTTTCACATCCTAAAAGCTCTAGGAAAACTAGTGTTCCTGTGCTTTCTGTTAGGATAGGTGATCATTGCTATTATGGTTTATGTGATATTGGTGCAAGTTCAAGTGCTATTCCTTATGAGCTTTACAGGGAAATTATGCATGAAATTGGTTCTTGTGAACTTGAGGAAATTGATGTGGTTATTCAGCTTGCTAATAGAGAAACTATCTCTCCAATTGGTATTGTTAGAGATGTGGAAGTTTTATGTGGTAAGACTAAATATCCTGCTGATTTTCTAGTACTTGGTTCAGCTGCTAGTAAACTTGTCCTATCATTTTTGGTAGACCTTTTCTGAATACTTGTGGTGCTGTTATAGATTGTAAGAAAGAGAAAATCTTTACTAAATTTGCTGGTGAATCTTATGAGTTCAATTTCTCTAAATTTGCTAAAGCTCCTTATGAAACCGAATTGCCTAATGAAGATTTTAAAGTTGCTCAGCTTGCCTCTATTGCTCTTGCTCCTAACAATGCTTTGCAGCAACATATGGAGGACCACGAAAGTGAGGTCTTTATGGAAGAAAGGAATGAGCTTGACGAAATATTCCTTCGTCAACCTATACTTAAACATAACTTACCGGTGGAAGATTTGGGTACCACCACCCCAAGGAGGATCCTGTTTTGATTTAAAACCTTTACCTGATAATCTTAAATATGCTATATTGATGATAAGAAAATATATCCTGTTATTATTAGTTCTAAACTTTCAGGTAGAGAAGAGAAAGGTTATTGGAAGTGTTGAAGAAACACCGTGGAGCTATGGGCTATACTCTTGATGATTTGAAAGGGATCTCCCCTGCTATTTGTCAACATGCTATTAATATGGAACCTGATGCAAAGCCAGTTGTTGAACATCAACGTCGTTTAATACCCAAGATGAAGGAAGTGGTAAGAAATGAGGTATTGAAACTTCTTGAAGCTGGTATTATTTATCCTATTGCTGATAGTAGATGGGTAAGTCTGTGCATTGTGTTCCTAAGAAAGGAGGAATTACTGTTGTGCCTAATGAAAATGATGAACTTATTCCTCAAAGAGTAGTAGTTGGTTATAGAATGTGCATTGATTTTAGAAAGGTTAACAAAGTTACTAAGAAGGATCATTATCCTTTACCTTTTATTGATCAAATGTTAGAGAGGTTGTCTAAGAAGACTCATTTTTGTTTCCTTGATGGTTATTCTGGGTTTTCTCAAATTGCTGTGAGAAAGCAAGATCAAGAGAAAACTACTTTTACTTGTCCTTATGGAACTATGCTTATAGACGTATGCCTTTTGGTTTGTGTAATGCTCCTGCTACTTTTCAAAGATGCATGTCTGCTATTTTTCATGGTTTTTGTGAGGAAATTGTGGAAGTCTTCATGGACGATTTCTCCGTCTATGGAACTTCTTTTGATAATTGTTTGCACAATCTTGATAAAGTTTTGCAGAGATGTGAAGAAACTAATCTTGTTCTTAATTGGGAGAAATGCCACTTTATGGTCAATGAAGGAATTGTTCTTGGACATAAAATCTCTGAAAGAGGCATTGAAGTTGATCGAGCTAAAGTTGAGGCAATGAGAAAATGCCTTGCCCCAAGATGTCAAAGGTATTCGTAGTATTCTTGGTCATGCTGGTTTCTATAGGAGGTTTATTAAAGATTTCTCTAAAATTTCAAAGCCTCTTACTAATCTTCTCCAAAAAGATGTACCTTTTGTTTTTGATGATGATTGTAAGGAAGCTTTTGAAACTCTGAAGAAGGCTTTAATTACTGCTCCTATTGTTCAACCACCTGATTGGACGTTACCTTTTGAAATTATGTGTGATGCTAGTGATTTTGCTGTTGGTGCTGTTCTTGGACAGCGGATAGATAAGAAGTTGAATGTTATTCATTATGCTAGTAAGACTCTTGATTCTGCTCAAAAGAATTATGCAACTACTGAAAAAGAGTTCCTAGCTGTAGTATTTGCTTGTGACAAATTTAGACCTTATATTGTTGATTCAAAAGTCATTATTCATACTGATCATGCTGCTATTAGGTACCTTATGGAAAAGAAAGATGCTAAGCCTAGGCTTATTAGATGGGTGCTTCTTTTGCAAGAGTTTGATTTACATATTGTAGATAGGAAAGGTGCTGAAAATCCTGTTGCTGATAATTTGTCTAGATTGGAAAACATTGCTTATGATCCTATTCCTGTTAATGATAGTTTTCCAAATGAACAGTTGGCTGCAATAAGGGTAAGTTCGCGAGATAGTCCTTGGTATGCTGATTATGCTAACTTTATTGTTTCCAAGTACTTGCCTCCAACCTTTTCAGCTCAGCAAAGAAGGAAATTCTTTTATGACTTGAGGCATTATTTTTGGGATGACCCACACTTATATAAAGGAGTAGATGGCATTATGCGAAGATGTGTTCCAGAACATGAACAACAGAGATATTGAGAAATGCCATGGTAGTGCTTATGGAGGACATCATGCTGGAGATAGAACGCACAAAAGGTTCTACAATCAGGTTTTTATTGGCCTACCCTCTTTAAAGATGCAAGAAAGTTTATTTTATCTTGTGATGAATGTCAAAGAGTTGGTAATATCTCTAGACGTAATGAAATGCCTATGAATTATTCTCTTGTTATTGAACCATTTGACTGTTGGGGATTCGACTTTATGGGTCCTTTTCCTCCTTCAGAAGGTAATACTCATATACTTGTTGCTGTTGATTATGTTACTAAATGGGTAGAAGCTATACCTACAAAAGTGCTGATGGTGAGACCTCTTTAAAAATGCTTCAAGATGTTATTTTTCCTAGGTTTGGTGTGCCTAGATATCTTATGACTGATGGAGGTTCTCATTTTATTCATGGTGGTTTTAGAAAGACCCTTGCTAAATATGGTGTTAATCATAGAATTGCTTCAGCTTATCATCCCCAAACTAGTGGGCAAGTAGAATTATCAAATAGAGAGATTAAATCTATCTTGCAAAAGACTGTTAATAAATCTAGAAAGAATTGGGCTAGTAAGTTAAATGATGCTTTATGGGCTTATAGAACTGCTTATAAAAACCCTATGGGTATGTCTCCTTATAAAATGGTTTATGGTAAAGCTTGTCACTTGCCTCTAGAATTAGAACACAAAGCTTATTGGGCAGTGAGGGAACTTAATAGAGACTTTAAACTTGCTGGTGAAAAGAGGTTGCTTCATTTGAGTTCTTTAGATGAATGGAGAAGTGAGGCTTATGAAAATGCTAGACTTTTTAAAGAGAAAGTTAAGAAATGGCATGATAGGAGAATTATTAAAAGAGAGTTTAATGTTGGTGAGAAAGTTCTATTGTATAGGTCTCGTCTCAGATTTTTTGCAGGAAAATTACTCTCAAAATGGGAAGGACCTTTTGTTATTGTGGAGGTATATCGTTCAGGTGCAATAAAGATTGCTTCACTCAAAGACAACTCTACACAAGTGGTGAATGGCAAAGACTCAAACATTATATTTCTGGAGATCTTATAATGAAGATGTTGATACTATTCAAGTGGTGACTCCGGAAGTTTTCATTGAAAAGCAAATTCAGGGACTGCAGAGTCTGTTTTCGAATAGGTAACAGTTTTGGTAAGAAAAAGTTCGCGTTTAACTTTCCAAGAGTTATTTTTGTTATTTATTTTAAATATGGAAAAATAAGAGACCAAACCGGGTAGGAAACGGTGCCCGAGGGCACCTCACCATGCCGTGGCGCGGGCCCACCCTGGCCCGCCGCCACGTGGTGAGGGCGCCTCGGAGCCCGTCTCCGACCAGGTTTTCTCCTGTACCTTCCTTTTGTTGTAAAACTTTTTGCTATATAATCCCCGGAACCCCGAGGTCGTATATCGCCTTTTCGTCGTGTTTGTTTCGATCTGTTTCTGTCCAGATGTCGTCCCAAGGTTCGTCCTCGGAAGACTACGTGCTGCGTCGCCAACGTGAACTTCTCCGAGACCTTGATCGGGGAACTTTCGTTGGATGGGTGGAAGAGGAAAGAGTCACGGCAAGACGCAAGGACATGGACGAGAGCGTCAAGGAGGAAGTGAAGAAGATGTCATCTGCAAGAAGGGGACAGCCAGCTGCAGGATCAAAGTCCAGCAAGCCCACTTTTGTGGGATCGGTTAACACTCAACGTGCTTTTTCTCATAACCTGCAGGGAGCATACCACCTGTTCCAGATTTTAGCTCTTCCCGGCGGTAACTGAAGCCCTTCGAGTTACTGATGAGTTCTGTGATCAGTATCGAGTCCTGAAGATGGAGGTGGAAATACTCCAAGATGAGAACATCAGGCTTCGCCGAATGCTGGAGCGTTTCCTGACCCCGCTCCAAGTCGTCCACCACCACCGCCGAAGGAGTAATTCATCATTGGTATTGGCATCCCCTTGGCTTGTTCCAAGCTTGGGGGAGTGCCGCGGTATCACACCATTATCTTTACCTTTCAATAGAGTCATATCATGAGTAGGGAAGTTATCTTATAGGATGGTTTGCAGTGTGGAAGTATCTCTCTTTTAGTTGGTTATCTATGTATCCCTTGGTGTGAGTTGCCGTTATGGAATATTAATGAGAAGTTTCATCATTTACTTTCTGCATACTTTATTTTAGTTTGCAATCTCTTCATGGATGATCTTGTTATTAGTATTGGTGTCACTTTGGGAGCATCAAGTAAATCTTTTTGGTTTTGGCAAACTTAGCATTGGTCAGTAGTTACAATACTTTGAGGCTTAAGTAGAGAGAGGGAAGTGCATGTAGATATATTATTCCATGATCTTTCTTTCTTGTTGGCTCATAAGCTTAGTATTCTCAAGTTAAAATTATTTGTGCTTCCAAGGAAGATTGCATGATTGTTCTTACTACATGTATATTTGTTTGTATCCCTCAACTCTTATGCTTGCTACACAACCTTGCTAGCCGAAAAACCTGTATTGAGAGGGAATGCTTCTCATACATCCAAACCTTGAGCCAAACCATTGCCATTTGTGTCCACCATAACTACCTATTATGTGGTATTTCCTGCCACTCCAAGTAAATACTTCATGTGCTACCTTTAATTATTCAAAAACTATTACCTCTTATTTGTGTCACTGTTTACTAGCTCATGAGGAAGTATGTGGGTGTTCTCTATTTAACTTGTCAGACAGACTTTCACCAATGGACTAGTGGCATATACATCCGCTTATCCAATAATTTTGCAAAAAGAGCTGGCAAATGGGGTGCCCAGTCCCAATTAATTACAACTATAACTGTTAATTCTCTTCACATGTTTTGCCAATGATTTATCAAAAGCAAACTTCAAAGTGTTAAACATTATCAAATAGGCACTCCTCCATGGTATGTGATTGTTGGAAGGCACCCGAGGATTCGGTTAGCCATGGCTTGTGTAAGCAAAGGTTGGGAGGAGTGTCATACCAATTTATAAATATGCATGTGTAAACAAAAGAGAAGAGGGATGATCTACCCTTGGGTAGAAATAACGTCCTTCATGGGAGCCGCTCTTGAAAGTCTGGTGACAAGGGGTAGAGTGCCCACTGCCATTCGTTGACAACGACATACATAGCTAAAAACTTATTTTATACTCTCTATATGATTTCAAAACTTAAAAGCTCTAGCACATGATTTCATCCCTGCTTCCCTCTGCGAAGGGCCTATCTTTTACTTTCATGTTGAGTCAGTAAACCTATTCCCTTCTATCTCAAGCAAGCATTTGAGTTGTTGTGATCAACCATCTATATGTTGATATTTTCAATCATGTCTTTTATGTTTCCTTGTGTAGCACAAAGCTTTTATCTGAATGAATATAACTTTGAAAGTTATCAATGACTGTAAAGGAGACTGTTATGATTGAGCATGTAAGTTCTGCAATATAAGCTCTAGTATAAAGACTCTGCTCGAAAGATAAGTACAATCTGTTAATTGTTCTCTGACCAAGAACAAAGTTTGCCATCACCAATTATGATTTTCTCTATGCACCTTATTGTGACTCCCTTTACTTGTTTCAAGTTAAGTTATATGAAGGAAGTTGCTGTCTAGATGACTTGTGTATTAATAAATGTGATGCTTCTTGTCCGTATTTTGTTTATCGACACTTCACTCCATAAACCTGTGGTCTTGTTTACTGAGTTCAGCTTTCGCTTGGGGACAAGCGAGGTCTAAGCTTGGGGGGAGTTGATACGTCCATTTTGCATCACTATTTTATATCATAATTTACTGTTATTCATTGATATATTTCATATTTAGAGATGATACTTATGTTATTTTACCTATTTTGCATGTTTGATGATTATTGGAGAATTAACCACCGGAGTCAGATTTCTGCTGGAAAAAGGACCGTCAAGACACCATATTTCTGAAGATCAATAATTCGAGGAAAACATCCGAAGTTCCTATTTTGTCAGATGACGGAGGCAGCCAAAAGGGGAGGCCAAGGTGGGCCACCATGGGCCCTCACCATGTGGTGGCGCGGCCCACCTTGCTCCGCGCCGCCACGTGGTGAGGAGGCCCTGGCCCACCTCTGCCAGTGCCCCTTTCGCGTACATCATCCCAGGAAACCCTAAGCCTAGGGGGTCATCGAGGAAATATTCCGCCGCCTCCACGAGGCGGAAAACACCAGAGAGAAAAAGCTCTCCGGCAGGGAGAAATCTGCCGGGGAAATTCCTTCCCGGAGGGGGGAAATCGTCGCCATCGTCACCGTCATCGAGCTGGACTTCATTGGGATCATCATCATCATCATCATCTCCACCGCCACACCATCATCTCCGCCGCTCCACTCCGTTCCGCTGTAACATCTAGGGTTGAATCTTGTCTAGTTCATAGGGGAAGCTTTCCCGGTGTTAATTACTCCTTGTGGTTGATGCTATTGAGTGAAACCGTTGAATTAAGGTTTATGTCCAGATTGTTATTCATCATTATATCACCTCTGATCATGTTCCATATGATGTCTTGTGAGTAGTTCGTTTAGTTCTTGAGGACATGGGAGAAGTCTTGATGTTAGTAGTGAATTATGTTGAGTAATATTTAATGGTTTGATATTTAAGTTGTGGTGTTATTCTTCTAGTGGTGTCATGTGAACGTCGACTACATGACACTTCACCTTTACGGGCCTAGGGGAATGCATTGTGTATTTGGTTGCCAATTGTGGGGTTGCCGGAGTGACAGAAACCTAAACCCCCGTTGGTATATTGATGCATGAGGGATAGCAGGATCTTAGAGTTTAAGGTTGTGGTTAGATTTATCTTAATTACTTTCTTGTATTTGCGGATGCTTGCAAGGGGTATAATCACAAGTATGTATTAGTTCTAGGAAGGTTGGTGCATTAGCATAGGTTCACCCACACAACACTTATCAAAACAATGAAGATTAATCAACTATATGAAGCGAAAGCACTTGACGAAATTCCCGTGTGTCCTCAAGAATGTTTGGTCATCATAAGTAAACCTACCGGCTTGTCCTTTGCGTTAGAAAGGATTGGGCCACTCGCTGCAATTATTATTATTGCATTTTATTTACTTGTACTTTATTTATCTGCTATATCAAAAACCCTTAAAAACTTGTCTGCTAGTATTTACAGTGAATTCCATATCAAAACTGCTTGTCAACACGTTATGCTCCTCGTTGGGTTCGACACTCTTATTTATCGAAAGTACTACGATACACCCCCTAAAGTTGTGGGTCATCACTCTACACTGTCTTCCTTGTACTCAAACACTTTTACCAAAAAAAATCTAGACCTTAGAGATACCAAACGTGCAAACCAAATTTCAACAAGCTCTATGGTAGTTCTTCACTAATAGGTTTTTAAATACATGATGCAAGACCTTAAACATGATCTACTTGAGGGCTCAAAACAATTTCCAAGTATCAAATTATCCAAGACAATGATATACAAGAATAAGTATGTCTTTTCAATATACCATCTACCACATGTAGCATTTTCTGTTTCCAACCAAACACCAATCAATTTATTTCAACACAAAACTCTCCAAATAATTTAACAATGAAACAAGAGAGTACTTCTCTACAAGAACTAACAGCTCTGAACAAGAGATGCATGAAAAACATGAGCTAAAAGCATTGCAGTAGCTAGACAAGAATACTCAACAAATATAAGTGAAGAATACGAGTATTCATATGAAAAAGCGGAGCGTGTCTCTCTCCCACACAAGAATGCTAGGATCCAATTTATTCAGAAAATGAAAATAACAAAGCAAAAAAATAAAAGCACACAGACGCTCCAAGTAAAACACATAAGATGTGAAAGAATTAAAATATAGTTTCACTAGAGATGACCTGATAAGTTGTCGCTGAAGAAGGCATCCCTAAGCTTAGACGCTTGAGTCTTCTAGAAATATGCTTGGGTGAACCACGGGGGCATCCCCAAGCTTAGGCTTTTCACTCTTATTGATAATATTATATCATTCTCCTCTCTTGATGCTTGAAAACTTCCTTCACACCAAACTCAGAGTAATTATCATTAGAGGGTTAGTGCATAATCAAAAATTCACATGTTCTATATGGACACAATCATCACCAATCCTTCTGGACATTAGCTACATCCACTGATGTTTTGTGGAGCAAAGAAATCCATTCAAACATAGTAAAAGAGAGAATGCAAAATAAAAGGCAGAATCTGTCAAAAACAGAACAGTCCGTAAAGACGAATTTTGTCGAGCCACTTAAGTTGCTCAGATCAGAAAACTCAAAACTAATGAAAGTTGCATACATATCTGAGGATCAAGCAAGAATTTTTTTCAGAATTTTTCAATTTTTCTGGAATTTATACAGCTCAAAACGGTGGACAGCAAAAATTGTCCCTGTGCAGAAATCCAAATCTAGCATCAACTTTCTATTAGAGACTTTACTTGGCCCAAAAATGCGATAAAATAAAGATGCAAAGGATTTGTTACATAAGTAAACAAGCTCCATGTCTCAAATAAAAGAAAAAGTACAGAAATAAAACAATGGGTTGTCTCCCATAAGCGCTTTTCTTTAACGCCTTTCAGCTAGGCGCAGAAAGTGAAAATCAAGTGTCTCCAAGTGAAGAAGCATCAACAGAATAATGTGTTCTAATAATAGAATCAAAAGGTAGCTTCATTCCCTTTCTAGGGAAGTGTTCCATACATATCTTAAGTGGGAATTGGTGCCTAATGTTTCATTCCTTCATATCAATAGTGGCACCAGGTCTTCCCAAAACAATAGGACAAGATGCATTGCATTCAATGTCCGAAACAATAAAATAAACAGGGACAAGGTTATTGTTAACCATAATGTGAACATAATCAATTCTCCCCAAATGTTTCTTCATAGCATTATCAGCAAGATAAACATCCGAATAATAGTGTTCAAAAGGTGGCAAATCAAGCATATCATAGAGTTTCTTAGGCATAACAGAGATACTAGCACCAAGATCACATAAAGCATTACAATCAAAATCATTCACCTTCATCTTAATGATGGGCTCCCAACCATCTTCTGACTTCCTAGGGATAGAATCTTCATGTTTTAATTTCTCTTCCCTAACTTGCATGCGAGCATTTCTAATATGTTTTGTAAAAGCCATATTTATAGCACTAGCATTAGGACTTCTAGCTAGCTTTTGCAAGAACATAATTACTTAAGAAATATTACACTCATCAAAATCAAAATTATTATGATCAATGGTAATGGAACCATTGTCACCCATATTTCGAAAAAATTCAGCACTTTTATTAGGAACAGTTTCAGTGGTTTTAGGCAATTTCGAACGTTTTGCAGAAGTAGTAGAAACATTGCCAACACCAATTATGTTACCATTGATAGTAGGAGGTTTACTAGCATGTGAAACTTCAGCATTACTAGTGGTGGTAATAGTAATAACTCTAGCTATACTATTCTCTTTATCAATTTTATCTTCTCTTTCCCACCTAATATTGTTGTCAATTTTAACTTGGATAGCATTGGTAGTAGCAAAAGTCTTGTTCTCTTTAACATCATTAGGCATAACTTTCATTTTCGAAAGATCAACATCAAGAGCAAGGCTATCAACTTTAGAAGCAAGAACATCAATTTTACCAAGCTTTTCCTCAACAGATTTATTAAAAGCAGTTTGTGTACTAATAAAATCCTTAAGCATGGCTTCAAGATCAGAGGGTACACTTCTATTATTGCTGTAGGAATTACCATAGGATTTGACATAACCATTACCACTATTAGAAGGATAAGGCTTATAATTGTTATTACCAAAATTATTCCTATAAGCATGGTTGTTGAAATTATTATTTTTAATGAAGCTCAAATCAACATGCTCTTCTTGGCCAACCAATGAAGCTAAAGGAACATTATTTGAATCAACATGAGATTTACCATTCACAATCATAGATATAATAACATCAATCTTATCACTCAAGGAAGAGGTTTCTTCAACATAATTTACCTTCTTACCTTGGGGAGTCCTCTCGGTGTGCCATTCAGAATAATTAATCATCATATTATCAAGAAGCTTTGTTGCAGCACCCAAAGTGATGGACATAAAGGTACCTCCAGCAGCTGAATCAAGAAGGTTCCTTGAAGAAAAGTTCAGTCCTGCATAAAAGGTTTGGATGATCATCCAAGCAGTCAGTCCATGGGTAGGACAATTCTTTACCAATGATTTCACCTCTCCCATGCTTGGGCAACATGTTCATTATCAAATTGTTTGAAATTCATAATACTACTTCTCAAAGATATTATCTTAGTAGGAGGATAATATTTTCCAATGAAATCATCTTTGCATTTAGTCCATGAATCAATACTATTTCTAGGCAAAGATAGCAACCATTCTTTAGCTCTTCCTCTCAAAGAGAAATGGAATAATTTCAGTTTAATAATATCTCCATCTATATCCTTATACTTTTGCATCTCACAAAGTTCAACAAAATTATTAAGGTGGGCAGCAGCATCATCAGTACTAACACCAGAAAATTGCTCCTTCATAACAAGATTTAACAGAGCAGGTTTAATTTCATAAAAGTCTGCTTTAGAAGCAGGTGGAGCAATAGGAGTGCATATGAAATCATTAATATTTTTACTAGTGAAGTCACACAACTTGTGGTTCTCCGGAGTACTCATTTTAGCAAAAATAAAGCAAAACCGAAATATAAAAATAAATGCAAGTAACTATTTTTTGTGTGTTTTTGATAAAAAGAAGCAGACGAGACAAAATAAAAATAAACTAACAAGACAATAACAAAGTAAAGAGATTGGAAGTGAGAGACTCCCCTTGCAGAAGGCTTGACCTCCCCGGCAACGGTGCCAGAAAATATGCTGCTTGGCGTCGAAGGGGAGGTACAAGTTTGCTGAATCCGAAGAGCTTCCTCTCCCCGGCAACGGCGCCAAAAAATATGCTTGATACGTGTAAAGCACATGTTCGTTGGGAGACCCCAAGAGGAAGGTATGATGAGTGTAGCAGAAAATTTTCCCTCAGTATGAATCCAAGGTTTAATCGAACCAGTAGGAGATGAAGACACTTCTGAAGGTTGTTGGTGAAGGAGTGTAGTGCGGCGCAACACCAGGGATTCCGGTGCCAACATGGAACCTGCACAACACAATCAAACTACTTTGCCCCTACTAAACAGTGAGGTTGTCAATCTCACCGGTCTTGCTGAAAACAAAGGATTAGACGTATAGTGTGGAAAATGACGTTTGTTTGCAGAGAATGTAAAAGAACAGTGCTTGCAGTAGGTTGTATTATCAGTGTAAAAGAATGGACCAGCGTCTACAGTTCACTAGTGGTGTCTCTCCATAATAAATAACTGACATGTTGGGTAAACAAATTACAGCTGGGCAATTGACAAAATAGAGAAGTGCATAACAATGCATGTACAAGTCATGATGACTACTATGAGATTTATTTGGGCATTACAACATGATTCATAGACCGTAATCCAACTGCATCTATGACTAATAATTCACCTTCAGGTTAGCATCCGCACCCCTTTCAGTATTAAGTTGCAAGCAACAGATTATTGCATTAAGTAAAGTGCATAATGTAAGCAATACAATTATCCTTAGACAACGCGTTGTTGTTTTACCCCTAGTGGCAACAGCACATCCACAACCTTTGAGGTTGTTTTCACTCCCCCAGATTAAATGGAGACTGAACCCACTATCTAGCATAAGTACTCCCTCTTGGAGTGACAAGCATCAACTTGGCCAGAGCATCTACTAGTAACGGAGAGCATGCAAGATCATAAATAACATATGTAATTCAATAATCAACTTGACATAGTACTCAATACTAGTAAAATGTCCGTGCGTTGCAACGGGAATTTTTTTAATCACATTCTTGTAGTCTAAACAAGCATACTCAAGAACACCCCTCTCTCCCACAAGTCCATGTCCTTTATTTCAGCATGGCAGTTCCACCTGCCGCTGCTTATTCTTCTTCCTGCCCTTGTCGATGGTTGCCATCCATGACTAATAATTGACAAATACTTCTAAATTATGAAAGTTCACATAGGTACATATACGTATATGATATTTAAATGTACAATAAATATATGCAAGAAAATAAAGACATTTGCTCTCATATAGGAATGAACAACACTTGAAAAAAGGTTTAGTTCTTATAAGCAAATCAAGAAACAGGTATAATGCTCTACTAATAACCAGAAAACTTCTTTACTTCTAAATTTGCTCGTATTTCTCTGCATCAAATTAGAAGCACATGTGACATTCACTATTTATAATCTAATAAAAAATGGTCGTCCACTTCATAAAAATAATACTTCCATCTTGAGCAGCTGCACTTCCGGATGCAAACATAAAGTATTGCCATTGTGAAAGATGTGCGCTTCTCCCTCCTATCTTGTTCTTTCCACTGAATTATTTTTCCCGGACACTTCAATGAGCTGTGCGCTACCCTTGGTGGTCGTGTGGTCCTATCCGAAACTGAAGGTGCCTAATGTGTGTCCACCATAGAATCCCTAAGGCCGGAAACATTTGCAGCCCAAGCAGCAACCAGACTTCCCAGTGCAACCAGAAAAGGCAGTTTTGTCACAGTCATTTCATGAAACACGTTCTAGCAAGATATACATAACAGATATGTGAGAAAAACATTGGGAGATCAAAAAAAATTAATGTAACAAAGATCGGCCGAATAACTATGCCATGCATCTTTACATTTTTTCTTAACTAAACCAGTATATACATTTCCCATATTTACATATATGAATGAACAATATCCCAAAGAAAAATTCAGAGAGCAGCACACGGCTAGCAATCATCATTAAAACACACACAGAGTTCGAGCAATCAGCAACAGCAGCATAGCACACAGAGGCACACAATCTCTATGTTTTTTCGATAAAGACACAATCTCTATGTAATCCTCTTCTCAAGCATCAACAACAATCAACAGTAAGTGACAGCAAGCAGCACTAGCAGAGCGCGGCATCATTTACCTCTCCCAAGCGACCCATCTCCGAGGCTCCTATCCCCATCTCGCAGTCGAGTTCGACGGAGCGCCGCGCATGGCTGCACGCGTGCGCCGGCGAACAGGCCGGCCGCGCCGCCATGGTTCCTGCCATCGTTGCGAACCACTTGTGGGAAGATGAAATCTGGATCTGCCGTGCGTTGCAAAGGGAGATGAAATTTTTCGCAACATAACACGTGCTATATTTACATGACATTTTTTTTCCATAACCGCTGATTCAATTACCAAAATGGCGTTAATTAACATCAGATTTTGTCTGAGTTGGGATCATCATCCTTTATCAAAAAATAAATCTACAAACTAACTGAATGGAACTAATGAATTCTATATGCGATAGTTAACTCTATTGCAACCGGAAGGTAGCAAAGGCAGTCGTGATGCCTTACTTCCATGCCATTCTAAGCGTCATTTGAGAACTGAATTGCTTGTGATCCACACAAGAGCTTGTCCCTCAGACCACCACCATACTATATTTCAACCGAACTTCCAACATTTAACAATAGGAAAACTTCCCTCAGTTAATCAAACAACAGTTAGACTGAGAACTGAAGTCGATATGAAGCACAAAACTATTTTATATACATCAATTCTCGTATTAAGTGCATATTGGTCAACAATGCTGACCTGGCTGTTCTTGACGGTGATTAGACGAGGATACAGTACAGACTACAGCCACCTCCCAGCAGCTGTAGCCTGCATCCGATTTCTGCCCCGAGATTGTCGATCGATCGACGCAACATTGAACTTCAGATGCTCATGTCGTCCAGAGTGCAGATGCAAATGGAGGGTGATGCAGCAGCGTGGCCGTGTGTTGGTGCTTGGTTTCTGCGGCAAGCGCCGCTGGCCGAGGCTCCCGCGACGGGGTGGTGGGAGGCTTGACGGCCGGAGGGGCCACTGGTTGGCGGCGAGGCGCGTCGAGGCATGCGCGCCATGGTTGAGGCGTGCACGGCCGCGACCAGCTGCGTCTTGTCGGCGACTCGGCGTGCATCCATGGAAGTCGTTCGGGCCGCCGGAGCGCAGCCCCCAGGTGTGGCGGTTCGTGGCCTGGATGAGGAAGGGGCGGGGCCGGAGGAGCCACTCCATTGAGCACCCGCGACCTCCGTCCCTGCGCGCCTCCCAGTGAGGACGCCGCCCCGTGCTCATCCCGGCGAGGGATCCCCCCGTGCGCCTCCGCCGAGCTCGGCCCCGCGCGCCCCGGTGACCTCCGTCGCCGCACGCCTCCCGGCGAGGACGCCACCCACGTGCTCATCCCGTCGAGGGAGCCGCCTGGCGGGCCTCCGTCGAGCTCCACCCCCCGCGCGCCCGCGAGGACCCCCCTCCTCCGCGTGCCTGGAATCCTGCCAGATTCGTCTTGACGAGCACCACCGAGAGCGACAGAGGGAATCCGGTGGAGGGGCTCGCGCGTCGCCCGCGTTGACTCACTCGTCAGCTGTATAGGCTTCAGGGAGTACAACGTAAAAGTGACGACTTATTATTGGACTGCGGGTTGATTCTCAACTTTTTGAGGGACTAAAGTGCAAAACGGCCGCGACGTACGCACGGTCGTTAGGCCGCATTATAGTTTAGATTCATAGGATCCCAGCAAACACAACATGTAGCATTACAGTAATATGATCTTGATCATGATAGGCAGCTCACAAGATCTAAACATGATGGCAAAAGAGGAGAAGACAACCATCTAGCTACTGCTATGGACCCATAGTCCAAGGATGAACTACTCACACATCACTCCGGAGGCAGGCATGGCGATGAAGAGCCCTCCGGTGATGATTCCCCTCTCCGGCAGGGTGCCGGGAAGAGCTTCAGAACCCTCCCGAATTAGGGTTGACGGCGGCGGCGGCTCTGAAACTTTTCATGGAATATGACTCGGGTGTCTAGGGTTTTCCCGAAAATATGAATTATAGGCGAAGGGGCGACGTCGGTGGGCACCCGTGGGCCCCTCACCACGTCACGGCGTGACCAGAAGGGGGGCCGCGCTGCCATATGGTGAGGGCGCCTCGGTGCTCCTCTTCGTTTCTCCTCCGGACTCCGTGTACGTGACAGAAAAATAGGGACATAGGCTTTTGTTTCGTCCAATTCCGAGAATATTCCCAGAACAGCTTTTCTGGATTACAAAAACAGCAGAAAACAAGAACTAGCATTGTGGCATCTTGTTAATAGATTAATCCCAGAAAATGCATAAAAATGCTATAAAGTGTAAGCAAAACATGTAGCAATTGATATAATATAAGTATGGAACATCAGAAATTATGGATACGTTGGAGTCGTATCAGCCCATCACGTTCTGGGCCCAGTATATACACATGATAAATGTCTTTGGATTCTGTAAAACTCCATTGCTAGGGTAATACATATGTTCAAAATTCAGAAACCTACAAATCATTTGAAAAACAAATGTAGACTATTTGCCAGTGCAATGGAAATTGAAAATTCCAGAACAATGAAGGCATTATAGTCAAAGTTAACCTAAAAAAAGGCAAACCTGTAGATAGAAAAAATTCATTATACTCTTGCTTGGTATCATACATATTGATAAAAAACAATGCCACATAGAGAAACATATAAGTAGATGGTAGACACGATACATACAAAAATGGGTCGTTACATAGCGTTTCTCTTTCCCTCGATCGATAAATCTGAGCCATCGCCGAAGCATACAGTTCCTTTGATCGAGTAGTAAATTTGACAAACCGAACAAATATATGACAGGAATAATATGATATTGCCTTGCGACCGATAGTGGTACTTACTGCTAATAGTTAGTTTCTTACAGAAAAGAGTTCTTTGAAGTTACTACTCTTATAGAACATTATCAAAAACAACAAACCATAGACCGGTAGCGATAAGCTTAAACTAAAATGTAAAATAACTAGGCATCTGATGGACCTGGAAGTTCTACAAACTCCCTTTCTTGGTCATCTTGAGATCCTTGCGAAGGAGCTCCACCTCAGACTTGAGCTGTTGATTCATCTGAATCAAGTCGATGTTGGTCAACATAACTTGCTTCAGCTCCTTAGAGCAGTTCAGCATCTCCTTCCGGAGATCAGCCGCGGTTGCTTTAGCAGCTGATGCATGTAAAATGCATACATGAACTTTGCACTATATTACTTGTATTCCAATCATATTGGCATCATATAAGGGTTATATTAATGTTTTATAATGATTTTTGGAATATTTCATAATTTTCCTATTTTTATGGAATTAACCCTGCGCAGGCAGAAAACCCTATTTTTTCCTTTAATGTTTCAGGGACCCAAACGACGTCAAAATTACCTGCAAAATTACGAGCATTAATATTTGGGAGGAAGAAGACTTGGGGGCGAAGGAAGCGAACAAACGGAGGCCCGAGGCCCAAAACAGGGTGGCCCACGCGGCCACTGTACCTGGCTTCGTGGGGCCCACTCTTTTGGCCCTCGTGGCTCCGCTGCCGTCGATCTTTTCTCCACCGACCTCGTCTTGACCTAAAAACGCCTATAAAAATAACCCCCCATCGTTCTCTGGAAGGAGCGCCGCCGAAACACAGAAACACTGAAAGAGAGATCTGGAGCTGCAGATTGGAGGGGGAAAACTTCGGCGGGGCGCTGCCGGTGTGGTCTCCATCTTCTCCATCGACTTCTCCACTGTCTCCATGATGAAGAGGGATTAGTCCACCTCTGGACTATGGGTTTGTGGAAGTAACTTATATATCTCTCCTCTCTTTGAGCTTCACTAATTAGTATCGTATGAGCTGCTGAACATGATTACGGTCATCTTTGTAATACCTATGTGGTGGATCTTTTTATGAGTTAATATATGTTTGAGATTGCAAATGTTTAGTTTCAGTTATGAATATAGATGCATATTATGTACCCCGTTCTTATTCACTTGTTATGATCAAGCATGTTTATGAGAGCGTGTGTGGGGTGATGTGTGCATTAGTTGGAGTAACAGGGGGGTGGCTAGTGCAGTGAACGTGAGAGAAAGTTGTGCGATCCACTTGGCTATCTCTACCTTACTTTGTTGCCTCACTTGGGATAAACAAAAATACCATGTTACCGGAGATGTGGGTGTGACCATCGCCACTACTCCATGACTAGATCTAGCATGTTCTTATTTTAACTTCATGTCATGATACTTAAAGCTATACTCTGAGTTATCTTAATTACTGAGGTGTTATGATTTAGTTCGCATCTTGGTGGAGTATAAGTGAGACTAATAAACAAAAGGTCTCTATGTTAGGACGTGATGCCCATATAATTAGTAACTTGTCACTAAACTTTTGTCTTGCAATCTCATATGCCAACTCTAGTGTTCCATTGTCTACCACTTTATTAAAGAGAGAGTGCATTTGTGAAACCTTGAACCCCGGTCCATTTTTAATCATAAGAAACACCTTTCCAACAACTTTTACCACTTTTACATTTTCTGCCATTATTAAATCCGAAAATACAAAAACACTTTTACATCTTGCATACATCATTAAAAACCCAAAAATATCATTTATTATTGTTATCATCATCCTTGCATATTTATTTACCATCATTGCATATTTATTTCTTGCTTGCATTACATACTATCTTGATATCATTCTTACACCTTGTGCTTGACAACCACAGGTGAGGTTGAGGACCAAAACATTTAACATTGTTTTGTAGGTGACCAAAAGAAGGATAGGAAGATAAATCTTTCACTACTGATTCCCCGAGAGTTCGATATTAAACCCTCGAGTCACCCTCGTGGGGAAAACACGTCTTCCACTTACTACACACTCTGCACTTGGAGTCTCAACCTAAACCATTTATTTTTTATGCAGGTAACTATGCACCAGACATCAAGACAGTTTTCTTGAGCCATAGATCAACCTCTTCAAGGGCCATCAAGACTGTTTTCTGGCGCCGTTGCCGGGAGTCATAGCTGAAGAGATTTATCCAAGGAAGTGCACCAACTTTGTTTTCTGCATCCATCTTGTGCTAACACCTAAGCTTGGGGAGGTTGCATCTACGTGAGCATCATCTTATCCATCTTTACCTTCAAAGCAATTTATTTTGTTTTGTCATTGTCTTGCATTTTTTATTTCGGTTTGCATATTTATTTTCAGTTTTGCATTGTTGTGTTGCATTTGTTACTTCGGTTTGCATTGTTTAGTATCATTTTACTTTCAGTTTAATCTAAAAACATAAAATCCATAAAAATTAAGTGTCGCTTTTAACATGTGTTTAAGCTATGGAGGAAGGATATGTCAAAACTATATGGGAGCTTACTATGAATATCGAACAACCATACAAGGAAATTGAATGCATGATTGCTTGAACATCTCAATGATATGGCTACTGAGTTTTGTGAATTACATAATATAACTTGTTGCTTTAGAAAAGACTATAAACACTCTCTCTATCAATGTAAGTATAATAGTGATCCTATTATTGCTTCTTATCAAGAGTGTAAATTTGCATGCCATGATATAGAACAAGTTGAGAAATATATTGCTTATGTTGCAGCCCATGAGATAGACTTTCTTATTGATAAATTTTTGCAACTAGTCATGAAGCTCGTGTAATGAAAGGACACATTTCTATTCTTCTCCAACTTTGCAAAAAGGAATTTAGTGATAATGTTTATGTTAAAGAAAGAATTCTTGCTACCATGGAAAGTACTAATATTTTGCAGAAAGAGGATGATGAAAACATAAGCTTGGAAGAGGAAGTATGTGAAGAGGAGATTGAAATGGATATTTTCCAACCTAAGCTTGGGGAAGAGTTGGATCTCCCAACTTCACCTTCAACAAATGATAGTAACACTCAAACTCAAAAATCTTTTGTTATTTATGAGAACCCATGTTATGATGAGTGTGAAACTGAAAATTCTATGGTCCTATATGATAACCCATGCTATTATGATGAAACTAATAATGCTCCTTTACTTTTTAATAATGCTACTAGTGAACTTATGGATGATAATGAGGAGTGTTGCTTAAATATGCTATATGATAATGCTTTAGATGATGGTCCTATGCTTATTGATAATCCTCCATGTTTGAAGTTACTAAATTATGTGAGGATAAAAATGATATACTTGCTGTTTGTGATAGTACTCTTACTCATGAGAGTCCTACTTTGTTCTTGAACTCTCCTAATTACACCATAGAGGAGAAATTTGCTTATGTTGAGAAATACTTATGTGGTTTGCAATTATCTTTAGTTCCAAATCTTTGTTGCAACCATGATATTAAACTTGATATTGATCTTAATAACTATTTTGAAAGAGGGAAGCATGCTAATGAATTCCAAAATAAATTTAATGATCCTCTTTATGTGCCTAAATTATCTAAGTTGAATGATTCTTGTGGTTATATGGTTGAATTTTTCTACTACTTGCAACTATTATGAAGGAGGTGATAAGAACCCTCTTATGTACTAATAATATGGGCAAGTAACTATTGTTAATATGCATTGGAAAACTTCTATTTATGGTGATTCATTCATATACAAAATGCCAATGCATAGAAAAAAGTTAGACTTCGTTGTTATTACTTTTGTGTTTTGTTTTTCTCTCTACTAGGTTCAACTTGACTATTATTTTGATTGGTTGAAGCACCATGGGATCCTGGTATTATGCATGAACACTTTCCAAGGAAGAGGGGCACACCAAAGTTCAAGCTCCCTCATGAGCTTCGTCCAATATAAACATCAAGTAAGAAGCCTAGCTATATGGCTATAAAGAAAGCGCTTTGCGGGAGGCAACCCGGTTATTTTTATTGTGATTTTCTTTGTGTCCTCTTGCTGTAACAAGAGATTTTTTTAGTTTAGTTTCTGGAATTTTTAATAAAGTGCCAAGTTTTACATTTTGGTTTGAAAAAGTTGCTTATAGCGTTCGGAGATTTTATTCCTGCACGAATCTGTGCACGGTATGATTTTTAATTCTTATTCTGTAACTCCGAATGAGCTCATATTTGAACTGTAGTTGCAACTTTTCATCCTCTGTATGCATGAATTTTTCGGAATTTTGACAAAGTTTGGTAGGGTAGAAAAATACGTTTTGCTGCTGCTGTTTTTCTGGACAGATTCTGTCCCATTTTGTTTGATGCATGCTTTGAGCTTTTAACTTGAATCAATTGAGTTTATGAGTAGGCATACAACATTATATACTTTCTGGACATTCATATGATTTTTGTTAAGGATTATATGCAGCAAGAAATCTATTTGTTTATCACTACTAATGCACCCCACAGAAAAGAAATGGGAGAAACGGTGTTTTGAAGTTTTTTCACAGGGATTGGAGGAGATGCACCAAGAGCTATCCAAGGATGGTGAAGACCATAAGCTTGGGGATGTGAAGACAACCCCACTGGACCTACACACTCTCGGTTTGCACACGTCTAACTTCTGTTTTTCGATCGAAACACTTTATCGCATAAACTTGGAGCGTTTTTTGTTTGTTTTGGTTTGATTTTTATTTTGTGAGACCACCACACTATCATTTATATATGAGAGAGCTACTGGAAATTGGGTTGAATATGTTGGATGCTATTATAAGATTGGGAAAAGGGATGTTTGAGTTGATTTTTAAGATACATATAGTTGCATGATTCATGAGCTTGTTAATGAGTAATAATTTGCAAATTTTATCAAGAGCTATCTTTATTCATGTTTTGATGCTGAATGTTATTTTACTTTGTTTAACATGGATTAGTTAGTTCTATGGACACTCATGCATGCATTTAGATGGTCAACTTTCTCCCTCTTGCTAGCCCAAAAATTCCAACAAGTAAAAACTTGTTTCCAACACCTTCAACCAAAGTTATTCCAGTGAGTCCACCATATCTACCTATTAGCTTTATGCTATTCCGAGTATGTTTATCATGATATTTGTGTTATCTATACCTCTGAATGAAAATGTTTTTGATTGTTATGGGAAAAGTTGGTTATATAGCTCTCACGAACTTGATGCACACTTTACTTTTATTGCATAAATAAAACATGACCCATTGTGATTAAATTATGATGTTGTGGCTTGATAAATGTCGAGGTTGGAGTTAGCCATATGTGCTGTCACATGCAAGCTTTCAACATGCTCCTTCATTCATTTAGTTGATATCATGTACTTTTGTTTATGGATGCCTATCATGGTGAAATATGTGGAAATGAAGTAGTTTAAATGAGTTTGTATAAATGGTTAGAGAGACGCCTGGGCCGCTAATCTAAGCCATGCATCATTCATGGTGGAAATTTACTTACATGCTATGGTGAACCTTCTGTGATACACCTTACAATAAAAAGCTATTCCAATGGTAAATAAAAAGGGTGTTGAGATTGTTCATTTTTTGTTTGTCTTGTCATTTTGATATGGGCTTGTTCCATATCCTGGGACAAGAGGTACCCCAGTTGACGCTCTTGATGATACTATTATTACTTACAATGATATTTAACTTGAACTTGCTTTGTTTCCCAAGTTGAGTAACACATGGTGTAGGTACTTGTATTCAAGGGGCATGAGACATCCAACCTTACTTTGTCAAGCACACTACTCATATTTGCTTTCACTTTAAACTTAATCATTCAAGATGCTATGATAGGGGAATGAGAGCTTGACACCAAGGATTACCACATTACAATCATTAACTTAAGTAGAAGAGTTTGGAAGTTAGATGAAACTTATGCATGCTTTACCTCTACTCACATATATATCTTTCCAAAGTGTCCACCTTTTATATTCAGATTTTCATCTACACTCTATGACCATGTAGGATGTTCTTACTTATCATTATGCATACATGGTCCATAGTACTTTCTTTATGTTACACTTTGTGAATTATCATTGAACATCCTTGCATTGAATACTTGATATCACTTCATAAACTATCTTGCATATTGCTACTCCTTTAAGAATGAATCATTTGACTCTATGTAGCAATAGTAATCATCTTTGATATCCATTGTTAGTATTAAATTGCAAAGTCCATGTTAGTTTTATCACCTTCATACTCGAGGACGAGTATTGGTTAAGCTTGGGGATGTTGATGCATGTAAAATGCATACATGAACTTTGCACTTATTACTTATATTCCAGTCATATTTGCATCATATAAGGGTTATATCAATGTTTTATAATGATTTTGGAATATTTCATATTTTCCTATTTTTATGGAATTAACCCTGCGCAGGCAGAAAACCCTATTTTTTTTTTAATGTTTCAGGGACCCAAACGACGTCCAAATGACCTGGAAATTTACGAGCGTCAATATTTGGAAGGAAGAAGACTTGGGGCGAAGGAAGCGAACAAACGGAGGCCCGAGGGCCAAAAGGGTGGCCCACGCGGCCCTGTACCTGGCCGCGTGGGCCCACCTTTTGGCCTCGGGCTCCGTTGCCGTCGATCTTTCTCCACCGACTCGTCTTGACCTAAAAACGCCTATAAAAATACCCCCGACGTTCTCTGGAAGGAGCGCCGAAACACAGAAACACCGAAAAGAGATCTGGAGCTGCAGATTGGAGGGGGAAAACTCCGGCGGGGCGCTGCCGGCGTGGTCTCCATCTTCTCCATCGACTTCTCCACCGTCTCCATGATGAAGAGGGAGTAGTCCACCTCTGGACTATGGGTTTGTGGAAGTAACTTATGTATCTCTCTCTCTTGAGCTTCACTAATTAGTACCGTATGAGCTGCTGAACATGATTACGGTCATCTATGTAATACCTTGTGGTGGATCTTTTTATGAGTTAATATATGTTTGAGATTGCAATGTTTTGTTTCAGTTATGAAATAGATGCATATTATGTACCCCGTTCTTATTTACTTGTTATGATCAAGCATGTTTATGAGAGCGTGTGGGGGAACGTGTGCATTAGTTGGAGTAACGGGGGTGGCTAGTGCAGTGAACGTGAGAGAAAGTTCTGCGATCCACTTGGGTATCTTACCTTACTTTGTTGCCTCACTAGGGATAAAAAAAATACCATGCTACCGGAGATGTGGGTGTGACCATTGCCACTACTCCATGACTAGATCTAGCATGTTCTTATTTTAACTTCATGTCATGATACTTAGCTATACTCTGAGTTATCTTAATTACTGAGGTGTTATGATTTAGTTCGCATCTTGGTGGAGTATAAGAGACTAATAACCAAAAGGTCTCTATGTTAGGACGTGATGCCCATATAATTATAACTTGTCATTAAACTTTTGTTTGCAATCTCATATGTCAACTCTAGTGTTCCATTGTCTACCACTTTATTAAAGAGAGAGTGCATTTGTGAAACCATGAACCCCGGTCCATTTTTAATCATAAGAAACACCTTTCCAACACTTTTACCACTTTTACATTTTCTGCCATTATTAAATCCGAAAATACAAAAACACTTTTACATCTTGCATACATCATTAAAAACCCAAAAATATCATTATCATTGTTATCATCATCCTTGCATATTTATTTACCATCATTGCATATTTATTTCTTGTTTGCATTGCATACTATCTTGATATCATTCTTACACCTTGTGCTTGACAACCACAGGTGAGGTTGAGGACCAAAACATTTAACTTATTTTGTATGTAACCAAAAGAAGGATAGGAAGATAAATCTTCACTACTGATTCCCGAGAGTTCGATATTAAACCCTCGAGTCACCCTCGTGGGGAAAACACGTCTTCCACTTACTACACACTCTGCACTTGGAGTCTCAACCTAAGCCATTTATTTTTGACGCAGGTAACTACGCACAAAACATCAAGACTATTTTCTGGAGCCGTAGATCAACCTCTTCAAGGGCCATCAGTAGCTATCTTCCTCTCAAGATACTCCTTGGATTTCTGTAGTAGACCAATTATTTGTTCTCCACGCGCAGTCAGTTGGGCCTTAAGCGTTGTGATGAGGATCAGCTCATCAGATGCCGGCTCGGTCGCCTTAGCAGCTATCTTCCTCTCAAGACAGTCAATTATCTCTTCTCCACGCTGACGTCTACGCACTCTTCTATTCTTGTGGACAGTGTTGGGCCTCCAAGTGCAGAGGTTTGTAGTACAGCAGCAAGTTTCCCTTAAGTGAATCACCAAAGGTTTATCGAACTCAGGGAGGTAGAGGTCAAAGATATCCCTCTCAAGCAACCCTGCAATTAAGATACAAGAAGTCTCTTGTGTCCCTAACACACCTAATACACTTGTCAGATGTATAGGTGCACTAGTTCGACGAAGAGATAGTGAAATACAAGAAATATGGATGATTATAAGTGGTAATTGCAATCTGAAATAAAAATGGCAGCAAGCAAACTTGAGCCAAAATGATAGCAAACGGTGTTTCAATGCTTGGAAATAAGGCCTAGGGATCATACTTTCACTAGTGGACACTCAACAATTATAATATAATTGAATACATAGATATTTCCTCTTCACTATGCTACTCTGAACTATTCTCCTGTTGGATAATAAACACCAATTCATTGTGTAGGGCTACAAAAGCACACCTTAAAGTTGCATTCCACATCTAGGGGACCCAATGTCATTAAGAGTGCCCCAAAATAGTACTAGACAAACACCACAATTTCATAGAGACATCCAACACAAATAATAGCTCATGATAAGTATTCATGTAAACTTTAGCCTAAGAGTCACACACGGTGCGCACACTGTCAACTTCGCACCATGGGACAAAGGTGACTACGGAGTTTACATTAATAAAACCACTCAAGTAGCATAATTCATAAGATAATTAAGAGTAACATCCATGGATCCAACTAGATTACAGAGCTCATGATCACATAAAGATCACACCATGGGAGAGAGAGATGAACCACATAGCTACCGGTAGAGCACTCAGACTCGGTGAAAACTACTCACACATGGTCATGGTGAGCACACTTGATGGAGAGGTTGATGAAGATGGTGCTGGTCTTGATGGTGGTGTTAATGGAGACTCCGGAGGGGGGATGGAGGAGCCCTCCGGAGGTGATTCCGGCGGTGTTCCCCCCTCCGATCTTCTCCGGCGGCAGCCTTCTGTCTCCTGTTTCTTGGTTTTCAGTTTCTCCGCCGCCTCCTCGCGAAACTACTCGGGGGACTATTTTTATAGTCGGTTTTAGGTCAAGACGAAGCCACGGAGACGAAAACGGACGGCATCGGAGCCACGAGGGGGAAAAGAGGTGGGCCCACGCGGCCAGGTACAGGGGCCTCGTGGGACCCTCTAAATTCCAGCTTGTTGGGCTTCTGGCCTTCATTTTGAGCCCATTGCGTTCGTCTCGAAAATTCTGAACCGTGCTCTTTAGCCTTGCCCTTTTTAGAGTTCCGAAGCTCCCGGAAAGTCTGAAACACTAAAAAAGATGTTTTTTTGGAAAACAGAGTTATAACCAAAAGAGGGGGGATTATTTAGAAAATTCCCGAAATCATTATAAATCATGAATATAACATCATATAAGTTGCAAATATGTAGGAATATCTGGTAATAACATGCAAAGTTCATGTATGAATTTTACATGCATCAACATCCCCAAGCTTAACCAATACTCGTCCTCGAGTATGAAGGTGATAAAATTAACATGGACTTTGCAATTTAATACTAACAATGGATATCAAAGATGATTACTATTTCTACCTAGAGTCAAATGATTCATTCTTCAAAGGAGTAGCAATATGCAAGATGGTTTATGAAGTGATATCAAGTATTCAATGCAAGGATGCTCAATGATAATTCACAAAGTGGAACATGAAAGAAAACGTACTATGGACCACATGTATGCATAATGATAAGAACATCCTACAATGCTCATAGAGTATTGATGAAAATCTGAATATAAAAGGTGAACACTTTGGAAAGATATATATATGAGTAGAGGTAAAGCATGCATAAGTTTCATCTAACTTCCAAACTCTTCTACTTAAGTTAATGATTGCAATGTGGTAATCTTTGGTGTCAAGCTCTCATTACCCCTATCATAGCATCTTGAATGATTAAATTTTAAAGTGAAAGCAAATATGAGTAGTGTGCTTGACAAAGTAAAGGTTGAATGTCTCACGCCCCTTGAATACAAGTACCTACACCATGGTGTTACTCAACTTGGAACACAAAGCAAGTTCAAGTTAAATATCATTGTAAGTATAATAGCATCATAAAGAGCGTCAACTGGGGTACCTCTTGTCCCAGGATATGGATCAGGCCCATATCAAAATGACAAGACAAACAAACAAAATGAACAACCTCAACACCCTTTTTATTTACCATTGGAATAACTTTTTATTGTAAGGTGTATCACTGATGGTTCACCATAGTATGTAAGTAAATTTCCACCATGAATAATGCATGGCTTAGATTAGCGGACCAGGCGTCTCTCTAACCATTTATACAAACTCATTTAAACTTGCTTTACTTCCACATTTATTTCACCCAAGATAAGCATCCATAAACAAAAGTACATGATATCAACTAAATGAAATGAAGAGCATGTTGAAAGCTTGCCATGTAACAGCACATATGAGCTAACTCCCAACCTCGGACATTTGTCAAGCCCACAACATCATAATCTTAATCACAATGGGTCATGTTTTATTTGTGCAATAAAAGTAAAGTGTGCCTCAAGTTCGTGAGAGCTATATAACCAACTTTTCCCATAACAATCAATAACATAAACATTTTCATTCAGAGGTATAGATAACACAAATAACATGATAAACATACTCGGAATAGCATAAAGCTAATAGGTAGATATGGTGGACTCACTGGATAACTTTGGCTGAAGGTGTTGGAAACAAGTTTTTACTTGTTGGAATATTTGGGCTAGCAAGAGGGAGAAAGTTGACCATCTAAATGCATGCATGAGTGTACATAGAACTAACTAATCCATGTTAAACCATGTAAAATAACATTCAGCATCAAAACATGAATAACTGATAGCTCTTGATAAAACATTTGCAAATTATTACTCATTAACAAGCTCATGAATCATGCAACTATATGTATCTTTTAAAATCAACTCAAACATACATTTTCCCAATCTTATAATAGAATCCAACATATTTCAACCCATATTTCCAGTAGCTCTTTCATATATAAATTATAGTGTGGTGGTCTCACAAAATAAAAATCAAACCAAACAAACAAAAAGACGCTCCAAGTTTATGCGATAAAGTGTTTTGATCGAAAAACAGAAGTTAGACGTGTGCAAACCGAGAGTGTGTAGGTCCAGCGGGGTTTTCTTCACATCCCCAAGCTTATGGTCTTCATCATCCTTGGATAACTCTTGGTGCATCTGTGAGATCCTGGCTCAGGGCTTAACATGATTGATAGAATACTCATATAAACAAGTTGCAACTTCTTTTCCGGAAGCTCATCTGGAAGGAACTCCGAGGTTAAGCGTGCTTGGCCCGGAGCACTCCAAGGATGGGTGACCGACCGGGAACTGGTTCCCGGGTGCGCACGAGTGAGGACAAAGTGCGTAGAAAAGACTAGTGTTGATCTGTGGGGCCAGTCTGGAGATCCTAGAGAGCTGCCAGGGGTGACAGGCCCCGCCCGGGGTGGCCGGGGTGTTACATTTGGTATCAGAGCCGACCTTCGCGGCAACACGGGCGTGTGCGGGTCAGGGGCGCGGACATGTGGAGCATGTGCCGGCACTGGGCGCACAGACGTGTACCAAGAGGGGAAGTTCCTGGACTGGGGGCTGACCGACGAGGGCGTCGGTCTTCTAAGGGGGGAAGGATGTGAGATCCTGGCTCAGGGCTTAACATGATTGATAGAATACTCATATAAACAAGTTGCAACTTCTTTTCCGGAAGCTCATCTGGAAGGAACTCCGAGGTTAAGCGTGCTTGGCCCGGAGCACTCCAAGGATGGGTGACCGACCGGGAACTGGTTCCCGGGTGCGCACGAGTGAGGACAAAGTGCGTAGAAAAGACTAGTGTTGATCTGTGGGGCCAGTCTAGAGATCCTAGAGAGCTGCCAGGGGTGACAGGCCTGGCCCGGGGGTGGCCGGGGTGTTACAGCATCTCCTCCAATCCCTGTGAAAAAACTTCAAAACACCGTTTCTCCCATTTCTTTTCTATGGGGTTGCATTAGTAGTGATAAACAAATAGATTCCTTGCAGCATATAATCCTTGAACAAAAATTCATATGAATTCCCAGAAAATTTATAATGTTGTATGCCTACTCATAAACTCAATTGGATAAAAAATATTCAAGTTAGAAGTTCAAAGCATGCATCAAACAAAATGGGACAGAATCTGTCCAGAAAAACAGCAGCAGCAAAACGTATTTTTCTACCCTAATTAACTTTGTCAAAAAATTCCGAAAAAATTCATTCATACAGAGGATGAAAAGTTGCAACTACAGTTAAAATATGAGCTCATTCGGAGTTACAGAATAAGAACCAAAAATCATACCGTGCACAGATTCGTGCAGGAATAAAATCTCCGAACGCTATAAGCAACTTTTTCAAACCAAAATGAGTAAAACTTGGCACTTTATTAAAAATTACAGAAACTAGACTAAAAACTAAGCCTCTTGTTATAGCAAGAGGACTCAAATAAAATCACAAATAAAAACAACCGGGTTGCCTCCCGTAAAGCGCTTTCTTTATGGCCAAATAGCTAGGCATGATAGTTTTAATGATGCTCACATAGGAATAAGAGTTGAATATAAAAGAGCATCAAGAAGCAAATATCAAACACATTTAAGTCTAACCCACTTCCTATGCAATGTTATCTTGTAAGAAAACAAATTATTGAAGCATGAAGCTACTAGCATAGAAAGACAAAACAAGTGCAACTTCAAAAATTTCAACAAAAAGAGAGAAGAATTAATATTTTTGAGATATATGAAATCATGTCTCCCTCTCTCATAAAAACTTTCAGTAGCATCATTGATAAACTCAACAATATAGTTATCACATGAAACATTCTTATCATGATCCATATGCATAAAAGTATCATTACTCTCCACATAAACATAAACAGTTTCATTAGTAATAGTGGGTGTAAAAATATCACAACCTTCAATGTAATCATCATAAATAGGAGGCATAGAATAATCAAAATGATTTTTATCCTCAATAGTAGATGGACTGAAAATATCATATTCATCATTGTAAACATCATATATAGGAGGCATATCATAATCAACATAAACTATATCCTCAATAGTAGGTGGAGTGAAAATATCACAATCATTATAATCATCATATATTGGAGACAAAGTATCATCAAAGAAAGTTTTCTCCTCAAAACTTGGGGACTAAAAATATCACATTCATCAACAACGGCTTCCCCAAGCTTAAACTTTTCCAGAGCATTAGCAATAATGGTGTTCAAAGAATTTATAGTGATAACATTGCTACCATCATGCAAATAATTTTCCATAGATTTTTTAATTTTCTCTTCAAACACATCATGTGCTAACTCAAGATAAATTTCATATAGCTCTCTATTTTTTTGTTGTTTTCCATTAAGCCTAACTAGTGAAATAAAAACAAGAAACAAAAAGATATAATTGCAGAATCTAAAGAAGATACTTTCGAGCACTCACATGTCAGCAACAGTGCTAGATAGCTAAGTAGCTGAAGGATGCGAGTACCTTTTATCTTACCTCCCCAGCAACGGCGCTAGAAAATAGCTTGATGTCTACGCACTCTTCTATTCTTGTAGACAGTGTTGGGCCTCCAAGTGCAGAGGTTTGTAGAACAGTAGCAAGTTTCCCTTAAGTGAATCACCCAAGGTTTATCGAACTCAGGGAGGTAGAGGTCAAAGATATCCCTCTCAAGCAACCCTGCAATTAAGATACAAGAAGTCTCTTGTGTCCCCAACACACCTAATACACTTGTCAGATGTATAGGTGCACTAGTTCGACGAAGAGATAGTGAAATACAAGTAATATGGATGATTATAAGTGGTAATTGCAATCTGAAATAAAAATGGCAGCAAGCAAACTTGAGCCAAAATGATAGCAAACGGTGTTTCAATGCTTGGAAATAAGGCCTAGGGATCATACTTTCACTAGTGGACACTCAACAATTATAATATAATTGAAAACATAGATATTTCCTCTTCACTATGCTACTCTGAACTATTCTCCCGTTGGATAACAAACACCAATTCATTGTGTAGGGCTACAAAAGCACACCTTAAAGTTGCATTCCACATCTAGGGGACTCCAATGTCATTAAGAGCGCCCCAAAATAGTACTAGACAAACACCACAATTTCATAGAGACATCCAACACAAATAATAGCTCATGATAAGTATTCATGTAAACTTTAGCCTAAGAGTCACACACGGTGCGCACACTGTCAACTTCGCACCATGGGACAAAGGTGACTCCAGAGTTTACATTAATAAAACCACTCAAGTAGCATAATTCATAAGATAATTAAGAGTAACATCCATGGATCCAACTAGATTACAGAGCTCATGATCACATAAAGATCACACCATGGGAGAGAGAGACGAACCACATAGCTACCGGTAGAGCACTCAGACTCGGTGAAAACTACTCACACATGGTCATGGTGAGCACACTTGATGGAGAGGTTGATGAAGATGGTGCTGGTCTTGATGGTGGTGTTGATGGAGACTCCGGAGGAGGGATGGAGGAGCCCTCCGGCGGTGATTCCGGCGGCGTTCCCCCCTCCGATCTTCTCCGGCGGCAGCCTTCTGTCTCCTGTTTCTTGGTTTTCTGTTTCTCCGCCGCCTCCTCGCGAAACTCCTCGGTGGACTATTTTTATAGTCGGTTTTAGGTCAAGACGAAGTCACCGAGATGAAAACGGACGGCATCGGAGCCACGAGGGGGAAAGAGGTGGGCCCACGCGGCCAGGTACATGGGGCCGCGTGGGACCCTCTAATTTCCAGCTGGTTGGCCTTCTGGCCTTCATTTTGAGCCCATTGTGTTCATCTCAAAAATTCTGAACCGTGCTCTTTGGCCTTGCCCTTTTTGCAGTCCTGAAGCTCCCGGAAAGTCTGAAACACTAAAAAAGACTTTTTCTGGAAAACAGAGTTAGAACCAAAAGAGGGGGGATTATTTAGAAAATCCCCGAAATAATTATAAATCATGAATATAACATCATATAAGTTGCAAATATGTAGGAATATCTAGTAATAACATGCAAAGTTCATGTATGCATCTTACATGCATCACACGCGCAGTCAGTATGGCCATAAGCCATGTGATCTTATCAGTTGTCGGCTCATCCGTGGTGATCCTACTACTGGACGCAGATCGGATCATCGGAGCCTACTCAATGACAGCAAAAAAGAATGTCACTTCCAGTCAGCATATGCGTGTTTAAATCACAAACATGTTTATATGAGCAACTCTTAAGCATCATGGAGGAGTAGGACAAAATGATTAGCAAGCAAAAATTACTTAGACCGGGACGTACCAAAAGAGGTAATTTGTGTTGTCTATATGCTACTTCACACACACACACCAATTTAGCACATGAACAGTCGATATAAGCCATACAAAATGGCATGTTATTTGTGTTGATCATTCCCTCTTTAGTGCGATGTTTTTATATATTTCAGTTTTCATTTCCAGCACATACACCAATTTGTTGTATTTTAGGGTCTAGGCTCATGTGCAATCTCTACTTACAAATAATTACCACCTAGGGTTTGCTTGTTTAACTTGTTATTGCATGTTCCTGAAACAGCTTCTCAGCAGAGGCGAGAACATGGAGAACCCCAACTACTCCGATGACTCCGATGTCTCCTCCGAGTCGGTGAGTTCGATGAAAACATGCTAACTTATCACATTGTGCAGGTGTTGTCTATATTGTGCTACTGCACACACAATATGTTTTATATACTTGTTGGAGAATTAAGCAAACAGTACTTGCAAGAAAGCTAGCAAGCAGAATTGTTCAAGCAAATGATCAAGTAGTGGGAATATTTGTAAAACATGGAGGAGTATGAACAAATATTTAGCAACCAAAAATTACTCCAAGTTCCAGTACTACAAACTACATAATGCATGAATGAAGGTACAAGCACCAAATCAAGCTTTTAGTTAAGAGCAAATAACCATAATACAGAGAGTGCAAACCATATAAAGCACATAACCTTTTTAGTTTGATCTTGCACAAGTTCAGGTTTAAGTTTTAGTTAAGTAAAATCCATGACGCAACCTCACTGACGGCACTACTCCTACTCTCTGAAATAAATATACACTACTCCAGTAGGCAGCACCACTAAATCATCCAGTATGCATTACAATGAAAATATTGATAAAATCTAGTATAGTCCAGTTAATATTTCAGAACAAACACTTGTTCATTTCTTATATGCAAACACAAACATCATTACTTGTTATAACAATGCATCTAAAAACGTTAACTGATGCACCTAAATTAATCCCCAACACTACTCTACTTAGTAAGCCTGAAACACATGTGATCACAAACAATTTCAACTTGTCTAAATTGCATGCAATCTTCCGATCCACTCTTGTTATCACAAGGGCTAATTAACGTGTCCATTATAAGCTATAAATTAATGTGCAGTTTAATTACTGTCCACAAAAAAATTAAAGTACAGTGGACATCAATAATTGTAGAAAATTAACCCTAGCTACTGAATCTAGTCGCAAGATTCATCCGCATCCAACCATAGTAAATCTAACAAACCCTAGTCAAACCCTAATCAAATCTAACAAAGATTACAACAAACCCTAACAGCTAACAACAAACCCTAACTACTCTAATCGATTAAGGGCGGAATATGCATGAACTCACCTCCTCATGCACCAGTAGGGCATGCTCGCCGCCGACGCCATCCTCCAGCGGCCGCTCCACACAGTCGCCGCTGACGGCTGTCTTGCCCTCCGGATCGGCCGTCACTGGAGCGATTCTTCCGTCGCCTGGGCTTGCATCTGCTCCCCCACACGGACTGCATCTTCAGCGCCACCCGTGGCTGAAGCTATCTCCGCCGTCACGCCTCCCGAGCCCTCGACGCCCTCCGGAGCGCCTCCGATCAACTTGATCTGAATCGTAGTTCAGATCCAAGTTCGATCTGCGGCACCAGATCTGCCGCGTCCTGGACGTCCGACATTGCTGGCCGGATGCGCTTGGAGCTTCTCGTCGTCGTCGGAGGGAGAGGAGTGTGCGGTGAGGTTGGGGGGTTTTCCGAATTGGGGGGGAAATGGGAGCGGCGGGGGCGGGTGTGGCGGCCAACGCCACATTATATACCATGTGTCGTTTCGCTTCCAACGAGACACGTCACCGCCACACTAGAAGAAAGGCCCAAAGAGTTGCGCCAGAGGGAGGACCTATCTGGGCCGGCCCATTTATTTACTTCATCCTGCGCGCACACAAAGATAGCCCAGTGCACGGCGACGGCTGGCTCTGCGCACGCACGTAGAGGCTGGCGCACAAAATTGATATTTTCTTTTCGTCAAATTTAATACAAAATTTTCAAGTTAAATGACGATTGCACATATCATAATTTTGGAAAAAATTCAAATCCACGTATATTTCGTCTATCGCCAGACTTCTATCCAATTTGGGTTCATTTCATTACAGTCCAAAAATTCATGTTCTTATTAATGGTCCATTCTGTCCTACTTATCGACCTGGTTTCTACGAGTCTGATTTTTTCGACCATCAAGATTTCAAGAGAAAATTTTAACACTTGACAGTAAGCATGAACTAAGACGTAGGGCGAAGGTCTAACACTTTTTTGAATTTTGTAAATTTGTAATGACCTAGTCAAAATGTGGTTCAAAGTTTGGGTTCCGACACTTAACTTGCCTAGGGCTGACCATGTACCACACACCCAGCACCCCAAACCTAGGCTATGAGCTACAAAAAAATTGAACCTCGAATCTAGGGTATGAGCCAGTGCTCTGGAAAATCGATAATTCCAGAACAACGAAGGCCTTATAGGCAAAATTAACCAGACATAAAATGCAAAAACCTATGGAGTCAACAAAATTCATAAATATTCTTAAAATTTCACTTACTGGCAACCACATAGAAAGGTACTTGATTTAAGGTAGTATAATACAATCATACATGAGTGCATTTATGTTAACTCTACTCATTACATTCAGACTGAGGATACATACATGCATCCTTTTTGTACAAAGCACGACACACATTTTGATGTCCATAACACGAAAGTTCTTTAACTTAAGATACCCCTAACAAAAATATAGCATGCTAGGGATACGCATAACATAGTGATGCTCCCATAGGCTTCTGATCAGTTGCCAACAACGTCAACTGATATGTTGAGGTTGCCTTCATTGATGTGGAACAAGATGACCGCATTTCCATCATCAGCGACGTCCCTGCAATAAACAGATAAGATCAGCATTGTATTACCGATAAGGAAATTAACATGTTCAGTACGCACCACTGAGCAAAATACTCACTTGTGTTGTCTTTTCTACTTTGCAGAAACTTATGCGGCATCCTCAAGTGATCTCTTTTTACCTCTTGCCATTTTTCCATGTTTATCTTTCCTGCGTACATAATCCTTGATTTACAAAGAATCCACCAAAGCAATAATGACAACAAAGTACTTATGAAACTGCAAACACTGACTTTTGCTTCTTCTTTTTCTTAGCGGGCACATCTTTGTGATCTGTATCTGAATCAGAATCAAAATCTGAATCTGAATCTGAATCTGAATCTGAATCTGAATCTGAATCTGAATCTGAATCTGAATCTGAATCTGAATCTGAATCTTTTATCTTCCTACCCTTCTTGCCCTTCTCTTTCCCAGAAGCTTGTCTAGCAGAGTTTATGAAAAATTTAGTTAACGCAGTACATCATAGCGACAATGACAACAAACTTATGATAAATTTGACGCTGAATGGAAACACTGACTTTTTTGGAATTTTCTTCTTTGTCTTCTCAGCGGACGCTTCTTCGTAATCCGAATCTTCATCTGATTTTGTGTCAGTATCTGAATCTGAATCGTCTATCTTCTTCCCCTTTGTTCCCTTCTTTTTCCCAGAAGATTGCCTGCATGAGTTGATGAGAATTTCAGGCGCCAGGACATTAACCAAAGCGCAACGACAACAAAATTCAGATTAAACAGAATGGAAACACTGACTTTTGTGGGCTTTTCTTCTTTGTCTCTTTCGTCTTTATCTTCTTACCGGTCAATTCTTCTTCATCTGTGTCTGAATCTGTTTCTGTTTCTAAATTTGAATCTTTTATCTTCCTACCCTTTGCGCTCTTCTCTTTAGTAGAAGCTTTCCTGCCAAATTCAAGGAAATTTCACTTAGCACATTCCCAATAATGAAATTATAAAGTTAGCACATACGAAACTGAACAAAGAGATAAGCATGAGCACAAAATTCAGATGAAACATAATGGAAACACTGACTTTTGTGGGCTTTTCTTCTTTGTCCCTTTCGTCTTTGTCTTCTTACCGGTCACTTCTTCATCTGTGTCTAAATCTGTTTCTGTTTCTGAATCTTTTATCTTCCTACCCTTTGCGGTCTTCTCTTTAGCAGAAGCTTTCCTGCCAAATTCAATGAAATTTCACTTAACACATTCCCAATAATATTAGCACATACGAAACTGAACAAAGAGATAAGCATGAACACTAACTTTTTTTTGCCTCTCAACTTCTCACGGAATGGTTTAAACCTCTTATTAGATTATTTGGTACTGGGTCTGCCTTTTGGAGCTATTGGGATTGGGTTTTGGACATTTTGGTTGCAGCTTTTGCGAGCAGAAGAGTAGTAGTCCGGCAAAGGTAGCAACGTCGCTTCGTTACCTTCATTATTTTCCACTGGTTCATCCAGTACACTCCTGAGCTTCTTCATCCACTCTTATGAAACTATATCGGAAGCTGTGGTTGTGAATAAACTTTCGTTCGTCTTATTGCGTAACTCATGAAATAAGGCCATACGATCAGATCATACATGAGTATTTGCAGTTTCAAAGATTGGAACGATGTCTTGGCTTTCATTGTCCATCTGTCCTTGATTATTTTTTTTGGAATTATTTGCACTTGAAGATACATCAGGACGCAAAATATATGTGCGCATGTGATATCCTCGCTTTCCATCTTACGACATGTACATCTTGCATCTTCCAATTTTGCTCCGCTGAATACGAGCATGACATGCCGCTCGAAACCATTTGCTGCCTCTTTGTGACAAACCGTATACTTGTCGAAACCCTCAATCGAGCTACGAGCTGTAACCATCATTCCTGCTGTATAGCCAATATATGCTTGCACCCTCTTGAACATAACCTGGAGTGTAAATAGAAGAGGCATTCATCTCAAGGGGATGAGCATCGAGTTTGGCGAAGGGTAACGACCATGCGGCTACAGCATCTAGTGCTTCTTCATTCCTACGCATAGTCGAGACACAGAACTCAACATGCTGCAACATATCAGTAAGTGTCATCTTCTTGTTCAAGTGCTCATGAAGCCTTGAGATGAGAGACTCACTCCTCTGATTACTCTGCATCCCTAGGAAATATCTACGCTTTGTATAGGATTTAGACCATTTTTTCCTCAACTCATAGATCCTTCTAATCCAAGCGTGCTTCTCTCCTTTTGCCCGCACTTTGTACTTCTTCTTATATCGCTCCCAACGTCTCTCAAACTCTTCAGGATCCCAATGACGGTAAATGAATTCCCTAAATTTCTTTAGTTTTTTCTTCCGGAGGTGCACCATGCAATTCTCCTCGATATGCCAGCTGCACAAACGATGATCTATGTTTGGCCAGACTGATGCTATAGCGCTTGCCATCGCATAATCGCCATCGGTGATTGCTGATCTGGGATGCTTCTGGTTCATTGCCTCCAAAAACGACGTAAGTAGCCACTCAAATGTTTGTGTTGTCTCATGTGACACAATTCCGATCCCAAATACCACTGTGCTGTGGTGATGGTTCAACCCAACAAATGGGACAAAAGGAAGCCTATACTTGTTAGACCGATATGTACTGTCGAACACTACCACACCACCGAATGCATCAGCCCAGTATATTCGTCAAATGGTCTTCGCTGTCTTTGGTGAACCTGTAAAAAAAATCTGGGTCTTTTAATTGATGTGCTGCCATGTAGTTGAGCAAATATTGAGCATCTTTGCCATCTATCAGTTTCTTCTTCTCAATTGAAACATGGTTATATAGGTCCCGTTGAATCCATCCAAGGCCTTGGACACCTCCAGCACCGTTCACCATTACATTAGCTATCTGATGTGTTCGAAGTCCACCGATAGCATAGGTAATGGCATCGGCCTTTTGTGAGTCAGTGATTTACGGTGAGACTGTAAGTAAGGAACCAGCTGAGGATCGATGAAATCATGGTTATGTTTATGAACAAAATTCTTGACGAACCATTCCCCAGTGTCTTCCTTGCGCTCAACCTGAAGAAGAGCACGACATCCACACCTAGAGAGAGCCCTTCGCTTTTGTTTTGCGTCAGGTCTATTGAAGTGCTTCTCGGACCGATGTCCTTCTTTGCAGCAAAGAGACGTTCGTCGATATGCATTTTTTTGGATCCCTTATACTTCAGATCACCCAGTCTAATACCAAAACCTTTTGGTTTCGCATAGGCTAGATAGAATACGTGGGCTTCTTTTAGACTTGTGAATTTCATCGAGATAATTTTCTTGCACTCCATATGGTCATGTATGTCCATACCTTTACCATCCAAATCTATCGCATCCATACCTTTATCATGATCCATTATGTCATCCATGTCTTTGTCATCCATACCTTTACCATCCAAATCTGTCGCATCCATACCTTTGTCATGATCCATTCTGTCATACATGTATTTGTCATCCATACCTATACCATCCTTATGATTACCAGCCATGTCTTCAGCAGAAATGTGTGCAGAATTCCTTTGCTCAGTCATGTCTGCAGGCATTTGTTCAGTGTCCATGTCTGTAGCAGCATTATCTTTACTAGGCTTCTGTTGAGCAGCAATTTCTTCAGGAGCAATGTCTTCAGCCGCACTATCTTCAGGATCCATGACTTTACGCTGCCAATGAAACCACATAGACAATGTTACAAGTGCAGGCCAATTTCATCTAGTGATAATAGGCACAATACTATGACTAACTAATAAGAATGTTACCAATATAACGCTCTAGAAACCAAAATTTCCGTTAACTACTGTAATCAGGGAACCAAAATATTGTGTGTCATCTTCCATTAGATATATGTGCCGAACTAAATCCGGGTCATGATTGACTTAGAACCTCCTGATTCATGTCAGGCCAACAAAATATGGTACAACTCATAGTAGGTTTAGACAATGTTCCACGGACTAACTTGCCAAGAATAATAATTTTTGACAGATGATCTATAACTCTTGCAGTAAATCACAGTGCATTTTGATTATGAAACTATTTGATGATGACTGTACAAGCTTACTCAGTAGCACTCATACAAGATGAACAAACAAGAATGAATGAGAATTTAATTTACAGGTGAGAAGGCGATACGTAGATTCCTTTGGTGTACTGGGGCGTCAAATCTCGCCCCGCCTTTGTAGGCACTAGAAGATCTCACTGCCCCGCACGAGCAGTGTCGGTGGTAGAGTTAGGGTTAGATGACGGCGGTGGGAATGTGTGCGCCCCCACGCGTCCGGTCTCCCTCGTGGGCTAGAAGCTGGAGGCGCAGTCGGGTGGCGAGTGAAGGCTAGCGGCGTACTCGGGCGGGGAGTGAAGGTTGGCGGCGGAGGTTAATCGGCGAGTGAAGGCGGCGGCGTGCTTACGGCGGCGGCGCAGAACTCTGTTCTTCTGTTCATCACCGAAAATACTTAAGTGATATGTCTCCAACGTATCCATAATTTCGGATGTTCCATGCTTATATTATGCCAATTGCTACATATTTTATATACACTTTATATCATTTTATGCATTTTCTGCGACTAACCTATTAACAAGATGCCACAGTGCCACTTCCTGTTTTCTGCTGTTTTGGTTTCAGAAAAGTTGTTCTGGAAATATTCTCGGAATTGGACGAAACAAAAGCCAAAGTCCCTATTTTTCTAACACGTACACGGAGTTCGAAGGAGAGACGAAGGGGGGCCGTGGGCCGTCCTCACCACCTGTGGCGCGGTCCCACATGCTGTCGCGCCGCCACGTGGTGAGGAGGCCACGGGCCTCCACCGACGCCACCCCTTCGCCTATAAATTGCCTTTGACGGGAAAACCCTAAGTACCCGAGTCAAAAACCACGAAAAGTTCCAGAACCGCCGCCGACGTCAAACCTAACTCGGGAGGGTTCGGAAGCTCTTCCCGGCACCCTGCCGGAGAGGGGAATTATCACCGGAGGGCTCTACATCGCCATGCCTGCCTCCGGAGTGATGTGTGAGTAGTTCATCTTTGGACTATGGGTCCATAGCAGTAGCTAGATGGTTGGCTTCTCCTCTTGTGCCATCATGTTTAGATCTTGTGAGCTGCCTATGATGATCAAGATCATCTTATTGTAATGCTACATGTTGTGTTTGTTGGGATCCGATGAATATTGATACTATGTCAAGTTGAATACTGAATATTATGTCTATGTTATTTATGATCTTGCATGCTCTCCGTTACTTGTCGATACTCTGGCCAAGTGGATGCTTGTGACTCCAAGAGGGAGTATTTATGCTAGATAGTGGGTTCAGTCTCCATTTAATCCGGGGAGTGACAGCAACCCCTAAGGTTGTGGATGTGTTGTTGCCACTAGGGGTAACCTAATGATGCTTTGTCTAAGGATGAATGTGTTGTTTACATTATGCACTTTACTTAATGCAATTGTCTGTTGCTTGCAACTTAATACTGTAAGGGGTGCGGATGGTAACCTGAAGGTGGACTATTTAGGCACAGATGCATGCTGGATAGAGGTCTGTGTACTTTGTCGTAATGCCCAAATGAATCTCATAGTAGACACCACAACTTGCACATGCATGTTATGCACTTTTCAATATTGTCAATTGCCCAGTTGTAATTTGTTTACCCAGCATATTAGTTATTTATTATGGAGAGACACCACTAGTGAAGTGTGGACCCCGGTCCATTCTTTTACATCTGAAATACAACCTACTGGAATCATTGTTCTCTTTCATTCTTTGCAATTAAACATCATTTTCCATACAACACTTTTAATCCTTTGTTTTCAGCAAGCCGGTGAGATTGACACCCTCACTGTTTTGTTGGGGCAAAGTAGTTTGATTGTCTTGTGTGCAGGTTCCAAGTCAGCCGTCAGGACTTCTTGCACTCCCCAAGATGCCAAGTTTTCTGACACCGTTGACACCTTCAGAAGTGTCTTCACCTCCTACTGGATTGATAACCTCGGTTTCTTACTGAGGGAAGACTTGCCGCTGCACTCATCAAACCTTACTCTTGGGGTCTCCTAACGAACGTGTGGTTTACACGCATCAAGCAAGTTTTCTGGCGCCGTTGCCGGGGAGATCAAGACATTTCGGATACAGCAGGCTTCTTCCTTCTCTATGTGCCAGCAAGTTTTCTAGTGCCGTTGTCGGGGAGGTCAAGCCTTCTGTTAGGGGAGTCTCTCACTTCCAATCTATTTACTTTGTTATTGTCTTGCTTAGTTTATTTTTATTTTGCTTTGTTTGCTCTCTTTATCAAAAACACAAAAAAAAATAGTTACTTGTTTTTATTTTATTATTTCGGCCTAGTCTTGTTTTTGCTAAAATGAGTACTCCTAAGAACACCAAGTTGTGTGACTTCACTAGCACAAATAATAATGATTTCATATGCACTCCTATTGCTCCACCTGCTTCTAAAGCAGACTTTTATGAAATTAAACCTGCTCTACTAAATCTTGTTATGAAAGAGCAATTTTCTGGTGTTAGTACTGATGATGTTGCTGCCCATCTTAATAATTTTGTTGAACTTTGTGATATGCAAAAGTATAAGGATATAGATGGGGATATTATTAAACTGAAATTATTTCCTTTCTATTTGAGAGGAAGAGCTAAAGAATGGTTGCTATCTTTGCCTAGAAATAGTATTGATTCATGGAGTAAATGCAAAGATGCTTTCATTGGAAAATATTATTCTCCTGCTAAGATTATATCCTTGAGAAGTAGCATTATGAATTTCAAGCAATTTGATAATGAACATGTTGACCAAGCATGGGAAAGAATGAAATCATTGGTAAAGAATTGTCCCACCCATGGACTGACTGCTTGGATGATCATCCAAACCTTTTATGCAGGACTAAATTTTTCTTCAAGAAATCTACTGGATTCGGCTGCAGGAGGGACCTTTATGTCCATCACTTTGGGTGCTGCAACAAAGTTTCTTGATGATATGATGATTAACTATTCTGAGTGGCACACCGAAAGGACTCCTCAAGGTAAGAAGGTAAATTATGTTGAAGAAACCTCTTCTTTGAGTGATAAGATTGATGTCATTATGTCTATGCTTGTGAATGGTAAATCTCATGTTGATCCAAATAATGTTCCTTTATCTTCATTGGTTGCTCAAGAAGAGCATGTTGACGTGAACGTCATTAAAAACAACAACTTCAACAACAATGCTGATAGGAATAATTTTCGTAACAACAATTATAAGCCTTATCGTTCAAATAGTGGTAATGGTTATGTCAATTCCTATGGTAATTCCTACAGCAATAATAGAAGTGTATCCTCTGATCTTGAAGCCATGCTTAAGGATTTTATTAGTACACAAACTGCTTTTAATAAAACTGTTGAGGAAAAGCTTGGTAAAATTGATGTTCTTGCTTCTAAGGTTGATAGCCTTTCTCTTGATGTTGATCTTTTGAAACTAAAAGTTATGCCTAATGGCCTAATGATGTTAAAGAGAATAAGACTTTTACTACTGCCAATGCTATCCAATTTAAAATTGAGAACAATATTAGGATGTTGGCTGAATTGCATGCTAGGTGAGAAAGAGAGGATAAAATTAAAAAGAGAATAGCACAGCTAGAGTTTGTACTATTACCACCACTAGTAATGCTAATGTTTCACATGCTAGTAAGCCTCCTACTATCAATGGTAACATAATTGGTGTTGGCAATGTTTCTACTACCTCTGCAAAGCATTTAAAATTGCCCAAAACCACTGAAACTGTTCCTGATAAGAGTGCTGAAATTTTTTGAAATATGGGAGACAATGGTTCCTTTGCCATTGATCATAATGATTTTGATTTTGATAATTGCAATATTTCTGAAGTAATTATGTTCTTGCAAAAGCTAGCTAGAAGTTCTAATGCTAGTGCTATTAATATGGCTTTCACAAAACATATTACAAATGCTCTCATACAAGTTAGGGAAGAGAAACTAAAACATGAAGCTTCTATCCCTAGAAAGTTAGAAGATGGTTGGGAGCCCATCATTAAGATGAAGGTGAATGATTTCGATTGTAATGCTTTATGTGATCTTGGTGCTAGCATTTCTGTTATACCTAAGAAACTTTATGATATGCTTGATTTGCTACCTTTGGAACATTGTTATTTAGATGTTTATCTTGCTGATAATGCTATGAAGAAACCTTTGGGGTGAATTGATGATGTTCTTGTCCCCGTTGATTTTGTTGTTATGGACATCGAATGCAATGCATCTTGTCCTATTGTTTTGAGAAGACAATTTCTTAGAACTGTTGGTGCTATCTATCTATTATATAATTAAAACACAAGACAATGAACGGCTAGGATTAACCAACATAAGCGGACAGCCCAGATTTAAAGTAAACTAATCTCACGGAGAATTGAAAGACGTACAATTGACGAGAGATCCCAGCCCGCACACATGCATCGTGGCTGAGAAAATATATTATGCGCCGTACGTAAGAAGGATTTCAACAAAAAAAAGGTATATTTCGATCTGGAGACAAACAACGTCCATCCGCAGGGACAATTAGGACACGGCCCGGAGTCCATACTCTATACACGAAACGGACTCCGTGCGTCACGCGTATTGGCGGACCTAATAAAAGGCAACAGGCAGGACAGAGTCAGATCGATTTCTCTCCAGCGGGCCTGGGCCTTCCTCCTCGATTTGGCGACGATGAAGAGTTGGTTCAGAAATTGCAAGTTGGAGAAGAGGCCGCTGCATCCCCATGGCATCTTCACTGCATCGAATAGATTCCATGGCTCAGCGACGGGCAGCACAACAACTCAACTTCCGACAATAACTACGATCTTCAGGTAACACCTTCAATCTACGTGTGTGTGTTTAGATCTTCCCATCTTCCCATCAGCAACTCTTGCTTGCATTGGAAAATCGACGGCATGGCCGAGCAGCAGCAGCAAGCACATCAAAGGCACGCCATCGACTTGAGGAATAGCTCCAATCTTCTGGTAACCCTGCAATTTTCGTTGTGTGTTGATCACCCCCTGCCAACATGCAGTTTTCTGACATAGAACAGCTTGCATCGTCAAATCGACGGCACATCATGGCAGCAGTATGCAAAGCACATCAAAGGTACCTCATCAAATTCAGGCAATAGTTGCAATCTTCGGTTAACCCCCGCAATCTCCGTGTGTGTTTAAATCTTCGCCAGCCAAGATGTAGTTTTCTTACAAACAACCCGCTTTTCATGTGAATTATTGGTTAGCTAGATCACTTATCACGGAGGAAAATTAATAATCTTATATTGTTTGCTTCCTATAGACAATCAGTTCCCACTGTGCAATATCAAAATTTAGTTAGATTACTTTTTTCAGATTACAGTATCAACTTTCATATGTACCTGTGAATAAAATAACTATTTCTAAAATTGTAAAGAAGGCAAGAACTTAACTGAGCTAACCAAAGTGGGCAAGCATGTAACATCAAAGTCAAAGTAATAAGAATGTGGGTTTCCCACTGACTGGAGAATTTATAAGCATGGACATGATCTTGAAGAGCGAACAGGTATTGTTTTTAAATATTTAACAATGGATTTCTTCTATTGTCTAAACTACTGCTGAGATTTTATTTTCCTTTTGTTTTTAAATTTCAAGGGTGATATGATACTCTACTACATGGAAGAGTATTGTACATGTTATCATCAACTTTAAAGTTGTACAATCGACAAAATATCGCCATATAAGTAACAAAATTAAAATTACTTTTGCATACAATACAAAGGTAAAGGAGGTGAAGGGAGCATCAGATAACTTTCCAGATTGCTACTTTGAGTTTTCTACCAAGTATACCCTACATGAACAGAAGAAAAAGACAAACAATGCTCCAGTATTTTGATAGTCGTACTTCCGTCTTCTAAATGGTTATTAATCTTTGAATTCAGGCATATGTTGATTAATCATTCCAATTTGTAAGTCGTAATCTTTCATTTGCAGATGTCATTGGATTGGATTACTTACCCATATGAAGCCGATAGAATCAAAGATAACAAAGAGGAACAACTACGCACATCCCGCAAGTGGTGAGAAATACTATCTAAGGATGCTTCTAAACACAGTGAAAGGATGCACTTCATTTGAGAATATTAGGACCGTTGATGGAGTCATTCACCCAACATACAAATCAGCATGCCACACTCGGATTTCTTGACAACGAGAATGAATGGATTTATTGTATCAATGAAGCATCAAGTTGGGCATCTGAAACACAACTGCATCAGCTATACACCACCACATTGTCCCATTGTGAAGTAACAAGCCCAAAGATGTTTTCAGATTCAACGTGAGAGGCAATGTGCAAAGATATGCAGTACAGAAGTAGAACTATCCAACGCTCTAAGGTTCACAAAAACAGCGACGAAAATCCATTAGGTGGGATGAAGGTGGCACCAGGGAGGTGACTTCAGACAAATCCTACCAGTTATAACAAAGGAGAGCAGATAGTTAATGCTTCAATGAAGCGGTCGTAACTATGGAAGCATAGAAATATTTCAGCTAACACAAAATATGTGGCTGAAGTGTTTGTAAGATGATCCGATACAAAAACAAAAGGTCGCTGAATATGTAGAGTGGATACTACAAATAGTAGATGAAGGAGAAAAATACCAAACGGTCTACTGCTACACTAAGGAAAAAACACAAAAGAAGAATAGTCCAAAGCACATACCCAAACTTGCTGCGAAAATACAGTGAGCTGGAATTTCCAGAAGAAAGAGCTATACTATTTTCCACGGAATGAAACAGTAATGGAGATAAAAGAGTACATTATGTATATAAAAGGTGAAGAAGTTACATACAGAAGTCTCCATACCGTGTGCAAGGCAACAACAAACAACATCAGAATGGAAAACATGAGTCCTACTGAGTTCCTCAACAACTTGAAGTTCCCAAGAATCCCAGGCCAACTGCTAAAAGTCAAGGTAGATTTGCCTGTGCTTTGACGAAACATCAACCAAGCTGCAGGTTTAAGAATTAATAGTACATGAATCACAATATTTCAACTTGGCACCAAGCACGTAGAGGAACAAAAAATTACAGGAAGGCACGTTGGTGAAAAAGTATACATACCTTGGATCATCATGTTACCCAGTGAATCAAAATGGCCATTCAAGCTGAAACGAAGGCAATATCCTTTATCAGTCTGCTTCACAAGGACCATAAATAAGAGCCAAGGTCAATCCTTTCTGAACAAGGCAGAAATATATTTGAATTTGAATAAGCAAGTATTCTGCCATGGGCAATTATATGTGGCACTATCAAGGGTCACAAATAAAGAAGGGTTGAAGCTGCTGATCTATGACAATGAGTGTCCAAGTGAAGACGACGCAAACAATATTTGTCTATAAGGAGATCTATTAATTTCCAGAGGAGTAGAAGACATTTAAAATCATGGATTCCTGATGGAAAACAAAGAGTAAATAATCCAGATTTTTTTGAAAGCTTACATGCTTATCGATAGAAAAATTGATATAAAACATTTTTTCAATTCAGCAAATATGTTCCTGCTTGCTTACATGCTTCAGATGATGTGATTCTTTTTCATAGCTTCATACATGTATCTTTCATGTTTCTAGAGAATGTCACGGAGAAAGGACCCAAGAGTAAGAAATGTACTCACGTAATCTCTCGCATGCTACAGACCTCATGAAGCAAAAATCTGAAATAACATCTCTCATGGATAGTCCCAACTTCTCATCTCTATTATATAAACTCTAAAAAAATGTGGTACCCTAAAGGGAGGATGATGGGATTAGTTACGTGTGCCTCCTCATGCACCAAAGCTAATACAAATTTAATCATATGAACATGCTCTATTAATCACGTTCTATTGCACTATGTGACTAATTTCAGAACGAACACAAACTTAAATTACCGCTGAAATAGAATCAAATGCTACAATCAATGAAAAGAAAATATGAACCATCATGTATTCTCAATTGAGGGAAAACACAAATTTATGACAAGAAGTGGAAAACTCATATTTCCTGGTCTGCTGGTGCGGAGCTACCAATCAATCATCGCCGGTGTCGTCGTGGAACTTGGGTCCGTGGAGGTTCAGACTGGAGCAGTAGAGCGCGTACCCCCTGTCTTCCGGATCCTGGATGCAGCTGCCGCCAAACCACTACAAATCGATGAGTGAGACGCGGCCGCCGGAGTCGAGCGCCGAGTCGGGATCTTGGGTAGTCAGGGACTGGCGCGGCGATGCTAAGCTGCGCGTACGGCCGCAGATACGCCCTCGGCACTCTGCAGGTCGACCTGCCGGTGGTGCGTCGGTGACGGCGACATGCAGCTGCGCTGGCGGCAACGCCATATCTGTGTCTAGGAGTGTCTATGCCTTGGTCAATCCGATATATTGGGACATGGGTAGAGTGGACTTACTAGGAAGGGGATTTTTCTTGATGTACTTTGACGAGAGTGATGTAGAGATGACTATGGCTGCTCCTTGATTTATACTCTTATAGTTGTCGAATATTGACAACAGTATTTACCCGGTGGGATATGAGCATTTTCCAGAAATGAGAAAAAAAATGTTGGATAAAATGCAAGTATTATGTAGTATGATTTTTTCGAAAATAAAATAATAGTGAGCTATAAAAAAATATAAAATTGTGCATAGATCTATTTCTATAAATGAATAATTTCGATAGAAAGAAAGGAGGCTAGAGGAAAATATCAACTGATCCCTAAGAAGATCCAAAGTAAAATTGTGAGTTGAATATAACTCGGTTCTGATTTGTGAAATGTAAAGATGAGGACAAAGAAGCAAAGTCGACGGAGAAAATTAAAAATAGATAAAGGAATCAACATAATATTTTGTTGCATGCAAGCAACAATAATCTACATAAATGAAGCTCAAGAAGATATTTAAACCATGAAATTTTAATGATCTTGAGGAATAAAAAAGTATAATGAAACCATAAAGAATTAAATTTCAGAACATGCAAGTTTACATTATGAGAAAGGAGTAACAAAGAGCTTACTCTGCATTCTAACAAATGTCAGAATTGTTTTTAATGTTCCAGTAAATCCAGCGGTTCAAACGCGTGTATTACATAAGATTGGAAATTTTAAAGTATTATTTCTACAAAATAATAAAGGGAATAAAAATTGTGACGACAAAATATAAACTAATAGTCTAACCCTCTCCCAACATGCTGTTTTCTGACCTCTTGCATATGTTTGTTCTAAAATCTGATATTGATGTCACCTGCTAGTTGTTCTGGTGTTCTTAGCATGGTCGCAAAACTCCTGAAGACTGATTGATGGCTTGCCTTTCTAAGATAATGACATCCTCTAAATGTCTACATGGCTATGTATCTGACAAAGAACTAAATATACATGAAGTCTGCGGCTGGGATAAATTAAGATTTTGTAGGGAGATAGGATGACGGATTTACCTGTAGCTGCATCAGCTACAAGATAAACAACACAAGAGCTGTAGCTAAAATTTGGGGCAAATATAAAAATGGGGAAGCGGCCGTGAACGGGGGACTGGTGTAGTGAGGCACGCACCTTAAATGCTGAATGCGAGCCGCAGCTGCCGCCATCGTCGTCGTCGACCACGACCAGGTCCACGTGGGTCGCGCAAAGTGCAGTCCGCACTGACCTTGCCGGCCAACGCACTACAAATCAGGGATGTCGAGATGCAGTCTCGCAAGCGGACAACGACATACCCGGAGCTCCCGCCCGCATCCACGACTTGGTCAAGAATCGACACCAAGAGCATGGCCAGGAAGTAGAGAAAGGAAAGGGGATTTCTCTTGCATGGTTTTCAGAAGAAATGTAGAGATTGGACCGTCACTCCGTCATTGACAATCACTGACCGTGTCCTTAAATGTAGTGAGGAAAATATCGGTCAGGTAAATACAATAAATATGCATGCAAAAATGAAAAAAACACAGCTAAGTAATCTGAGTAAAGACATGTATTTTCAATAAATAAATAAAATAAAATACGCCTCCAGATAGCATCTAATCACTGAATACAAAAAATTTATAATTTTGACTCAAATAAATTCAATCCGAATTGTCAAATGTAAAGATGGGAAAACTAAAGCAAAGGGGAATGCGATACAACAAAAATTAATCGGCACAATTTTTTGGACCCAACGACATTATAAATGTCAAACTAAGTAAAAGATTAAGCTACCATATTATACATGAACTTGAGAAGAAAATTTGAAGAAAAAATATAATGCTTAAAGTATTAAAGTTTAGCCATTATATATCTTTCTATAAATTTTAGATAATGTGATAGGAAGGTACCACATTAAATTAAATCGATAGTCTAGCCACGCAAATGCGCGGGCCACCCGCTAGTTATTGATATGAAAGAAGGAAATATTAGGTACCAATTCCCATCTCAAGAAAGGTATGGAACACTTCCCTAGAAAGAGAATGAAGTTGCCTTTTGATTCTATTATAAGAACAAGTTATGATTTGGATTCTTCTTCACTTGGAAATACTTGATTTTCACTTTCTGCGCCTAGCTGAAAGGCGTTAAAGAAAAGCGCTTATGGGAGACAACCCATGTTTTTATTTCTGTAATTTTTCGTTTTCTTTGAGTCTTGGAGTTTGCTTACTTCTGTAACAACTCCTTTGTATCTTTATTTTATTGCATTGTTGTGCCAAGTAAAGACTAATAGAAAGTTGATGCTAGATTTGGATTTCTGCACAGAGACAGATTTTTGCTGTCCACCGTTTTGAGCTGTACGCACTCCAGAAAAATCTAAAAATTCTGAAACAATTCAGGCATGATCCTCATATATGTACACAACCTTCATTAGTTTTGACTTTTCGCATCTGAGCAACTTAAGTGCCTCGAAAAAATCGTCTTTCCAGACTGTTCTGTTTTTGACAGATTCTGCCTTTTATTTTGCATTCTCTCTTTTGCTGTGTTTGAGTGGATTTCGTTGCTCCAAAAAATATCAATGGCTGTAGCTAATGTCCAGAAATATTGGAGATGATTGTGTCATCACATAATATGTGAATTTTTGATTATTCACTAACCCTGTAATGAGAATTACTCTGAGTTTGGTGCTTAGGAAGTTTTCAAGAATCAAGAGAGGAGGATGATATGATATGATCAAGAAGAGTGAAAAATCTAAGCTTGGGGATGCCCACGTGGGTCACCCAAGCATATTTCAAGAAGACTCAAGCGTCTAAGCTTGAGGATGCCCAAGGCATCCCCTTCTTCATCGACAACTTATCAGGTCATCTCTAGTGAAACTGTATTTTAATTCTTTCACATCTTATGTGCTTTACTTGGAGCGTCTGTGTGCTTTTATTTCTGCTTTGTTGTTTTCTTTTTCTGAATAAATCAGATCCTAGCATTCTTGTGTGGGAGAGAGACACGCTCCGCTTTTTCATGTGAATACTCGTATTCTTCACTTATATTTGTTGAGTATTCTTAACTAGCTACTGCAATGCTTTTAGCTCCTGTTTTTTATGCATCTCTTGTTCAGAGCTGTTAGTTCTTGTAGAGAAGTACTCTCTCGTTTCATTGTTATATTATTTGGAGAGTTTGTGTTGAAATAAGTTGATTGGTGTTTGGTTGGAAATAGAAAATGCTACATGTGGTAGAGGGTATATTGAAAAGACATGCTCATTCTTGTAGATCATTGTTTTGGATAATTTGATGCTTTGCAATTGTTTTAAACTCTCAAGTAGATCATGTTTAATCTCTTGCATCATGTAGTTAAAGCCTATTAGTGGAGAACTATCGTAAAGCTTGTTGAGACTTGATTTGCATGTTTGATATCTCTAAGGTCTAGATATTTCTGGTAAAGTGTTTGAGTAACAAGTAAGACATTGTAGAGTCTTATATTGCTTACAATATGTTTTTATGTAAGTCTTGCTGTACCGGTTGATATCCTGTGTTTGCTTCAAACAACCTTGCTAGACTAAACTCTGTACTGAAAGGGAATGCTTCTCGTGCATCCAAAACTTGAGCCAAAACCTATGCCATTTGTGTCCACCATAACTACCTATTATGTGGTATTTTCTGCCATTCCAAGTAAATACTTCATGTGCTACCTTTAAACTATTCAAAACTTTATTACTCCTTATTTGTGTCAATGTTTTATAGCTCATGAGGAAGTTTGTGGCGTTTTTTCTATCACCTTGTCATTTACTCCTGACAGACGTTCACCAATAGACTATTGGCATATACATCCGCTTATCCAATAACTTGCAAAAAGAGCTGGCAAATGGGGTGCCCAATCCCAATTAATTACAACTATAACTGCTTAATTCTCTTCACATGTTTGCCAATGATTTATCAAAAGCAAATTTCAAAGTGTTAAAATTTATCAAATAGGCACTCCTCCATGATATGTGATTGTTGGAATGCACCCGAGTATTCGGTTAGCCATGGCTTGTGTAAGCAAAGGTTGGGAGGAGTGTCATACCAATTTATAAATATGCATGTGTAAACAAAAGAGAAGAGGGATGATCTACCCTTGGGTAGAAATAATGTTTTTCATGGGAGCCGCTCTTGAAAGTCTGGGTAATAAAGGGGATAGAGTGCCCACTGCCATTCGTTGATAACAACAAACACAGGGGCGGACGCACGTTATACTCTGTGGGGGCATTGGCCCCCACTCATCTTTCAGTCGTACGTACATACAAGTCTCATACCATGAAGTAATGCCCCCAGTCGGCGCAGTACGAATGCCCCCAGTCCCTCCGGCCCAATCATTTTTTGGGAAAGCCCAGTAAGAAAACGAAGTTGATTATCTTACAAGGCCAATTTCTCACATCTGTACTCTACATCGTGCGTAGCTGATCGATTCAGATATGCTAAAAATCTAATGGGTCCAGAGACTCCACCGTTTACGCTTCGTCTCTTCAGATCGAGAGCAGAGCAGGAGCAGGTGGACGTAGACTGCTTGACTCCACCACCAGTGCCAGTCCGCCGTGTACCCGGCCGGCCGGTGCCGCAGTACAATAGACTCATCCCTAAATATATACGCTCAGGTAATTAGTATGTACTCATCTCAACCGATAAAAAATTAGGGTTTCTCAATTTTTGATATTTTCATTCTAGTTCCCTTGATCAAGTCCATGTCGAATTGATATTTTAGAATCCTTGCTGGTACAATGGTCCAAACTGAGTGTTGTAACAATATACGCATACTACCCAAATTTAGTCTTTGGGATTTTTCTATGCAATGCATTTAGGTCTGAATGTACTCTGGTTAGCATGACTAATATACTAGCATATCTAGCTTTGATATACTAGCATGTTTAGTTTTCTTTTCCTAGTACTATTGGCATATCAACTTACACTAATAGTGTTTCAACGATTGTCAAGGAAGAAGAAAAATAATGGAGAGGTCTTCTATTCGCAGGTAACAATATTTATTTACAACACAAATAATATTCTCATATTTGCAACCTATGAACTATTTGGACATCTGCCATTTTGTTCAAAAGGTGTGTACTCTTTATTAGTAAACTTGTCATATTGCTACGGGATGAAGTGCTTTATTACTTACGCCGTGGTTATTTTTCTATAAAAAAAAGTTTTGGTCTTTTTCTAGTAAATGGATGCCCCACTCCCTTTTTCCTCTAGGTCCTCTCCTGAACTAACACCTCTCAAAAACTTATTTTATGCTCTCTATATGATTTCAAAAACATAAAAATCTCTAGCACATGATTTAATCCCTGCTTCCCTCTGCGAAGGGCCTTTCTTTTACTTTATGTTGAGTCAGTTTACCTACTTCTTTCTATCTCAGAAGCAAACACTTGTGTCAACTTTGTGTGCATCAATTCTAATATGCTTACTTACTGCACTTGTTATATTACTTTGTGTTGACAATATCCATGGGATATACATGTTGAAAGTTGAAAGCAATTGCTGAAACTTAAATCTTCCTATGTGTTGCTTCAATGCCTTTATTTAGAATCTATTGCTTTATGAGTTAACTCTTATGCAAAGTTTTTTGATGCTTGTCTTGAAAGTACTATTCATGAAAAGTTTTTACTTATATGATTCAGTTGTTTTCTCTTTATCTACTTTTTAGCAAACTATAGGCTATTGCCTTGAGTCACTTCATTCATGACATGAGCCTTGCAATATTATTTGATAAAGATTGTGTGAAGCATGTCTCCTCAAAATTATTTTGTTGTTATCATTTTACCTACTCGAGGACGAGTAGAACTAAGCTTGGGGATGCTTGATACGTCTCCAACATATCCATAATTTCTGATGTTCCATGCTTATATTATGCCAATTGCTACATGTTTTATATACACTTTATATCGTTTTTATGCATTTTCTGCGACTAACCTATTAACAAGATGACACAGTGCCAGTTCCTGTTTTCTGCTGTTTTTGGTTTCAGAAAAGTTGTTCTGGAAATATTCTCGGAATTGGACGAAACAAAAGCCAAAGTCCCTATTTTTCTGACACGTACACGGATTCCGAAGGAGAGACGAAGGGGGGCCGTGGCCGTCCTCACTACCTGGTGGCGCGGTACCACATGTTGCCGTGCCGCCACGTGGTGAGGAGGCCACGGGCCTCCACCAACGCCGCCCCTTCGCCTATAAATTGCCTTTGACGGGAAAACCCTAAGTACCCGAGTCAAAAACCACGAAAAGTTCCAGAGCCGCCGCCGTCAACCCTAACTCGGGAGGGTTCTGAAGCTCTTCCCGGTACCCTGCCGGAGAGGGGAATCATCACCGCAAGGCTCTACATCGCCTTGCCTGCCTCCGGAGTGATGTGTGAGTAGTTCATCTTTGGACTATGGGTCCATAGCAGTAGCTAGATGGTTGTCTTCTCTTTTTGTGCCATCATGTTTAGATCTTGTGAGCTGCCTATCATGATCAAGATCATCTTATTGAAATGGTACATGTTGTGTTTGCTGGGATCCGATGAATATTGATACTATGTCAAGTTGAATACTTAATATTATGTCTATGTTATTTATGATCTTGCATGCTCTCTGTTACTTATTGATACTCTGGCCAAGTGGATGCTTGTGACTCCAAGAGGGGGTATTTATGCTAGATAGTGGGTTCAGTCTCCATTTAATCTGGGGAGTGACAGCAACCCCTAAGGTTGTGGATGTGCTGTTGCCACTAGGGGTAACCTAATGATGCTTTGTCTAAGGATGAATGTGTTGTTTACATTATGCATTTTACTTAATGCAATTGTCTGTTGCTTGCAACTTAATACTGGAAGGGTGCGGATGCTAACCTGAAGGTGGACTATTTAGGCACAGATGCATGCTGGATAGCGGTCTGTATACTTTGTCGTAATGCCCAAATGAATCTCATAGTAGAGACCACAACTTGCACATGCATGTTATGCACTTTTCAATATTGTCAATTGCCCAGCTATAATTTGTTTACCCAGCATGTTAGTTATTTATTATGGAGAGACACCACTAGTGAACTGTGGACCTCGGTCCATTCTTTTACATCTGAAATACAACCTACTGCAATCATTGTTCTCTTTCATTCTCTGCAATTATTTTCCATACAACACTTTTAATCCTTTGTTTCAGCAAGCCGGTGAGATTGACACCCTCACTGTTTCGTGGGGGAAAGTAGTTTGATTGTCTTGTGTGCAGGTTCCAAGTCAACCGTCAGGACTTCTTACACTCCCCAAGACGCCAAGTTTTCAGACACCGTTGACACCTTCAGAAGTGTCTTCACCTCCTACTGGATTGATAACTGACGAGGTTATACCAAACGGGTACCCTACAATGAGGGTACCTGGTGCACGTGATGACTAAAGCCCAATTATCAACAGTCCGATGAAGCCCAGCAAGGAAGGCCCAAGGCGAAGATTGCTTTCCAAGTTAGGCATAGTCGGTTATAGTTTCCTTATCTGTAAAACCTAGTCGGTTACATACCCGAGACCCAGCCCCCTATATAAGTGCTGGGAGGGTGGCCGATCAAGGACATGCAACACCAGAGCCCTCAAACCCTAGCGAGATCAAACCCTTGCTAGACCCTTGTAACCGCAGCATATTCCACAATCAATACAGACATGCAGGAAGTAGGGGTGTTACCTCACTCGAGGGCCCTGAACCTGGGTAAATCCCGCTTGTCAGCCGACGATTCTATTAACACTACGCGTTCTCTACCTCATAACTCTAACCCTAGGTACCTTACCATGGGTATTGCCGAGGACGCACCTCGTCAATTGGCGCCGTCTGTGGGAACATGTAGTGTTGGATTCACAGTTTCGCCGGTTCCATCTTCAAATGGCAACTCGCCTGCCACATCCGCAAACGGTAACTCGCTGGCAAGTTCGACTAATGTCGGATCATCGGGCGATCACTCGCCAGCTTCAAAGATCGCATCGCCCAACGGATCAAATCATACTCGCCAGAAGCTCAAGAGGCCTTTGCCAGCCTCGACTCAGGTTTGGATCTGATTGTTGGGAAGCACAATTTTTTCGTCGATAAGTTTGGTGTGCAGGACTTGACAGATCCAATTGTGGCTGAGACACTCGACGCTCCATCGACTACGATTGCATCGCCAGTAGCTATGGAAGCCGAGAGTTCAACGAGCTCATGGCGCAGGAAATCCCAGATGATGAGGTGCACTCCACCTATCAAGTTGGCACAGTCGAACACGCCGAATCACTCGGCATGGTTCTCGACTACATGCAAGCCGAAGACGCAAACGACAATATCTGCCTCGCCGATTTCGGCGGACCAGAGATCCAAGCAGATCACGAGTTCCTCTCCAACAACGAAGACAATCCTGAGCAGACACTCGAAGCATACGTCGACACCGATGCCCAGATCAGCACAAGCAACAACTCTGACATGAGCTTGGACGATGAGTTCGAGTCCATGACTGGCATAGTCAGCACATACATGTCCTCCGATCATACCTCGTCAGGTATGCGTTGCGTTCAGCGCAGAAACCTCGGCATCAGCAGCCAGTCGAAGACCCACGGAGTTCCCGTGCACGGTCACATTGCCAGATGGCGTATCAACACTGACCATCACAGTCGAGATGGCATTAAAGGTTGACAAAGTCATCAAGGAATGTACAATGATGCCAGCAGATGCAACCCCAGAGGAGATGATGACGTACAACTACTTCAACTGGCAAGAAACGATGCGCTTAAATCAGTACAGAGCAATACTCGAGGAGCGCAGAAAGCAGGCCAGTATCTCGAGTGCACGAAGGAGGCAGTTATCCCTCGGTTCCACAGGAGGGACGGAGCCAAGGCACAGATCGAGATTTGCAAACCTCCCAGAAGGAGAGAGGTCAGGCATTACTCGCAACTTAGAACACTCGTTCATGACGTTGGACGCAGATGGAGTGCTAGTACTAAAGACAGCCGAAGGTGCCTTGCTCTCAATAGGAGCTTACCTGAAAGCAATTGCGCCTCCAGCAGGCGATCCGGCCGCAGTAGCACATCAACAACAGACAAAGGCGCTCGCACTCGCAGCAAAAGGACTCCAAACGGGGAAAAGCAGAGAGCGTAGCAGGAGCCGCTCACGGCACACATCGCGAGATCGCCGCAGTCGCAGCCCTCACAAGAGCAGCGCAAGAAGAGACTCAATTCGCCGTAGGTCACGGAGCAGGTCCAGAAGATCTGACAGCAGCGATTCGGGTGACAATCGTGACACAGGACCCTGTGGAGCTCGATGCTTCACTCGACGCATCCGCGAGGCCAGGATGCCCAAAAAATTCGGGCTACCCACAACGCCAAAATTCAATTGCAGGCAAGAGCCATCACGCTGGCTCGAGGACTACAAGCTAGCAGTCGTGTGTCAAAGAGGAACAACTACAAAAGCGTTACAGTACATACAGCTGATGCTGGAGGGCACAGCTCGCGACTGGCTCAAAGCATTACCCGAAGCATCATACGACTCCTGGGACCACTTCCGGGAGGACTTCATCAAATATTTCGATCATCTATGTGAGCGGCCCAAAACATTCAAGGAACTAAGGGCTTGCACACAGAGATCCGATGAGACACTCAGAGCGTACATCAGACGATGGACAGCTATCTGCAACTCAGTAGGCACAATCTCCGAAGACAGAGCTATGGATGTCTTCACCCAGGGAGTCTTTCGGTAGGACTTCAGAGAAGCACTCGGTCGCCAAAAGCCAAAATCCATGGCAGAACTCATGAAAAGAGCAACCGAGTGGGCAGATGGAGAAGACTTCATAAGGGCTAAATGCCCAGTCTCTCCGCGAGATCGTGAAGATCGTCGAGATAGTCGAGATCACCGCAACAGCTACAGAGATGATAGACGACGCAAACGCAAAAATCGTTACAACGACGATGATAGGGTCAAATTCATGGCGGCTAGTTTTTCCCAACCACAGGACAATCAAGCCAGAGATGACAGACGACCAGACGAGCGTCGCGACAGTTGAAACGACAATCGCCGAGATGGACGGAGTGATGACCGTCGGGACAGTCGAACTGATGATCATCGCGACAGCAGGGACCGCGACCAGCGCACTAGCAGCTACATGAGGCAAGAGTGGCGCAGACGCACAGACACGCGGCCAGAAAGGACATTCGAAGAAAAGATGGATGACTATTGTAGATTCCACCTATTCAAGGGAGACGATGGAAGATTGATCTCCAATCACACCATGAGGAACTGCAGGGAATTTGACCAAATGGCAATGGACTACATGATGAAAGTCAGAAGGGTTGCACCATCGACTGTTCAGCCAGCCCTCACCGCACCGCCACCAGCACAGCCAATCCTGGCACTCCCAGCGCTAATACAGCATAGTGCGGGAGCCAAGTCGCAGGGCCATACATCACATACCATAAGTAGTAGAAGATCAGTACCCGAAGCCTCAGGGACAGATGTACATGATCCAAAAGGGCCGTCCTTCCAACAGGTAGCAGAAGTTGCACACTCGACATGTCAACATGGCAGTCATGGCGCCACCAGCCGTACCAGAATACCTAAGGGGATCTGAGACTCCAATAACGTTCACACGGGAGGACCACCCACCATCAGTCTATCGACCAGGCCATGCAGCGCTGGTACTCGACGCTCAGATTGGTGGATACGCCATGACCAAGGTCTTCATGGATGGAGGTAGCGGCATCAACATCATCTTCGCTGACACACTACGCAGTATGAACAGGTCAGTCGAAAACCTACCTGAATCCACAAACACCTTTCATGGTATTGTCCCAGGCAAAGCTGTTCTCCCGAAAGGCATAATACAACTCGACGTCACGTTCGGCGATGCAAGTCACTTCAGAACAGAATCGATTGAGTTCGAAGTCGTCGACTGGAAGTCACAGTACCATGCCATACTCGGACGAACAACCTTTGCTCGGTTCATGGCAGTGCCACATTACGCATACCTCAAGTTGAAGATGTCAGGACCCAAGGGAGTCATCACAGTCAATGGAAACTTCCAAAGGTCAGATGCTTGCGACCGAGATTTCAGCAAAATTTCAGAGATGTTCGGTATGGAGCAAACTTTTGCAGATCTTTCACTCACCAACGATCATACACTCATGCCTGAGCATAAGAAGCAAGCAGTCGACAGGGCGTTCAGCGCCACGGATGACATAAGGAAGCACCAAGTCCACCCGACTGACCATCAAAGACAGTCAGGGTGTCCACAAGCCTACCTCCCGCATAGGAAAGCGCGCTCGTCGAATTTCTCCGTGAGAACTGGGATATATTTGCATGGTGTCCAGCCGACATGCCAGGTATTCCCAGGAAATTCGCCGAGCACTCTCTTCAACTTACTCCAGGCGCTAGGCCAGTTAAGCAAACAACACGTCGTGTCTCTGGTCCCAAAAGAGAAGCCATAGAAAAGGAAGTCGACAGGTTACTCAAAGCAAACTTCATTCGAGAAATCAAGAAATCAGATTGGGTGGCCAACCCTGTGCTCATCGAGAAGAAGAAAACAACAGCTCTTCGAATGTGCATAGACTTCACAGGGCTAAACAAGTGTTGCCCAAAGGATCACTTTCCACTTCCGCGAATCGATCAGATCATCGACTCCACTGCAGGATGCGCACGTTTATCCTTTCTGGATGCATACTCGGGGTATCACTAGATACGGATGAAAGTCGAAGACGAAGAAAAAAGCATTCACAACTCCACTCGGAGTATACTGTTACACCACAATGCCCTTCGGGCTCAAGAACGCAGGTGCTACGTACCAGCGTATGATGCAAAACTGCTTGAAGAAGCAAATTGGTCATAATGTCGAAGTATATGTAGACGACATAGTTATCAAGTCGAAGGAGGAAGGCACATTACTCGCAGATCTACGAGAAACCTTCGACAATCTCAAGAGCTACAACATCAAGCTCAATCCAGATAAGTGTACATTCGGTGTCCCAGCCGGAGAACTTTTGGGGTACTTGGTGTCAGCACGCGGAATAGAAGCAAACCCAGAAAAGATACAGGCCATACTTACCATGCAAAAGCCTACGAAGCTTTACGAAGTGCAGCAGTTAGCAGGTCGAGTGGCAGCACTCAGTCGCTTCATCAGCAAGCTAGGCGAAAAGGTGCTACCACTCTATCGACTGATGAGAAGGCAGACAAGTTCAAGTGGGCAGACGAAGCTGAAGCAGCTTTCGTCGATCTCAAGCGAATCCTCACAAATCCTCCAATTCTGGCGGCACCCAGAGAGAAGGAACCATTGTACCTGTACGTTTCAGCTACAAATCGAGTGGTGAGCACAGTCTTGGTAGTCGAACGCATGGAGGAGGGAAAAGCTCAAAGTGTGCAAAGACCAGTCTACTACGTCAGCGAAGTCCTCTCCGCGTCCAAACAACGATACCCGCACTTTCAAAAGCTGGCATACGCTGTTTTCATGACATCCAGGAAGCTGCGCCACTACTTCACAAAACACCTGATAACAGTGATCAGCAAATCTGCAATCGGAGATATCCTCACAAACCCCGATGCAACGGGGCGAGTCGCAAAATGGCTCATCGAGCTAGGGCCACTTGGAATCACATATGACCACCCGAAGGCCATCAAAGCACAAGTCCTACCTGACTTCACAACAGAGTGGATCGAAGCTCAACTTCTAGGAGTTCCTGATGTATCTAACTCCTGGACAATGTACTTTGATGGGTCCAAGAAAAACGAAGGCGCAGGCGTCATACTCATATCACCAAGGGCGACAAACTCTGCTACGTCTTGCAGATGGATTTTGAGTTCCCGTCCAACAATGAAGCAGAGTACGAAGGCGTGATCCACGGCATGCGAATGGCCAAAGCACTAGGATATACTCGACTAATGATCTATGGTGATTCTAACCTGGTAGTGCAGCAAACGATGAAAGCTTGTGATGCCACAGCTGACAACATGATCGCATATCGAGACCTCTACAACACATTGGAGGGTGGATTCGAGGGATACGAGCTACGACACATTGGGCGAGAAAGTAACGAAGAAGCAGATAGGTTAGCCAACATCTGTTCGACTAAAGCACAAATTCCACCAGGTGTCTTCTTAGAGTGCATTGAGCACAGGTCCATCAAAGCACAGCGGCCTCCGCCCGCTTCGACTGCTACATCAAAGGGTAAAGCACCCAGTACAGATGATCCACCAGTCGAAGTACTCTTATGCCATGGTGATCTGGTGATACCAGCATGGACTCAACCCTTATTGGCATACATGCTCCGTGATGAGCTACCCGAAGACACAACAGACGCCCGGCGAGTCACTCGACGATCCAAAGCATACACCATAATTAACGGTGAGTTGTACAAACGCAGCATCTCAGGTATGTTTCAAAGATGCATCGACTTCGAGGATGGCAAAGCAATACTCCGTGATATCCATGCAGGTACCTGTGGGCACCACGCCAGCAGTCGATCACTCGTAGCCAAAGCCTTCAGAGCAGGGTTTTACTGGCCTACAGCACTCAAAGACGCGGAGGACATAGTCAAAAGGTGCATCGGGTGTCAGAAATTCGCCACCAAACCTCATGCACCCGCATCGACGCTCAAAACCATACAATTGGCGTGGCCTTTCGCCCAATGGGGACTCGATATGGTCGGACCACTCAATGGCGTGGAGGCCATACTCATCTACTGGTGGCAGTAGACAAATTCACAAAGTGGATCGAAGTAGTCCCAATCACAAGCTCGACTGCCGCTACAGCAGCAATTTCATAAGATCTATCGTGTATCGCTTTGGCGTCCCAAACAGTATCATCACTGATAATGGCATAAACTTCACAGCCGAAGAGTTCCATTCCTTCTGCAAAGAGTGGAACATCACGCTCAACTATGCATCAGTAGCGCACCCGCAGTCCAACGGACAAGTTGAAAAGGCCAATGGTCTCGTCTGCACGGGTATCAAGAAAAGGTTGCTGGTACCACTCAAACGGGCTGCAGGTGCCTGGGTCGATGAGCTTCCTGCTGTACTATGGAGCTTGCGTACAACTCCAAACGCCTCAACCCAGTTCACACCATTTTTTATGGTCTGTGCCGCAGAAGCCGTGCTGCCACCAGAGGTGAAGTTCAGTGCACCCAGAGTCGAAGTATATGATGAAGATGACGCGAACGAGTCACTCGAAGATTCTGCTGATTTACTCGAAGAAGCATGCAACACAGCACTTGCTCGCACAGCTGTTTACCAGCAGGATCTGCGCAACTACCACAGTCGTCGATTGCGTATAAGGTCCTTCATGGTGGGAGACTTGGTACTTCGATTGAAGCAGAAAAAGGTGCACAAACTTGCATCTCCATGGGAGGGGCCCTTCATCATTACGAGGGTCATCGATGGTGGAGCTTATCGTGAAGCACGCGAAGACAGGAGAGATATCAAATAACCCATGGAATGTGGCGCACTTGCGCCGCTTCTACGCTTAGGCTCCTAGTCGATAAATGTAATAGAGCACAATGTCAAACGGCCAGCAGGTTTCAGACGCACTCTTTCCCTTATCAGGGTACCTAAGGGGACTGGAAGGTTTTTAATGAGGCGGCCTGCTGGTCTATACTTGGAATAAAGAAGAATGTTCCTCTATGAGTTGTTTGCATATTTTCTTATGTCTCCATAACCGAAGATCATAAATCTTTCACACAAGTCATAACAAAATCCTCCACTCGAGTACTCGGGGGTTGGGCCCTAATTTCACCAACAAAAACTCAGCCACGCCCGAGTCCTCGGGGGCTGGGTCTCAAACAAAAGGGGTAACACAAGTTACAATTTCAAAACACAATTCGATTACTCTTGATTTCAAAACAATTCAAAGTAAGCCAGCATGAACTAATATCATATACCCCACTCGACAGGCTCGGGGGTTGGGGAATTACATAAGTTAGAGAAGTGTTGATCTCATTGTAGCGCCCCGACCCGACTGCTATACAGTGATGCTGTGTGTCACCGGTTAAGTGATACAACCGAAGGTTACACTCCGATTGATGCCTTAACACAGGCACAACTATCAATGCATAATAGAGAGATCAAGACTTGTGGAACAACTGGCACATCACAGACTCTACGACTCAAAGCATTATAGTCAACTCTTATAATAGAGAAAGATACCAAATATTACAACCAGAGGTCACAGACCCAACAGTACAACATGCGGAAGCGAAATAGGTTGTTCTAAACAACAAGATCCAAATTATGGCCTAAGAGGCCTATAGATAAACATTCCAGCGCCAGCTGTTCCGGAATGTCCCAAGCTGCCACCTAGGAACCCCAGACTACTCGTCGACGTCCACAAAGAACCCACCTTCGAGGTCGGTGAAGTCCTCCACTGAAATCAAATAAGCAACGTTGAGTTCGACGAACTCTGCAAGATTAATAGAGCTACTAGCTCGATGATTGGCTTTCAAAGGTTTTATAGTTGTTTTGCATAAAGCTGGTTTGCTTTGTAAAAGACATCTGGCATCGACTAATCAGAATATTTTCGAAAGGGGGTAAGAAGTAAACTCTTTTCTTTCGATCAACTTCATCAACAACCACCATCAATCACTACACCTGTCTACCAAGGCACCTCCCCGAATCACCCTCGAGGAAGTCAACCTTGCATTCTTGGTAGTACCTTTAGTACTCAGGTTTTAATCATTCCGTTCAAGTTTCTCTATGGTCTTATCGTCCTTTCCCAAGTCGTCCATAACCGTGGACACGGCTTTTTGAAAAGATTTACCCTGCAGGGGTGTACTGTTTTTAACCATCGGTACCGTCCGGCTCATTGCCTGACATTAGCTCTCTTCCGGGGAAAGCCGGCTGAGTGGGCGCGGCTGCAACCTTTACCTTGCTTGAGACTAACCCAGGATCATCAGTGGCGGTAGGACAAGTGCCTCCAACACCCTGCCCCGCGGCCACTTATTTTCCTAAACACCGCAATCCTCATCCTAGTCCTGGCCACCATCTTCACGCACGCGCAAATGGAAGCTCAAACTAGAGGACCCTCGGCGAGCCCCTCACAAGTTAGTCGGTCGATAGGGATCCCATAGGCCCACCGATGGAAGCACGCTCAGTCTTGGTTCAAGAGGTAAAGAACTCGCACTTAGGCGGCGAGAACGAGACAACCCACCACATTCCCAGTGGCCTCTCATCCCCGCCTTTAGCAATTTATTATCCCTCACCACATTTTCCATCACATCCGGCCATTCCATCAACTGTTCCACATTGTACCATCCACCGGACATCTAAGCATTTACACTAAGCATGGCTAAGCATATACAGAGCGGGTATAATTTATCTCGGGCCAACACTTCAATCCTATGGTTATTAGGAAGGATACAGGTAATGGCAACAGATTTCTAATGCAACTAGTAGGATACTCTAATCCAGGCAAAAGACATTTGGAACCGAATGCAATATTATAGTGGGGAAAATACTTGCGGAAATATAGGAGGAGACATGCTCAGAGGGGGGGTTATGCTTGCCTTGTTCAGCGGGCTGGTAATACGGTTCGTCAGGGTATTGCGGTGGCACCCCGACTGCTTGATCTAGCGATACATAAAGCATCGGAAAGAACACAATCAATAATAACTCCTGCCTAGCAAGTGCAATGCACAATCACATGATGGCATGATATTTTAATGCACTGGATTTATTATAACAACATCTAGCAATTTTAAATGGGGAGCAACATAATTATTTCGACAATAGAAACTAAAGCCCCATGTTTTACTTAGTGATTTTTCCCTAACTTCTAAAAGTGTAGAATTACAAATGTGTTCAGATATGCATGCAAATGATGTTACTGGACAGTGCATACTATTCTGAGCGTTTTGATATAAAGAACACATTTTTCTGATTAAACAAAATTAAGTTATTGCATTTATAGAAATCCATTTTAAATCTGCCCTTTTACTAAAGTGCAAGAAAAGGTTATTTCCAGGGTTTAGTTCAACATGAAAAAGATGTTAAAAGGTGTGGTTTAATCCACTGATCATTTTGATACCTTATTTGCAATTTTTGGATCAAGATTTAATAAGTTATGAATTTCCTAAAATCCTTTTATTTTCTGCCATTTTAGTTATTTTGATAAAACAGCAACTAAATGAATTTAGTTGGATTTGTGAGGTACACCAATGGACAGGCTTTAATTCACTGAACATTTTGGTATATTACATGTAATTTTTGGGGCAGTATTCAAAAAGATATTGAATTTACAAGTTCATATTTGAATCTGGCCTTTTTATTTTAATTTTCAGAAAACTACCGAATCTTTTTGTACTCAGGACTGGCTACCCACAGTCACTGACCAGTGGGTCCCGAGGCCACGCTGGCGCTGACTGGGCTGGGTGTTGCTGCGCTGGCGCCACGGTCGCTGACCAGTGGGGCCCACATGTCAGCGCGGAAATAAAACGGAAAAAGGGGTGCGCTTCGCGTCTGCGGGGTTTCGAACCCGCGACCTCGCGCTGGAGAGATCGTGGCTGTTGCCACTGGGCTGGTTCGGTGGCTGTGATAGGATACGCGCTCGCATCCTTTTGAGGTGAGGGCGGTGCACGGCGTCGACGCGCACGGCCGCGGTGATCACCGACGACGACGCGCTCGGGATCGATGACAGCGCACGCGTTCGACCTGATTTCTACCCGCGTTGGACGCGTACGTGCGTGGGCTATTCCCTGGCGGAGGCAGTGACCAAATGGTCATCGGAGACGACGTCCACGACGAACCACGGCGGCGGCTTGCTATGGCTAACAGTGCGCCGACGAACTACGACGAAACGAGAGGAAAGCGGATGTCTAGTAGATGCGCATGCTCACCCTCGTCGCGTGAGTACTCGCAGTGGTGATGGAGAAGGTCGAGGGAGGTCGCGCGCTTGTTCGGAGTCCGGCGGCGGAGAGGGAGAAGACGGCGTCGATCTCCGCAACGGCGGCGCCTTGGCTCGATTCCTTGCACGGAGGGGAAGAGGTGGACGCGGCGGATCTTCTGGCGGTCCTGGCTTGGCTCGGGGAGCTCTCAATCGACGGCGACGAGCGTCGGCGTGCTCGGCTCTGCCACGGCCATGGTGGGGAAAGAGGGAGAGGAAAAGCTCGGGCGATGGGGCGGTGTCGAGCAGAGAGCGAGGGGGGCCTCTTATCGTCTTCGACGCGGCAGGAGAGCAGGGGGGTCCGGGCGGCGACGTGGAACACCGTGGGGGGCCTCCCTCGCTCGCCGGCATCGGCGCGGCCGTGTCGGGAGGAGGAGAGAGACGACACATTTCCGAAAAACCCCTGGCATAATTTGTTTTTCCCTCACAGATAGGTCCTTTTCTGCTTCTTTATTTTCCTTTTAAAACCAGTAACTGTTTAGGTATTTTATTGAGGCACTTAAACTAGTTCTTAAATTAAGAAAATATTTGTGCAGCCTCCCCATGTCATGTAGAGGCTCCACAAAATTTGGCGTCTCAGAATAAAATCGTTTGAGCAACTTTTGTGCATTGGTTTTGAATATGGCATTTTTGCTAAATTCAATTTGGCAACCCTTTATTAATTTTAAAGTAGTTGAAAAATATTATTTGTGAACTCTTGGAACTTCCTTGACAAATATGGAAGTTTCTTTGAATTGGTTTTGTCACAACAAACTCATTTGAAAATTGGAATTGTTTGAGAACAGTTTGTTGCTTTTGTTTCCCCTTTGTTTTCAAGTTCTTTGTTTCAACTTGAACACTTAAACAGATGATGCCATGATGCATGAATGAAATGCAAAAGTGAAAATTTGGTTCACAAACTTGGGGCTGTTACAATTCTACCCCCCTTACAGGAATCTCGTCCCAAGATTCTAAGATTGCGGAAAGAAGTCGGGATACTCCTCACGAAGACTAGACTCCCTTTCCGAGGTTGCTTCTTCTTCGGAATGATGAGACCACTGAATTTTTAGGAACTTGGTGGTCTTGTTACGAGTCTTTCTTTCGGCTTCATCCAGGACACGGATAGGGTGCTCGCGATAAGTGAGATCTTCCTGGATATCTAGCTCTTCATGATTGACTCCATGGATGGGATCTTTGAAACAACGGCGAAGTTGGGATACATGAAACACGTCATGCACATCTGGGAAGTTGGCTGGTAACTCCAGTTTATACGAAAGATCTCCTCGCTTGGCCAGAATAGTGAAAGGGCCAACGTAGCGAGGGGCCAATTTTCCCTTGATTCCGAAGCGGCGAACGCCTCGAAGGGGAGAGGCACGGAGGTAAGCTTTATCACCAATTTCATAGTGAACCTCCTAATGATGCTTATCATAGTAGCTCTTCTGCCTAGACTGAGCAATCTTCAAATTCTCCCTTATGATTCTAACCTTCTCCTCAGCTTCATTGATCACATCTGGACCAAAGAGGGCCCTCTCTCCGGTCTCGGACCAATTCAGCGGAGTTCGGCATTTTCTTCCATACAGACCTCGAATGGGGCCATGCCCAGACTAGCTTGATAGCTATTGTTGTAGGAGATCTCTGCGAAAGGGAGATACTTCTCCCAACCCTTGCCAAAAGAGATGACACATGCCCGAGCATGTCTTCCAAACTTGGTTAACCCTTTCGGTCTGACCATCAGTTTGGGATGGTAGCGGTACTGAAATTGAGATGGGTTCCCATCGCATTTTGGAAACTCGCCAAACTTGGAGACAAAGATACTTCCACGGTCCGATATGATCCTCAGAGGGACCCCATGCAATGGACAATACGAGCCATATATAAGTCAGCCAGTTGACTCGCACGTATATCATCCGGACTGGTAGGAAGTGAGCAACCTTGGAGAGTCGATCGATGATTACCCAGATAGCATTGTGCCCTTTTGAGATCTGGGAAACCCGGTGATGAAGTCCATACCGATTTCATCCCATTTCCATTCCGGGACGGCAATAGGGCGAAGAGTGCCGGCAGGCCTTTGATGTTCAGCCTTTACACGGCGACAGACGTCGCATTCCGCAACATACTCCGCAATTTCTCGTTTCATGCAGGACCACCAGAATTGGCGCCGAAGATCTTGGTACATCTTGGTACTACCAGGATGGATAGAGATGGGGGACTCATGGGCTTCTAGGAGTATCAGCCCTTTCACATTCCCACTTTTTGGCACCACTAGACGGTGACCGAAATAGACCACGCCAGTGTCATCAACGGAAAAACACTTAGCCTTGCCGCTAGCGATCTTCTCCTTAATCTCGAGAATTTCCGCATCCTGCTGCTGGGCAGCCTTGATCTCCTCCTCAAGAGTGGATTTGATCTCTAAGTTTGCCAAATAGCCAGAGGGAACGACTTCCAGGTTCAAACGGGCGAACTCTTCATGGAGAGCAGGTTGAGCCTTTTCAATCATCAGATTGTTGCAATAGGACTTCCGACTTAGCGCAGCCACGACGTTTGCTTTGCCGGGTTGATAGTTCAGACTCACGTTATAGTCCGCTATTAACTCCAACCAACGCCTCTGCCTGAGATTCAAATCCGGCTGGGTGAAAGGTACTTCAGACTCTTGTGATCCGAGAAAATCTCGCAACGGTTACCAAACAGGTATGGTCTCCATTGCTTCAAGCATAAACAACAGCGCAAGTTCTAGATCATGAGTTGGGTAATTGTGCTCATGCGGCTTCAATTGGCGGGAAGCATATGCCACCACATGGCCCTCTTGCATTAGTACACAACCCAAGCCTTGCAGGAGGCGTCACAGAAGACGACAAAATCCTTGCTGGTGTCCGGCAGGACGACAGGAGCAGATGTGAGTTTGGCTTTCAGTGTTTGGAAGCTCTCTTCAGCTTGTCCGTCCATTCGAACTTTTTCCTTCTTGAGAAGGTCAGTCAGGGCCTTGGCTATCTTGGAGAAACCTTCAATGAATCGGCGGTAGTAACCCGCCAATCCGAGAAAGCTACGGATGTCCTTGACTGACATTGGAGTTTTCCAATCCAGAATGGATTGAATCTTGTCGGGAATGACAGCCACACCATTAGCGGATATCACATGACCAAGGAAGACAAGTTTATCCAACCAGAACTCACACTTGGAGAACTTGGCATAGAGGCGGTGTTCTCGAAGTCGTGTCAGAACCAACCGAAGATGTTCCTCATGCTCTTCATCGGTTTTGGAATAGAGAGGATGTCATCGATGTAAATGACGACAAACTTGTCAGATAATCCATGAAATGGAGTTCATGAGCCTCATGAAAGTAGCTGGAGCATTGGTGAGACCAAAGGACATGACGGTATACTCATATGAGCCATAGCGAGTAACAAATGCCGTCTTTGGGATATCCTCCTTTCTGATCTTGATCTGATGGTATCCTGACCTCAGATCCATCTTGGAGAATACGTTGCACCAGCTAACTGATCTAACAGATCATTGATCCGGGGAATAGGATACTTGTTCTTGATTGTCACCGCATTCAACGGCCTATAATCAGAGACCAAACGAGGAACGGTAGAATCCCTCTTTTTGACAAAGAGTACCGGACAACCCCAAGGTGAACTGCTAGGCTGAATAAAATCCTTCGCTAACAGCTCATCAATTTGCTCTTTCAACAGAGCCAACTCTTCCACCGGCATACGGTAGGGCTTCTTGGAAATCGGAGCAGTACCGGGAAGCAATCTATGACAAACTCCACACTTCGGTCAGTGGCATGCCAGGCAATTCTTCCGGGAACACATCCGGGAAGTCACACACCACGTGTATTCATGAATTTCAGGAGGGGACAAGCCTTCCATAAAGCATAGAGTGATCTCCGGTGAGTTGGGAATGATTGAAGATGGAGGTCTTGATATGCAGACCAATACTCACACATCACCGAGAAGTGGTCACGGTGACGGTCTTGGCAGCACAGTCGAGATTAGCCTGGTATTTTACTAACCAGTCCATGCCCAATATGACATCAATGCCGTTGGACTTCAAGCTACCAACGCGAAAGGGAAGGACAGATACCCTATAGTAATAGAGACCTCAGGGGTAACCCCATCGGTTTGCCATTTGGAGCCAGGCGTGGAGATCATCAAGGGACGGCTCATCTTCACGAACGGTATTTTGTGGTCTTTTGCAAATGCTATGGATATGAATGAATGCGATGCTCCAGAATCAAACAAAACTGTAGCAAGATTGTTGTTGATTCGTAGCTCACCCATGAGGACGCCGGGGTCCTCTTCAGCTTCTTCAGCAGAGACGTGGTTCAGGCGACCACGCACAATAGGTCCAGCCTTGCCAGCTGGAGTGGCGGGGGCTCGTGCAGGAGTTCCCGTAATAGGTGCCTTCTGGGGGCACTCCCTGGAGTAGTGGCCAGCCTGGCCACAGCTGTAGCAAGTGTTTCCAGGAGGGACAGATAGCTGAGGGCGATACCCACTTCCGCTCGCCCCAGGTGTCGAAGTAGTGGGGCGCGGCGGTGGTGGCCTGTATCCCGCGGCCCTCGGCATGAATGGAGCACGCGGCACAGCGCTGTAGGGAACGAAAACCCTGCGCTTCTTGCTCTCAGAACCGAGGAACTCTGGCGGTCCCCTTGGGCTGGCCTCTTGGAAGCCTCAAATTCCTTCCTTCCTTGCTCAAGAGTAAGAGCCTGGTTGAACAGCTCCTGGTAGTTCTGAAACTTGAAGGGCAGCAACTCATAGCGGAGCCTCGGCGAAAGCCCCTTGCGGAACAACTCTTGCTTGTCAGCATCATTGGTCACGTCCCATGGGGCGTAACGAGAGAGATGGTTGAATTTGCACCCATAAGCTCGAAGATCCATATTACCCTGGTGCAAATCCAGGAACTCCCTCCTCTTCAGATCCATTATTGGCTGGGTATGTACTCCGCACGAAAGGCGGTGCAGAACTCCGCCCAAGTGAAAGCATGGCCTGGCGCGAACAGCCCACATGACTCTCCCACCAACAGCCAGCAGCACCCGTCAGGAGGTAGGTGGCGAAGTTGACTTGCTCGGCCACTGGGACATGCAGCGCGCCGAACTGGCGCTCCAGAGCGCGAAGCCAGTCATCAGCGTCCAGTGGTCTTTAGCATCAGCAAAGGTGGGTGGCTGCGAGCGCAGGAACTCAGTGAGAGTGTTGCAGCCATTCCTTGTGCATTCTGCTGCACCAACTGCTCAAGCAACCGCTCATTGCGCCCACGGTTCTCCTCAATGGCCATCAAGACTTGAGCCATCGAGGGTGGTGGCGGCAGATCATCCTCATCATCATCGTGGTTACCGCGACCACCACGGCCTCCACGGCCTCCTCGAGCCATTCTGGAGATTTGACAATGACACAATTAGTATCTTTCTCCGAATGGTCAAACAATAGCATTAGCGTCTACACAAGTACACAGACTAGGGACGATAATACTTTGCGAGAAGGAACAACAAGATAGAACTTGGGTTAAATCAGCATCATGTGCTACTAGTGAGAATTAAGAAATCACAACTTAACACACTCCAGTTGACACAATCCGGGACCTTATGTTCAAGTCCGTGGGTTAAAACCCAAAGAAAGGATCCAATGATATGATTTGGTAGAAACATCGAAATGATTTGGAATTGCAACGCAGCGGGAGCAACGTGACACATAACACTAAAGGTTGAACCCACCCACGTTTCTAATCATTTTGAAGTAACAGACGAGGAGTAAAACCTTTAAATCAAATGGAGGTAAGATTGCTCTGAGATTAGAGGGTAACCAGATAAGGAGTAAAATAATCCTAAGACGGTTTTTCACAACTCATTTTTAGATTAAAAATATTTTCATAAACACTAGACTCAACATCGACCAGTAGAAGGGTTTCCTACAGGCAGTACTGCTCTGATACCAACTTGTAGCGCCCCGACCCGACTGCTATACAGTGATGCTGTGTGTCACCGGTTAAGCGATACAACCGAAGGTTACACCCCGATTGATGCCTTAACACAGGCACAACTATCAATGCATAATAGAGAGAGATCAAGACTTGTGGAACAACTGGCACATCACAGACTCTACGACTCAAAGCATTATAGTCAACTCTTATAATAGAGAAAGATAGCAAATATTACAACCAGAGGTCACAGACCCAACAGTACAACATGCGGAAGCGAAATGGGTTGTTCTAAACAACAAGATCCAAATTATGGCCTAAGAGGCCTATAGATAAACATTCCAGCGCCAGCTGTTCCAGAATGTCCCAAGCTGCCACCTGGGAACCCCAGACTACTCGTCGACGTCCACAAAGAACCCACCTTCGAGGTCGGTGAAGTCCTCCACTGAAATCAAATAAGCAACGTTGAGTTCGACAAACTCTGCAAGATTAATAGAGCTACTAGCTCGATGATTGGCTTTCAAAGGTTTTATAGTTGTTTTGCATAAAGCTGGTTTGCTTTGTAAAAGACATCTGGCATCGACTAATCAGAATATTTTCGAAAGGGGGTAAGAAGTAAACTCTTTTCTTTCGATCAACTTCATCAACAACCACCATCAATCACTACACCTGTCTACCAAGGCACCTCCCCGAATCACCCTCGAGGAAGTCAACCTTGCATTCTTGGTAGTACCTTTAGTACTCAGGTTTTAATCATTCCGTTCAAGTTTCTCTATGGTCTTATCGTCCTTTCCCAAGTCATCCATAACCGTGGACACGGCTTTTCGAAAAGATTTACCCTGCAGGGGTGTACTGTTTTTAACCATCGGTACCGTCCGGCTCATTGCCTGACATTAGCTCTCTTCCGGGGAAAGCCGGCTGAGTGGGTGCGGCTGCAACCTTTACCTTGCTTGAGACTAACCCAGGATCATCAGTGGCGGTAGGACAAGTGCCTCCAACACCCTGCCCCGCGGCCACTTATTTTCCTAAACACCGCAATCCTCATCCCAGTCCTGGCCACCATCTTCACGCACGCGCAAATGGAAGCTCAAACTAGAGGACCCTCGGCGAGCCCCTCACAAGTTAGTCGGTCGATAGGGATCCCATAGGCCCACCGATGGAAGCACGCTCAGTCTTGGTTCAAGAGGTAAAGAACTCGCACTTAGGCGGCGAGAATGAGACAACCCACCACATTCCCCGTGGCCTCTCATCCCCGCCTTTAGCAATTTATTATCCCTCACCACATTTTCCATCACATCCGGCCATTCCATCAACTGTTCCACATTGTAACATCCACCGGACATCTAAGCATTTACACTAAGCATGGCTAAGCATATACAGAGCGGGTATAATTTATCTCGGGCCAACACTTCAATCCTATGGATATTAGGAAGGATACAGTTAATGGCAACAGATTTCTAATGCAACTAGTAGGATACTCTAATCCAGGCAAAAGACATGTCACATCCCAAATTTATAAACTAAGAAAAACTTAGTTTTACCAGACCCAAAATTCAGAACCAACAAAAACTTTTTGAAATATTTTATTGATGATTGTGTTTTCCATCCCATTGCTATGTGTGACCTTGTGTGACTTGTTGTTTAAGTTGTTTGACTAGTAAATATTAACCAGAAACTAAACCAAGATGAAGATATTATTAACTTGGTGATCATGTCATGACAAGAAAAATATTCTATATATCTTTTCCATTCTCATTTTGGCCAACTCCATTTCAATGATACTTGGTTTAGCAACAACCAAAACTAATACCCATTATTTGAGAAAGTAAAAGTATTTCCAAAACCATGTGTTCCCAAAAATATGGAGATCTATATGCTATCTCCTACCTATTTCTCAACCCTGGTATTTTGCAGGTGTATACAACTCCCATTTTATAAACTCCTAATTTCATTCCATTTGAAAATAATACTAGTGGGAAATATATTACCCCACATAATTTTGTCTTGCTCAAAACCCTTTTCAAAAAAAATACAAAGGTGGAGTTGAGATAGTTTTAAACATCATCTTGTCATAATTAAGAGTGATCATTTTTACAAGATAGTATTGTTAATTATGGAAATGGTGGTGTGATTAATTCATGTGGTTTGGTTTGTGTGGTCATAAGTGTGATGTTGATATTGTTGTGTTTGTGGCTTGTGAGGGTAATTCCTCAGTTGTGCTTAATACTAGAATAAGACACACTTGACAACAAATTTGGTATGTGACTTGAATAAAAACAAACCCTCTAGAATTATTCACACCTAAGTTGAAATCCTAAATTAAGGGAAATGATCTTGTTTAATTTCCCTCTATCTCTATTCCTCTATTTTATGAAAACAATTATATTTCCTTATTCTAGGAATGTGATGAAATAATAATCATTTCAACCTCATCTCACTCCCTCCTCAAGTAAACATACTTTTCAATTTTAAACAAAACTCTCAAAGTATTTAACGAAAGGAAATTAAGATCATGATGAAGAAATGATCTTAAATAAATTATTTCCTCCCTATTTCTCTAATTCTTTCAAACGAATATTTTCTCCATGAAAATATAACCTAATTGAAGTTACCATATTTGTCAAGAAAGTTCCAAAAGTTCAAAACGATATTTTACCACTTGTTTTAAAATATTAAAGAAATGTTAATTTAGTTTTACCAAAAATCATTTATTTAAACTGTATGAACAAATTATGTTCAAAACATTTTATTTTCAAAAGCCAATTTTTGTGGAGCTTCTACATGTATATGGGAGGCTACATGAATTTTCTCAGATTTTTAGAAAATGATTTAGTGCCTCAATTAAATCACTGAACAACTTCTGGTTTTAAAACAAAACAGAAAAGGACTTGAATGTAAATAGAAAATGAAGTCCAGGGGGTTTTCTAGAAGAACGTCGTCTTCTCTGTAGCAGCAGTGCCGACGAGGCCGCTGTCGTCCTCCCGTGCGTCGCCCGCCCGGACCCCCCCTCCTCTCCGTTGCCCTGCGAGGAGAAGGATAAGAGACCCCCCCCCCCCGAAGCTGCTCTCCTCCTCCCTCGCTCACTCGCTCTCCTTTCTCTCTCTCTCCCTCTCTGTTTTCTCTCCACCATGGCCGCGCCTCGGCCGAGCTCGCCGTCGAGCATCGCCGGCGATTGGAGCATCCCCGAGTAAATCCAGGACCGCCAGAAGATGCGCCTCACCGTCCTCTTCATCTCCGTGCAAGGAATCGAGGAGGGACGCCGTCGTTCGCGAGATCGCCGCCGTCTTCTTCCTCTCCGGCCGACGCACTCCGATCAAGCTCGCCACCGCCTCCGACCACCTCAGCACCAACGGATCGCACCCACGCATCGAGGGTGAGCAGGCGCACCTCCTGGACATCTCCGTTCACCCCAGATCGCTGTAGTTCGTCGGTTCGCCGCTAGCCGTGTCCATCCGCCGCCGTGGTTCGCCGTGGACGCCGTCTCCGACGGCCATTTGGACGCTGTCTCCACCAGGGATTGGCCCACACACGTACGCGTCCAACACGGGTAGAAAACGGGTCACGCGCGTGCGCTGTCGTCGATCCCGTGCGCGTCGTCGCCGGTGGTCGCCGCGGCCGTGCGCGTCATCGCCGTGCACGGTCCACACCTCAAAAGGCTGCGCACCCGTATACTATCACCAGCACCGAGCCAGCCCAGTGGCTAGCACACAGCACACCCGCGCGCGAGGTCTCCGGTTCGAATCCCGCGCGGCGCAACCCCTTTTTCCTATTTATCCACACGCTGACAGGTGGGCCCCACTGGTCAGTGACCACGGTGGCCAGCGCAGCCGCACCCAGCCCAGTCAGCGCCAGCGTGGCCCCAGGCCCACACGTCAGTGACCGTGTGTAGCGCGCTGCTCGGTTCAAAACGTTTCGTTAGTTTTTTTCTGGAAAATAAAATAAACAGCCAGATTCAAATTTCAACTTCAAAAATTCATAACTAATTAAATACTTGTCCAAAAATTGCAAACAAGATACCAAAATGTTCAGATAAATAAGGCCTGTCTTTTGGTGTAATTCACCTATCCAAATAAATTAGTTTAACTGTTGTTTTATTGAAATAAAGAAAATGGCAGAATATAAAACAAATTAGGAAAATTCATATCTTTAAAAATAAGGATCCAAAAATTAAGTTTGACCACTTAAAATGTTCAGAAAATGATGACTTTCATGTTCCACCTTGTTTCCAAACATGGAAAATTATTTTGTAATGTTGTTTAAAACACATTAACAAAAGGGCAGATTTAAAAAGGATTTTATAAATTAATCAGTAATAATTTTTGGAGCAAATCCAATTTTGCTAGGTTCCTAGTGTTTCACTTTATCACACCCTAACTTGGTGTGAAGGTTCCACTCATAGAGATTAATTAGTGGCCTAACTTTTGTCTGAAGTATTTCCTGTTCAACAGGAGGTGCTTGTTGTTAACCTTCGCCTCAGATAGTTTTGTGATCGATGTACCTAGCTCGCGTATAGGTGATAGACTACTGACTAGTATAAAACCCTCGTAAGTGTAGATCCTAGCTGTTGCCCGAACGATTAGCTCGAAGCTTACGGGTTGTTACTTGCCTGTATACCACTTGTGGTTTGGTTTGCTTATTGATTGTGGTGTTATTCTCATGTTTGCGACGCTAGACATAAACGCTACCGGAGTGGTCCTTGGAACGGAGTTATTGAGGAAGGAGAATTCATTAAAACTGAAGATCAAGACCAAGTTCACTTTGCCGAGCAAGGCAAGCTATCCTCTGAGCTTGCATTTTTATACATCTATTTTGGTTCACATGTTTTACTTATAAAGAGCATAAGTGATTTATGTGGTGTTTGCCACAAAAGATATGATTTTGAAAACCCTTTTCCAAATTATAAGTATATTATTTTGACACCCTATATGGAGATATTAGCTGGAATTTCTTTTCAAACTATAGGATGGGAAAAATATTGTTTACTCAAAACTCCTTTGGAAAATACTGGTGTGGTTGTGGAATACCGAGATGTCGGTGTTGAAATCGAGAAGTGGTGAATGGTGATGTTTATGAAAATGCACATTGTGTCTTTGTACTATGACGACCAATCTTATCCTGTGCGACCACATTTACCACATATGGGAAAAGGCGTAGTCATGTAGTTTGCTCTTATTAGTATGGGATACCTCATCGACGGAGATGACTCCGTTATGCATGAGGGGATGGTCCGAGGACCTACCCCCTGACCCGGGTCCTCACACAAGTTGGTGGGGAGGATAGAAGGTTCCACCATAAACCGCCGGACAAAACTATGAGTCCTCACACTTAGGGTTTCTGACGGGAAACTGGACTGGGTGTCGATGGAAAGTGTCATATGGGAAGGATCCTGTACTAGCATGAGCAAATGAGAGGCTATGGTCGGTGGCTCAACTTCGCATACACCTGGTATGGCGGGACGTGGCTGACACGATGAGTTACCGGATGGGTGTGGGAAAAGCGTGCTACCTCTGCAGAGGGTAATAAAACTATTCGAATAGCCGAGTCCTCGGATATGGACAATTGGGAGACTGTCCTCTGACCATGTGCAAGTTTTGGAAATGTTTTAAGATTTGAAAAGAAAATGGAGATGTGTTGTATCTGCAACTATACCGACGAGTCGGTATGAGGTTGCTGGAAAAGAGGAGGACCCTGTGGGGCTATGATCGAGAAGTGCAAAGTTTTGTGTCCTGAAAGTGGAAAATGTTTTATGCAACTATACCAAGGGGTTGGTAGAAGGTGGTTGGAAAACTGATTTGACCAGGAATGGTTCTGGTCGGAAAAGGAAGAGTTTTGGAGAAATAAACAAATGGTGATTTTCCGGGAAAATATTTATAAAAGAGACTTCTTACCTTTTTCAACAAAGATGTATTTTCGGGAAAACGTTTTAAACAAGACTTCTTACAAAGACAGATTTATGGGAAAAGTTCTAAAAGCCTTCTTTCTTTTTTTTCAACAAGGTTATAGAGTTTTCAAAACCAAACGAAGTTTTATTTAAACAATAAAAAGCGTAGTGCATGCTCATTCGGGGGTAGTTTGCGAGTACATTCAAATGTACTCATATTGGTTTCGTCCCTGGCTATTGTCTTAGCCAGATTCTGAAGGGAGCAGTTTGAAGAGAAAAGGGCATTCGTGAACGTCAATGCGAACTAGGGCGCTTCCCAGTCAGCTGCCTGTAGGGTTGGCAAATGGCTTGGGCTCCACGTTGTTTGGTGATTTCCGCTGCAAGTACCTGATGAAGTTATGGCTTCAATCAAGTAAGTAATTTATTCGGTATTTATGGGTGTTCTGTGATACCAATTCGAGTTATGTGCAACAACAGACTGATCATGGGATTGTTGCAGGAAACATAACGGTATCTCGGATAGTTAATCCGGGGTCCCCACAGACTTGGTATCAGAGCCATCCTGACTGTAACAGACCTTAGTTAGCATGGACGTTAGTTAGTAAAGAAATATTTGATTAAAAATCTATTAATACCAAAAATATATTTTTCCAAGGAAGTCCAAAAATAACTTCCACTCTTCGTATCTTCTCAAATATTTCTGAGTCTCATCCCTCTATTTTAAGATTTTCCAAGGATTTCTCTACTCTCTCTTACCCGTTCAAAATACTTGACGATGAACCCAAGTGAGACCTGATTAGCTAGCACCTACAAGAAAAAGCTTCCATCTCAAATATTCAACATTCAGCATCAAGGTGATTGATCTGCAAATACCAAGATCGTCAGTATCAATAAAGCAAGAAACCTCGAAGACCTCAACTCAATATCGACAATTCCACTCAGTTACTACCTCGACAATCCCAAGTATTCCAGCTGAAGACTAAGGCGATAAAATGAAGACTTCAACAGCCCTGTTTCACCAAGGCCCATACGAGAGAATTATTTTGGAAAGAAAAATATTACTACCTAAAATTACTTGTATCTAAGGAAGCCTAAGTGTAGCTTCCACTCTTTTCACCTTCTCGAATTATTCTAAACCTTATCTCTTGTCTAAAGGTTTATCAAAAGTTTCCATCTGTTGTCTTACCTCCATTCAAACTTACATACTTGACGACACCCCAAACCAGACCTGGGTACTTAGCAACCCGAAGACTTCAACAGCAAGGCGATTTATATGCGAAGACCGATGATCCGTGCAACCTTCCGAAATCGCAGTAATTTCACCGCCAAAGTTTCCCACTTGGACAAGGTGAAGAAAATCCTCGAGATACAAAGACCCATAGGATCAATAGGATAAGCTCGTTTTACTTGAGCAAAACCCATCTTCCACGGTATTAAACGCTGTTGGTGCTAAAAGTGCCTTGATTGATCTTGCTTGTGTGTTGTTTTCCTTGTGTGTTTCACAAAACCCGTCTTGTCGGGAACCCAAAGTAACCACACTTTTATCTGTTGCTTTATTTTAGACTGTTTGCAAAAACCTTTTTGCCGTGTTGGCCATAGATGTACTTTTGTACCCTTTCAAAAGTTCAGAAAATTTTCTCCTAGTAAGAGAAGCAAGGTATGGAATACTCTCTACCCCAAGACTTTGCGATCTTCTGCAAGACGGATACCTGCCTACATTGTCGTTTTGTACAACCACATCAAGCCATCGAGAAAGATGAAGATTCAAGACCCGACGTTGATGACACTGTCGTGTCCCGTCGGACTAACAAAACAATATGAAAAACTAACATAACTAACATAATTTATCTAACTTTAAATCTCTCATCTAACCAAATTTTGCAAAGATACTAACTGCTTTTTCTAGACCAAGGGAATAAGTGCCATAGGACGACTCAAAACTAGTTGGTAGAAAAGAGACTTTAGGAGGATATAAGAGTGTTGGACTATAAGATTATTAGTCAAAAGGATCCCTTAAGAATCTAGTTGATGAGATCAAATTTGGTGGATAAGTTGGTAATATCAAAATTTGGGTTTAGAATAAAAGTGAAAACTTGGAGTGGATCGATAAATTAATTGGGTTTGGACAGATGATATATTTGATTAATACTCTGGGGTAACCAGTTGTGGTCCCCAACCATTGGTGGTTATCTGGAACTAGAAGACGTGACCCTTGATTAAGGTTTAGAAATAAAGGTGAAAGTTATGGATTTTTAGGAAGCACTTGCTGATAAAATGATGTTGGATTGGTTGAAGCAAGTAAATTAAGAAGAATACTCCAGTGTTGGAATGTTTAGGGTGATTCCTAGCGCAAGTGACCTTGTACTAAATTCTTATGGGTTATAGGAAGTGGTCAAAATGAGTTAGCAAATGAATAGATCGTGGTATGCAAGAAATAATTGGTGGAGATAAGTGAATGTTTATCGGATTCGAGGAATTAATATGACGTGGTCTAGTAGCAAGACATTCTAGGTGACAGTAGTTTCCAGAGCTTGTCACGCTCTGTTTGGATTATTCTTAGAAAGATCTTTTATCTTTGATTAAGAGATCAAGGCCCAAAAGTGTGAGATAAAATCTGAATTTGGTTAGAAAGTGGGTCAATTCTTGATGGTATGATCACATGTTTGTTGGATGCTTTATTTAGCTTTACTGATATGATCGTGAGAAAATGGCAACCTGAAGGAGTAAGATAATATGAGATATGCTTATCTGGGGAGAAAAATCAATCAAGAAATAATTGGTGGATCATTACGATTTTTGTGATAGATGTAATGGGGACTATGCATGAAAGGTTTGATGGGTATCAGAAGATTGAAATATGTTATGATAAAGAGTTATGCCCGAAGAAGATGATGGTGGATTAATAACTTTAGCTCGGGCAAAGGCCGTGATTCAATTAACTAGTTGTAGTGGCCTTACCAGAGATGTTGGAATGGTATTTTGAAGATTCGAGAATAGAGGCATGTGTAAAGTTGGTTGTTTTGGATCTTAGGTATAAAAAGTTTGGTGTTCAGAGTATAACACCCAATTCCCTTGAAAACTAACTTAAGCCCCTCAACCAGAAAGTTTTCCCGGAAACCCTAACTATTCTGGTGCACTTAACTTACTTCCTAAAGACACCTGCGAAGCTTCCTGAAGACCCACCAGAAGTCTTTCAGGACCAGCCTTTTTCTCGCCAAGCCAAGGAAGAAAAGCGTGAAGAAAATCTACCGGAAGTCGCTAAGAGAATCAAACCACGGAAGCACCTGCTGTTGGCAACATCAACCACCAAGCAAGTTTAGACGCTCTTAGAAGTTTTAACCTCCCTCTACTAACTAGAAACCGGAGAGAGTCGAGTGCTCAGACTCGACACATCCTGAAAACAACGCGTCCTCATCTGCGACCCTCGTAAGGAGACAATATCAGGAAGTGATATCTGCACCGACCCAAGCACCGAGGAATGACACCCAAGACTAAGATCGTCAAGCTACTCAAGAAGAATGATGCCTCCAAGTCAATTCCAGCTGCGACTTTCAACAAGACCAATTAAAGACCCCTTTTTAAGGGGGGAAGACCTGCAATAGGTATACCAGAACCTAGTAATAATTAGTTCCTTGTGCTTTAGCCTTGTAGTATCTGGAAGCAACCAACCAAGACTGTCTATCCGAGTCAATCGTCGAGACAACCCCATCATAAAGGATCTGAACTCAGCACAGAAATTTATCGACAAAGAAAGCCTTGCATCATCAATTGGTCAAGATCCCAGAAGGCCACCTCACTAAAGAAGCATCGACTTTGGAAGTATATTCAGCCCAAAACCCGTGCCTCGTACTCCCCTGTTACCCCGGCCAAATCTCGAGGACGAGATTTATTTTTAAGGGGGGAAGAGCTGTCACATCCCAAATTTATAAACTAAGAAAAACTTAGTTTTACCAGACCCAAAATTCAGAACCAACAAAAACTTTTTGAAATATTTTATTGATGATTGTGTTTTCCATCCCATTGCTATGTGTGACCTTGTGTGACTTGTTGTTTAAGTTGTTTGACTAGTAAATATAACCAGAAACTAAACCAAGATGAAGATATTATTAACTTGGTGATCATGTCATGACAAGAAAAATATTCTATATATCTTTTCCATTCTCATTTTGGCCAACTCCATTTCAATGATACTTGGTTTAGCAACAACCAAAACTAATACCCATTATTTGAGAAAGTAAAAGTATTTCCAAAACCATGTGTTCCCAAAAATATGGAGATCTATATGCTATCTCCTACCTATTTCTCAACCCTGGTATTTTGCAGGTGTATACAACTCCCATTTTATAAACTCCTAATTTCATTCCATTTGAAAATAATACTAGTGGGAAATATATTACCCCACATAATTTTGTCTTGCTCAAAACCCTTTTCAAAAAAAATACAAAGGTGGAGTTGAGATAGTTTTAAACATCATCTTGTCATAATTAAGAGTGATCATTTTTACAAGATAGTATTGTTAATTATGGAAATGGTGGTGTGATTAATTCATGTGGTTTGGTTTGTGTGGTCATAAGTGTGATGTTGATATTGTTGTGTTTGTGGCTTGTGAGGGTAATTCCTCAGTTGTGCTTAATACTAGAATAAGACACACTTGACAACAAATTTGGTATGTGACTTGAATAAAAACAAACCCTCTAGAATTATTCACACCTAAGTTGAAATCCTAAATTAAGGGAAATGATCTTGTTTAATTTCCCTCTATCTCTATTCCTCTATTTTATGAAAACAATTATATTTCCTTATTCTAGGAATGTGATGAAATAATAATCATTTCAACCTCATCTCACTCCCTCCTCAAGTAAACATACTTTTCAATTTTAAACAAAACTCTCAAAGTATTTAACGAAAGGAAATTAAGATCATGATGAAGAAATGATCTTAAATAAATTATTTCCTCCCTATTTCTCTAATTCTTTCAAACGAATATTTTCTCCATGAAAATATAACCTAATTGAAGTTACCATATTTGTCAAGAAAGTTCCAAAAGTTCAAAACGATATTTTACCACTTGTTTTAAAATATTAAAGAAATGTTAATTTAGTTTTACCAAAAATCATTTATTTAAACTGTATGAACAAATTATGTTCAAAACATTTTATTTTCAAAAGCCAATTTTTGTGGAGCTTCTACATGTATATGGGAGGCTACATGAATTTTCTCAGATTTTTAGAAAATGATTTAGTGCCTCAATTAAATCACTGAACAGCTTCTGGTTTTAAAACAAAACAGAAAAGGACTTGAATGTAAATAGAAAATGAAGTCCAGGGGGTTTTCTAGAAGAACGTCGTCTTCTCTGTAGCAGCAGTGCCGACGAGGCCGCTGTCGTCCTCCGTGCGTCGCCCGCCCGGACCCCCCCTCCTCTCCGTTGCCCTGCGAGGAGAAGGATAAGAGACCCCCCCCGAAGCTGCTCTCCTCCTCCCTCGCTCACTCGCTCTCCTTTCTCTCTCTCTCCCTCTCTGTTTTCTCTCCACCATGGCCGCGCCTCGGCCGAGCTCGCCGTCGAGCATCGCCGGCGATTGGAGCATCCCCGAGTAAATCCAGGACCGCCAGAAGATGCGCCTCACCGTCCTCTTCATCTCCGTGCAAGGAATCGAGGAGGGACGCCGTCGTTCGCGAGATCGCCGCCGTCTTCTTCCTCTCCGGCCGACGCACTCCGATCAAGCTCGCCACCGCCTCCGACCACCTCAGCACCAACGGATCGCACCCACGCATCGAGGGTGAGCAGGCGCACCTCCTGGACATCTCCGTTCACCCCAGATCGCTGTAGTTCGTCGGTTCGCCGCTAGCCGTGTCCATCCGCCGCCGTGGTTCGCCGTGGACGCCGTCTCCGACGGCCATTTGGACGCTGTCTCCACCAGGGATTGGCCCACACACGTACGCGTCCAACACGGGTAGAAAACGGGTCACGCGCGTGCGCTGTCGTCGATCCCGTGCGCGTCGTCGCCGGTGGTCGCCGCGGCCGTGCGCGTCATCGCCGTGCACGGTCCACACCTCAAAAGGCTGCGCACCCGTATACTATCACCAGCACCGAGCCAGCCCAGTGGCTAGCACACAGCACACCCGCGCGCGAGGTCTCCGGTTCGAATCCCGCGCGGCGCAACCCCTTTTTCCTATTTATCCACACGCTGACAGGTGGGCCCCACTGGTCAGTGACCACGGTGGCCAGCGCAGCCGCACCCAGCCCAGTCAGCGCCAACGTGGCCCCAGGCCCACACGTCAGTGACCGTGTGTAGCGCGCTGCTCGGTTCAAAACGTTTCGTTAGTTTTTTTCTGGAAAATAAAATAAACAGCCAGATTCAAATTTCAACTTCAAAAATTCATAACTAATTAAATACTTGTCCAAAAATTGCAAACAAGATACCAAAATGTTCAGATAAATAAGGCCTGTCTTTTGGTGTAATTCACCTATCCAAATAAATTAGTTTAACTGTTGTTTTATTGAAATAAAGAAAATGGCAGAATATAAAACAAATTAGGAAAATTCATATCTTTAAAAATAAGGATCCAAAAATTAAGTTTGACCACTTAAAATGTTCAGAAAATGATGACTTTCATGTTCCACCTTGTTTCCAAACATGGAAAATTATTTTGTAATGTTGTTTAAAACACATTAACAAAAGGGCAGATTTAAAAAGGATTTTATAAATTAATCAGTAATAATTTTTGGAGCAAATCCAATTTTGCTAGGTTCCTAGTGTTTCACTTTATCACACCCTAACTTGGTGTGAAGGTTCCACTCATAGAGATTAATTAGTGGCCTAACTTTTGTCTGAAGTATTTCCTGTTCAACAGGAGGTGCTTGTTGTTAACCTTCGCCTCAGATAGTTTTGTGATCGATGTACCTAGCTCGCGTATAGGTGATAGACTACTGACTAGTATAAAACCCTCGTAAGTGTAGATCCTAGCTGTTGCCCGAACGATTAGCTCGAAGCTTACGGGTTGTTACTTGCCTGTATACCACTTGTGGTTTGGTTTGCTTATTGATTGTGGTGTTATTCTCATGTTTGCGACGCTAGACATAAACGCTACCGGAGTGGTCCTTTGAACGGAGTTATTGAGGAAGGAGAATTCATTAAAACTGAAGATCAAGACCAAGTTCACTTTGCCGAGCAAGGCAAGCTATCCTCTGAGCTTGCATTTTTATACATCTATTTTGGTTCACATGTTTTACTTATAAAGAGCATAAGTGATTTATGTGGTGTTTGCCACAAAAGATATGATTTTGAAAACCCTTTTCCAAATTATAAGTATATTATTTTGACACCCTATATGGAGATATTAGCTGGAATTTCTTTTCAAACTATAGGATGGGAAAAATATTGTTTACTCAAAACTCCTTTGGAAAATACTGGTGTGGTTGTGGAATACCGAGATGTCGGTGTTGAAATCGAGAAGTGGTGAATGGTGATGTTTATGAAAATGCACATTGTGTCTTTGTACTATGACGACCAATCTTATCCTGTGCGACCACATTTACCACATATGGGAAAAGGCGTAGTCATGTAGTTTGCTCTTATTAGTATGGGATACCTCATCGACGGAGATGACTCCGTTATGCATGAGGGGATGGTCCGAGGACCTACCCCCTGACCCGGGTCCTCACACAAGTTGGTGGGGAGGATAGAAGGTTCCACCATAAACCGCCGGACAAAACTATGAGTCCTCACACTTAGGGTTTCTGACGGGAAACTGGACTGGGTGTCGATGGAAAGTGTCATATGGGAAGGATCCTGTACTAGCATGAGCAAATGAGAGGCTATGGTCGGTGGCTCAACTTCGCATACACCTGGTATGGCGGGACGTGGCTGACACGATGAGTTACCGGATGGGTGTGGGAAAAGCGTGCTACCTCTGCAGAGGGTAATAAAACTATTCGAATAGCCGAGTCCTCGGATATGGACAATTGGGAGACTGTCCTCTGACCATGTGCAAGTTTTGGAAATGTTTTAAGATTTGAAAAGTAAATGGAGATGTGTTGTATCTGCAACTATACCGACGAGTCGGTATGAGGTTGCTGGAAAAGAGGAGGACCCTGAGGGGCTATGATCGAGAAGTGCAAAGTTTTGTGTCCTGAAAGTGGAAAATGTTTTATGCAACTATACCAAGGGGTTGGTAGAAGGTGGTTGGAAAACTGATTTGACCAGGAATGGTTCTGGTCGGAAAAGGAAGAGTTTTGGAGAAATAAACAAATGGTGATTTTCCGGGAAAATATTTATAAAAGAGACTTCTTACCTTTTTCAACAAAGATGTATTTTCGGGAAAACGTTTTAAACAAGACTTCTTACAAAGACAGATTTATGGGAAAAGTTCTAAAAGCCTTCTTTCTTTTTTTTCAACAAGGTTATAGAGTTTTCAAAACCAAACGAAGTTTTATTTAAACAATAAAAAGCGTAGTGCATGCTCATTTCGGGGGTAGTTTGCGAGTACATTCAAATGTACTCATATTGGTTTCGTCCCTGGCTATTGTCTTAGCCAGATTCTGAAGGGGAGCAGTTTGAAGAGAAAAGGGCATTCGTGAACGTCAATGCGAACTAGGGCGCTTCCCAGTCAGCTGCCTGTAGGGTTGGCAAATGGCTTGGGCTCCACGTTGTTTGGTGATATCCGCTGCAAGTACCTGATGGAGTTATGGCTTCAGTCAAGTAAGTAATTTTATTCGGTATTTATGGGTGATCTGTGATACCAATTCGAGTTATGTGCAACAACAGACTGATCATGGGATTGTTGCAGGAAACATAACGGGTATCTCGGATAGTTAATCCGGGGTCCCCACAAGACATTTGGAACCGAATGCAATATTATAGTGGGGAAAATACTTGCGGAAATATAGGAGGAGACATGCTCAGAGGGGGGTTACGCTTGCCTTGTTCAGCGGGCTGGTAATACGGTTCGTCAGGGTATTGCGGTGGCACCCCGACTGCTTGATCTAGCGATACATAAAGCATCGGAAAGAACACAATCAATAATCACTCCTGCCTAGCAAGTGCAATGCACAATCACATGATGGCATGATATTTTAATGCACTGGATTTATTATAACAACATCTAGCAATTTTAAATGGGGAGCAACATAATTATTTCAACAATAGAAACTAAAGCCCCATGTTTTACTTAGTGATTTTTCCCTAACTTCTAAAAGTGTAGAATTACAAATGTGTTCAGATATGCATGCAAATGATGTTACTGGACAGTGCATACTATTCTGAGCGTTTTGATATAAAGAACACATTTTTCTGATTAAACAAAATTAAGTTATTGCATTTATAGAAATCCATTTTAAATCTGCCCTTTTACTAAAGTGCAAGAAAAGGTTATTTCCAAGGTTTAGTTCAACATGAAAAAGATGTTAAAAGGTGTGGTTTAATCCACTGATCATTTTGATACCTTATTTGCAATTTTTGGATCAAGATTTAATAAGTTATGAATTTCCTAAAATCCTTTTATTTTCTGCCATTTTAGTTATTTTGATAAAACAGCAACTAAATGAATTTAGTTGGATTTGTGAGGTACACCAATGGACAGGCTTTAATTCACTGAACATTTTGGTATATTACATGTAATTTTTGGGGCAGTATTCAAAAAGATATTGAATTTACAAGTTCATATTTGAATCTGGCCTTTTTATTTTAATTTTCAGAAAACTACCGAATCTTTTTGTACTCAGGACTGGCTACCCACAGTCACTGACCAGTGGGTCCCGAGGCCACGCTGGCGCTGTCTGGGCTGGGTGTTGCTGCGCTGGCGCCACGGTCGCTGACCAGTGGGGCCCACATGTCAGCGCGGAAATAAAACGGAAAAAGGGGTGCGCTTCGCGTCTGCGGGGTTTCGAACCCGCGACCTCGCGCTGGAGAGATCGTGGCCATTGCCACTGGGCTGGTTCGGTGGCTGTGATAGGATACGCACTCGCATCCTTTTGAGGTGAGGGCGGTGCACGGCGTCGACGCGCACGGCCGCGGTGATCACCGACGACGACGCGCTCGGGATCGATGACAGCGCACGCGTTCGACCTGATTTCTACCCGCGTTGGACGCGTACGTGCGTGGGCTATTCCCTGGCGGAGGCAGCGACCAAATGGTCATCGGAGACGACGTCCACGAGGAACCACGGTGGCGGCTTGCTATGGCTAACGGTGCGCCGACGAACTACGGCGAAACGAGAGGAAAGCGGATGTCTAGTAGATGCGCATGCTCACCCTCGTCGCGTGAGTACTCGCAGTGGTGATGGAGAAGGTCGAGGGAGGTCGCACGCTTGTTCGGAGTCCGGCGGCCGGAGAGGGAGAAGACGGCGTCGATCTCCGCAACGGCGGCGCCTTGGCTCGATTCCTTGCACGGAGGGGAAGAGGTGGACGCGGCGGATCTTCTGGCGGTCCTGGCTTGGCTCGGGGAGCTCTCAATCGACGGCGACGAGCGTCGGCGTGCTCGGCTCTGCCACGACCATGGTGGGGAAAGAGGGAGAGGAAAAGCTCGGGCGATGGGGCGGTGTCGAGCAGAGGGCGAGGGGGGCCTCTTATCGTCTTCGACGCGGCAGGAGAGCAGGGGGGTCCGGACGACGACGTGGAACACCGTGGGGGGCCTCCCTCGCTCGCCGGCATCGGCGCGGCCGTATCGGGAGGAGGAGAGAGATGACACATTTCCGAAAATCCCCCTGGCATAATTTGTTTTTCCCTCACATATAGGTCCTTTTCTGCTTCTTTATTTTCCTTTTAAAACCAATAGCTGTTTAGGTATTTTATTGAGGCACTTAAACTAGTTCAAAAATTAAGAAAATATTTGTGCAGCCTCCCCATGTCATGTAGAGGCTCCACAAAATTTGGTGTCTCAGAATAAAATCGTTTGAGCAACTTTTGTGCATTGGTTTTGAATATGGCATTTTTGCTAAATTAAATTTGGCAACCCTTTATTAATTTTAAAGTAGTTGAAAAATATTATTTGTGAACTCTTGGAACTTCCTTGACAAATATGGAAGTTTCTTTGAATTGGTTTTGTCACAACAAACTCATTTGAAAATTGGAATTGTTTGAGAACTGTTTGTTGCTTTTGTTTCCCCTTTGTTTTCAAGTTCTTTGTTTCAACTTGAACACTTAAACAGATGATGCCATGATGCATGAATGAAATGCAAAAGTGAAAATTTGGTTCACAAGCTTGGGGCTGTTACACTCATACAACCCCACTCGAAAGGCTCGGGGGCTAGAAGAAACATGGGTTAGAAAAATGTTACTTTATACCACCCACTTGACAGGCTCGGGGGCTGGTAATTACATAATTAAATAAGCATTTGTCACATACACCCCACTCGACAGGTTCGGGGGCTGCACATCTTTATACACTTTACTATACAAAGTATCAAAATTACATGGGCTCATCCTTCATAGGCAGGTTCGAGCCAACGATATGATCATAAAAACGCTCCACCAGTATGTTGGCTGCGTCTACAGTCCCATCTAAACACGACTGATCTAGATGCGAGCCAATAGCAGGAGGAGGAAGCTGCAGAGTTGGTTTTCGGCTTCGGACATAAGCCAGAGTAGCGTTTGCTCCAAGCAAAACTTTTCGAGTTATTGCATCCCGGATAGAGTCGACAGATTGAAAAAGATCAACTAGGGCATGGATCCCTTGTGGCTGTGGCCCGGTTGGAAATAGGTGGTAGTTAACAAGTTTGAGTTGCTGACATAGCCTACCGCTCTGTCAAACAGGTGGTAGTTGATACGCAAGAATGCCGCCCTGCATCGCTCGAGTAGGATGGCGCCGCGAAATACTCGATCTTTCATAGTAGCAAGCTTGCGGGCGTGATACCTGTCCAACCAGAAGTGCTGGCGACCGGTTTTGGGATCATCAGCGCATTATTCAAGCGTTCGTTGACACGCTCCTCTTCTTATTGGAAGTTGGGCACAAAAACTGCAGAAAGCAAGTCGAGTAAGCAAGGTGGAGATGCCACAACTAACGCATAACACAAAAGAGCAATCCTTACCGTCCAGTTGACTGTTCACAATCTCTCTTTCGGCGAGTACATAATCCTCTCGTTGGGTGGCAAAAGCTGGCATCCCCTTGAGTATTTTCAACTCGGTTTGAGCATTTTTTAGCTCTTGAGTCAGTTATACCACCTTGTTCTTCGCAAAAGCTAGAACCCTGGCATCATTTTTTACTTGAGCAGGTGATCGAGTATCAACCCAGGGTTGTGAGGAGTTGGCTGAGTTATGTTCAACTGACTGTCAAGATCGAAAAAGAAGGAAACTTCAGAAAAGGATACAGATCAAAGGGATGCAAAAGAAAGCACTCAACACAAGACTAGGTGCGACATAGCATTCACTTGCATAGCAAAAGTAGCAAAAGCACACATGGTGTGTGAAAGTTATATTTACAAAGACATAAAACAGCCCTTAGACGTGGGACACAGACTCTGATCTAGCCCTACGCGACTGCAAACGGGCAGCGATCTCATGTGATCTATGCTCCATAGTGCGGATGCACATGTCTGACAGTCGCACGGCTGTGTCGTTCACACCCTTCAAAGACAACGGCTTCCCATCTGTCTTTTTGGGGATGTCAGACAGGAGAGTTTCGTAATCGATGGCTACGCCGTTACCAAGGAGTAGCTTGAGGGTGGACCCCGAGCCGCGTACCGTAAGATCGCGGGCAAAGGCTGCCATAGTCGACGTGTCAGGTCCAAGGACGTCTGCAAAGCCTTGTGCAGTCACTGGGACGTCGCTCGAGGGAAGCACCTCCTGGAATACGGCGCCAAGTGTGCTGGTGGAGGTTGCCAGGGAGTTCTCCGTGTTCATAATGGCGGCGTTCAGCTCCTCGAATGCATGGTCAAGTGAGAAATCGTCACTCGTCACATCTGCAGGTGCTGGCGAATCAACAGTTCCTTCATATGATAAAAAAGAGAGCATGTGGAATATTAGCAAAAAAGAAAGCAAAGGAAGCACAAGCAAAAAAGAAGGTTACTAACCTTCCACAGCACGTGCAAGGCCTGATAGCCGCCCAGCATATTCTTTCTCGCGCAAGGTGGCCGATGTTCGGACATCATCGAGTTCTTTCTTCGAGATGGCCTGCTGATCGGCAAGTTTTTTTCTCTATGTCCTTCAATTGCTTCTCCAGATCAACTGCTCGTTTCTCGGCCAAGTTCTTGTTGCCTGTGATGGGCAGCGGCCAGCTCAATCACAAAATAATGAAACATAGGTGGGTAACTTCGAGTGAGGCCAAAGTAACTTACGAGTAAGCTGGTTAACATTGGAGCGGAGTGAGTCCCGCTCTTCCTCCATCCGGACATAAGCTTCGCCAGCTGCAACAATGTTGCAAAAGACAGGCTGCAGTGCATAAATCGAAAAGTGTCAACTAAGCAAGAAAGGCTTCAAGTACCTGTGGGCATCATGCCAGCAGTCGATCACTCGTAGCCAAAGCCTTCCGAGCAGGGTTTTACTGGCCAACAACACTCAAAGACGCGGAAGACATAGTCAAAAGGTGCATCGGGTGTCAGAAATTCGCCACCAAACCTCATGCACCCGCATCGGCATTAAAAACCATACCACTGGCGTGGCCTTTCACCCAATGGGGGCTCGATGTGGTGGGGCCACTCAAAAATCTTCGCTTGGAGGACATACTCATCTACTGGTGGCGGTGGACAAGTTCACAAAGTGGATCGAAGCAGTTCCCATCACAAGCTCGACTGCCGCTACAGCAGTCAATTTCATAAGGTCCATCGTGTATCGTTTTGGTGTCCCGAATAGCATCATCACAGACAACGGCACAAACTTCACAGCCGAGGAGTTTCGCTCTTTCTGCAAAGAGTGGATTATCACGCTCAACTATGCATCAGTGGCACACCCGTAGTCCAACGGCCAAGTCGAAAAGGCCAATGGTCTCGTATGCACGGGTACCAAGAAAAGGTTGTTGGTACCATTCAAACGGGCTGCAGGTGCCTGGATCGACGAGCTCCAAGCGGTACTATGGAGTTTGCAGACAACTCCAAACACCTCGACCCAGTACACACCATTCTTTATGGTCTACGGCGTAGAGGCAGTGCTGCCACCAAAAGTATAGTTCAGCGCACCCCGAGTCGAAGTATACGACGAAGAGGATGCGAACGAGTCACTCGAAGACTCTGCTGATCTACTCGAAGAAGCACGCAACACGGCGCTTGCTCGCACAGCTGTCTACCAGCAGGATCTTTGCAACTACCATAGTCGTAGACTGCGTACAAGGTCATTCATTGTAGGAGACTTGGTACTTCGACTGAAGCAGAAGAAGGTGCACAAACTTGCATCTCCATGGGAAGGACCCTTCATCATTATGGAGGTCATCGATGGTGGAGCCTATCGACTGAAGCACGCGAAGACAGGAGAGATATCACATAACCCATGGAATGTGGCGCACCTGCGTCGCTTCTACGCGTAGACTTTTAGACGATAAATGTAATAGAGCACAATGTCAAACGGCCAGCAGGTTTCAGACGCACTCTTTCCCTTACCAGGGTAGCTAAGGGGACCGGAAGGTTTTTAATGAGGTGGCTTGCTGGTCTATATTTGAAATAAAGAAGAATGTTCCTCTATGAGTTATTCGCATATTTTCTTATACCCGAAGCCTCGGGGCCTGGATCATAAAATATTTTCACAAATCATAACACAATCACGCCTCACCCGAGTACTCGGGGGCTGGGCCTTGACCTCACCAACAAAAACTCGGCCACGCCCGAGTCCTCGGGGGCTGGGCCTTAAACAAAAGTGGTAACAAAAGTTATATTTTCAAAGTACAATTCGATTACTCAAGATACGAAAACAACCAGCGCGAAGCTAATCTCACACACCCCACTCGATAGGCTCGGGGGCCGGCAAATTACATAAGTTAGAAGAAACATTTGTCTCACACAACCCACTCGACAGGCTCGGGGGCTGGAAGAAACATGGGTTAGAAATTTTTTACTTTATACCACCCACTCGACAGGCTCGGGGGCTGGGTAATTACATAGCTCAGTAAGCATTTTTCACATACACCCCGCTCGACAGGCTCGGGGTCTGCACACTCTACTATGCAAAGTACCAAATTTACATGGGCTCATACTTCATAGGCAGGTTCGAGCCAACGATCTGATCATAAAAACGCTCCACCAGTGTGTTGGCGGCGTCTACAGTCCCGTCTAAGCACGACTGATCTAGCTGCGAGCCAATCGCAGGAGGGGGAATCTACATAGTTGGTTTCCGGCTACGGACATAGGCCAGAGCGGCATTTGCTCCAAGCACAACTCTTCGAGTTATCGCCTCCCGGATAGAAACTGTAGAGCCAAAGAGGTCAACCAAAGCATGAATCCCTTGCGGCTGTATCCTAGTTGGAAACAGGTAGTGGTTGATCCGCAAAATGCTGCCCTACATCGCTCGACTAAAATCGCGCGGCGTAACACTCGATCTTTCAGAGTGGCCAGCTTGCAGGCGCGATATCTATCCAACCAAAAGTGCTGACGGCCCGTAGTTGGATTATCAGTCGCGTTGTCCAAACGTTGTTAACACGCTCCTCTTCTTCTTTGAAACTAGGCACAAAAACAGCAGAAAACAGGTCGAGTAAGCAAAGCGGGGATGCTACAACTAATGCATCATGCAAAAGAGCAATCCTTACTGTCTAGTTGACTGTTCACAATCTTTATTTCGGCGAGTACATAATCCTCTCGTTGGGTGGCAAAAGCTGGCATCCCCTTGAGTATTTTCAACTCGGTTTGAGCATTTTTTAGCTCTTGAGTCAGTTGCACCACCTTGTTCTTCGCAAAAGCTAGTACCCTAGCGTCATTCCTTACTTGAGCAGGTGATCGAGTATCAGTCCAGGGTTGGACGGACTCGGCCGAGTTATTCTCAACGGGCTGTCAAGATCATAAGCATAAAAACTTAGAGAAGAATACAAGTTAAAGGGATGCAAAAATAGGCGGGTAAAACAATACTATGTACGACATAGCATTCACTTGCATAGCAAAAGTAGCAAAAGCACACATAGTGTGTGAAAGTATATTTACAAAGACATAACACAACCCTTAGACATGGGACACAGACTCTGATCTAGCCCTATGCGACTGCGACCGGGCAGCGATCTCATTTGATCTACACTCCATAGTGTGGATGCACATGTCTGACAGTCACACGGCTGTGTCGGTCACACCCTTCAAAGACAACGGCTTCCCATCTGGCTTTTTGGGGAAGTCAGACAGGAGAGTTTCTTAATCGATGGCTACGCCGTTACCAAGGAGTAGCTTGAGGGTGGACTCCGAGCCGTGTACCGTAAGATCGTGGGCAAAAGCTGCCATAGTCGAGGTGCCGGGTCCAAGGACGTCTGCAAAGCCTTGTGCAGTCGCTGGGACATCACTCGATGGAAGCACCTCCTGGAATACGGTGCCAAGCGTGCTGGTGGAGGTTGCCAGGGAGTTCTTCTTGTTCATGATGGCGGCGGTCAGCTCCTCGAATGCACGGTCAAGTGACAACTCGTCACTCGCCACATCTGCAGGTGCTGGCGCATCAACAGTTCCTTCATATGATCAAAAAGAGAGCATGAGGAATATTAGCAAAAAAAAAAGCAAAGGAAGCACAAGCAAAAAAGAAGGTTACTAACCTTCCACAACATGTGTAAAGCCTGATAGCCGCCCAGCATATTCCTTCTCGCGCAAGGTGGCCAAGGTTCGGGCATCATCGAGTTCTTTCTTCGAGCTAGCCTGCTGATCGGCAAGTTTTTTCTCTATGTCCTTCGGTTGCTTCTCCAGATTAGCTGCTCGTTTCTCGGCCAAGTTCTTGTTGCCTGTGATGGGCAGCGGCCAGCTCAGTCGCAAAATAATGAAACATAGGTGGGTAACTTCGAGTGAGGCCAAAGTAACTTACGAGTAAGCTGGTTAACATTGGAGCGGAGTGAGTCCCGCTCTTCCTCCATCCGGACATAAGCTTCGCCAGCTACAACAATGTTGCAAAAGACAGGCTGCAGTGCATAAATCGAAAAGTGTCAGCTAAGCAAGAAAGGCTTCAAGTACGCCAAAGTAAACACAAAATACTCACATGCTCAGTCCAGGAAGAGGTCCTAGAAGTCAAAGGACCCGCATCCAGAGCAGAGGTAGATGACATCTTCCCCGCATCAGTCGCTCCAGCCACAAGAGTGGTTTCGGCGGTATCAGGAGTGGCCTGGGGAGGAACCATTGTGGGTTCTTCTGCGACTGGTGGTGAGCGCAGCTGCGCATCACCGGTGCTGCAAAAATAACAACAAAAGAGCATAAGAGAAGCAGTAGAAAATGAAATGCAGGTACGAAAATAACGTAACGCATACCTGTGCTCATCCTCATCTGATTCTGGTTCAGCTCCAATGGGCCGGCCTCCAAAGCTCAAAGGCTTATTCACAGTTGGAGGAGGACGTGACGCCAGAGGAGAAATGTTCAGAGGATCGCCCCTAGCAGGTGGGGAGGTGTCGGAGTCCTCGTCATCCTTTTTCTCTGCACCTCCAGATTGAGAGCTAGAGGCATCCTGAAGAAGCACACGACGGCGCTTTGCTGCAGGCTCAGTCGCTGATTCACCGTCCCTCGGCACCTGATGCACTTCTTCAACTTCGGCCTCTTCCGTGGCGGAAGTGTTAGCCGAAGGTGGAGATAGGGTGGCTTTCTTCCCTTCATCCAGCAGAGCTACCTCATCGGTAGGGCCAGACTCAGGAAGAGGAGGAAGAGTGGAAGCAGTCAAGTGTCCCTAAAACATAAACGGAAAAAGATACTCAAAAAAGGAATAGACACCAGAAGTAAAGGGTGGAAAAAGTCCGAAAGTAAAACACACTTACTTCGAGTAAAGGTTGTTGGCTGAGAAAGGAGCAACCGGGCCATCAAGTTTACAAGGCTCTGTAGCCTTGATACTGATGATGGACCTCACCCGGTCATCTAGCTCCTCCTTCGACATCTCCTCTTGGCTCAACCGGGTGGCGTCGAGTGGACCTTCGTATTGCCACATCGGGTGAGTCCAGAGACGAAGTGGACATACCCACAGCTTAACAAAGGTGCCAATGAGTTGGACACCTGACAGTGCCGAGAATATTGCCAATCCGCGTCAGAAGAGGCGTCTCCTCCGCAATCTCCTCAGTCGAAAGAGGATGGTCCCAGGCCTTGGTCTTCAGCAGAGGCTTGCGAATCGAAAAAGCGAGACTAACCGCTTGATCGACTGGCACATAAAACCATCGGTTGCGCCATCCTTGAGCAGAGTCGACCGCCATGAGGTTGAAGTAGTTGACGTCGCTCCACACCTGGATCAGCAGGCCACCGACTGGGAACGGGCGGCCGCCTCCGCAGTTATGGCGCACCTTGAAAATCGACTTCCAAAGTGGCCAGCTGGGAGATACTCCCAAGAAACACTCGCACAAAACCATAAAAACGGAATGTGCAAGATCCCATTGGGAGTGAAGTCGTGGATTTGCACGACGTAGGCGTACATCAACCCACGAACAAAATCATGGAGGGGGAGAGAAAAACCGCGAGGCAAAAACTCCGCAAAACACACACGCTCATTAGAGCGGGGTTCAGGGAATACCTCCTTGTTGGAGGGTGCGCGGGCATGTAGCTCTTCTTCCGGCGGCAGCAATCCTTTCTGCCGGAGTTGCTGGAGGCCGGCTTTGGTCATCGTCGACCGCGTCCAATCTCCAGATGTCTTCTGGAGGCCAGCATCGGCGGCGGCGGCAACCGCAGCTTTCTTCTTCTTGTCCGCCGCATCCGCGGTGGCGGACACAGCAGCGGCGGCACCACGCTTCGTAGGCTTCCCATGGCGAACGGTGGGTGGTGCGGAGGTTCTGATGAACGGCGGCAAGAAAGGGGCGCGAGGAGGAAGACGAAGGTAGAGGAAGCAAATGGCAGGGTAAAATTTTGGCGGAGAAGAGATCTATATTTACCACAACAAGCAAAGCAATCTCGGTCGCCCGTGCACGATCTGTGAGACACGTGGCGTGATTGGAGAACAACCGTCGCAGGCCACTCCGCCCACTATGCACGTAAAACGAGGAAGTTATTATTACGCGGCGAAATTTCCGCCACGTCCGGTCAAATCGGAACCGAAGCGGCGTCCTCTGTGGTCAAATCCTGACAAAGGGCCCACACAGACATGTCTTGTCAAAATTATGCGCGCACGCCACAAGCGTCATGCATGACGTCACTTATCAAGCAAATTGTGTGAAGCAAAAGCACTTCGACTAAACAAAAACGAAAGGTGTGTAATGTCTGTCGACTAAGATGGCATTATACACTAGACATTCTATCGAGTACAGTATAGTACTCCCATCGGGAGTGTATCAAAAATTTCTTCGACTAACATATGCAGGATATAGTGAATTTGAGATTATCCTCCATTACGAGTAATGAAGCACAATCTCGGGGGCTACTCCCATCGGGAGCGCTGTCGCGCACCCGATAGATTCAGAGTAAGAAATGCAGTCGACAAACAGATCCGACTCAGTCAAAAATGCAAAATGAAAAACTGCAAAAGAGCATATTCCATAAGATACCCGAGTTACGTCAGTCACAAATGACTCGGATGCTGCATGCAAGAAATGCAAAGGTAACACCCGCCGATCAGTCGAGCTGGGTTGAGGACCACTCCGGCAGTGCGAGTCCTTAAAAATTTCCCATGTCAACAGACATGATGAAAATCCTAGCGGACGTGCTAGGTAGCAAATAAACAACTGCGGAACGATTTAGTAAGACCTCGACGGCCTGAGTCGAATCTGTCCAGTATGTTCCAGGTTCGAGCCCAAGGACTCGAATTTGATTGAAAGCTAGTAAAGTTTTGCCCAAATGTGCAGTTAACTGGTCTTGATCCATCGAGTAAACCCAGGCCTACTAAGCTATAATCCTTTGTCAAAACACACAATCTCAGTCAAAATCTAGATATGAGACATAAAGCATAGGCATAAACATGGGACGTGCACTATCGAGTGAGTCCATGCCTGATTCTACGAGTCAGCCAAGCACTCGGGGGCTAGTGACGAGGTTATACCAAACGGGTACCCTACCATGAGGGTACCTGGTGCACGTGATGACTAAAGCCCAATTGTCAACAGTCGATGAAGCCCAGCAAGGAAGGCCAAGACGAAGATTGTTTTCCAAGTTAGGCATAGTCGAATCACACAATTCTACGTGTGCTTCTATTCTTGTAGACAGTGTTGGGCCTCCAAGAGCAGAGGTTTGTAGAACAGCAGCAAGTTTCCCTTAAGTGAATCACCCAAGGTTTATCGAACTCGGGGAGGTAGAGGTCAAAGATATCCCTCTCAAGCAACCCTGCAATTAAGATACAGAAAGTCTCTTGTGTCCCCAACACACCCAATACACTTGTCAGATGTATAGGTGCACTAGTTCGGCGAAGAGATAGTGAAATACAAGTGATATGGATGATTGCAAGTAGTAATTGCAATCTGAAATAAAGATGGCAGCAAGCAAACATGTAGCTGAACTAGATGTAAACGGTGTTTCAATGCTTAGAAACAAGGCCTAGGGATCATACTTTCACTAGTGGTACCTCTCAACATGTTAGCACAACTGAATGCAAGTAAATGATACTCGGGATTATTCTCCTTCTTGATAACACAAGAGTACTATGTGTAGGGCTGCAAAAGCACTCCTCAAAGTCTGAGTAAACAAACACCACAATTCCCAAGAATAAACCATGATAAATGTCTAAATTATTCATAGAGTCACACAAGTACCCACACTGTCACCTTGATACCGTGTTGTCACAATGACTCCAGAAACTAGATACAATCACTTGAGTAGCATAAACATTACATATGAATTCAGCGATACTAGCAATACTCATGATCACATAAAGATCACACCATGGGAGAGAGAGATAAACCACATAGCTACCGGTAGAGCCCTCAGCCTCGGGGGAGACTACTCCCTCCTCATCATGGGAGTCAGCAGCGGCGATGAAGATGGCGGTGGAGTCGATGGAGATGACTCCGGGGGCAATTCCCCGTCCCGGCGGCGTGTCGGAACAGAGATTTTGTCCCCGAAACTTGTCATCGATGGCGGCGGCGCTGCGGAACTCTTCGTGGAAATTGGCTTCGTGTTTTAGGGTTTTCGCATCTGAGGCAATATATAGGCGAAGGGGCGGCGTCGGTGGAGTCCCGAGGGGCCCACACCATAGGGCGGCGCGGCCAGGGGGCCCACCGCGCCAGCTGGTGGTTTGGCCTCCTCGGAGCCCTCCTTCGTCTCTCCTTCGGACTCCGTGATGGTGCTGGAAAAATAGGGACGTGGCCTTTTGTTTCGTGCAATTCCGAGAATATTCGCAGAAGTACTTTTCTGAAACCAAAAACAGCAGAAAACAGGGAACTGGCACTTCGGCATCTTGTTAATAGGTTAGTCCCAGAAAATGCATAAAAGTGATATGAAGTGTATATAAAACATGTAGCAAATGGTATAATATAAGCATGGAACAGCAGAAATTATGGATACGTTGGAGACGTATCAAGCATCCCCAAGCTTAGTTCTACTCGTCCTCGAGTAGGTAAAACGATAACAACAAATAATTTCTGAGGAGACATGCTTTCACACAATCTTGATCAATATATTGCAAGGCTCATGTCATGAATGAAGTGACTCAAAGCAATGGTCTATAGTTTGCTAACAGATAGATAAAGAGTAAACAATGAATCATATAAGCAAAAACTTTTCGTGAATAGTATTTTTAAGACAAGTATCAAAAAGTTTTGCATAAGAGGCAACTCATAAAGCAATAGATTCAAAGTAAAAGACATTGAAGCAACACAAAGGATGATTAAGTTTCAGCAATTGCTTTCAACTTGTAACATGTATATCTCATGGATAGTTGTCAACATAAAGCAATATAACAAGTGCAATAAGTAAACATGTAAGAATCAATGCACACAAAGTTGACACAAGTGTTTGCTTCTAAGATAGAAAGGAGTAGGTAAACTGACTCAACATAAAGTAAAAGATAGCCCTTCGCAGAGGGAAGCAGGGATTAAATCATGTGCTAGAGCTTTTTAAGTTTTTGAAATCATAAAGAGAGCATAAAGTAAGTTTTTGAGAGGTGTTTGTTGTTGTCAACGAATGGTAGTGGGCACTCTAACCCCCTTGTCAACCAGACTTTCAAGAGCGGCTCCCATGAAGGACGTTATCTCTACCAGCAAGGTAGATCATCCCTCTTCTCTTTTGTTTACACATGTATTTTAGTTTCTTTATAGTTGACACTCCTCCCAACCTTTGCTTACACAAGCCATGGCTAACCGAATCCTCGGGTGCCTTCCAACAATCACATACCATGGAGGAGTGTCTATTTGCAATTTAAGCTGCTTACTGATAAATCAGGGCAAAACATGTGAAGAGAATTATTAATGAAAGTTGTAATTAATTGGGGTTGGGCACCCCGTTGCCAGCTCTTTTTGCAAATTATTGGATAAGCGGTGTATATGCCACTAGTCCATTGGTGAAAGTCTGTCAGAAGTAAATGACAAGATTGAAAGATAAAACACCACATACTTCCTCATGAGCTATAAAATATTGACACAAATAAGGAGTAATAAAGTTTTGAATAGTTTAAAGGTAGCACATGAAGTATTTACTTGGAATGGCAGGAAATACCACATAGTAGGTAGGTATGGTGGACACAAATGACATGAGTTTTGGCTCAAGGTTTGGATGCACGAGAAGCATTCCCTCTCAGTACAGAGTTTAGGCTAGCAAGGTTGTTTGAAGCAAACACAAGTACAAACCGGTACAGCGAGACTCAAATAAAAACATATTGCAAGTATTATAAGACTCTACACTGTCTTCCTTGTTGCTCAAACATTTTACCAGAAAATATCTAGACCTTAGAGAAAACAAATATGCAAACCAAGTCTCAACAAGCTCTACGGTAGTTCTCCACTACTAGGCTTTAACTACATGATGCAAGACCTTAAAACATGATCTACTTGAGAGCTCAAAACAATTGTAAAGTGTCAAACCAAAACAAGACAATGATCTACAAGAATGCATATGTCTTTCCAATACAAACTACCACATGTAGCATTTTCTTTCTTCCAAACAAACACCAATCAATTTATTTAAACATAAACTCTCGAAATGATAATATAATGCAGCAAGAGAGTATTTAGAAACAAGTGCTAACAGCTTGAAGAGATGCATAAAAAACAGGAGCTAAAAGCAATGCAGTAGCTAGTTAAGAATACTCAACAAATATAAGTGAAGAACATGAGTATTCACATGCAAAAGCGGAGCGTGTCTCTCTCCCACACAAGGATTGCTAGGATCCGAATTTATTCAAACAAAAACAAAAATAAAAGCACACAGCCGCTCCAAGTAAAGCGCATAAGATGTGAAAGAATTAAAATATAGTTTCACTAGAGATGACCTGATAAGTTGTTGATGAAGAAGGGGATGCCTTGGGCATCCCCAAGCTTAGACGCTTGAGTATCTCTGAATATGGTTGGGGATGAACCACGGGGGCATCCCCAAGCTTAGGCTTTTCACTCTTCTTGATCACATAATATCATCCTTCTCTCTTGATCCTTGAAAACTTCCTTCCGCACGAAGGTGGCAGAGCAGGACGGACTGATTGAGGATCTAGAGCACCATACTGACAAGATGGAGGAGGAGGGCGAGGATCTCCGCAAGGAGAACGACGCTTTCCTCAGTGACGATGATGACTTCGTGGAGGAGATGGACTGTGAGGAGGAGGATGATGAGGAGGAGTTAGTTGACGAGGAGGAGGAGCCACTCGAGCCAGTTCTCGAGGACGAGGAGGAGGATCCCGAGGAGCCAGCCTACCAGTCAGATGCTGACGTGTTAGAGCTGGAGGTTCCACCTCAGTAGGCGAGTGACTTGATCACTACCGCAGGATTAGGTTGACCCCTATCTAGTCGAGTAGAAGTAGTGGTTCTTTTGGAAACCAGATGTTAAGTATCCTAGATATAAGGTGATGTTGTAAGCTTGAGGTTGTAAGCTTGATGTTGATGTGAACTCCTTGATGTGTTGTTTGTGAAATATAAGTATGTTTGTCTTGTTTAAATCTGTGTGAACTATTTTCATATAAATCTTAGGATTAATCAACCACTTGAGAGATCGTCTTTTCCCTTAGTCGAACTTTTCTTGCCTTGTCTCTTATACCCGGTGTGCTTCAGGATGCCCCCCGTCGCAGCAATGCGGAAGGATCAGGATCAGCACCACCACCACCGGACCCAACCCCCACCCAACTTCTCGCACTTATCATGGAGGAGCGTGAAAATGCCCGGCAAGAGCGCCAAGCTCATCTCGCTGCCTTACAACAACTCGCAGCCGCTATAACAACAACAACAACAACAACAACAACAACAACAACAACAACAATGGTGGCAATGGCAATGAGAACCAGCGATCACCTTAGGCGATTTCAGAAACCAACCCACCCACCTACTCCAAGGGACTTCACCCACTAGAAGCCGATGATTGGCTTCGCACCATCGACAATAATCTGAAGTTGCTGCTGTGGGAGAAAATGAGAAAGTGTTGTATGCAACCCACTATCTCGCTGGACCTGCAAGAGCTTGGTGGGAAACTACCAAGACTCTCCAGCCAGCTGGTCATGTCATCAACTGGGCTGAGTTCCAGGAGAAGTTCCGCAAGAAGCATATTCCCAGTGGACTTATTGAGAGGAAGAAGGATGAGTTCCGCAAACTGAGGCAGGGAAGTAGAGATGTGGTCGGTTATCTTGAGGAGTTTACCGACTTATCTCGGTATGCTCCTGATGACACCGACAAGAAGAGAAGAAGATGGAGCGTTTCATGAGTGGACTCCATGATGAACTTCAGTGTGCTTTGGTTATCCATGACTTCCGTGATCTGGAGTCACTTGTGGACAAGCCATCCAGCTGGAGACCAAGCGCAAGTCTATGTATGAAGGTCGCAAGAGGAGGATGAATGCTCAGGAAGGTTCGAGCAGCCAGAAACCTCGTATCTTTCAGCAGAACCCAGGCCTGCCTATCGTCCACCCCAAGCTCCACGCCCCAATTACCCTAACCGCCCAAACAACTTCAACCGCCCCAATGACAATAACCGTCCCGGAGGAAACTTCAACAACTTCACCCGCAATCCCAATGTGATCTGCTTTGAATGCGGCAACAAGGGTCACTACTCCAAAGAATGTCCCAATCCCAAGAGGAATGTCCAGCGCCCCAATGCGCCGGCACAGAACAATGGTCAAGGCCGCAATGGAAATGGAAATGGCAAGAATGCCGCACCTCGCGGAAATGCTGCTGTTGCCAAGGGTCGTCTGCACCACATCAATGCTGAAGAAGCTCAGGATGCTCCGGATGTTGTGCTGGGTACGTTCCTTGTCAACTCAGTACCTGCAACTGTTCTGTTTGATTCTGGTGCTACCCATTCATTTGTTACCCAAGAATTTGTTGCTAAGGGAGGTTTAGTTAAGAGCCTCTTACCCAAACCCATGGTCATCCAAATCCCAGAATCCACCGTAGAGACCAAGATGTTTTGCTCCGATGTACCCCTTGAGATCAAAGGAGAAAAGTTTCCAGTTAACTTAATTGTTCTGGGAACCCAAGGCATCGATGTTATACTCGGTATGAATTGGTTAGCCAAGTACCATGGTCGAATTGACTGTGCCAGAAGAGCTGTATCCATCACCACCGACAAAGAAGTAGAAGTGGAGTATGTGTCTGAAACTAGTCAACCTCACCCAGGCTGCCATGAGAGCATAGCTCGACCCGCCCTAGATGAGATCCGTGTTGTTCATCTGTTCAAGGATGTTTTCCCAGAAGAATTGCCTGGTATGCCGCCAGATAGGGATATTGAGTTCATAATGAGCTTATCCCAGGAACATCCCCCATATCCCAAAAGCCTTATCGGATGAATCCGGAAGAACTGGTTGAGTTGAAGAAGCAGTTGGCTGATATGCTAAGCAAAGGTCTTGTCCGCCCAAGCGCTTCACCATGGGGATCACCCATTTATTTGTGGACAAGAGAGACGGTACCACACGCCTGTGTGTGGATTATCGCAAGCTGAATGACGTGACCATTAAAAATAAGTACCTCTTCCCAAGATCGAGGATCTGTTCGATCAAATGAACGGAGCCCGAGTCTTTTCAAGATCGATCTTCGGACAGGATACCATCAGTTGAAGATCAGAGAGACAGATATTCCCAAGACCGCCTTCACCACTCGTTACGGTTTGTTTGAATACACCGTGATGTCTTTTGGTCTGACCAATGCCCCAGCCTATTTCATGAATCTCATGAACAAGATTTTCATGGAGTACCTCGACAAGTTCGTGGTAGTTTTCCTTGATGACATCCTTATTTATTCCAAGACCGAAGAAGAGCATGCTGAACACCTGCGTCTAGTTTTGGAGACTCTCCGAGAGCACCAGCTGTATGCCAAGCTTAGCAAGTGTGAGTTTTGGCTCAGTGAAGTGGCATTTCTTGGACATATTGTATCCGCGGAGGAATTTCTGTTGACCCTGAGAAGATACAAGCCATTCTTGACTGGTTATCCCCAACCAATGTGTTTGAAATCCGAAGCTTTCTCGGACTTGCCGGTTATTACCGCAAGTTCGTTGAAGGATTTTCCAGTATAGCCAAACCTCTGACCCAACTGTTGAAGAAGGACAAGAAATTTGAATGGACTCAGAAGTGTGAGGATAGTTTCCAAGAACTGAAGAAGAGACTAACCTCAGCCCCAATCCTGATCATGCCAGACGTCACCCAGAGTTTCGACGTGTATTGCGATGCATCACGCCTCGGACTTGGTTGCGTTCTGATGCAAGAAGGCAAAGTTGTGTCGTATCTGTCCCGGCAGTTGCGACCGCATGAAGAAGTTAGCTGCTGTAGTCTTTGCTCTTAAAAGTGGCGTCCCTATCTTGCGGGACATCGCTGCGAGGTCTATACAGATCACAAAAGCTTGAAGTATATTTTCACCCAGAAAGATCTGAACCTGCGACAGAGGAGATGGATGGAATTAATCAAGGATTATGATATTGGAATCCATTATCACCCCGGAAAGGCTAATGTAGTTGCCGATGCCCTTAGTCGCAAACCTTGCACCCTGAATGCCCTGATCCAAGCCGAACAGCCAGCCTTGTTCAAAGACTTCCAAGATTTTGGACTAGAGCTTGTTAGCCATGGTTATCTCGCCAATTTAGAGTTAACCCCAACCCTGATGGATCAAATCAAAGAAGCCCAAAAGGTCATGAAAGCATAGAGGGAATTAGGAAGAAAATTTCCCTCGGCAAAGCACCCGGTTTTACCGAAGATGCTGAAGGAGTGCTGAAATTCAATGACCGTATCTGTGTGCCCAATGTCACGGAACTTAAGGAGTTAATCCTGAAGGAGGCCCATGAGACCCCTTATTCAATCCACCCCGGCGGAACCAAAATGTACCAAGACCTTCGAGAAAGATTTTGGTGGCATGGAATGAAGCGAGAGATTGGTTCATTTGTAGCCAAGTGTGACATCTGCCAGCGAGTTAAGGCTGAACATCAGCGACCCGCTGGATTGCTTCAACCTTTGAAAATTCCCGAGTGGAAGTGGGATGAGATTGGAATGGATTTTATTACCGGACTTCCAAGATCCAACCGAGGCCATGATTCAATCTGGGTCATCGTTGATCGACTGACCAAGGTTGCCCACTTTGTTCCTGTCAAGACCACTCATACCGGAGCTCAGTTAGCAGACCTGTATATTTCCAGAATAGTGAGCCTGCATGGTGTGCCTAAGAAGATTGTATCTGATAGAGGCACGCAATTCACCTCAAGATTCTGGAAATCCCTTCATGAAGCCCTCGGAACCAAGTTAGCTTTAGCACAGCTTATCATCCCCAGACCGATGGCCAAACTGAGCGAGTGAACCAGATATTGGAGGACATGCTTCGCGCATGTGTTCTATCCTATGGTTCCAAGTGGGAAGATTGTCTTCCGTTTGCAGAGTTCTCGTACAACAACAGTTATCAGTCTAGTCTGCAAATGGCCCCTTTTGAAGCCCTTTACGGCAAGAAGTGTCGTACACCCCTGAATTGGTCCGATACCGGAGAGAGCAAATTGTTCGGACCAGATACCCTCCGTGAAGCTGAAGAGCAAGTTCAGCTTATTCGTGAACGCCTCAAAACTGCCCAATCCCGTCAGAAGAGTTACGCTGACACCAAGCGCCGTGACCTCACTTCAACGTCGGAGATTATGTTTATCTCCGAGTGACACCCCTCAAGGAATGCAGCGTTTCCATGTCAAAGGAAAATTAGCGCCAAGGTATATTGGACCCTTCAAGGTCATTGCTCGTCGAGGAGAAGTATCCTATCAGCTGGAGTTACCCCAGGAGTTAGGAGATTATCATGATGTCTTCCACATTTCCTTGCTCCGGAAGTGTCTTGAAGTTCCTGACCAGCCTGATGTTTTCAAAAACATCGACCACCTCTCCATCGACCTGAACCAAGACCTGACCTATCGTGAGAGACCCCTCAAAATTCTCGAAGAAGATGTTCGTGTTACCCGAAGACGTGCGATCAAGTTTTACAAAGTCCAGTGGACTAACCACTCTGAAGAAGAAGCAACTTGGGAACGCGAAGATTATCTTAGAAGCGAATTCCCAGACCTCCTTAAAACCTAAGCCTAGCAAATCTCGGGACGAGATTTATTTTAAGGGGGGAAGGATTGTAACATCCCAAAATTATTATCAGGATTATATTCCAAAAATGAGAGCCAACAAAAACTTTTTTGTTGTTTATTGTATGTTAATTGCTTCTTGTTACTTGAGTTGTTGTTCTTGCTGTTTGTGTGAGTGTTTGCTCTAGTGAACACTAGTAAGAAAGAAAGAAAACAAAATATAAAATCAAAGCAAGAAAAATAAAAGTGACAAGTTGTCACATGAAAATCTTCAAGTGACAAACTCAATTATTTTCAAACCAAAGTCAGTGGAGTTGTAATGTAAACACTCCCCATTTTGTTCCTACCACTTTCCCCTCTCAAATATTATTTTTGAATTAGTTTTAAAATTCTAAAATAAAAACAAATGAAATAAATTAAAATAACATAAACAAAGTACTATAAAAGAAAATGTTTCAAAACATTTTATTATTTTATGCCAATTTTTGTGGAGCTTCTGTACATTATGGGAAGGCCCCACAAATTTTGACAAATTTTTATAAATTGTTTAAGTGCCCTAATTAAATCCTAGAAAACCTTCTGGATTAAACAGAAGGACTAAACAGTAATTAAGAAAAAGAAGAAGGAAAATTAGCAGCAGAGAGGAGGCAGGGGGTTTTCTGCAAAAACGTCATCCCCTACCTCTCTCCCTCGCCCCGACGTGCTGCCGTGTCGCCGTGCCGTGCATCGCCGTTTCCGAGCCGCCCAGGCCCCCCCTTGCCGCGCTCGCCGTGCCTCTGCAACCTCTGTTCGCAGAGGAGAAGCCCAGAGCACGCCCCCTTGCGCCGACGCCGCCCTGTCCCCTCCGCATCGCCGTGGCAACCTCGCCGTCGCCGACCCAAATTCACCGCACTCACTGCACCTCGACACGCACAACTTGGCCGAGCCCTTCTAGAACGTGTTCGGACCCCGCTTGACACCGCGCGTCCACGTCCCTCGCACCACCGCCGGGGAATTAATCCACTCCCATGCGCCATGGACGCCGCCGTGTGCGCCTCGTCCACGAACGCCGGCCCCTGCCCTATAAAACCACCCCCGCACCCCTCTGGAAGCACCACACCACCTCACTCCCTCACCCCTCCCTCTCGATTCGTCTCTGCACCGCGGGAGGCCGTGCACCGCCGCAGCCACTGCCGCCGTCAAGGTCGGTCATGGCCGCAGCGCCTTGCTCCCCCATTCTCTCCCCTCTGGCCCGTACTCTCTTCCCTCTGCTTCACCGCACTCACCGCACCCTTTTTCCCTCTGGATTGTGTCCAGATTCGCCGTGGGATCCTCGCCGGAGTTGCCGCCGTGTCCGCGGGAAGTTCAGAAGCTCGACGTGGACGCTCCGCTCCATCCCAGACGCGCAACTCAGCCAAGATCTTCCCCAGAGCCGCCGCCATCGTTCTGCGTCACCGCCGCATCTTCCCGAGCCCCCTAGGTGAGCAGAGCTTCCACCACCGTGTCGCCGGCGCGACGGCGCCACCAGTTCTTGGTCGTCGCCGTTGCCTTGAATCTGGGCCATTGGATCTGGATCCAACGGTGCCTTACCGTTTCGCAGAGAGAGAGGGACTGACGTGTGGACCCCACACGTCAGCGTTTTAATGCTTTCCCTCGCGCGCACTGTGACACTGCCACTGGGTCCCACCTGTCAGCCTTTTCAACATTATCCAGAGAGATTTAATTTCGAATTTAAATTCCTCTCTGAGAAGTCAGTACTGGTCCTGACTTTGAAATTCAATAACTTGAGAATTAGGAATCCAAATAAATCAAACTCAATTGTTATGGAAAGCTTATGAAATTGTTTAACCAACACAATTGGTCTCATGTCATTTAATTAAACAGTTAAAAATTATTATTAAAAATACTACAGAAGTTTTAAAATCTAAACTTGTTTGTTTCTGATACTCTGTTAGTCCAAATAATTCCGAACCAGTTTTGCTAGCTTAGTACTGCCTTGTGTTAGGTTCCCTAATTTTGGTAGAATTAATTAAGCAGTATGAATTGTTGACTTTAAGATAAACCCTTCTGGACTGAAACAAACAAATATATTTATTGGTTGACCCAAATGAGTTAGGACCAATTTTGTTCGCTCACATATAGCCATGTTTAGTTACCCCTAAAAGGGTTTAATTTTTGGAACAACAGAATTTAAATGGTAGGTAAAACTTGATTATTAAGCTACTGGGTTCAAACCAATGTGTAGGGAGTTTGGTAACTCCAAATGATCCAATTCAAATTGGGTTGTCTTCTACACATCAGTAGCTTTCTATAGAAATTTATTTTGTATTTTTATGACCAACAGAACTCAAGTTGTGGAATTAATCATGTTTAACTAGTTTCTGCCATAATTTGGACTTAATCAAATAATGTTTAATTCAACTTATTTGAAAACCAAATTGTGTGGTTTGATGTGTGCAGTAGCTAATTGTGATGGTTGTGATTGTTGTGTTGAGATGATTGCTTGTATAGCTTAGTGATTATTTGCATTGTTGTTTATTAATTAGACGAGAACGTTGTCGGATATATCGAGGAAGGAGAGTTTGCTGAATTTGAAGAACAAGAGCAAGATCACTTTGCCAAGCAAGGCAAGCTATTCTCTGAGCTTGCACTACAAACATATGCATCTACTTTCATAACATGTTTTATTCTCAAAGCAAGATTTATAAAACACATTTCAAAAGTATATGAATATTATTTTGCCACCCTATGTAGTAGTTTATATAAAACTTTAGGATGGGAAACAATGTTGTTTATTCAAAACTCCTTTGAAATTTCTTGTGAGTTTATGAAATGCCGAGATGTCGGTGTTGGAGTGGAAAAGTGGAGAAATGGTGATGTTTATGAAAAATGCACAGTGTCCTAGTACTATGGAAACCAATCCTACCCTGTGCGACCACATTTACCACATATGGGAAAAGGCGTAGTCATGTAGTTTGCTCTTATTAGTATGGGATACCTCATCGACGGAGATGACTCCGTTATGCATGAGGGGATGGTCCGAGGATCTACCCCCTGACCCGGGTCCTCACACAAGTTGGTGGGGAGGATAGAAGGTTCCACCATAAACCGCCGGACAAAACTATGAGTCCTCACACTTAGGGTTTCTGACGGGAAACCAGACTGGGTGTCGATGGAAAGTGTCATATGGGAAGGATCCTATACTAGCATGAGCAAATAAGAGGCTATGGCCGGCGGCTTACTTCGCATACACCTGGTATGGCGAGACGTGGCAGACACGATGAGTTGCCGGATGGATGTGGGTTAAAAGCGTGCTACCTCTGCAGAGTGTTTAAAACTATTCGAATGGCCGAGTCCTCGGATATGGACAATTGGGAGACTGTCCTAAGACCTTGTACAAGTTTTTAAAAGACTTTGAGTTTTAAAAGAAAAAAAAGAAGTGGAGATTGTTTCCTACACCTATACCAACGGATCGGTATGAGGTGGTTGGATGAAAGTGGACCATGACGGGCTATGGTCGGAAGAAGGGGGAGTTTTGGAAAAACAGATGAAAATGGTGACTTCTTTAAAGATAGTTATAAAACTCTTCTTACATTTTTTAATAAAGATATAGAGATGTTTTAAATAAGAGAAAGTTGTCAACTAAAATAAAACTGGTGCATACTCATGTTGGGGTAGTTTGCGAGTACATTCAAATGTACTCATATTGGTTTCGTCCCTGGCTATTGACCTAGCCAGACTACGAGGAGGAACACTACGCCGAGCAGGAGTATGGTGACTTCTACGCCAACTAAGGATCTCCACAAGTCAGCTGCCTGTCGGGTTGTCGTCATTAGAAAATGATGTCTACTACGCCGTAGCATCCGCTGATATTTTGGTTTGGCCCTTGAAGGCACCTATGTAAGAACTTGGTCTAAATGACCATTTATGTAAGACTTTTAATTCGGTATTGTAATGGATGTAAACTTTGGTATCCAATTCAGATTATGTGCAACGACAGACTGATCACGGGATCGTTGTGTTAAGCATAATCGGGTATTTCGGACAGCTAGTCCGGGGTCCCCACATCATGATCACATAAAGATCACACCATGGGAGAGAGAGATAAACCACATAGCTACCGGTAGAGCCCTCAGCCTCAGGGGAGACTACTCCCTCCTCATCATGGGAGTCAGCAGCGGCGATGAAGATGGTGGTGGAGTCGATGGAGCCCCGTCCCGGCGGCGTGCCGGAACAGAGATTCTGTCCCCCGAAACTTGTCGTTGATGGCGGCGGCGCTGCGGAACTCTTCGTGGAAATTGGCTTCGTGTTTTAGGGTTTTCGCATCTGAGGCAATATATAGGCGAAGGGGCGGCGTCGGTGGAGTCCCGAGGGGCCCACACCATAGGGCGGCGCGGCCAGGGGGCCCATCGCGCCAGCTGGTGGTTTGGCCTCCTCGGAGCCCTCCTTCGTCTCTCCTTCGGACTCCGTGGCGGTGCTGGAAAAATAGGGACGTGGCCTTTTGTTTCGTGCAATTCCGAGAATATTCGCAGAAGTACTTTTCTGGAACCAAAAACAGCAGAAAACAGGGAACTGGTACTTCGGCATCTTGTTAATAGGTTAGTCCCAGAAAATGAATAAAAGTGATATGAAGTGTATATAAAACATGTAGCAAATGGTATAATATAAGCATGGAACAGCAGAAATTATGGATACGTTGGAGACGTATCAGTCATCACCTGTAACTTGATATCATGAATAAAACAATTGTTAAGATACAAGTAATTGTAATTGGTGTTGCCGTACTATAAGCAGTACATCGACCTCTAGTTAGGCCATCTGAATCCTTAAGTGGGCACTCGCGCGACTCAGTATTTCCTAGGAACATGTGTGTTCAGGGTCGAGAGCGGCCATGATAGGCAATCAAGCTCGATTGACGCCACACCCCAGTACTTTGGCCACATAATGCGAGTAGCAATCCAACTTAAGGTAAATTTGATAATTGCCAATAAATCGGCTGTTTCAGGGTAACAAAGACCCCAAGAAACATAATGATATTGCCATGATAGGCTAAGCTATGATAAGCTTTGATTATGATGACACATAAGGTCGCGCCTAGGTGGCAACCGAGTGTTATACATAGGGTTGGATCGCGCGTAGGTGGCGATCCATGGTGATACATGGGGTCGGTCGCGCCTAGGTGGCGACCAGAGATGATACAAAGTTTACGGCCGCGCCTAGGTGGCAGCCGGTTTCTGATACAAGGGTCGATCGCGCCTGGGTGGCGATCAGATGTTGCATAGGTCGCGCCTAGGTGGCGACCAAAGTTGAAGTTCTAGCCCTGAGTGGCTGTGATGATACTCAGCTATAAAGCTGGAAAGGATGATGCTTGGCTCTGATTAGCCTTTTCTTATGTATAGTACGGTCGCAGGTGTGCGACGTTCCAAGGGCGAGGTGCCTCGAGACGATCCTCGAAATCATGGCGTTCGCTGCTTTCTTCCCTTACATCCAGCAGTAGTACGACCCATTGTTTAGCTTCTTGCTGATGATGTAGGGTCCTTCCCATGGAGAGGACAGCTTATGCATTCCCTTGTGATCTTGTTTAAGTCGCAGTACTAGGTCGCCTTCTTGAAAGGTGCGGGTTTTGATGCGTCTGGCATGATAGCGTCGCAAGTCTTGTTGATATACGCTGACCTTGATGCTGCCAAGTCTCTAACCTCTTCTAATGTGTCCACCGAGTCTTGCCGAGCTATCTCATTATCTGTCTCGATGTAAGCCGCAACTCTTGGTGAATCATGTATGATGTCGCTGGGCATGACTGCTTCTGCTCCATAGACCATGAAATATGGTGTAAATCCTGTGGATCTGTTAGGGGTTGTTCTTAAGCTCCACAGTACTGCTGGCAGTTCTTCCACCCAACATCCTGGAGATGCTTCGACCTTTTCAATAAGGCGCGGCTTAATTCCATGGAGAATTTCCTGGTTAGCTCGCTCAGCTTGTCCATTGCTCTGCGGGTGTGCTACTGACGTGAGGTCCAATCTTATCCCATTGTCTGCGCAAAATATCTGTGTAGCCCCTTCAGAGGTGTTGCTCCCATTGTCTGTAATGATACTATGGGGGTACCGAAGCGGAATATGACCTTCTTCAAGAACTTGACTGCTGTTTCAGCCTCGCAATCTCCCACAGGTTCTGCTTCTATCCACTTTGTGAATTTGTCCACCATGACCAGAGGTGAGTTTTTCCGTTTGAAGACCGTCTGAAGGCCCTACCATGTCAAAACCCCATACGGCAAAAGGCCATGTGATGGGTATTGTGCGAAGTGCTTGAGCTGGCATATGATCTTGCCTAGCGTATCTTTGACATCCATCGCACACTCTGACAATTTGCTCTGCATCTGCTAATGCTGTTAACCAGAAGAATCCATGTCGGAACGCCTTTGCCACCAAAGATCTTGACGAAGCATGATGGCCACAATCGCCTGAATGAATTTCGTGCAAGATTTTTCGTCCCTCTTCTGGTGAGACACATCTTTGGAATGCTCCTGACACGCTGCGCTTGTATAATTCGTTGTTGATGATTGTATAGGCCTTTGATCGTCGTATGATTTTGCGCGCCTCAATTCATCGTCTGGCAGCACTCCGCGACTTAAATATGCCATGTATGGCTCTGTCCATCCTGGCTGTTCATGCAGGGCTGCGACTAAAGTTGAATCATCCTCTGGCTCTGCAATGTCAATCTCTGCTGGAGGTTTGACTGATGGATTGTGCAGTTCATCCAGGAAAACATTGGGTGGGACTGACTGTCTGTTGGATCCAAGCCGAGACAGGGCATCTGCAGCTTCGTTTTGTCTCCGATCAATATGTTCAACTTGGTATCCAGTGAAATGTCCAGCAATTCTGTCCACCTCTCTTCTATATGCAGCCATGTTCGCATCCTTGCTGTCCCACGTTCCAGAGACCTGCTGTGCCACCAAGTCTGAATCGCCAAAACAGCGTATGCGACTGATGTTCATCTCCTTTGCTATACGTAGACCATGAAGCAGTGCCTCGTACTCCGCCACGTTATTTGTGCAGTTGAAGTGTATCTGTACACATACCGCAGCTTGTCTCCCTTGGGAGATGTTAGAACAACTCCAGCCCCCGAGCCTTGCAACTGTCTTGACCCATCAAAATGCATGGTCCAGTATTTGGTTTCTGCCATGCTAGGAGCGACTTGGATTTCTGTCCAATCGTTAATAAAATCTGCAAGGGCTTGCGACTTAATTGATGTGCGCGGCTCGTAGCTGATGTGATGTGGTCCCAACTCGATCGCCCACTTAGCGACTCTTCCAGTAGCTTCTCGATTACGAATGATATCTGCCAATGGTGCTGAACTAACCACAGTTATTGGATGCTCTTGGAAGTAGTGCTTCAGCTTGCGACTCGCCATGAACACTCCAAACACCAACTTCTGCCACTGTGGGTAACGCTGTTTGGAAGCTGTGAGGACTTCGCTCACGTAGTATACTGGTCTCTGGACAGGGTATTCCTTTCCTGTTTCTTGTCTCTCCACAACCATGACAGCGCTCACAGCGCGGGAATTTGCCGCTATGTATAGTAGCATTGGCTCTTTATCCTTTGGAGCCGCCAGAACTGGAGCATTTGTCAATTGATGTTTCAAGGCTGTCAGAGCTTCGTCGGCCTCTGCGTCCCAAACGAAGGTGTCTGATTTTTTCAACAGTCTGTACAAAGGTAGTGCTTTCTCTCCCAATCTTGATATAAAGCGACTCAAAGCTGCTACGCAACCAGTAAGTCGCTGCACATCTTTTATCTTTTCTGGCTTTTGGAGATCCATCACGGCCTTTATCTTGTCAGGATTGGCCTCAATGCCTCTTTCTGATACTATGAATCCCAATAGCTTTCCTGCTGGTACTCCAAAGACGCACTTTGTGGGGTTGAGCTTCATGTTGTATTTTCTGAGATTTGTGAATGTCTCTGCCAGATCACTAATAAGATCCTGGCTAACTTGCGACTTAACCACAATATCATCCACGTAGGCGTGAACGTTGCGACCTATTTGCTCATGTAGCAATTCTGAATGCATCTTTGGTAAGTCGCACCTGCGTTCTTCAACCCAAAGGGCATGCTGACATAACAAAAAGCTCCAAAGGGTGTGATGAAGGACGTCTTTTCTTGGTCCTCCCTCTTCATCTTGATTTGATGGTAGCCTGAATAGGCGTCCAAAAAGCATAACAGCTCGCACCCAGCAGTTGAATCAATCACTTGGTCGATTCGGCAAAGCAAATGGATCCTTTGGACAAGCTTTGTTAAGACTGGTGTAATCAACGCACATTCGCCACGTACCGTTCTTTTTCATAACCAACACTGGGTTTGCCACCCATTCCGGATGGTATACCTCCGTGATGAATCCTGCAGCCAGCAAGCGAGCTATTTCCTCTCCTATTGCCTTTCTCCTATCATCGTGGAAACGCCGTAGTGGCTGCTTCACTGGTTTAGCCGCAGGGTTCACTTTGAGGCTATGTTCTGCTAATTCTCTTGGTACCCCTGGCATATCTGACGGCTTCCATGCGAAGATGTCCTTATTTTCCTGGAGAAAAGCGACGAGGGCCTTCTCCTGCTCTTCTTCCATGTGTGCTCCAATGCTGGTTTGCTTGGATGAGTCGCCAGGAACAAGATTTATCTGCTTAGTGTCCTGGGCCGCTTTGAATTTCATTGGTGGCTCGGCAGATGGCGTGGTAACCACACTCATGTCGTTTGGGTCCACCTGCGACTTATAACCTTTTAGCTCTTCCGCGGCACAGGCGGATTCTGCGAAGGCCGCATCTCCCTTTTCACATTCTATCTTTTTCTCTATCTCCGTACACTGTGATGACCCCTTTTGGTCCTGGTATCTTCAACTGTAGGTACACGTAGCATGGCCTGGCCATAAACTTAGCAAAGGCCGTTCTTCCAAACAAGGCGTGATATGGGCTTTGGAATTTTACCACTTCGAAGCATAGGAATTCGCTTCTAAAGTTCTCTTCTGTCCAAAAGTTACCCCTAGGGTTATTTTCCCCCTGGCCGTGCGGACCTTCCTGGGACAATGCCGTGAAATACTGTTGACGTGGGCTGCAGGCTGGAATCCTTGAGTCCTAGACGCTGGAACGTATCGTAGTACAAGATATTAATGCTGCTTCCTCCATCCATAAGCACTTTGGTCAGCTTGTATCCTGCAACGTACGGTGCCACAACCAGTGCCAACTTGCCAGGTTCCCGTACTTGTGGCGGGTGATCGTCGCGACTCCAGGTTACGCGTATTCTGACCACCTTAACCAATTGGGTGTTGCTGGTATCACGGCGTTCACCTGCTGACTTCTGCGGCTCAATTTCTCTTCCCTTTTGGAGGTATCGATAACTATTGTGTGATACTGCCCCGTTGCCTGGGGTTACTCGCGCCGTGCTGCCCAATATTTGTGTTATGAGCCGCACTAGGGTTTCCTTCATGGAATTCCCCCCGTTGTGTTGGCTCTCTTCTTTCCACTTCTTGTAATAGTGGCATTGCGCCTTGGTATGGTCCGCTGGCCGTCCATCACCTGTCGCATGAAGGTCGCATGGCCGGTTGAAAACTTCTTGCATATTGATTGGACGGGAGCCGTATCCTCGACCCCTTCCACGCTGGCCTCTGAATCCTCCACGCGCATTGGCGACGAGCCCTGAGTGACCATCTTCGTTTTTGCGTTTGTTTTGATTCGCGTTGTTGTGGCTCGTTTGCTGCTGCTGGGGCTTGTTGGAGTTTTTCTTTCCTTTGGCAGCAACCTCCTCTTCTTCTCCGTCTGACGCGTCTCTGGTTTTATCTGAGCTGGCATATTTGTTAGCCGCAGCCATCACCTCGCTGAGGCTCTTGACTTTATCCTTCATGCGACCCAGCTTATGAATCAGCGGCTCAAACTTGCAGTTTTTCTCCATCACCAGGACGGCTGAGCTTGGTGGTATATTATCTGAGGAGTGTATTATTTCTGCCACCCTTTTCATCCAATGGCGACTTGACTCGCCTTCCTTCTGGACACAACGCTCTAGATCTTCTATATTGCAGAGTCGTTTGCAAGTTCCTTGGAAGTTCTTAACGAAGGCATCCTTCAGTTCCTCCCAAGTATTTATAGAGTTGGGAGGCAAATTTTGCAGCCATATGTGCGCTGCACCTTCTAGCATCATGTTGAGGTACCTTGCACATATTTCCTGAGGTTCAAAATGCTCATCCCCATCTCGTAATTGTTCAGCCAGGTGGTTGGATCCATGCTGGCGTTGTAGTTTGCCACCTTGCGTGGCCCTTTGAAATCTTCAGGAAAAGGTTCCGATCTGATCCTTTCAGTGAAACACGCCGGTCCCTTGAGTCGCGAGGACAGGGCTGTGGGCGCGCCCGCGGGGTTATCTGGGCCGCGTTTGCACCACTGGCATATTCGCCTGCGCTTCTGCGACTTGCTCCTGCTGCCTCTGTGCGACTCCTGATACGTTCTCTGGTGGCCTGCTTTGGACGCTTCTTTCTGCTGCAATCCTGTGATTGGCTGGTACGAGGGGCAGCTGTGCTTCGGCTTCCGCCCTATTGGCTTGTTGCAGGACTGCCGTACTTAGCATCTGAATCGCGCGCCGCGCCTCAGCATTGACCGGGTCATCGCCTGTTGGTACCATCTGAGTCAAGATATTAGCCGCAGCATACATATTATCGACAGGGTTCTGGTAATGGCCCTGCGGGGTGTGAAACCTCCTTGGTTGTTGCTGGGTCTCTTGATTTGTTGGTACCCTTCCTTCCGCAGTCGTCTGGATTCCCGTTCCCGCGGCTGGAGTGAGCGGGATTTCCACTGTTGGTTGAGTCGCGCGCAGTTTGTTTGCGGGTCAACCTGTCGTTGAGTCGCAGCCAGCGCGGCTACTCTCTGCCGCTCCTGTTGGATTCCTTGGTTTATCTGATCGAGCCTGCGGCGCTCTTCTTCCATCCTTCGAACCTCATACAGGAGCTCGGCCCTGGCGGCCTCAATTTCTGTTGCACGGAGGGCGGCGTTCGTGGCTGACACGGGGACAAGAAGTGGGTTGCTTGGGGGTGCCGATGCCTCGGCTTCTCCAGTAGTTCCTGATGCGCCTGCTCCTCCGGTCGTGTAAACCGCGACTCGCGCCGTCTCTCGATCTGGTGATAATGCGACTTCTGGTGGGTAACCCCAGCAACTTTCTTCAAAGGCAGGTATAATGGACCCAAACTCTTGCGAGTCCATGCTTTCGATGGATTCTTCCCCATCATCGGCGACTTCTTCTACTGAATCACCTTCTTGGACCGGGCTAACAGATCTGCCACCGATGAAGCCGACGAAGATGTTGATGGATCCAAACGGGATAACGTGGCCAGCAGGGGCGAATCTAGAAAAAATTGGTAATGGGGTCGGCTATTAGAGCATCTCCACTCGGGGCGTGCAAACGGTTGCCCGAAAGCCATTGGGGCGTGTCGGACCAAAAACGGCTCTCACTCGCGGCGTCCAAATGCGTTTTTGGTCTGACATGGCCCAATCTTTGCTCCGGCTCACCCAGTCCATGCCCTCCACTTGGGGAGCCGCTGGGCTGCGCCGGGCCTCGCCACGTCGGGCTCCGACGCGCGGGCCACGCCTGTCAACGCCACAACGATCTCAACCGACGGTGGTCAAATCTGCGTGCCGCGTGGCCACGCCTCGGATTCCCAACCGACGGTGGCATCAATGCGGCGGCCTTTTCGAGGGCAGCGGCGTTAATGCCACCGTCGTCCGGCGACCTTAAAAAGTCTCGACCGCCGCTCCTAGCCGCACCTCTCGCTCTCGCCCTTGCAGTCGCACACATCGCCCTCGTCCTCGCAACCCAATAAAAATAAGAAGCAATATACAATTTTAGACTTTGGTGCTTAGGGGAACAGGGATGACTTGATTACTAGACCAAAGGAGATTGCAAAAGCAACTGGTTGCATTCGACTGATGCGAGTTTAGACTGTCCAAAATTTATGAATTATCCATTACCTGAATTAGAACGGCAAAATCTCCGGTTTCAATCTCCTGCCGACTTGCAACCGATTTCCAGCGGCGCCCTCCCAATTTCACGGCGTCAAATCACTGAATTCGAGGATCCTGCCGTGCGGGCGGCGCGGCCGCCACTCACCTAAGAGCAATCGAGAGATTAGAGGAAATTCAAGACGTCGTCTCATCAGGGAATTAGGGATCGTGGACTCGTGGTGGTCTCGTACAGCCCCCTGGTCACGTACGTGAGGAAACAATCGAACTGACCAGGGCTGAGCATGGGCCATGGGCCATTATTATGAATTACATTTCTTATTTTCTCAGGCCCAAGAACTGTGCTTTTGCGGCCTAGCTAGCCAGATGGGGTCAGAGTGGATTTTTGGCCGGGGTCAGATACGAATTTTCTCTAGGCTTCTTCGTTGCTATTAGCGATCCATTGGGGTCAGCTGAACCCAGCCCTTGTACGGGAGATTCGCCCCTGGTGGCCAGTCTCCAAGTAATCTGCTTCCGGCCCCCAGCTTGAATCGTCGATGAGGGGTGTGCCATTGACCGCGATGATACGGCCAACAACAAGATCTTCAGCTCCCTTCATGGATCCTGCGCGGAACGTGACGCTCTTGACCGCAGGCCCCACGGTGGCGCCAACTGTCGTGGGTTTGTCACGTCAGGTGTCATAGATGACTTCGTAGGTGTGGGATTACGCGAGTCAAGCATCTCCGAGCTTGGGATCGCAGGAACAAAGATCAACACAGATTTACCCAGGTTCGGCCCCCTCAATGTGAGGTAAAAGACCTACTTCCTGCCTCCCTAGATTGGTATTGATATGATAATCGAGGTGTTACAATGGAGGCGATCCGATCTGGTACTCGCCGTATGAGCTAGGGTTTAGGGCTTGATAGCTTGACCCGCTCTAAGTCCTGCGAGTCCTCTTTATATACACAGAGGCTCGCTAGGTTACAAAAGGAAACTTCCCCATAAGGAATACATCCACCGAGGCCTACTCGGAGACTACTTGGTCTTCACGTCCTCCGGGATATGTCTTCTAGATCTTTTCCCTTATGGCGGTTCAATATTGGGCTTGCTCCCAAGTGGGCCTTTGTCCGTGCGAGTAAGTTAAATCGCACTGGGCCGCGGGTTAATCCAGAAAGTATTCCCCCGACACCGAGGACACACCTCGTCAATAATCTCGGTTTCTTACTGAGGTAAGACTTGCCGCTGCACTCATGAAACCTTACTCTTTGGGTCTCCCAACGAACGTGTGGTTTACAAGCATCATTAAGCCACGTCAAAAAAAAACCTAAGTGCTTAAACAGTTATCGATGCAATTAGGTCAAGGGTACTGCCTAGTCTACACACGATTTATCCCGTAGTATAGAGCCGTTGGAAATTAAGTGAATTACCGATAATAGCCATAAAAGAAAATCGCCAAATTTCGGTAATGGGCCAAGCCCATTTATTGCCTGATGAACGACCGCCGTCGGATGAGGCCATATACTACGGCCCAGTATGTGTAGTCTGATGCACCGTAAAATTTGCCTTCCCAAATGGGCCTATGTCTCGTCGCTAGGACCTATGTGTAGACGCGAAGTCTCATCTTAGCTTCCGAGAAGAGGACACGACCAGTTAAAAAGAGAGAGCAACAATCCTCATTTCAGTCTGGACTTCTGGATGCAATAGGCTCTCCGCTTATAGTTGGGTCGTTTGTAAATAAACGTTCTAGCGTATGCCGAGGGCTGGCTAGACCAGAGTGAATGCTAACATCCGTACACGCCCATCTTTGGGCAACCATGTTCATGGCCGCACATATATTCAGGGTATGTATTCTTAGGGTTAAAGAAGCTTCCCATACAACACGGGAATTGTTCCAATCCTATTTTCAGAAAAGAAGGACCTGTAATCTGGTCTGATCGAAAAGCAAAGCATATGTTTTTAGAGGAAAGAAAACGAATGTGTCTCAAGTTGGGTCAGTCCAACTACATGTACATAGCATCTGATTAATATCGCACCTAGTCGAGGGGGGCGTCGGTTCTTTAATAGGTTGATGATACTATCCTTTTTTATGTCCATGACCTTGTCAAGGCGTTAAATATTAAACTCGTCTTATGTATGTTTGAACAGTTATCAGGACTGAAAATAAATTTTCATATGAGTGAGGTTTTTTGCTTTGGCAAAGCGAAACAGGAGGAGGAGCATTACACGAATCTTTTTGGTTGTGAACCTGGTTCCTCCCCTTTTAAATATTTGGGCATCCATATACACTTCAGAAAGCTGAAGAACGGGGAGTGAAAGGCTATGGAGGACCGCTTTGGGAAACAATTAGCAATATGGGCTGGTAAGCTTCTGCCTTATGGGGACATACTTATTCTGATTAATTCGGTCCTTACAAGTTTGCCCATGTTTATGCTATCCCTTTTTGAGGTACCTAAAGTGGTACGCAAAAGTATGGATTTTTTCGGTCAAGATGTTTTTGGCAGGAGTGATGTCCATAAGAGAAAGTATAGACTTTCTAAATGGAACATCATCTGTAGACCTAAAGAACAAGGAGGATTGGGTTGTAGAGGTTTTAGAAACAAAGAATAAGAGTCTTTTGTGCAAATGGCTTTTTAAACTCTTGTTAGAGGATGGGGTTTGGCATGAGCTTATTGTTAATAATTATTTGCACTCTAAATCCCTATCTCAAGTCAAGGTTCAACTTTATGGTTCTCTTTTCTGGAAAGGCCTTATGAAGGTTAAAAAATGAGTTTTTTGATCGAGGATCTTTTACTGCTAGGATTAGGGAAGCACCCGGTATTGGGAGGATACATGGCTATAGGGAACATGCCCCTTTTAGTGCAATATCCCTTCATATTCAATGTTGTCCAGAGGAAAATTGTTTCGGTGGCAGCAGTGTTGTCACAAGCTCCTCCAATTAACTTAGATTTTAGGAGAGCTCTAACTTGAAATAGGCGGGACAGTTGGTAACACCTAGTAAACCGACTGATGAATGTGCAACTAACAAATGTTTCAGATCTGTTTAAGTGGGTCTTGACTACATCAGGAAAATTTACGTTCAAATCTTTATACCTAGATTATTTGAGTAATAATACTAGGTTCCTACGAAAGTATATTTGGAAGATGAAGTGCCATTGAAAATAAGTATTTTTATGTGGTTTCTTCAGCGTAGATAAATTCTTACAAAAGATAATTTAGCGAAGCGCAAGTGGAAGATGTGAAAGGTGATGTTTTGTGATCAAAAGGAGATGATTCAACACTTATTTATATCTTGTGCTTTTGGTAAGATGATTTGGCGCATTTTGTTCATGGCCTTTCATATTTACCCCACAACCCCCCCCCCCCCCCCCCCCCCCGCCCAAATTCAACCTCTTCGGTAGCTGGTTAAGGCGCGTAGATAAAAAAAGAAAAGGTGCAATCTGAGTGGGTGTCCATGCTTTACATTGGGCCATATGGAATAACAATGCAAATCAATCTTCATTAATGCAGGTTATTCTGCTGGCTATTCATTGGATCCGTTTGTGATTTTACCTACAACCAGCGGACAAGCGAGCTGCTCTAAATTGTGGGCGCAACTGGCTCATCTTGGTGGCACAAGAGCTATATACCCTGTGTCGTTGGCGTTTTGATTTTAGGATAACATTTAATGCAGTGTCATATCATGTTCTTTTAATTTTTTAGATGGTTGATCTATGTATCGACCCTGTGTGACCAATGATGTAATCATTTGTAACACCTAAACTTTAATAAATTAATGGATGCCGCATGCATCAATTGATGCAGAGGCTGGGCTGCCCCTTTATAAATAAATAAGAAATGTTCATAACATCTGTCTACATAATTGATTTTACATACATGTTCACGACTTAGTGAAAAGTATATACAACAACCAAACCAATGCATGCTAATCTACTATTCAGTTGTCTTTACAAGAACTCTCACTAGGGACAACTTTAAAATGACCATACAAGTTCTACAAATAAATCACATAATTTGTCCATAGCTCCTTTCTAGCGCATCTAGACACAAAGGTTTTAGATCGTTCACGTGAGAGTGCATGTTGACTGGTCTCCAAGACTAGCAGATGAACAGTGGCCCTAGATCGACGATGATATGTCACTCCATTAAAACAGCTGTCCCGGTGGATTTTAAGGGCCTGTCCGGACGAGTACGTCAGAGATGCATAGAGTCTCGCTTGTTCTGCAGAAACATAATGCATGCATGTATGAGTTGTTCGGGAATGAACCTCATCATTCATATGCACGACGTGCATATATGCCCACAATTAGCAACCGCCTGGGCATAAAGATAGTTATGTCTGGTCCAAACAGAATTGTCAGCGATTGGTGGATTGCAGTTAATTAGCATCGATCGGCAGACTTTGATTTTTGCATGCTATATGATTGAATGCATGCAGGTTGATGGGAATTGGAGTATACTACGCAAAATGATGCAAATGCGAATTGTGAAAGCTAAATCCTAGTCTAGGTACGGAGGGAGTGCAAATTATATGGGAAACTCCAGAGTGCACCCAGGTGCACATGCTCCTGCCCCAATTAAAAAATTCAAAAAAATAGTAAAACTTATAAAAAATTCTTAACTTTTTTGGTGATGAACATATACAAGTTTTTGACAAACATGCTAGGTTTCGCTGTGAAATAACATTCATGCTACTCTGTGTAAAAAAAAAAATCACTGACAATGATTTTCTTCTAAGTATAGATTTTTCAGAGCACGATTTTCTTCTTTTTGCTCCAAGCACCACGAGTGTGATTTCACTGTGAAATTTGGCATTCTAGTAGAAGAATATCATATGTTCATCTCCAAAAAGTTTCAGAATTTTTTAAAAAGTTTTACTTTTTTTAAAATATTTTAATCGGGCAAGAGCAGGTGCACCCGGGTGCAATAAATCCGCTTCCAAATTATATTCGTTATATTAGTAAGTAGTACATTTTTACTCAGCTATATTTTATTGTAAAATTGCCTTTCGGCACGTCAATGGCACCCCAGTGAATCCGATGGCCTGCGATGGCTCATTAAGGCTATGCCAATACAAAATAAATTAGCACGGCGTTACAAGTGTTTTGCTCACGTGACATAGTAATCTATTATATACTAAAAGCAAAATGACGGAGTTTTTCGAGGCACCATGTTAATCCACATCATACTAATTATTTTCGACAGTTAGATCTAAATCGAGTGGTTAGAATTAGATGGAAGATTAATGCTTACGTAACATAAAGAGGTTCGTTTGACACGATTTAGTTTCATTCGGCATAAAAAGTTGTTCAATTCTGTGCAATCACGATTGGTTTAAACCAAGTCGTATAGCCGTACGTGCAACTACCGACTAGCTGCACGCGTATCTCCCCGAAAATCGTATAGCTGTGCACACAAATGTCCAAGTAAAAAACTCTAAAGTTGGTCATGGCTCGTGGGAAGCTAGCTACAAATTCATCGGTAATAAAAAAAACAGTGCTGATCGATGCGATCTGATTTTTGTACATGCGTGTGCATGCGCGTGTCAGGTTGCTTGGCAGGAAAACGTAGAAGAGACTCCAAAAGGAAAACATATAAAATTTAAATTGTAAGGTTTTTGCAAACTCAATAGTTTTGTAAAATAGCGAGAACTTAACTACGATGAGGACTCTAAGTTGTCGGATCTCACACTCGCACGCTCCTCACAAGATAGATTATCCGAACCAATCTATATTGCCAAACTGTTGATAAAAAAATGGAGGGAGAAACCATGATATGTTCCATGGATTACTTCATTATCAAAAATTTATACATACAAAAATACGAAGAATTAGACATAGCCAAAATAGTATTTTATTCTATACAACACCATCTCAACCACCTAGACGTTGTCGCGAATAACGCACTAAAACCAACGAAAATGCAGTGCCACAACTAAGATGATCTCCACCGACTATCCACACCATTCATTTTATCAAGATTCGTGCAACACATTTTACAGTCAAACCCCCTAAACAATAAACAGTTATATTCTTGAACCCCTCATTAGAATTCGTCGTTACTTCTTAACGGCATTAACAATGAATTTTTTGGTCACACATTTATGAATTTAGATCTATGCATTAGCAAGATTTTTCTGGAGCGGTGTTTTGAGATGATATTTCTGGAGCATTTTTCGGGAGCATTAACAAGAATATTTGAAACTCTTAGTGTTGGATAAACAATAACCAAAAGGAGAGAGCCAGGTGGCATGGATAATGTAGGAATCTAGTCCATAAATAATACTTATATTTAGTCCAAATATTATACATGGCATGCACTTCTATTGGGAGAAAATAATAACTCGAAGCAGAAAAATGGTCATTTCTAGATAAATTGGTGGCATAGGCATCGACCGCATATAGCTAACGCTAATGCGCTAGGGTACCATAAGGTCAATAACTAGAAAAACAAAAGCCTCAGGGTTACTTTGAAATGGTTCAACTATGTTGTTGTAAGGGTTCTCCAAACTTAGATAGATTCCTAAGAGTATGAGAAACTGACTTACATTTACTCCAAATTTTATACCTAGCATGGACTTGGTGTATGATTAATATAGTAACTAAAATGAGAGAATTACTAACTTCTAGATAAATGGACGGTATAGGTATCGGCCCTATAAAGCTATATATAGCGGGCTATGATAACTTGAGGTCACTACCAAAATAAAAGCCCCAATGTTACTTTGCAATGGTTCAATTGGGATATTGGAAGTTCTTTTTGAGAGTTAGATAAATTCATAAAATCCCGAGAAAAGCTTAGACCTCTAAAAGGTTCCCAAGGTTCCAATAAAAGGAGAATGACCTTCCGAAAATTACAACCGACCTTTCAAACCCTACATACCATCATAATGAATCAGTACAATTTTATAAAACACACAATTATCTTACAAGACAATTTATTTATTATAATACTCATGGTGACTAAGGAAATATTTAATTTGAATAAAACAATATAAGTTTCCATAGTGCGAGGCAAATATATTTTTAGACACTGCCCTCGCATTTGCGAGAGCCACCTTGCTAGTTAATGAAAATAGAGCGTGAGATTGCACGTGGGCATAAGCAAGCAAAAGTTGCTAGCTTAATCATATATACACATGGGGTCAAAATTAAATTTACACACAACACATAAACTTTGGTCCGGTCTTAGCCCAATGCATGAGCTCTGAAGTGTCTCTTCTCTCCTAGATGCGTCGTCATGAGTTTGTCCCCCTCCATATTGGCTTTGGGTGAAAACTTTTGTCTCGTGTGCCAAACAGACGGCGGCAATGGTTGACATCATTGGCTTCCTATAGGAGCCATTTTAGGATCATTGGTGTTCTTCAGCTTTTTTTTGAAAGCCCTACGTAATCAACATAGTACCGCATACAACGTACGCAGTACAAAAACAGAAAGAAAAGTACAATACGAAGGGGCAACAGATCCAAAACGGAGCCCAGCAGCTCCACCGGCGTCGGCGACGAAGACCGTCTTCAACCTCCACACCACAGCCTGAGAGCGTCCAGTACCTTGACAGATGCCGCATGATCCGTCCGCCGCACCGCGACGGAGCCTCTGTCGATGAACGACCACGGCGACCCTCTCTCTCCAGCTTCTCCACCTTGCCGTAGACGACCTCGATCCCGACGCAGGCAGGAGCCGCCGCTCGCGCCCGGTCCGAAAAACCAGCCCCCAGATCCGCCGCCACCACGGATCCGAGCGCCAGCAAGTCGCGCGCGAAGACGACGAGCTCCGCAGAGCTCCACCGCCGGAGAAGGCCGCGCCGACACCAAACAGCCCACCACCAGCACCACCTCCTCCAAGGCACCGCCGGCGAGGACACCATCCTATCCTACCGTATGTACAGGCCGGAGACGGGGATCCCCCACCCTCCCGCTGCCGACGCAGCCGGCGGAGGAGGGGAATCCCACGCCTCGGCGGCGCGAACGCGGTGGATCGACGGGGATCGCCCAAAAAATCGCCCCCGCTCTCCTACTACAGTGACGGGGAGGAGAGGATTCTTTCGTCGGCAAGTTGGTGTTCTTCAGCTAGTCATCGAGAGTTTGCTTTCATGGACAAATGTTGTGTAGCCCATGGTGTGATGTGCCTTGCGACTGTGAAAGAGCTTAGAGCTTCTTTCAGTTTCTATTATATTTTTCACATGCTCAAATAATGTTCACGGCTCATCGTGGGTTCCAAAAACAGTCTGTGGTTATAAAAAAAATTGTACATGTGTTAGCCAAAAGAAAGGGAGAAATAAAAAATGGAAAAATTAAATGACACACAAATTAGATAAAGGAAACAAGCAAAAACAATAGAAAACCAAAGAAACATAAAAAAAATAGACTCGAAAAAGAACGTAACAGAATAAGAAATGGGTCAGGCCATGCAGATGACTCCTCTGGGCGAGTCCGTGCTGCATCCATCTTGGGGGAAGCGATACGGTAAACCCTATTCATCGACCAGGTCAATGATAAGGTATCGTCACACACCACCAAATGGGCCGGCTTAACATGCGGAGCGCACCTGCTCGCCACTCTTTTGTTTATGGGCCATCCCAGTAGTGCACGTGCTTCATTTTTTCGTTTCTTTTCGTTGTTTCTTTTTTCTTTCTTATTTTTCCTGTTTCTTTTTTGTTTTCTTTTTTTGGCTGTTTCTTTTTTCCTTTATGTTTATTTTTAGATATTATATAAAATTTAATAGTATGAAAAAATAATATAAAAATGTTAAAAGTTTAAAATGTTCATATTTAAAAAAATAGATTTGAAAATTGTTCATCTATTTTTTCATATTTTAGAAATCATTAAAAAATAGTTTCTGTTAATAGAGTTTTGTTTACTTTTTAAATATTGTTCAAAAAATAATTTTCGTTCATACACTTTTTTCACTTTTTAAAATCGTTAAAAAATAAATTCGTTAACCGACCTTTTCTACAACAACAACAACAACAAAGCCTTTTATTCCCAAACAAGTTGGGGTAGGCTAGAGTTGAAACCCATAAGATCACGAAACCAAGTCATGGTTCTGGCACATGGATAGCTAACTTCCACGCAGCCCTATCCATGGCTAATTCTTTGGTGATATTCCAATCCTTCAGGTCTCTTTTAACCGACTCCTCCCATGTCAAGTTTGGCCTACCACGACCCCTCTTAACATTCTCATCCCGCTTTATCCGTCCGGTATGCAAAGGTGCTTCCGGAGGCCTACGTTCTATATGACCAAACCATCTTAAACGGTGTTGGACAACCTTCTCTTCAATCGGTGCTATCCCAACTCTCTCACGTATATCATCATTCCTAACCCGGTCCTTTCTTGTGTGGCCACACATCCATCTCAACATACGCATCTCCGCTACACCTAACTGTTGGATATGTCGTCTCTTGGTCGGCCAACATTCTGCGCCATACAACATCGCAGGTCGAATCGCCGTCCTATAGAATTTTCCTTTTAGCTTCTGTGGCACTCTCCTATCACAGAGGACGCCAGAAGCTTGGTGCCACTTCATCCAACCAGCTTTGATTCGATGAGTCACATCTTCATCGATATCACCATCCTTTTGGAGCATAGACCCCAAATATCGGAAGGTGTCTTTCTCAGGTACCACCTGTCCATCAAGCCTAACCTCTTCCTCCTCGTGCCTACTGGAACTGAAACTGCACCGCATGTACTCAGTTTTGGTTCTACTAAGGCTAAAACCTTTCGATTCTAGAGTCCGCCTCCATAGCTCTAACTTTCTATTAACCCCCGCCCGACTATCGTCAATTAGCACCACATCATCCGCAAAGAGCATACACCATGGGATATCTCCTTGTATATCCCCTGTGACCTCATCCATCACCAAAGTAAAGAGATAAGGGCTCAAAGCTGACCCCTGGTGCAGTCCTATTTTAATTGGAAAGTCATCGGTGTCGCCATCACTTGTTCGAACACTTGTCACAACATTATCATACATATCCTTAATGAGGGTAATGTACTTTGTTGGGACTTTGTGTTTCTCCAAGGCCCACCACATGACATTTCGTGGTATCTTATCATACGCCTTCTCCAAATCAATGAACACCATATGAAGATCCTTCTTCTTCTCCCTATATATCTCCATAAGTTGCCGTACCAGGAAGATGGCTTCCATGGTAGACCTCCCAGGCATGAAACCAAATTGATTTTTGGTCACACTTGTCAATCTTCTTAAACGGTGCTCAATGACTCTCTCCCATAGCTTCATTGTATGGCTCATCAACTTGATTCCACGGTAATTAGTGCAACTTTGAACATCCCCCTTGTTCTTGAAGATTGGCACTAATGTACTCCGCCTCCATTCTTCGGGCATCTTGTTTGACCGAAAAATGAGGTTGAAAAGTCTAGTTAGACATACTATCGCTATGTTTCCAAGGCCTCTCCACACCTCGATGGGGATACCATCAGGGCCCATTGCCTTGCCTCCTTTCATCCTCTTCAAAGCCTCCCTAACCTCAGCCTCCTGGATCCGCCGCACAAAGCGTCGGCTGGTATCATCGGAGGAATCGTCTAGCTCAATGGTAGAGCTCTCATTCTCTCCATTGAACAGGTTGTCGAAGTACTCGCGCCATCTACGCTTGATCTCTTCATCCTTCACGAGGAGTTGATTCGCTCCGTCCTTTATGCATTTGGCTTGGTTGACATCCCTCGTCTTCCTTTCTCTCATCTTCGCCATCTTATAGATGTCCCTTTGCCTCGCTCACCGCTCGCTTTGCGGCCTTCTTTGCCTCCTTATATATCTCCATGTTGGTTGCGCTCCTGGCCAGGTATAGGCGTCTGAAACAGTCCTTCTTCTCCTTAATAGCCTTCTGGACCTCAACGTTCCACCACCAGGTATCCTTAGCATCCCTTCTACTTCCCCTAGACACCCCAAACTCCTCTGAAGCAATCTTCCGAATGCAAGTCGCCATCCTCATCCACATAATGTTTGCATCGCCTCCTTCCTCCCAAGGGCCCTCCTTAAAAACCCTCTCCTTAAAAGCTTGAGTTGCATCTCCCTTTAACTTCCACCACTTTGTTCTAGCAACTTTTGGGCGCTTATCCCGCTGGACACGAATCCGAAAATGGAAGTCAGCCACCACCAGCTTATGCTGATGGACAACACTCTCTCCAGGTATCGCCTTACAATCAAGGCAAGCGCGTCTATCTTCTCTTCGAGAGAGGACAAAATCAATCTGGCTAGAGTGTTGGCCACTACTAAAAGTCACTAGGTGGGATTCTCTCTTTCTAAAGAGGGTGTTAGCTACGACCAAGTCGTAAGCTAGGGCGAAGCTTAAGACATCCTCACCTTCTTGGTTCCTGATGCCATAGCCAAAACCCCCATGCACCCCTTCAAAACCTATGTTAGATGTACCCACGTGGCCATTGAGGTCTCCTCCTATGAAGAGCTTCTCACCAGTAGGTATTCTCCTAACCAATACCTCAAGACCTTCCCAGAACTCTCTCTTGGTGCTCTCGTTGTGGCCTACTTGTGGGGCATACACGCTGATAACATTGAGAACTAAGTCCCCAACAACCAGCTTGACTAGGATAATCCGATCTCCTTGCCTCTTGACGTCCACTACTCCATCCTTGAGGCTCTTGTTGATCAAGATGCCTACCCCATTTTTGTTTGAAGTTGTCCCCGTCTACCACAGCTTAAAGCCGGTATCCTCCACCTCCTTCGCCTTCTGTCCCTTCCATTTGGTCTCTTGGACGCATAGGACATCAACACGCCTCCTTATCGCCGTATCAACTAACTCCCGTAACTTGCCCGTCATGGATCCTACATTCTAGCTACCTAAGCGGATCCTCCTAGGCTCGGCTAACTTCCTTACCCTCCGCACTCGTCGAGTCAAATGCGAAGACCCTTGCTCATTTTTCACTACACCCGGGCGTCGATGCAGCGCGCCACTAAGGATGCGACGACCCGATCCTTGCTCACTTATCACCGTATCCAGACCAAGATACGGCGTGCCACCAAGGGGGTGGCGGCCCGGTCCTTGCCCATTTGACACCACACCCGGGTTCCGATATGGTGCGTCGCTAAGAGGGTTACGCCCCAACGAGGTTCTTTTGGGTTTCATCTCCATAAGAGTGGCTGGGTTTTTTCCGTTGGCTTGCCAAGCCTATCACAATCCTCCTCCTTTATCCGGGCTTGGGACCGGCTATGTTGAGACAACATAGGCGGAGTTGTTAACCGACCTTTTCTGTTCATCTTTAAAATTGCTCAAAAATAGTTTCGTTCAACGGCATTTTCCGTTCTTTTATAAAAAAATGTTCAAAAATAACTTTCGTTCATAGACCTTTTTCTGTTCACTTTTTAAAATAGTTCAAAAATAAATTCGTTCACCCACCTTTTTGTTCACTTTTAAAATCGTTCAAAAATAGATTGGTTTCAAAACCAAATTCCGTTCAACGACGTTTTTAGAATCATTCAAACAGATCCCGTTCAAACACACAATCCGTGCAGTCGTTCTCCCATTTCCATTCGAAACTAAATTCCGTTCAACGACGTTTTTAAAAATCGTTAAATCTCTGATCCTATTCAAAAACACTTTTCGTGCAACCGTTCTCCTATTTTCATTCAAAAACAATTCTGTTCAGCGATGTTTTTCAAAAATAGTTTAAAGTCAGATTCTTGACATACACAATCCGTGCAACCATTCTCCCATTTCCGTTCAAACCCACTTTCTGTTCAAGGACGTTTTCAAAAAAGTTCAACCTCAGAGCCTGTTCAAACACACAATCCGTGCAACCGTTCTCCCATTTCCGTTCAAAATCAAATTCCGTTCAACGAGGTATAAATTCAAAAATCATTCAAACTCAGATCCAGTTCAAACATAAATTCGTGTTCAAAAATAGTTTCGAACATCTCGTTTATGATCGTCGAAACGAAAACATTACAACATGAAAGTTGGGCGAAAATGTGGATGTTAACCTACTTGTCAAATTATATTTCAAACGCCAAGCAGAGCGTGACGAATTCGATAAAACTTGGCTAAACAGGTTTCAAACATCTATTCAAAATTGAGAAGTTATAATCGACGAAACTCGAAACTGAGTATGGGAATGAAACCTACTCGTGGACCCGTATAAATTTTGTGTACACAACTTTCAAAGTTGGTCGAGTGTTCATAATTTTTGTGTAGTAGCTGCTAGGCAGTGTTCATCAGAAAAGCCATGCTACTCTCCTAGCAGGGGGAGAAGCCACTTTCCCCTTTTCTTTCTCTCTCCTCATCCCCTCGCTTGAGAGCTGTCCACCCACGCCTGCCCCGATCCGAAGCCTTCTCCGGCGGCGCTGCCGCTCGGAGATGGTGGAGGAGAGGTGCTAGTAGCTATAGGTTGTACAGTAGGTTTTGTATGCGTCCCTGTGTGGCGTCCTGGAGTCGATCGCCAGACCTCATCGGCTGGATCTGGCGCGTTCTTGCCCCGCTGTTCTGGTTTGCTCTGCTCTGTTGGGCATGGCAGATGGAGGAGCCTGGACGGCATCTCCACAAATAAAGCCGTCTTCCCCTCTTGTTGCCTGGCGCGGCTACGAACGAGCGGTGGTCATGCCTTGGCGTTGACTCGCGGTGGCGAGCTCCCATGGTGGGAGATGCTCTGCAGGCACGAAGATGAGGGCAACAGCTTCAATAAGTGGCTCATGTTTTGCAGCAGATTGGGCAGCGTCGCTGGGGGATTGGATTCCTCTCTCCTTGCTCGTCTCGGTGGCGAGAAGGAAGTGGATTCTGATGCTCGAGTCTACCGTTGCTTCGATCTGCAGCAGGGGAGTGCTAGTGCTTCACTTGGGAGTTTCCTCACGATGACGCCCTTTTTGTCGTCGTTCTTCATGGCCGGATGGCGGCCGCTCCCGCCTCGGACGTCGACGACGGATACCCGGTTGGCGTCAGATGGTATGAATCAACCTCCAGGCCTTGGTGCCGCAGCGGAGGCCCTTCGGCTCGGGCGCAGCTTGCTCCCGTCTCCTCTTCCCAAGTGGTGCGTCCCCAGCGAGTTGGAGATTGGCTGTGTCGAGCTCAGAGTTCGTCGTGCTGGAGATGGAGCAGGACCTGCTTGCTTTTTTATTCTCTGTTCGGAGGTCCTTTCTGCAAAAATTATGGGCCGGTTTGTAATTCCCATCTTCTATGTAGCCTTATCTGTAAGTTGTAACTCCAGTGTTGACTTTTAATGAAAGCTCTCGGTCCTTCGGGATAGACCCCTGTGCAAAAAAAAAACTCTCCTAGCAGGGAGAGGAAGTAGGAATGCAGTCGCGCGGGTAAGAATCAGTGAAACTGAGTTCATGGCCAGGCCCACTATCGCTATGCGACTTCTTCTTATCATCGACCAGGTCGACCTGCAGGCCACCCCAAGCGATATATAGTGCTCAGGTTTCAAGACCGCACACAAAGATCCGTCGAAGCGGAAGGCCCATTGACGGGGTCAGTTCCAGCATCCAGCAACGCAGCGATGTGCACAAGTCACAGCACCTTCTTTTTCCAAGAAGAAGAGAAAAAAAACTAGTCAGCGTCCTATATGTTTTGAATTTATAAATTCATCACACATTAATTAACTGATTAACAGCCCTAGATGCTTGTGTTTATAGGCACTACTTGGCAAGACCAGGTTTGCAGACGATCGAGCCTTCTAGCTCCGGGAGGAGATTTTATTTTTTAAAGGAGCCTCAAGCTAACAACCAACTTTGCTTTCCCATCTCCGTCCATGGGAATACGAATCTGCTTTGTCCATCCAGAACTTGTTAGGTTGATCTCCAGGTCGTACGAGCCCAACGGCTCGCGACTCCCCTTGACTACGCCCTGATCGGGAGCGTCCATTACAGTTATGGACGGTGGGCCCCTGTGACCTGCGCTATAAATAAAGGGTGGGGGCTGGGGCACACAGTACGAGGTTCACCGTGCCACCAGTCACCCCACCGACACCCCCTTCCAATCTAGGGTTAGCACAGGCTCACGGGAAGCACCACTGCCGCCACTGCATCGCCGCCAACGCCACTGCCGTGCTCACCTCCGTCCACCATGGCCGGAGCCACGGCATCCTCTGGATCGTCACAGGGAGAAGGTACAGCACCTCCTCCACCTCAGCATCTACTCGATCGTGTCGATTGCGATTCTAACATTGGTATCAGAGTCTCGTTTTGGCTAAGATCGATTCGAGTAGAAGAAAAGAAAAAGAACAGAAAAGCAAAAGGAAAAGAATCCCTTCCCGTGGCAAAACCCTAACCCTAGAGGGGCAAAGTACTCACCTGTGAAGCCTCGGGCTCACCGGCAAAGCAGCGCCACCGTCATGGCCGCGCCTGCCCCTCTCGATCTCGATGCGCACCCTCGGGGGCATCTGGGAAGAAGGGCTCGGGCAGTGGGGGGGCACGCCTCCGCCACGGCCGAAAGAAAAGGATCCCTTTTGGGGGCAAAGACAGCACCACCACCCTCCGTCGTGCGCCGCCAGCTGAGCCTCTTGACGGCGGCGCGCCCACCTTCGGGTGCATGCACGCGCCAGCAAGAGGGCCAGCGAGGGGCGCTGTCGCCGTCTTCTCACCGTGCTGCGGGCTGTAGGCGGAGGAAAGGAGAGGGGAAAAGTGGAAAGGTGCTCGGGCATGCGGCGCGGCCGCCTCCGGCCATCTCCGGCACGGCCACCGGCGTGCTAGCGCCGGAGTGGAGTTTTCCACCACGGGCGCCGCCGCCAAGCGCCGCGAGAGCGAGAGCAGAGGAGGGTGAGCGAAAAGAAAAGTGAGACTAGGGTTTGACCGGGGTCGGGGCCGATGCTGGTTTTGTTCCAGCGATACTCACGGACAGCCGTCGGATCGCATCCGACGGCCAGGGTCGTGCCACCGCTAACCCTAGCTCCCAGCCGGGCCAATGGGCCGAAACAGAGCGGGCCGTAGGCTGTGGGCCGTGGTTCTCTATCGCGCCGCACGGAAGATAGCCAACAGGCCATGGGCCGCAAATTTTTTTCTGCCGAAAAGAAAAGGCATTTTTTCTGTTCTGTTTTTACAGAAACTTGTTTAAATAGAGTTTTTTGTCCATTTTTGGACAAATTTCATTCTGTTTTCCTATTCAAATTTATCCAACGAAAATTTTGTTTAGGAAACAGAAGAAAGAAAAGAAATACTTGTTAAAAGTATAAAAGTTTATGAATTTTATTCATATTTTTCCGCTGAAAATAGTTAAAAGTAATTGCATAAAAGCAATAAAGTGAGAATTAAAAGCGTGATAAAGTGACATTAATGATGATTATGATTCTGTTATTAATTGACCAACGTTGTTAATAGCATTATCATGATTTAAAGTGAGAATTAAAAGCTTGATTAAAGTGATATTAAAGATGATTATGATTCTGTTATTAAATGACCAACGTTGTTAATAGCATGATCATGATTTGTTTATTATGTGTTAAAAGGTGCATTTATTTCTTTTATTGCCCAACGGTGATATAGTTTTAATTGCACAAACAGTGACAGAAATAGTTGTGAAAAGTATAAAGTTCATGAATTTTATTCATGTTTTTCCGCTGCAAATATATAAAAGTGCTCTTAAAGTGTAAATAGAAATAAAGAAAGAATTAAATTACAAGAGCATGTTAAAAGGAATTATTGAAACAATTATGGTTTTGTTATTATTATGACCAACGTCGTTAATAACATAATCATGATTTGTTATTGTTTTATGTGCTTTTATTGCTATTTTCTGCCCAACGGTGATGTAGTTTTAAATTGCGCAAACAGTTGCATATTTTAATTTCGACCAACGTTGGATTTTTATATGCAATTGTTGTCTAACTTAATTGTGGTTTTAAGGAGGGTACTACTTGATGAGCTGCATCAAGGATGTCCCTACGCTCAGAGGCGACAACTACTCCGAATGGAGAAAGAAAGTGTATTTGGCCTTTGTTTTGTGCTAAGGTCGACTGGGTTGTGGAGACTCCACAGCCAGTTAAGCCTACAGAGTGACTCAGAGACGAAAAGGATGTTGATAGTATTTGGAAAAGAAAGAAGAGGGACTATGCTCCGCTGGAGATGTCTTACACCCTCGAAAACATAAAGTGGCTAACCGCCAATAAAAGTGCATGGCATTTATAAAGAAACAATTGAGCAAGCTATTGTCTGCTCAATTGTAGATGTGCATTGAAATGAGTTCCTTGAAAAGATAAAGGCCAGTTCACTGGTTCTTCAAAGATATATGCTACCCAGCTGCTTCAGCAGCTGGTGACAGAAAAGTACACTGTTATTTTGGACATGGCAAGTGTGCCATATGGTGTAATAATGATCATGTGGGTGTTGCATTACTCCACAATGAGCTTTATTTATTATTTTCATGTGAAAAGTGCATTTCAGTGTGCAAAGTGAATAAGCATGTTTCCGTCGGATAACGAACAAAAGAAAAGAAAGAGAACTCATGACTCGTCAAAATTATGGCACTGTTTTTTGGGCCATATTTCGAGGGGAAGAATAGAAAGCCTCGTTAAAAATGACATTCTTCCTCCGTTAGAGTTCTCAGATATCGAACAATGCATAGATTGCATAAAAGGAAAATACGTAAAACAAATTAAAAAGGGTGCAAACCGAAGCACAGCGACACTAGAAATTATTCACACTGATATATGTGGACCATTTCCGGTGAAAAGTGTGGATGGTTATGACTCGTTCATAACGTTCACAGATGATTACTCCCGATATGGTTATATTTATCCAATTAAAGAAAGATCTGAAGCATTGGATAAATTTAAAATATTCAAAGCTGAAGTTGAAAATCAACATGATAAAAGAATTAAAATAGTCAGGTCCGACCGTGGGGGGGAGTACTACGGTCGGCACACTCCATATGGTCAAGTACCTGGACCTTTTGCAAGGTTTTTACAGGAAAATGGAATAGTCGCCCAGTATTCTATGCCGGGCGAACCACAGCAAAATGGAGTAGCTGAAAGGCGTAACCGTACTCTTATGGATATGGTGCGCAGTATGATGAGTTATTCCACACTGCCATTGGGATTATGGATGGAGGCGTTAAAAACCGCCATTCACATTCTCAACAGAGTACCAAGTAAGTCGGTGCCCAAAACACCGTACGAGTTGTGGACAGGGAAAGTTCCTTCTCTACGCCACTTGAAAGTCTGGGGGAGCCCAGCTGAGGCAAAAGTTTTTAATCCCACATTGCAAAGTTAGACCCCAAAACAGTAACTTGCCATTTCATTGGCTATCCTGATAGATCAAAAGGTTATCGTTTCTACTGTGCAGACAGATACACAAAGTTTGTAGAAACGAGACACGCGGTCTTCTTGGAGGACGAAATGATGAGGGGGAGCATGGTAGGCCGGAAAATTGATCTTGAGGAGAAGAGGGTGTGTGCACCTTTTCCGATGATCCATGAGCCATTTTTCGCCCTACCTGTTGTACCTGCACCGATAATCCCAGAGGTTGTGGTGCAAGCACCTGTTGTAACTCCACCCGTGACCACAACGAGGCAAGATTCGGAACCTGTCCGTCAGGAGCCGACTCGACCCGTTGTTGAGCATGAAAGGGAGCGACGACAGCCACATTTAGAAAAGAGTCGCACGTTGAGACACATGATGTGCCAGAGAATGAGACTCTCAGAAGGTCTAAAAGAGCTAGGAAATAGCTATTTCTAGTGATTATAAAGTTTATAATACAGAAACAGTTCATATGGAAGAAGATCCCACTTCATATGAAGAAGCCATGAGAAGCGTTCACTCTTCGAAGTGGCTGGAAGCCATGGAAGACGAGATGAAATCGATGAGTTCTAACAATGTTTGGGACTTAGAGGAAATTCCTAAAGGAGCCAAAACAGTAGGCTGCAAATGGGTCTACAAAACAAAGTATGACTCCAATGGAAACGTAGAAAAGTATAAAGCGCGACTTGTGGCAAAAGGCTTTACGCAAAGAGAAGGGGTAGATTACAATGAGACTTTTTCTCCGGTCTCATGTAAGGATTCCTTCAGAATCATCATGGCACTAGTTGCGCATTTTGATTTAGAGTTGCATCAAATGGATGTAAAGACGGCATTTCTAAATGGAGATTTAGAAGAAAATGTTTACATGAAACAACCCACGGGTTTTTTCATGGAGGGGAAGGAACATATGGGATGCCGCTTAAAGAAATCCATTTATGGGTTAAAGCAAGCCTCTAGACAGTGGTATTTAAAGTTCAATAATACAATTAAAAGTTTTGGTTTTAAAGAGAATGTTGAGGACAACTGCATTTATGCAAAGTTTAAAAGTGGGAAATATATTTTCCTAATTCTGTATGTGGATGATATCTGCTTGCGAGCAATGATGTCAGTCTACTACTAGAAACAAAGAATTCTTGTCCTCAAATTTTGATATGAAAGATCTTGGTGAAGCTTCATATGTTTTGGGCATAGAAATTCACCGGGATAGAAAGAATGGAGTGCTAGGACTATCACAAAAGGCATATTTAGAAAAGGTTCTAAAGAAATATAATATGCATAAAAGTAGCGCCTCACCTGCTCCTATAGTCAAGGGCGACAGTTTTGGGAAATTTCAATGTCCCAAGAACCAATATGAGATCGATCGAATGAAAGCAGTACCATATGCTTCGGCTGTTGGAAGCTTACAGTATGCACAAGTGTGCACTCGCCCTGACTTAGCTTTTATCACCGGGTACTCGGTAGATATCAAGAAAATCCAGGCCAGAGCACTGGAATATGGTAAAGAAAGCATTGCGTTATGTCAAGGCGCAAAAGACCTCATGCTAACATATAGAAGATCTGATTCCCTAGAGATAAGAGGGTATTCAGACGCAGATTTTGCGGGAGATAGAGATGATAGAAAATCCACGTCAGGATACGTGTTCACTCTCGCTGGAGCTCCAAACAGACAATAGTTGCATCATGTATGCAGAATTTATAGCAGCTTATGAGGCCACAAGGCAGGTGATATGGTCAAAGAAGTTGATACCCGACTTGAAAGTGGTAGATTGTATTGACAAACCACTAAAGATGTACTGTGACAACCAGCCCGCAGTATTCTATACTCACAACAACAAGTCGAGTAAAGCTATCAAACCAATAGAGATAAAGTATTATGTTGTGAAAGGTAAAATCCAGAATCAAACTATAAGTCTCGAGCATATAAGGACAAAGGATATGCTTGCGGATCCGCTTACGAAAGGCTTACCACCCAGCGTGTTCATGGAACACGCAGTCGACATGGGTTTAATGGAAAGCCTATGATTCCTGGATTACAGAGGCCCAAAAGTAAAAGAATTTGTTTCAAAACAGAAAAGTGTATAGTGGCTGTCTGATTCTATCGGCAATGAGCTGTGACGATGAAACATGCTCTATGCACTAATCGGTGATGAAACGAGCAAAGTAAAAGGTAAAAGTAAAAGTTGAGATCAAGGGGGAGAATGTTAGGTTGATCTCCAGGTCGTACGAGCCCAACGGCTCGCGACCCCCTTGACTACGCCCTGATCGGGGCGTCCATTTCAGTTATGGACGGTGGGCCCCTGTGACCTGCGCTATAAATAAAGGGTGGGGGCTAGGGCACACAGTACGAGGTTCACCGTGCCGCCAGTCACCCCACCGACACCCCCCTTCCGATCTAGGGTTAGCACAGGCTCACGGGAAGCACCACTGCCGCCACTGCATCGCCGCCATCGCCACTGTCGTGCTCACCTCCGTCCACCATGGCCGGAGCCACGGCATCCTCTGGATCGTCACAGGGAGAAGGTACAACACCTCCTCCACCTCAGCTTCTACTCGATCGTGTCGATTGCGATTCTAACAGAACTTAGTATCACATTGTCAGTTGCCTACACGCATGCGATCCAGTAGTTCTATGTTTGAAACTGGCACAGGCAGTGCACATGTAGACGCCGGGTCGAAAATAGCAGTGTGCCTATTTTTCATTTAAAAAAATGAACTATGGGACACTGCTCTGAGAGCGCGTACGTGGAGCAAGGCAGCAAGCAAACTGAACTCGCATCAGGTTTTAAATAGAAACTCGCACATGTAGGGTAGGTGGCTGTCTGTGTCTGGGAACGGTTGGCGGCTGAGAAGCGTACGCCGGGGCGCCCAAAGTGTCTCTGTCCGGACTGGGTAAGCCGTTGGCAAATGGCAACGGATAACGGCGCCGTGGTGTGGCAGCTGTTCGATCGGTCTCTGTACCCCATAACCAGAGCTTCATCCCAGCATCAACACATGTTTTTCTTTAGTTGAAGCAGAAATGGCATGGTTTTTCTTCTTCAGAAAGCGATTTTTTTATTGAGGGGCTCTTCAGAAAGCGAGTGAACTCTACCAGCTGGGGCGGTTGCGGTTCAGGGAGCCGGGAAGAAGAAAGGCGTCAGCGTCACCATGCAGTGTTGGCAAGCCGGCCTCTCTAGACTCCAACGGACGGGGCCAGCAGGTGGCGCGCATATGACTTTTGGGCCTCGCCCATTGGCCAGATGGCCCGTCAACAGCTAGCGGATTCGCACACGAACATTCATCCATCCAGGCCGTCCTCTTTTCGTTGAGGGCTGCTGTCGCCTTTTTAACGAGAAGACAGATGTACGTACTGCTGCCGATGTTTGTCAGATACGGTCATGCGGAGACGAACAGGTGCAAAAATGGTTTGGCTACTTCCAGAGCAGGGGGTCAATTTCAAGTTGGCATTGTTCAGGTTCCAAAAGTGGACGACGCATCGAAAAGCACTACGATCAGGTGCAACATTCTTCTTTTCCACAACCAGGGGAGCAGAAGGAAAATGCAAGAGCTGGGTCGCATCTCGCATGTGCAGACGAGTTTTAATAAGCAAAAAACATATGAACACGTTAAAGTGAAGATTAGATGGCCAAACAGAAATCACACGGGATCCTTAGTGGGACATATCGTTTTACAAGGGATACTCCAAAAGAATCCCGTGTAATAACTAAGGATGCAAAAAGGGACCCATATGTCCCACTTTTTCTCCATTTTATGCATAGCTAGAAGAAAGTGGGGCAAATGGGTCATGTTTCCGTATCCCTTAGTTCCCTGCTAATAACCATTTTGCAAGCTTTTTTTAAGAGGCAAAGTTGTAGGATGAAAAGCTCACCCCAACATATTCTATGAGAACTACCACTTCCGGCCAAAATAAGTACCCTAGTTTTGAACTAAGGTTGGTTCAAAATGCGAGCTTCTTCTTATGGATCAGAGTAAGTAGTTGAATACATGAGCGTTGCCACAACCCTTTAATATTTTTCTGTCATCAGACATGTCTTAGTGTGGTCACATAGTACAAATCAAATATGTTTTCAACAATTACATTTTGAAGAACATCGCTAATGGGGGGGGGGGGGGGGGGGGGGTATAAAGACATAAACAAGGAATTAACTCAAATTGTGTCCAACGAACTTCAAGTGCTAAGAATTTGTTTGTAGACTATTATGCGGGGTCTGTGGATTCAGTTATTTCTCGCTTATTTGAATTCTTCCTCACATCGTTCCCGTTCCTTGAATCTTGATGTTTATCTCTCGGTGCCTCGAGATACATGATATAAAGCTGACCTAGGTATATGTCGACTACCGGGTATGACTTGTCCTTGCGCCTTGTTGATTGTCATGACAAAGTTGAGCATGACCAGGAACTGGTTTCTCTTAAATCTGAACGAGAACATAACATTGTCAGATGGACATAGAGGCACCCGGAGAAGAGAACCTTCTCTTGAACACTAGGCCAAAATTGAGACATCCTTTTGTGAACGGAGGGAGTATTTGTGAACAACCTTGAGAATGGTCATGCATTGAGATGATCCATATCCATCATGTCATCAAATTCTCCATCGAAATCCAATCAACTTGACAAACCAAACAAGTTATGAAACCAAATGAAAATGAATTAGTAGTATAATGTTGTTATTTTTCACTCACGTTCATACTGAGTTGAATTTTGAAACTAAATTTGGAGACATCATAGATGCATGATATGTAAATACTGATATTGATATTTTTGTTTTAATCCAGGATAACAAATTAGAAATAAGAAACTACGTGCAGATTCAGTATTCTTTTTCTTTTTTCTTAATCACCATACCAATATCATTCTCAACTTGCAATACAAATCTTCCTCGACGTCCTTTGTGCAAAACATACGAGGCGATAAACGCAGGCTGCGAGTCGGCGCGGCAATTGCGGCGGCGTCCTCTCCATCCATCTCTCTCACATCACCCTCCCATCAACAAAACCGACTCCCCCTTCTCCACCTTCCCAGGAGCCCGAATCCCCAATCCCCGTCGGTAGCCGATCGCGTCGACGATGCTGGGCGCCGCCAGGAGATCCGGATGCGTACGTGCGCTTCTCTCCGACCTGATTTTCTTACCATCCATCGGGAATTCTCCCCGGCCGCGGCCTGTTGGTTCGGAATCTGATCCGCGCGCGCGTTTATTGCAGGTGCTCGGGCGGGTGATGCAGACCCTGCGCCCGGCGGCGGCGGCGGGAGCGGCCAGGGGATACGCCTCGACCGCGAAGGAGGTGAGCGTCTGGACGGAACCCTATCCGGCTCGTATGATTCGGACCGTTGCGGGGCTGGTGTGGCGATCCGCGTTTCGTGCGTTGTCTCGATTAATCTGCTTTTTCGTTGTTTGTTCGGGGCTGGTGAATCGTACCGCCGCTGCGTGGGCGTAGTTTTCGGAGACGGATGATCATGTGGCAGATTGGTTGCTGGTCGACCACTTGCTGGGGTCAAACGGTAGAAGGCGTAGATTGCATCTGTGTATCGCACCTCGTTTGGTTTCTCTAGCTTGGCTGTGGAAATATGGGTTGACAGTCAGGAGATTCAGTTGTTTTTGGTGTGAGCGTCTCGGGTGCTAGGAACTTCGCTTTGGTGCAGGTTTTCGAGTTCGAGAAAAAATGAATGTTAGGTGTTCGGAGAAATGGTGTCTAAGTAGGTGACTGGACAGCTGTTGTAGTGGTATTCAGCGTTGTCTCTGATTTCACAAGGTCGAATGAACCAAACATTGAGTTCATTCAGCCTGCTGATTCAAGGGCACCTCACTACCTCTTATTAGGTCGTTGGTATGCTTGAATCTTGAGAAATACTATTTTTCTGCTCTGCATAAGTTGTGGTTTGGCAGGCAAATTTATGCAATTCTTCTTCGTTTGCTTCTCTAGATGACTGTGCGTGAAGCATTGAATTCTGCCCTTGATGAGGAGATGTCTGCGGACCCTTCTGTTTTCTTGATGGGAGAAGAGGTACCACCTTGAAGAGATGTTTCATAGTTTTTTTTTTTTGCCCCCTGCGCCCCCTGATACTTGTTATTTGCGTGGCAGGTTGGAGAGTACCAAGGTGCATACAAGGTCAGTACTTTCTGTTGAAGACTAATGATGTCTCTGTAAAGTTTTCACAAACTTGAAATCATTTGTGAATATTATTAGCACTCACATCCGTTGTGCTAATTGCAGATAACAAAGGGTTTGTTAGACAAGTATGGTCCTGACAGGGTGCTTGATACACCAATCACAGAGGTTATACACTTAAACCCTCAAAGCAAACATTGGCATCTTCTTAAGCTCTCAGATTCGTGCGATCATTTTCAAGTACTTATTATATGCTTTCCATCTGTTGCAGGCTGGTTTTACTGGCATTGGCGTTGGTGCTGCCTACCAAGGTCTTCGACCTGTAGTAGAGTTCATGACATTTAATTTCTCGATGCAGGTCAGTCGTAATTCATTTCTCATAATCCAGGAATCACATGTTTGAGGAAGACCTTATTGTAGGTCGTGTTGTTTCTCGCTGCTATTTTTCTACGTGACATAAATTACAGTAGCTATTGTTGTGTTGACACTTGTAGTTTACACTTTGGAAGTAGGTCCCAGTGCAGGAAAATATACCTATATGTAGTGATATAGTTAGTACTTAGTACAGACTAGTCACCGTGTTGAATTAGTACAAGGTGATGTCTCTGGTTTTACTAAAGGTCATGCAATGGCAAGTGTATTGAACTATTAATTATGAACTGTGCTGATATTTCCTTGTAAATAGTCTAGCCATGGTTGTCTTGTATCATGCTATTTTTTGGGGGAATGTCTTGAATTTTTTTTTTACTGTGCAGTGTACAAGTACTGTAATATGACATTGGAATAGCTCAAACTTGAAATAAATATCACCCGTATGAAAATTTGATGGTCACATCACCTCTCGTGGACAATTTGAACAGAATTAAGAACTTGATTTACACAGTATGTTTTATGTGCAAGATTGGTAATGATCTCTTACCCATGCTTTATTTCACAGGCCTCCTATTAGACATTTCCGAAATTCCTGTTGTAAAACATAGGTCATCATTCTGGTCTGCGTAATCTCAATTAGTTACTGTTTTTTAAACGGTCTGATATTGATTATTGTATATTAATCTCTGATCCCCATAATCATATTAATCGGATGCGCTGCTAGCCTTTCGTGTTGCAGCCAGTTTGTATTTGTTGCACATACTCCTGTAAAAAAAATTCATTTTCTATTTATATCTGCATCTGTGAGTATCTAAACTTACATCCATACTGTGGATAGCCAAAATGTTCTCCTAATCACTATTTTGCACATCCAGGCAATTGATCACATCATCAATTCAGCTGCCAAGTCGAACTACATGTCAGCTGGTCAGATAAATGTTCCTATTGTTTTCAGAGGACCAAATGGTGCTGCTGCTGGAGTTGGTGCACAACACTCACAGGTTTGTCACCAAAACTTATCCTTATGTACCTCTGTGCTCATTGTCATACTTATTATGTTGAGAGTAAAATGATGTGCACAATTTTCGAACTATGGACTTATTTATCTCATTATATATAGAAAATTTGGAACATATTAAATTATAAGAGGTTTAAGATTTAGTATGCTTCACACTCTTAATGTGCATAACATCGTTTGGTCTTTTTCTGTCTAGCATCTAGGAGTATTTATGTAGGCAAGTAATGTAACTGTAATATTCTAATTCTAGTTCAGTGGAAGTACTAACTGGCTTTGTATGCAGTGCTATGCAGCTTGGTATTCACATGTTCCAGGATTGAAGGTCCTAACTCCTTATTCCGCAGAAGACGCTCGAGGCTTGCTAAAAGCAGCAATCAGGGATCCAGACCCTGTTGTTTTCCTGGAAAATGAACTGCTGTATGCAATATTTGTCCTACTTATGTTCTCTACATTTGGGTTGCCGGTTCAGTGTATCATGTGTTCTTTTTCCTGCAGTTATGGTGAGTCGTTTCCTATTTCTGCTGAAGTACTTGATTCTAGCTTCAGCGTACCAATCGGCAAGGCTAAGGTATGTTCTTACTATTAAGTTTTGGCGCGGAAGACTTTAGTATGTCTGTTTTTTAATGGATTGCGTGGAAGGATTTATTATTTGTGGGATCCTTTTTCTTATTGGTCTGCAGATAGAGCGAGAAGGAAAAGATGTTACAATTACTGCATTCTCCAAGATGGTTGGGTATGCTCTTCAGGTATGTTAATACCATTCTTTAAAAAGAAAGAAGTTACTGATAACTTTGTTATTTATGGTTTCTATCAGGTTTTGGTTGTTAACATTTTGACCTAATAGAGTAATAATACTTCTACCAATTTATTAAATATTACTTTGTGCTGCGAAATATGGTTGATACTTAGAGTTCGCACAGAATGCAAAAGAATTGTATGCCCTGAGCCTCTGCCAGCTTTGTCCCTATTGGTTCCGTTTTACTTTATTTCTGGGTTTGGACCCATCTGGAAACTGTTTCCATAAATGCACTCGTACCTAATTTTGCAAAGCTAGGATGCCTCAGACTGAGGTATAACACCTCTGCACCAGCATAATTGACGCTTACCATGGTATCATGTTAGCTCAGGCCGAAGAAAACGACGAATACTAGTTCCACACTAAAGAATGTCGTGTTGCATTCTGTGCCACTAACATCCAATAGCCAGAACCATGCAAAGATTCTAGACATTAAATTCCTTTTTGATCATTAATATTGGCTATCTTGGAACATTGTGAAAGAGTATGATGGGTGAACTAGCAGCTAAAGACCTTTCGACCGTTGGGGGATTTCTAAAGCTTAAATAATATCTAAGTGGCTACTAAGCGTGGTTGTTAAATCATGACCTACATATGTCTCCTATTTATACGTGAAGTGAATTAGGATTAATAATGTCAGTTGATCCTCCCCTGTAAGCTCTCAAAACACTTCACAATTTAATCTTTGGGATCTACAGATTCCTAGAATTCTTCAACAAGATATGGTTCAGCGACAAACACATGCATGCAAGAGCTGTGAAAGCGAAATAAAACCAACCTTCACACATGAAGACATTCAGTAGATCGGAAAAAACATGTTATCAAGTTAATCAGCACCTTAATCAATGAGACATGCATATGCTAGCGCCAACAAAACTGTCAAGCTCTTCCTGATTTCGTTTCCCCATCCACGCAACCGCACATAATGACATGCGCTTCTAGTGTCTATGACCTTGTTGATATGATGCTGTAGATCAATGCAAGGTGTGGTGTCACTGATAAAAGGTCTGTTTATGAAAATGGTCAACAAATATAGTTAAGTCCAAAATAGGGGCAACCGTATGGGGGTGACATTTTGAGAAATTGGTTCTCATGTTTATTTACTAATGTGATTACATTTGTCTAATTAGCATTTAGTTTCCACTTTATATATAGAATACTCAAGCAATAGTTATGATTTGTCTTTGAAATGTCTTGTTACATTCTCATGCTTAGTCAAATTTCAGGCTGCAGAGATACTGTCCAAGGAGGGAATCAGTGCTGAGGTAGTTGCCTACCAAAATATATTATGTAGTACAGTTATGCAGCTGTGCCCTTATTATATACTAATATCTGTTAACAGGTGATCAATCTTCGATCAATTAGACCATTGGATAGAGCTGCTATCAACGCATCAGTTAGGAAAACCAATAGATTGGTAACCGTTGAAGAAGGCTTCCCACAACATGGGGTTGGTGCTGAAATATGGTTCGTCGTCTCTCTCTCTCTCCCTTCCTCCCTCCCCCTCTCCCTCTCCCTCTCTCTCTCTCAGATATGCCGGACATTTAATTCTGAGATGCATTTTCGTTGCAGCATGTCTGTTGTGGAGGATAGTTTTGAGTATCTTGATGCACCAGTTGAGAGGATTGCCGGAGCGGATGTTCCCACACCCTATGCAGCAAACCTCGAAAGGCTGGCGTTTCCACAGGTATGCGTTGCTGCTTCTCATGCTTTCAAAACTACTGGATCCCATCTTTTATAGTATCTGGTTGAGCAAATCTTTCTTTTCGATGATGGCTCAAGAGTTATCACTAGTAGCGCTTGAAATTGCACAATTTTACACCGAGTTACTTTTCTTGCTTTCACCCATCTATTTTAGGCTGTAGACCATATCATTGATTGACTATTGTGCAAATCTTTGCTGAAGATGGGGACATCAGCTGTAAATTTATTTATTTGGAATGCTACTTGTTGGTTTCACTGCAAGCTTGGTTCACCATTATACGAATTTGGTGAATTATATGCAATATTAAGCTTGGACTTTGCCTAGCGGGATAGCAGCAAGGAAACGACAACTGTAAAATCCTAGGTGTTGGTTTGTAAAATCTGGAGTATCAGAGAGGAACCTAGGTTCTGATAGGCTGGTGTCTTGTAAAATCTTAAGGTTTATGCATTGTTAAACTGGGATTTTGCCGACCAACAGGAAATGGGGTAGGTCCAGAATTAAGCCCAACATGAAAATTGCCCTTGCCTTGTGATTCCAATTGGGGGCATATGGGTGGAGAGCTCATGTGATGATTAACCGTTTGTTTCTCCTCATAGCTTTACTTATGCTGTCGGTATACTTGCAGGTTGAGGACATTGTCCGTGCAGTGAAGCGAGCTTGCTACAGAACATCATCAGTGGCTGCAACCGCCTAAACTCAAATACACCTGATGTTCCCAGGCATTCTCTTTTTTCTTCTTTGTCCAGAAAATATGTACCGCGTCGCATAATGGCTGTCATCCCAGATGGCGTGAGCTAATTTTTGTACATCGGTCGTGAATTGTCGATTCCGATGTGCCCGTTCCAGCTGGATGGGTGCATACGGTCATGGTTCACACCCAGGAAAAATTTGAATTATGCACCTTCAGGAGATTTACATGACCAAGGGATATGCCAATAACATGTATGTAATTGAATTCCAGAAGCTGAGGTGTCGTGTCGGTACCTGATTTTGCTGCGCCTGTTTTTTTGTGTCTGAATTTATTTCGCCAAGATGAAACAATTGCTGTCATTGCATGACAAGATTAGTAACGAATCATGGACTCACGGTGCCTGACACAAATGTTTCTTGGAGCAATGCCGGTGCCGGAAAGTGGGCATTTCTGGTGTATGATAGCAACACGCGTGGCGATTTCATTTGTCTGAAGGGGACGCGTGTAGCAGCGGCCCAGATATTGCTGTGAAGATGACGCTACAGGTAGTGAGACCCTCCAAGATTCTGTGAGTATACTATGTCCACGAAAAGTAACTGGTGCAACTTGCATCGCTGTGGGGCTGTGGGGGCCTGTGTCCCCCTGATGATTCTTCCACTGGAAACTACCCTATTTTGTCACAAGTCTGAGAAAGCGATCCGTCCATCTTCTCTCTAGTTTCTCGAGCTTATCATTTCCGCTAGATCATCATTGGTGGGTGGTGTGCTCTCTCTCTCTCTAATCCATTACCTTTTGGCCGCGGTTTGTAGCGGTGGACAACCCTGTGCCACGATTCAGTTGTCAAATGACGATATTTTCAGAGTCGAGAATGCTTTTTGTATAAAGGCGACGTATCCAGTGAAAACTGGTTTTCAGTGCAAACTTGCAAACTTCCGTTCTGGGCCATTGGATGCATCGCGGACGGCACAGATCAAAAGTGGGATCTCTAATCAGCAACTTAAACACTAATTAACAAATAACCCCTGCTCTTAACCACGATCCTGCACGAGATTCTCCTCACGCGATGCGGCGGCGCTGCCCTCGACATGATGGCCGACGCGACGATCCCCCACGTGAGCCGGCGACCACCTTGAATCCCTCACGCGACGGCGACTAGCGCTTCCCCTCGGACCAGCGAAGCGTGACGCAGCGGCGACCTGGCGAGTGCTGAGCTGCTCCCACGCGACGGCGGCTCGCCTGTGCGCGACTAGAACGGCGGTGCGGCCACTGCGACGTCAATCCTGCCGAGACGATGCCCCGATTCAGTTAGTTGAATCGGACTTAGTTGCTGCAAGTTTTGCTCCTGTAATTTTTTTAGTGCAGGCGCAGTTTAGTTACGGCATTAATCTTCCATGGACACTATAAACAGACTGGAAAGATTTGTTGTGCTTTGTAATGCAACTGTAATACAATATTCAGAAATTCAAATGTTAGTAAACGAAGGAAAACATTTAGAAAACATGCAACACATGAACTTCTTGGACTGCCCGAAAACCACTACTGATTTGGGAAGCTTCAGCACCAGGTTGGAGTGGACGCATTATACGATTCTGAACGGAGAACCATTGTGAATCTTCCACAAATGGGGCCGCTGTTAGCCCCCTTTAAGGGTGTATTGAAGGTATATATAGATTAATCGGAGGAGGATGTATTTCTACATTGGGTTCAGGCTTCATCTATAATGCATCGAGGTTCAGCCATTGCTTCGTTTCATTGAAAAAATTAATCATGAGAAGAAAAGAGATTGCGCAGCTGTGCGGGGATACAAGGAGGCAGATGCACGGCAGTGGAGAGAGCAGCAGTGAGTCCGTCGATTACGAGGGAAGGCGGTGACGCTTGCTCCGTAGACCGCGCAGGGCACGGCATGGTGCCGGTCGTGGCCGATGTGTGCTCCGGCGCCGGCGGAGGGAACATCATCGTGCCAGTTGCGCGAGTCGCGGATGGAAGTGTACACAAGAGTCGTCGGCGTGATGATCGCCGAGGGAGTTGCGGCGAGCGGAGGTCGAGTTTCCAACTTTCCATTGCCGCAAGATCGGAGACGAACCGATCCGCCATGAACTTTCCAAGGAGATCGTGGTTAAGAGCAGGGGGTTATTTGTTAATTAATGTTTAAGCTGATTAGAGATCCCACTTTTGATCTGTGCCGTCAGCGATGCATCGAATGGCTACGAATGGAAGTTTGCAAGTTTGCACTGAAAACCAGTTTTCACTGGATACGTCGCCTTGTATAAAAGGGATTCGTATATCATCCAAAAAAGTAAGGTGCGTTGTGCCAAAGCTAACTGATCAAAACCACGATTAGTTTGCGGATTTGAACAAGATAAAAATAGTGAAGACATAATAAGATGATATGCTCCTGGAGGAGAGATGGCGTTGGCACTGAACGGACTAGGTTCAGTCGGATCTGGCCTCGATTTGACGGGAAAGAGGAGCGTACGGATCCAGGCGGCCTAGCCGGTGGTCCACGTTCTTGAATTCATTTCTCCCTTTCCTCGTTCACGTTTTGCATATAGGTACTTCAAAATACGATATATTGCGTGTTACTATTTTATTCCATTTTACTCTGAGATGCATATTTTTTCTTGCTATTAGTTTTATCTTTTTTGGGGGCATGGTTCTGTAACGGAAGTAAATTCAAATAGTGATCTAAGGTCTCCGTGAAATCCACTTTGGTATAAACAAATTTTGAATTGTTGAAAAGTTCCAAAATAAATTTCACGCATATATCTTCACATTCTATAGCTTTGTAAAGTCATTTCATGAAAACTAGATATATTTGTGACATGTTTTCATAAACCACAAACAACGTTGGTTTTTTCGTGTACGGACGTCATCGGTACATAGAATGTTAAGACTTGACATGTGTTTGACATTATTAAACATGTTTAAAATGCGATAAAAAATACCGGTTGCTTATGCATCAAGAGCCTAAAAGGACACTCACTCCCTACTTCTACCCTTTTCCTCTCTTCCCCGAGCTTAAGAGTTGGCTCTCCCTCTTCGGCTTCTCTCCTTTTCCTCTCTTGATTTGTTGTAATTTCAGTAAGCTCAGACAATCAGCTATCGAGATAAATATACCTGACCTACAATACATGCGTCTCACTGTGTCAGAAACATACCTTGTTAGTCTCACATTTGCTTCTAAACCTAGTCGTCGTCAGAGCTTCTGTAACCGCCCCCGTCGTCTCTAGCGGCTGATTTGGTGCTTGGAGACGAGGGGAACCCTTTGATCTTCTTTACAGTTCATTTTCCTTTATTATTAGATTTATGTTGGTGGTGACGTCTCGATTTAGATTTTGGCGTCATGCCAAATAAGAGGTCTGTGGCTCCATCTCCCTCCCACTGTTTTCGCCGTGACCGACATCTCCATTGATTTTTGGAGAAATGTTTAGATGCTAAAAGGTGAGTTAGATAAGATTGAAGAGTTTTTATGTAACTTTTAGTCTAATCAGATTGATGCACATGTATTTTGAGTGTTCCAATCTGATGTACTCTGTTCAATTGACCAATAAATTCAGATATTCTAGAAATCAACATACCTGTTACAAGTGGGTTGATTACCACGACTGCCAGAACACGAAATTGCAAGACGTCAGGGAGCCATATGCTTAAAAGGGAAGGTACATAAACAATACGCGAGACGAATTCTTTTCTTTATCCAATCCATTGGGGAAGAAAAGAAACAAGCGAGAACAAGAACAAAACGAAACCGAAACAGCCTAGCTGATTGTAAACATCCAGATGCCGCCGCTGCTGCTACTAACCCTGCATTTTCTCTCTTAAAAACATCCTAATCAAGGACCCGTCGTTAGTTGCTTGCAGAAGTATACAGCCACCATTGGAGAAGGAAGGAAGGCAGGGGAGAGAAGAGCAGCCAAGGACGCAAGAGCGGAAGCGAGAGAGGGGAAGGTTGGGGTCAGGGGAGGTGGGGGAAAACCCGGGCAGAAATCGCCCAGCGCTCTTCTCCCGGCGATTGGCCGGATCAGGTGCGGATTTTCTTGGGGCGGGTTTCCGGTGGCCGGATCGAAGCGGCACTCAATCGAGGCGGACGTTGATTCGGTTCGGCGGCCATGGGGTTGCTGATTATTCGGTTTCGTTCCATGGATAGGCAGGTACCCGTCGTCTCTTTCTTGAATTTCTGCGATTCCCCTTGCTTTGGTTGCTTATATCAGTGGGAAATTTGGGTTCTCCATTCCGATCGGTGATGGCCTTTTCTGTCACTTGTCCCAAATTTGTGTTCTCGTTTCCTTTAAATTGGCGGCTATCATGTCCCTGGTTTCAATAGCTTTGAGGTTTAGTCCATTTATATCGGTTTGCTCAGTGAGTATTGTAACATTGTGGTAGATGGGGCAATCATTAGTTGCAAGTTTATCGGTTATTTCTGATGCTTCAGACAGAAACTGATGAAGTATGTTTTTCTGAACTAAATATAGTAATCGATAGCACACAGTATTAATTGAGCTTGCATTCTTCAGTGTAGTGGAATTAATTGAACTTCAATTCATGGGTATAGTAAAATTAAGTGAACTTCAATTCATGGATTTAGTGAAGTAATAGGATCATTTGAGCTTCTGTTCTTCAGTTTAATTTAATTAATTGAACTTCAATTCATGGGTGTAGTGGAGTAATGGGATTAATCGAGCCTCTTTTCATCGGTTTACTGAACCAACGCTTTTCGATTCGTTTCTGCAGGGATTTAATTTGATCTCCTGGCACGGTTCATCATAGGTTCCTGGTTGTTTGCTCAGGCTCCAAGTTGAGCGTCATCTCAGTTGCTGCGGTAGCCAGGGGGACATGAATATTCGTGGCAAATGGTAACCTTGCTTCAGATGGGTTCGACTCGGAAATGCCGGTGTGATTCTGTCCATCTGGTGGTGATCGGTATCAGTTGATAATTTGTGTAAGCATCGATTTGGCGTACTGGATACTGAAATGACAAGATACTGAAGAGGGCCTGTATTGGTTAGTTGTACTGCAGGAGCAATTCCAAATTGGAGCTCTGCCTTTTCGCCGAGTATCAGAGATTTGGTTACGATGGGCTTACCTCAAGTTTCTTCAGCCAGGGAGGATGTTTCTACAGGACCAAGGGCACCTGTGTTAAGCCCTCCACGTATTGAGGGCGTTGGTGCCTGCGATTTGGATGGGCTTCCTCGAGGAAGCTCAATTGGCAAGTTCCGTACCGATCCATTTGTAATTTCAGTAGACAGACTGCAGTAGATGTCAACGATGCATCAAATGGAAATTTAGAGACAGCCATGCCTTGATGGACCCACAGGCCTCCAAGGATTAAGAACTGGTTTTAAAGATGCAAGCTCTAGATCTTCTCACAAATTGCAGCCTGCTGGCCATATGCCCACAACGAGGGTTGTGGGCTTTGGATCAAACTCTTTTGGAGGTTCTAATACAACAGAAGTAGACACAACTGTCCATCTGTTGACACTGATAATTGTGATTCGCCATTTGATCAGAATGAACTTCAGGCAAGGAAAAGACTGCTCTCTCCGTTGAAAAATGTGCTACCTAGAAAGTTCCATGGTGGCTTGCTGAATATTGCTTCTAATGATGCTAGATTTCAGCATTCTGAGCCAGGTAGGAAACTTCACATTTCTGGATTACAAGATAACAAAAAGGCAAACACTGGAAGCCTTAGTTCTTTTGAGTCACAGGCCTGTCCAACCCCTAGATGCTCCAACTGGAGTTCAGAACGTGACGTCAATAGGATTAATTCTAATTATTTCACTGATGGCCCTTTGCTTGGGAGCAAGGAGTCATTATCCTATTATGATCATCTAGCTGCTAGTGCAAAATTAGCACACTCTCCTCTCTCTCTGTCTCCCCTCAGCCCTAGACATATTCATAAAGTTAAGACTAAAGAATCTCCAAGGCATGTAATGAAAGATATTGAAAATGATTTTCTAGATTTAAAGGAAAAGAGAGGATTCGATGGAATCAGGATGCTAGATGTGTTAGAAGAAACTAACAGATTGCATGATGAATATGGTGCTATGACCCTAATAGAAGTTCGTATAGAAGATATCAAAATTGGGGTTCTGAATCTTCCCCTACGTCTCCCCGAATCGGCTATGGACGGAGTTTGAGTCTCCCTGCAAGGAGGTCACTAGTTGTGTCCTTTGAGGAATCTCTTTTGTCTGGCCGACTTTCTTATGGAAAAGATACCAGGTCTAATTTCTTGCTGTTCACCATCTAGGTACTACAATTCCCAAGTATTGACTGTTGAATTTTATTCCTTTTCTCTCTCTGAATGCAGATAATTGATGGTTTCTTAGCTGTGCTGAACATTGTTGGTGGTAGCTTCTCTCCCCAACTCAGAAACTTCCATTTGCGGTAACAAGCATCGATGAGGATAGTTCCTTATTGTACTATTCTTCTATTGATCTCGCGGGTAGATTGTCTACGAGTGCAACCAACAGTAACAGCCCAAAACTCCAAAGAAGCCTTAGTAACAATGATTCGCGATCAGCAAAGAGTCGCTTACGCATCCCTGCTAAGGGGCGCATACAACTGGTACTAAATTCCTTGACCCTTTGCTCATGATCATGTTTGTTCTTGTGTTCGTTGCAAATACTTCCTATAATAAGCACCGCATCTTCGCTATCTAGTTATGCTACCTATGTGAAATATCTCCTTTGACAAGCTATGTTGAGAAATTTTCTTGTGGATGTAAATGTCTGCCTTAAAACTTAACTGTGTATAGTTTGTGTCCTATTTGAATGTGCCAAACAGAATGTCACTTGTGATGTCTAGGTTGCTTTTTTTTCAGACACTATTTCTCTGCACATTTTAAGCTATTATTTGAAATTGTATTGGGATGTTATGTGTGTTGCATGCTTGAATTAAAAATTGTCTCATCAGGTTGTGAGCAACCCCGAGAAGACTCCACTTCATACTTTCTTCTGCAACTATGACTTGACTGACATGCCATCTGGAACCAAGGTACAAATATCATGACTAGTTGACTGCTTATCCAATATGTACTGAAGGAAACCAAAGGCTATTATGATATTTATTATGCTTGGCGGCACAACAATGATTTAGTCTTTTTTTGTTGGCCAAGACAGGGTAAATTAATTCTAGAACCTTTTTGCTTGCAACCTGCAAGCTATAACCAGGGTGGATAGTGTTTACTTATTAATTAAGTCATCGCTCAATTACTAATCTTCAACCAAGTGGGCCGCCCTTTACTAATGGCAATAAAAACCTAGGTTACACAGATTGAGACACGTAACAGGTAATTCATCAGCTAGTGCATAGTGTAACTTGAAAAGTACAATGGCATGCAGTACAGTTGCCCTTTTCTTTCAAAGGATTCAGTCTATATAATCACATTAAAAAATCTCTTTGTTTTCTTGATCCCCTTTCTCATCTTATTTTCCTTGTGTATAATGAGACAGACGTTCATGCGGCAAAAGGTCACTCTGTCTCCCACTGTTTCTCCCTCTAATATAGTGAAAGAAGAAAGCAAGACCACTGACACAAATGCCCCAAAGCTCAGTCTGTCTCATGTGGAAGTGAACTTGCACGACGAACTCTATGCTCGGAATGTAATGGAGCTGATAGCCTGATAATAAGCGCTAAATTCAAATTGCATATGTTGAGACGCTGATTATTTTTTTCTTTGCAGACTGCAGGCAGGACAGACGCGCAACTCAATTGATGAATCAGAAAAGAGATGTGCAAACACAAACTGTTGTTCATTGGGCACCGACATGAAGGAATCAGATAAACCCAGTTCTCCTGTGAACAAGAAAACAATACCGATTCTGATGATTGTGGCTGTCAGATGGATAACGTCCCCTCAGGAACAAACAAAACTTGCTGTGCATCTTCTAGGATCAATGACAGTTCAGGTGGAGGCGTGCTTCGCTATGCTTTGCACCTGCGGTTTCTCTGCCCTGCCTCCAAGAAATCCTCAAAATCCATGCTACGTTGCAAATCTGAACCGTCATCAGTACCGCACGGTGGCAACGCATTGCCGAGGATCGAGATTCTATCTCTACAACGATCTTAGAGTTGTATTTCCTCAGAGGCACTCGGATTCAGATGAAGGAGAGGTATGCAGCCATCCTAACATTTGAAAGATTCTACCGATAGAGCTTCTTCTGCTTTTTTTTCTTCGAGCAGATCAACACTAAGTTTGTCGTTCAGCTTAAGCAGAAATTATTGCTCTTTCGTATCCTGACCGGTTAACTGCATAGGTTTAATCTGCTGTTATCATTTCTGTTGCAGCTGAAGGTGGAACACGACTTCCCTGCTGATCCCAAGTACTTCGACATAAGCAACTGAAAATTTGCTCATGCTGTCATGTATATAGCCTGTGCCGCGGCGCATAAAAAACAAAAAATGTCTGTACATATTCTATCCTGACTAATTGGCTATCAGTCCCCCAAATGTACAAGTTTAATCTTCCAATAAAGGGTCTCAGTTAGTTTTTCTTTCCTTCTGTATACAATCTACGCTATGCTTCTTCCTTCTAGCTTATGGCGTTTAAGCTTCATTTTGGAGTGTCCAAGAAGAATCCTGACTTAGTTTTTCATTTTCATGTTTTAAACTTGTTTAAATATTGGTCAAAGTTAGCTTTGACCGATATTTAAAATGAGCTTAAAAAATTCATTTTTTTTTTGAAAAGGTAAAAACCTGCGCACATATTCTTCCATGTCATATACTAACTATTATTAAAGTCGATAAACAAACTATTAAAGTCGATAAACAAGGCCTACATACACTCCTACCAAAAATTTATTTATCTATTGTGATATACGTCAAACTATGGCGCATGAAGTCGAGGTGTAAAAAAGATGTCATCGTAGTTTCTGCTTTCTGAGAATTTACATGTGCTTTGGCAGTCAACACGAGTGGGAAACCAAGTCAAGTTTACAGCTGCCTGCTCCAGTAAAATTTCCAGCCGCGTCTCGAACAATAGTGCCTGTTGTTCCTTGAAGAGATTCCTCGTCGTAGCATGCATGATGGAATAGCTCAATATCGCAAGAACAAACAACCTTTAAACCCTAGAAATAGAGGGACGGTGGGTGGCAACGCTGTAAAACTCTAGGTGAGGACGCCCCCTCGTGAGATGGAGAAGGCACGGGGATAAAAAAGCTCATCGGGCAAGTTTCGGAAGACCCTGAGCTTCAGTATGGATCAGGTGTCGCCCCTCCAGGCGACGACGACGGGGGAGCGCTAACCCTAGCCCGACGCCACCGCCTCCCCAGCTCCCCCCCCCCCTCCCCTCGTCGCCCCCGAGGCCGTCGGCGGACAAAGGCCGCTCGGCGCCGGTGAAGGGGGCGGCGGGGATTCATTCCTCGGGGCCTCCCTTGGCGATTTGGAGGAAACTCGCCGGAGAAGGCCGCCGCCGTCATCCGCCCTCGCCTCCTCAAGCTCGGCCACCCGCCCTTGCCTCCTCGTGCGTTCCTGTCCGCCACCGTGCCCATGCGGCTGCGGGCGTTGCTCCTGCTGGCTCGGGCTTTTCCGGGCCCGATCTGGGCCCTGGATGGGCCTGGCGGGCTGCCCGTTGCGTGTCGGCGGTCTGGCTGCTGCTGGCCGGTGCAGCGTAGTGCTGGCCCTCATAGTTCTATGCCTCGCTTCGGAGCTCCCTGCCCCGGTTGTCCGGCCGTTGATCCTGGCCCTGGGGGCGCTGTCGGCTTCGACGGCGCTCGACCATGCCCTCCGATGGTTGCAAGGGTCGCAACCTCTACATTCGGCCATTCTCCTGCAGCGGGGCGCCGTTGGGGAGGACGGGTGTCATGGCTTCGCATATGGCGGCCATGGCGGTGACGTGCTCCCTACGTGGGGGGACCGTCGTGGCTGGGTGTCGAGCCACCTCTGTCTTGCCATCAGTGTCATGCTGGTGTGCTCCATGGTTCTGCAGATGGCGGCCATGGATGCGGTCTTCTCTCCGATGCGAGGTGAACCGTGTGGCAGTGGTGGTGGTTGCTTCTCCTTGTCTTTTGCTAGTCCCTCGAGTCGGATCCCGTCGAAGTCCTATGGCGTGACTGGTGTGGGTGGTCTTCGTGCGTGATCTAGGCTAGCCCACCCTTCGGGTAATCGAACCCAGATGGGGTTGGGGTTGCACTCGGTGGTGTTACGCCCTGCGACTACGGCGACGAGCCCCCCCCCCCCCCCTACGGGGAGGGTATCTCCGATGCCCTTCTACTTCAGCCGGCGACACACAGGCGTCGTGGCGTCATCTAGCCGCGCGCGACCTTTCGGCCATGCCCCCGACATAGGTGGTGTCGGCGCCTCGGATGTGTGTTGGTGTTCGATTACGTCGATGGTGCAGTGTCGTGGCTGGGGCTCCGCTGTCATGTCCGGTGGATCCTTCTTTGTGATCGCAGTGCTTGAGTCGTGACGAGCTTCTCATCAATCAACTGTCTCCGAGATTTTCTCGGAGTGACCCTCTCTTATGTGTTGTCGGTGTGCGTTTTTTTTTCTTTTATTTCTCTTCTCATGTATCTCCTGTAAACTCTGATTCATTTGAACCTATCCTGTAGAGACTGCAAAGTCTCATAGGCATTTGATAAATGAAGTTCAGGCTGGTTCTAAGAGCCCGCCGTAGTCATAGTAAAAAAAAAGTATGGATCAGTCTAATCACAACAAGAAGGTTGAGCCTGATGTTCTTCCTCCCCTTGTTGATCACAAACTACATAACGATGTGCGAACACTTGCTGTTGTTCATGGCCAAGCAGGAGAGGTTAGATGTTTTCAGCTCCGAATTGAGTTTTTTTCTTCTTTTTTGAACGTAACTGGCAGGCGTTCTGCCTTTTGCATTAATAGAAAGGGGGAAACAGATCCGTAAGGATTACAGGGAAGCACAAACGTGCAAGAGTTTAAAAACAGGAAAAGGATGCTATAAAATAAAGCATCAGCTCCGGCTGCTCACACTAGCCAACTCATTCAAGATCGCTTTGTCATCTCTAGGAGTTCCAGGTCAGTTCGGATGAGGGTTGCAAGAGCGACAGCCGTGTTTGCCTCGCCTTGGAAAATTCTCCTTCCTCTTGCCTTCCAGATGTGCCAGAACACATAGACTGAGAGCGAAATTTCCTTTTTGGACTGCACTTCTGACTTCCTATTCCTTGCTCGATCCCACCATTTGCAGATATCGTCAGATTCAAGCGCCATCCTGGCCACCTGCGGATGCGAAGATTGGAATTGCACCCAAACCTCCTTAGCAAAAGGACATAGGAATGCCAGGTGGACTGCCGAATTGAGTTCCGGGTGGCGGAAAATCGGCTCCAAGCAGATCCGTGAGCAGGCATATGCCCTTCTGCGTTCTGCGGACGAACATGTAAGTTGCTTGTGCAACGAGATAGATATATGTAGAGAAGCCTCCATACCTGATTACAACATCACTGAGATCGATGGCAAGATCAGGGAGATATTCGGCTTGTTCGGTTTGAAGGAGGAGCAGACGACGGAGGTCGATATCTGTCCAACATTCGTGAAACATTCCTGAATCGGTCCTGGCCACCATATTAGGTGTTATCCAACAGGGGCGATGGCCTTTCAAATATGGAAGTCGGGTCGTTGGCTACTCACTAATTCGGGAAGTTATGATCTCTGATGGTAAAGCCACTGTTACGGAGGTCGCTGGTCCCTCGCCTTACGAGGTTGAGCTGCTTGATTCTGGAGGTGAAGAAATGCCAATGGGTTCGGATGGTTTACCTTCATCTATCAAAGCGTATGGTCTGAAAAATAGTCATTTTTCTGATCCTTTGAAATTTGAAGAAAGCCTGAAAGTTGTCATACAGGCCTTCTAGATTAGAGCATTTGTAACAGAGCCCTCAAACCGCGAAACCGTAAATGATTTATAAGGGTCGAAAACTGCGTGTTTTTTGCGCGAAAACGGGCCGCGCAATAGCGGTATCCGTAAAGCAGTCTGTTTTAAGGTTCTTCTTTACGGGTACTGCTATTGCGCGGAACCGTAAACTAGTAAACCTTAAAAACATGTATCTATTAAAATATGTCGAAATGTTCAGAATTTCGACAGTAGTTTAGCAAATAACATAGTTTTGAGGATAGTACACGTCAAATAGACATATTTCACGAACATCTGAATCCATATGACCAAAAACTTGCATCCGAAAGCCCACCGAAATCTAACCTAGACATCATCTCCAAGAACAGAACCACCAACACCACCACCAACACCTCCACCACCACCAGCACCAGCAGCACCACCACCAGCACCACCACCACCACCACCATCACCTCCACGAGCACTGGTAGAATTGCGCAAGGCTTGCTTCCTTCGTTGCAAGATCTCGCGCCTAGCAATGTCATGCCACTCCAACGTGATTTCATCCATGTCGGCTCGGTTCATCATCATGATCTTGTTCTCCTCGGAAAGGAGCTTGGCGACGGACTTGTTCTCCTCCGCAATGACTCTTCTTCGCTCAATCTCGTCCTTGCGCATCCCATCTTCCCGGAGTACATGCCACCTCTCTTTCTTCTCTTGGGATTTCTTCTCGGCCATGATTTGCTTTGCCTCCAATGTTTTGGCCACCATACTCTCATTGGACTTCACCATTTGCTCAAGCTTCTCCCTCAAACTAGCAGCCTCGGCTTCCTTCAAGACCCTAAGCTTCGCTTTCTTGTTGCCTTCGGGCTTGTTCATGTTCCTCTCTCCATTTTCATCTTCATCATCTTCGATATGTATGTCACTCCTTTTATTTGGTTCTTGGAGTGACAATTTCCACTTCTCACTATGTTGGAGTATTTTCCAACAATGGTCCAAGGTAAAAGGCTTGTTCTTCGACGCCGGCATGTCCTTGTACCGCTCTCTTGCAATGCGGTCCTACAAGCATCAAACAATTGGCATGATTCAAAAAGCAAGCAAGGCATTGCACATAGTCGCAAGCAAGCAATGTAGCTTACCCAATCACCCTCCACGGTACCACTTGGAGGAGCATTGTGCACTTGCTGCACGCATCCACTCCACCGGCTGCATGTTGTTTTGATCACGTCCCAACGGTCTTGGAGTGATCGGTATGTTCGAGGCACCCTTTTTGCATTGCGCGGCAGGAGTTGGAAGTACTTGTCCTCAACTCTTTGCCAAAACCTCAACTTGGCTTGATCGGTGCCATGGATTGTGTCGAGAGACATACCCTCCCAAGCACGGATCAATGTCTCATCTTCAACAACCGTGTAGTTGACGCCGCGTTTCGGAGCATCTACCTCCTCCACCTCATCATCGTCCTCCCCAGCTCCACCTTCAACTCCTCCGGCGGTCTCGTCATAGGAATAATCACCGAGAGGGGCGGCATCGATGTCCATGGACGCATCGTTCATCAAATCAACGAATGAATTGGTACCGTCGACCGTCGGGATGCTACAAATTAGAGCAAAACCGCGTTCAGATACGCTGCAGCATCAACTGAAGATCGAATTCGTCGCCGTGTACAGATACATACCTCAGGTTTGTAGATGGCGGCGGACCCATGGTGGCGGCGGCCAAATCGGGGGCGTTGGCGGCAGCGGCGGAGGTGGGGACCCTGATCTTCCACACAGGCGCCCTCTTGGTCCCTCTGCCGGGTTGCGCGGATGGGGAATCGGCAGCGGCGGCGCTAGCGGCCAAGACTTGGGCCGCGCCCGCGGTTCCGAGCTGCCTCCGCTTCTTGCCGGCCGCATCGGCCCCTGTAGCGGCAGCGGTGGGGTGGGAGCGGGGCCGCGGGGGCGGCTGCGGCGGCCGCGGCTGGGCGAGTCCCGCGCCGGCTGGATCTGCCGCTTCGGCCGCCGCAACAGGGACGGTGAACAGACACGCACCGGCGTCCTCCATGGCGGCGTGACGGCGGCGGTCTTGGGACGCCGGAGCAGAGGAAGAAGGAGAATCGGCGGCGGCGGCGGAAGGGGGGAATTGCGCGGGCTGAAGTTTCACTCCCGCCAACGCGTGAACGGGATAGGGTTTGCCCTTCGGTTCGGCCGCCAAAACGCGACTTTCCTAGGTTGGAGGGGCGAATTGCCGGGCGCCCTCAAAAAGTTTTACGGGTTCGTGAAATTTGAGGGCACTGCTATCGTCGTTTTTAAGGTTTCCGAACCGTCTTTGGCAATTATTTTACGGTTCCGCGCAGTTCGAGGGCTCTGTTAGAGATGCTCTTACACAAGGTCATGTCAAGTTCAAATCCAAACGTTGCAACATAAGTCAGGTTACATGTATGCTTGGTGACTCTGAGGTTGAGACTACTGTTGCTTGGTCTTGTGCTGCCCTGAGCAACCGCAGTATCGCGAAACAGGGACGGGTACAAGGATGTTGATATCATTTGCCCGGTTATATCGATTATTTCCACTGTCTTGCCACTAGTTTGTTGAAGAATGTTCTGTATATCTGTACTGAGTAGCTAATTAAACATGTCCAATTATTCATGTATTACAATTTACAAGACACCCGGGGTGGATGGATGCACCCTAAAATATTAAATGACTAGAGCTCCTATTTTTGGCTGGTTGATTTTTATCTTCACTTAATGTGATCCGTGAATTGTAAACTATTTGACACCTTTTGAAACTATGCAATAAAATGAGACTGTGCATCAGCTTGATGTAGAGGCCGGGGTTGCTCCCCGTTTTGAGAAAAAAATTATTCATGTATCACGAGACATAACTTAGTATTGTGCATCAACAACTTATGTGTAACTTTTATGTCTGATTTCTTTTAGAAGTCCAAAAATGGTGATGCTTCATAACCCAAATGCATGGTGGGATTTTGCAAATGTTAGAGTTGCCTCATGTATAAAACTGTCTTCAATGAGCAAAGGACAAAATGTAGTCGTTTCTAACACTTAAGAAACAAGAATTTGTGGTGTTCCATGGACGTTTGACAAGCAGCGCGGTGACCGTAATGTTAAAGTACGGCTGGATCGTGCAGCTGGCTCGCCTGCATGGTCACAGCGGTTTCCGGAGGCACGGGTTCAGCACCTGGTGTCTTCTCGATCGGACCACTGCCCACTGCTCGTCTCTATTGCCGCAGCTCGCGAGGAACGCTGCAGCCAGCCCATTCGTCGTTATGAGGTCATGTGGGAGAGGGAGCCTTCCCTCAATGCAACCGTGGAGGAGGCCTGGTCTCGAAGAGTGGGCGTACAAGACCTGGGAGATGTCTGCTCGGCCCTACGATCTATTATGGGCTCGCTGTATGATTGGAAGCGAACTCGTTTTAAGCCAGTGGGAAAAGAGCTTGACAAGCATAGGAAGAAGCTAGAAGAGCTGATGCATCGCAACGATGCTTCATGTGAAGAGGAAAAGAAAGAGTTTCTTGCTGAGATGGATGAGCTTCTCTACCGAGAAGAACTAATGTGGATGCAACGATCCAGGATAGCGTGGCTTCGTGAAGGTGACAGAAATACTCGTTACTTTCATCGCAAAGCCACCTGGAGGCACAAGAAAAACAAAATTACTCGGCTACGCAAGGAGGATGGGTCATGGACAGAAAATGCCGAGGAGATTGGGCACATGGCTAGCTCCTTCTTCCAAAACCTTTATATGAGGGAAGATCAGGTTGATCCATCCGAGCTGCTAGGCCTTTTTACACAACGTGTAGACGATGAGATGAATGCTAAGCTGTGTGAACCTTTCTCGGAAAAGGAAATCAGTGACGCTCTTTTCCAGGTAGGACCCCTAAAAGCCCCTGGCCCCGATGGCTTCCCTGCTCGATTTCTCCAGCGCAATTGGGATCTCATTAAAGAAGACATTGTCAAGGCAGTCCAGGTGTTCTTCAGTGAGGGGGTGATGCCCGATGGTGTAAACGACACCGCTATAGTTCTCATTCCAAAAAATAACAACCCAGAGGAGCTCAAGGACTTCAGACCCATCAGCCTCTGCAACGTGGTGTTTAAATTTATTTCCAAATGCCTGGTAAACCGTCTTCGACCTCTTCTCCATGATATCATCTCTCCTATGCAGAGCGCCTTTATACCAGGCAGGTTAATTACTGACAACGCTCTAATGGCATTTGAGTGTATACATGCAATACAAGGCAACTCAGCAGATCGGTCCAAGTTTTGTGGTTATAAACTGGATCTGGCTAAGGCTTATGACCGCGTGGATTGGCGTTTTTTAGAAGGTGCAATGGCGAACCTAGGCTTTCAAAGCACATGGATACGGTGGATTATGCAGTGTGTTACCACCGTACAATATTCAGTTCGTCTCAATGGACATGCGTTGGACACCTTTACGCCTACACGGGGGCTTCGCCAAGGCGATCCGCTTTCCCCTTACTTGTTTCTCTTAGTAGCTGATGGTCTATCTAGATTTATTCAGAAAGAGGTTGAGCAAGATAGACTAAAAGAGCTCAAGATCTGTCGGAGAGCTCCTGGTATGTCCCCTCTTTTATTTGCCGATGACAGCCTCCTTTTCTTTGAGGGCTCGGTCCACCAAGCTTCCATTGTTAAGAATATTTTAGACAGATATGAACGGGGCACAGGGCAGCTGGTTAGCCTCGGTAAATGCTCAATCATGTATGGTCGGAGAGTGGAGGAACAAGTGCAGCAGGAAATTAAGCGGATCCTTCAGTATGATACAGAGAGTTTTGAGCAAAAGTATTTGGGACTGCCTGTCCCAGAGGGCCAAATGAAGAAAGGCAAATTAAAATCTCTGAAAGAAAGATTCCACACACGGTATGTGACTGGACAGAGAAATACCTATCGAGTGGTGGGAAAGAAATCCTGATTAAGGCAGTCCTACAAGCGCTACCAACGTATGCAATGAGCGTGTTTCAGTTTCCTGCAGGACTGATAGAGGAGCTTAACCAGATGATCCGAAACTTCCATTGGGGTGATGAACACAATCGTCGGCGTATGCACTGGTTGTCTTGCGATAAAGTCACGCAGCCGAAAATGTGTGGCGGCATGGGCTTTCGTGATTTCAAGGTTTTCAATCAGGCTCTTCTTGCCCGGCAAGCGTGGCGGCTTATACAGTTTCCTGACAGATTGTGTGCCCGTCTTCTGAAGGCCAAATATTACCCGGCTGGCCACCTCCTGGACACAGCTTTTATCCAAGACGTGTCAGCTACTTGGCAAGGCGTGGTGCATGGTCTAGAACTGGTAAAGAAGGGTGCCATTTGGCGAATTGGCTCTGGTGCTATGGTCAAGATATGGAGGGATAATTGGTTGCCGCGAGCCGACAGTCTCAAGGTGTCAGGTATGAAGGAAACATGTAGGTTACGTTGGGTTTCTCAGCTCATTGACCCAGTAACTCGGACTTGGGACGAAGCCATAATTAGAAAGTATTGCTATTCCCATGATGCGGAAACCTTTCTTCAGATCAAGATCCCGCAGCGTACCACTGATGACTTTGTTGCCTAGCAATTTGAGAGTAATCACATTTTTTCTGTGCAAAGTGCATACAGACTGGGACTTCAACCTAAGCTACGTGGGCCGAGCCGTGGCCAAAGCAGCTCTGAACCTAGTGGCGAGAGAAGCATTTGGAACCTCGTTTGGAAAGCTCCTGTTCCCCAGAAGGTCCGGGTTTTTGCTTGGCGTCTTGCCACTGATTCATTGGCAGTTGCGGAAAGTCTACACCGGCGTATGCCAAAGGTCATGCCAACATGTTCAGTCTGCGGTATGGAATCTGAAGATGCTCACCATGCCATGATTCACTGTACTCTTGCCCGAGCACTCCGGGATGAAATGCGCAAGGTTTGGCTCCTCCCCAGCGAGGCTGCTCTCAGATACACTGGAAGGAATTGGGTTCTGCTCTTGCTCGAGGGTGTGAACGTGGAAACGAGGGTCAAGTTGCTGTTTCTCCTTTGGCGTACATGGCACCACTGTAACAACGTGGTCCACGGTGACGGCAAAGCGTCTATCTCTGCGTCAGGGCCTTTTCTTCAGAACTATATTCAGTCCACCAAGCCGGGAGGGCTCTCTCCTCAAGTGCGTGGGAAATCGCCAATGCATGACCATCGGCCACATGCTGTTGACCGAGGTGTTGAGGGAGCTTCAAAGTGGCAGCCACCTTGCTCAGGCTGGATCAAAATCAATGTTGACGCGGGCTGGGACGTGGCCTCAAAATCGGGTGGCATCGGCGTGATTGTGAGAGATGATGCTGGTTCTGTTCTCTACTCTGAATGGAGTAGCCTCGCTGCCTGTGCTAGTGCAGAAGAGGCGGAAACTTTGGCCTGTCTCAGAGGCATTCGCTACCTGACGGAGCACCCTCAACATCCTGGCATCTTGGAATCCGACTGTGCAAGGCTTATCACGGTCTTATCATCTACGGATACAGACCGTTCGGCACACTAGAGTTTGCTCTCAGAAGCTAAAGGACTTCTTCACATCCTGCCTGAAGTCAAATTGAGCAAGGTAGCTCGGGTAAGTAATGGAGTGGCGCATGTTCTTGCGCAACTAGGCAAGCGTGAGTGTGGTATATTGCATGGGTCAGTTCCTCCTTGCGTGTTGGACTCCCTTATGCGTGATTGTAATGCCTTTGTTCCCTAATTTATAATACTTACCCAGTTCAAAAAAAAAACTTGAGGGAACGAACTTGGACTATTTTTGTTGTGGGGGAACATTTGACAAAGCGATTATAAATTAACTGAGGGATGGTTATGATAGTTGAATGACGATCCCAATGCTCGGATAAAGTGATCTCATCTACTAACTATATCAAAGACGGACACTTTCTCGCCCTCTCCGCAGCCGAGCACTGTACAACTACAGTAAACAACAGTTCTTCCATCCATGTCGTCGCTTTCTGATCGGACGGCCACAATGTCTCCCCGTGACGCTTTTGCAGAAACATCCCTCACTGCTGAAAAATTGCTCCGTGATCCTACGGTTTACGCGGAGAAGGACCAAAACCAAATTACAGCAAACACACACGGGTTTTTTGCAAAAACACCAAGAGCTCCCCCGTCCCTCTCTCTTCTCCGCGCACGACGGAAGGTCGCCGCCACCGCCGCTGCGTGTCCCCGCCTCTCTGCCCCTCCCCATTCAAATCGCCCAAACAGTGAACTCCGGCGTCGCGTACTCTCCCTCCTCGCCCATTTTCGCTTGCCGGAACTCCGCAACCGCGCCGGAATCGACTCCGCCGTCCTCGCAGGCCGCCGCCGCTTCTGCACGCCGCCGGCGCCGCTCCGTCGACCCAAAAGCGCGCCGCCGCCGCTCCTGGCCACACCGCAGCTGCGCGCGTCCGATACACCAAACCGCGCGTCCCGAATCGCGCTGGTTCGCGGCGGCGAGCTCGCCGCCGCCGCGGCAGGGTCTGCCCACAGTGACATCGGCGTGATATCACCGTGGGCTTGGGCTGCGAAGCCGGGCTCACTACTGGGCTGGCCTGCTTCGTCTGCGGCTGGGTCGGCCCATTTTATTTTTTCCCTTCCTGTTTTTTTATATTTTCCAAATCTTTTCTAACTTTTGAAATGCACCTCAAATTCAATTCAGTCCAATTTCAAAAAAATGTAAAAACCAAAATATCCATTTCAAATACTTTGTGACCTACTTCAAATTATTGCAATTCCAAAAAAAATAGCCATTTCAAAAACTTTGTGACCTTTTATAAATTATTTCAAAACTTACACATTTTACATGACACATAGAACATCCATTTCCAAATACTTGTGACCTTCTCCAAATTATTTCAGTTCAAAAAAAAAAAAGCTATTTGAAATACTTTAGGACCTTTTCCATATTATTGCAAATCTGCAAATTCAATATGACAAACCCAATAGAATTGGTACAGAACATTTCATTTAAGTAGAATTTGGTAAACCACTAAATACAATTACCCATTTAGTCACAGATATATTCACCAAGGGCGCAGCATTAAAACAATTCTTTTACAGCTAACCATTGTACCAACGTGAAAATAATTCAAATCTGAATAGCTTCCCAATCCGAAAAAAAAAACTTAAATCCAAACGAATTTCCAACCGCAAAGTATTTTTTAATCACAACAAAAAATTGAATGTTTTAGAATTTTATATAGTATCTTACAAAACTGCCCATTTCACAGACGTGAAAACAAATCAAATATGAATAACTTCCAATTTGACTGTTTTTCCACATCTAAATAATTTTTAGATGCAAACAATTTCACCAACTTCCAAAAGCGAACAAATTTTCGAATGTAGCCATTTCCAACTTTAAATTCATTACAACACGGTGATTCTTCTTCTAACGTTGAATTTCGGCATTTTCAATTTTGTCAAAATTTAGAAAAAGTAAATGATAAATTTAGACAGATTACAACATTTTCGAATACAACATTTGCGCTGTAACACTAAAAACAAATGCTTCCCCATTCAAATTTACTGAAAGTACGATAAAATTTAACGAACGACAAGTTCCGACGGATTTCCACATCTCTAATCCAGTGAAATTACTTACAAAATAGACGAATGAACATTTAATAAACACAAACAAAGTTGAAATCTAAAAAAATATATCAACATGAAAAAAAAAACTAACTACTAATGACATTCAACCAAATTCCAGATTCGAATATTCCTAATTTTCAAATGCCTTCCACTCTGAACAATCAGTAAACATGAAACTAAAAAAAAAGGAAAAAGTTGTATAAATATCCATCGACAAAGTTTTCTAATTGTCCAGTTTCTAAAACCTATTTGATCACCAACATCACCAACATCATGAAAATAAATGCTAATAAATTATACGAGCATGAAAACATATTTACGCATCTCAATTTGGTAAAAAATTAGCAAAATTCTATATGCACTTGCTCCAATTGTATAGAGTTGAATTTAAAAAATCCTCTACCTATGAAATCCAAATGAATAAATGTATGTTTCCAACCGTTGTAGACTTACATTTAAAATTAATAATTTTCGAACATTTCAATTTGCTTAAAAATTGAAGATACTCTAGAATATATCAACATGCTCACAAAAAAAAAATCCCAACTACTTGCAAGGAACAAGAATGTTGGAACATTTTTAATTTCTAAATATTTGAAATTTCAAACTACTAAATATTTTGATATTCAACGAACCATGCAAAAAAAATGCTAAGAAAAAATGTGAGCCCATCTACTAACTATATGAAAGACCAACCTTTTCTGGCGCTCACAGCGATCGGCTACTGTAGCTAGCTTAATTTAAGCAGGTTATTTTTTTGAAAGGGGGAACGAATCCTGTCCTCTGCATCGGAGCGATGCACACAGCCTTATATTTATGCAGGTACGTACATATCGAAAGAAGGAAGTTCCCATTTCGTGTTGTTTTGTCCCACTGTTCTATAATTTAACCACAAGTATTTAAACTATCGACCAACAATTTAGACCCTACCAATAATTATTCTATATTTGAAGTGTCGTTGTATTAGAATTTCCAGTCTTCTTAATGTTGATATCTCTAATTGTAGGCCTTGCGGGATGTTTCATATCTATTTTTTTTCCATCTATGCATCTCTTCACAGCCTTCGAGGATATTGCTGAGAGGGTTCAGCAGGCAGCACAAGCGGTGCCCATCTTTTTTTCTACTGCATTGTATTTGACTTACACATATTCAATTGCTGAGATGAGATCTCTCAGCACTTATTTCTTATCTTTTCTTTCTTGGTATGTTGTAAGAGATTATGTTCCTCCTAGTTTCTTTGAGTATTGTTAATATTTTGTTGTGTCGCCCTTCTTTTGTCTGATGGAAGGATGCAGTATCTAAGTTGCCATTTTTGTTCACACAACGCCTACAAAGGAGCAGTTGCCTGAATGTTAGATACTGCAATATTTATCTTTTGAACTTACATGTGGTTATAATTTGGTCTAGCCATAATTGATTATCAGTGTCTCTGAAACAATACAATCTTCTGTTACTTCTGCTGAATCTACTCCATATCTGATCTTAGTACTTCACATTTCGACAAATTTTCTCAGTTGCCAACTTTCTTCTGTTTACTGATCCCGCTCAATTTGTCATTGGTAAGACATAACTCTTAAATATGAGCATTGCGGTATGGAATCCTTGCAGCCAATTTATATGGATTGCTAATTCTTCCTGAATGTAGGGCACAGCTGCATGCCTACATACAAGCATGCTATGTTTTTATTACTGGACTGGACATCATTTGAGGTTTTCTTCTAGAAACATAATAGCTATCATGTGGCGTCCAGTTGTTTATATTTTCTTTCCAACTAATGAATAGTGATAGAAAGCTTTACTCTATTTCAGCTACATCAATAGAGGATAATTTCTTCAATTATGTGATACGCTGGCATAATGTTCTGCCTTTGTTTTCCAGGCATGTATCTATGTGTATTCTCAGGTTACAGGGATGACGACATACTTCAATTAATATTAGCAGCTGAGTGTGCATTCGGTTAGACAATTATAATAGATGAATTCATATAAAAATCTGTTTTGTCGAAGGTTTTTCTTGCAAAAAATATGTTAATTCTGTTACCACTCCTGATGAGGCTATGTAATGATGCTGATTTCTTATGATACAGTTGCTTTTCTCTGTGAAACAGTTTTAGATATGTAGTGTTATTCTTCATTTCAACCAGAGGAACTCTGATCCGAACAAAGGGACAAAACAAACTTAGCCAGTTCTTTGGTCAGATAGAAAGACAGAGGAACTCATACTATTTTCAACATTTTGGTCAGCGCATTGATAGGCATGTTTACTGCCAGAAATTGCAAACATTGCGACACAAACTTCACACTTTTTGTAATTTGTAGAAAACTGAAGGCGCGTGACTATTGGTTGAAACGTAGAAGAAACCTTTGGCAACTGCTCACCAAGTGAGGTCTATTCTACTAGAAGGGGTTGGCGCGCTTTGCTGCGCCCGTTAAAGCTCTATATGATGATACATCTCGCGTTCTGCTATGACACATTGTTCGCACTCTTTGCGTCTTAAATATTGGCAATAGATATGAACTGGGCGCTATTTATATCACTTGCCCTTATGATAGAACTACCAATTGAGTCCAAAGCAAGCATGTGATTTCGAAAACACCTTGGTAAACTGGATGCAACACCATACGTTAATATATTAGAAATGTATCTCAATCTCGCTCCCCAAGCAACCGCGAGACCATTTTCCAGACAAATAACAGAATAACATCCTTGCTTTATGTTCACATAAGAAATCAAACAGTCATTAATCTGCAAATGCACTTGAATTAATAGTTAAAAACATCAACGCTGATGAAAGAATATTGCAGAAAATGCAACTAACATCAGACATGATCAGTGACCTCTTAATATTGCAGAAAATGCATACTCTGTTTCTCACACACCATCAGTGACCTCTTAATCTGACAATCCACACGCTCTCGAACTAACTATTGGCGTACATATTGGAAATAATGACGCCTCACACTACATTACGGAAGGAGTGCAATGTTCTTCTTTCTCTGCATAGGCTAGTATAATTTTCCTTGGACTTGAGTTGCTATGACAGGATTCTGGCCTGGAGGGCCAGCATTAAAATTCAACAAGCCACATCGATAGATTATCTAGCTGGCTCATCATGCAGTGCAGCTAGTGGCATCTTGAAACACATTCAAATTCAATGTGTGTATGTGTGTCACCAACAACGATCAGCCAGGACACTGAAATACTAAATCCATGTAACAAAAATAATGCATCCATCCTCAATTTCTGCTATTAAGAACTATCATCTCCTAGACTGGTGAAAGAAATAAGCTTTCTACCAATTGCCTCAACCAATCACATTGTGGAATATGGAAGAATCACCAATCAGATTTTCAAAATTAACTTTGAAGTAACAATCATCAATCGGAAAATCAGCTCTCTGAATGAAAAGAAAATGTAAAAGGAGAGGCTCATCTACCTATCCAGAAGATGCGGCAGTGACTATGATGGTAACTCAACATAGAGGAAAATCTCTGTTATAACCTCACTTCAAAAGTTAATGGGCTCTTCAGTAAGGGCAAACCAATACAATATGAGAGACTCAGTGAGGGAGCTGATGCTACCAAACGAACAGAAGCAGGAATAAAATGCTAGGGAAAATTACCAGTACTGTGGGAATATATGTTAATCGAATGACTGTATACCTCAGTAAACTAACCTCTACAGCATGATAATTCAATGTGTATCTACAACCATAGCTCTCAACAGAAGGAAAAACACATGTGGTCGCTATAATAATACTGATGTAATTAGTGGTAGTTTGGCTCCTCTAAATAATTATGGTGGTATACCCTTTTCTAAACAGAGAATACCCAAAACATATGAATAGACCTTTTCAGGTGTGTATTCAGAATGACAACGATAATATTGGCCGATATGAACTCGGCGCTATTTATATCACTTGCTCTTATGATATAACTACCAATTGAGTCCAAAGCAAGCATGTGATTTTGAAAACACCTCACTAAACTGGTGCTACACTCCCCAAGCAACAGCGAGACCATTTTCCAGCAAGATAAAACTATAACATCCTTGCTTTATGTTCACATAAGAAATCAAACAGTCATCAATATGCAAATGCACTTGAATTAAATAATGTGAAGCAAACAGTTTTGCCGTTAGAAATGTGACATCCGCCAACCCAAAGTACACAGCAAGAATTCAGTGTTTAAAATAAAGCAGAATCTAGATAGGCAATGTGGAACCGGAACCAATGTATATAAATGCACATAGCACCTACAGAAGGGTCTTATCCAACTTCAGGTTTTGATCAGAAAATTCAGTGGAATTAGAACTTGTACAAAGACAAAGTTTTTCAAAGCGACAATATACATGGAAAGCGGGCAAGGAAATATAGCTGAGCAAGTAATTAAACATATATATAGGAGATACAAAACCGTATTAATTAGTGAGTTCACAACTTCACATGCAGCTGGGTATAGCTTTACATATCACCATTTGTGGAACATCTTGTTTCACAGGTTCTAGCTTGAGAAGCTGAGTTTTCTTAACGGACTGGAGTCTTCCAGAGATGCATGATTTTTCCCGAGGGTGCACACGCAGGTACAAAAAAAATCTCATATCCCAGGAACCATCAAGTAAGCAACTATTCTGGCTCAAAATAAAAGGGGTATCATACTTGTAACGTATAGCTAATCAACATCATGAATAGTACTTGTGTAAATTTGAAAAACAACAACCTCTAGAGCCATGAAAGGTATTCACAATAGTTGTTGCTGAGTAAGAGCGATATGCATATAGCTACACACAAGTTTTTTTTAATGAATTTCAAATGCCATATAAAACGAGTTTAGGCACCATATCATCTCATAGGTTTATAGCTACTACTCTCCACGCATAATAAATTATTATTTTGGCAGCCCCTAAAAATATGCATATTCGAGACTTCACCTTCTGGAATGGATCTAAACTGAGGGTTGTATTCCATATGAGACTTCTTAACTTCTGAAATTAATGTGAACTGGGGATAGTGTTCCATGTTAGGATTCTTACCTTATAAAGCTTGATACTGATACTATCATCGATGGCAAAAATATTTCTTAGTAACAGAGTAAGCTTCTGCATGTTACCAGCACTGATGTATCATAAATTTGAACAAAACCAAGTTCCAGTAGAAGCGCTATTTACTATATACATGAAGGAAAGAAACCTCTACATGATGCCCAAAATCCTGAAAACAATTATCAACTAATCAAGAACTTGCACAGTGAATGTAAAAAAAACTCCAAAAAAATTTATTTGAGCTAGCAATAAAAAATTAACTGGGCTGAATATTTATAAGCTGCGGAACTGGACCATGAAGCCAAAAGATGAAAATCAAATCAAGAAAAACAAAAAATGTCAACAACATGAAATGGAGCATGAACGGAACCAAAAAAAATGCATCATTCATGGGAGATTTCGCGACTTTTACATGCCAAATAATACATGAGAGATTTGGAAAATTATGCTTGGCTAACATATGGAGTAATCATGTAGCTTCAGATGGACACTTTTGGGCTTAGAAGCTGACATGGCTTAAAGCGTCAAAGATTGTTAGTCCACGAGCTGAAAAGCGCATCTAAAATTGCGAATCCATGGTAAGCAAGCAGTAAAGCACGGAGGCGAGATAAAATACCAATGGAATCTGCTACTTCCTGAGCACAAAATAATTGTATGAAGATTAACTCCTTTGGCAGCATCAAGCAATTTGATGCGTGCACCGCAAATTGGCTTACCATGTCGGAACAATAAGGAAAATCAAAATGCAATGTATCTTAACCTGTCTAAGCATGTACTTAATGCAGCCCAGTGCTGCGCATCCTTTTTTTCTAAAGATGCAGACGGAGATACAATCAATCGGCAGCCTTGGAGAACCTTCCGACCTGATCTGGGTCTGCTGCCAAATCGATCCAGGCTGCCGCAAACCAAACTCCAGAGGATATGGGGATTGAACAAATAGATGCATTGAACCGATGAAATCCAGAGATAAAAGCAGACATCAGCAGGGTCGAGGCCAACGATCCGTCGCCAGGAGTTGGACGGCGACGTCCAGGCCGAGAAGGTGGGCGGCAGCGTCCAAGCGACCAAGCCTACGCGTACGGTGCGAGGAGCCACGCCGCTGTGTAAGGCCAACGCCTCCATGCTGGCTGGACACAGCCCAGAACTCGGGACGGCCTTAGTTGTCGGCCTTGTATGGCCGTCTCGTCGAGCCAGTGCAGTCCCGGTCGGCGGTCGCCATGGTCGAGCAGCGAGCTCCTGGTCGCCGGCTCGCCGCCCCTTCATCTGCTCGGGAGTTCGGCTGCCGGCCACCACGCCCAGATCTGGCGCCAGGACGCGCCGGATGCTGATAGTGACCACGAAACGGCAAGGAATATGGGAACGCAGGCGTCCGGCGGCCGCTCCGGCTTTCAGGTCCGGCGACCGCTGGAAGGCCTTCAATGTGGGGTTGGGGGTGGCCAGGGGCGACGCCCAAAGATGGCAGAACCCATCTATGGAGGGGCAGGGGACGGCCATGAGCGGCGGCGCAGCTGGAGACCCGCCGGAGCGGGCGAGGACGGCCAGAGGAGGTGCGCAGGTGGGTGGATCGAGGGTGGTGGTAGAGGGTGTTGCACGCGCAGGAGACCGACCTTCTTTCCACGACTCGTCCTCACGGTAAAAGACTGAAGCAAACCGACTTCGACGAGGAATGACGCAGAGACACGTGGGATGCTTCATATCGCTCAAATCCCTGGGAGCTTAGTTTTTGGAGAGATTGTTGCATTTCCATAGTACTACTTAATTACTGCGTTCTTTTCAGCACGCCTTCTTGCCTCCGCTTGCTTACTTTGAGTCTTTGATGCAGGGCGATCACTGCCTTGCACGACTAATCAAGCGTTACAACCAAAGCAAAGTACTTTTGTATCATAAAGTCTAAAGTTGACATTTGGACATCTTCTGGAGTACTTTGTTTCAGCAGAAAATACATTACATGCTCCATCATTTGCGTTGGACTTTATCACTTTACCATAATGTTTATAGTGTACGAATGCACACTGATAAAAGAGTTAACTCAACATGGTACAGCTAAAAACAAGGATTGCTCACGCAGAATTCAATTTTTTCACAATATAATGCTTGGAGGATAGGTGTTCTTTAGCCACGACATAAATCCAGTTAAATTACACTCAGATTTTTTTTTTGTGAACAAAATTGCTAAATGCTGGAAAACCAATAACATTGAATACATCCAACATGAAAATACAACAAATATGTCAAAGTGACCACACAAAAAATAAATGCTAATTATTTATGTCGTACGATCAAAATTCAAAATTGAATATTTCAAATTTTTTAGTGCCTTCGAAATTTGCCCATTTCATAGACGTTAAAGAATTCAAATCTAGATAGCTTTCCAATTTGAACAACTTGCAAAATCTTTGCATTCCAATAAAATATTTCCCATTTCATGTCGTTTATTTTCGCTTCCTTCTATGACAAATGAGTACTTCACGAAGATCACAGCAATCGGCAAAAGAACTGTTCATGGCCAATGTGGAATCAATTTGAAATGGATTTTCTAAATTCAACTAAATATTGATGTCGAAATACAAACATGTTCGAATATTTCAAACCACTAAAGATTCCAATAACCTACACAATATATCAAACAAACTCACAAAAAATCGATGTCTATTCATACAAAAATAAAAATAAATTCGAACACTTCAATTTAGCTAACATTTTGCCGGAAAAAAAAATTCGTACAGAAAAATCACCAAGGGCGTGGCGTGACGCCACGCCAAATTCAACTAGTAATAGAATTATTCCGGAGATTTATAAACGTGCAATTCTTTAAAAACCGTGGTTTTGTTCTTTTTATCTTCACATTTTGAAATCAGTTTGCGCGTTGGAGAACCGTAGTAGATAGAATGCGAGCCGTATCTCCGGTGGACTCATATCTGGTGTAGTTTACGAGGGCAAGTCTCTTCAGACATTCGCAAACTAGCATCCTCTGTCCATATGGAGTAGATTCAACCACAATTCTCCTAGCTTTCTCTTCTTTCCGATCGCTCTTCCCTCCGCCCGCACATGACTCGTGGCGGCTCCGTGACCATGGTAGAGCTAGAGTCGCAGGAGGCGGCGACGACGATGAAGGTGGCCTCGGCGAAGCACGTGGCGGCCACCGTCGCCCTTCGTGTAGGCGCCACCGCCATCCTCGTCGTCACGAATCGGCAGCAACGCTGGGGCATCGAGGTCAACTTCACCATGTTCGACGTCTGGGTGTACGTACAACCAATCTCTCGCCAGTCGCCATGCAATGGCGATTCCTTCCTTCTTCCTCTGTTCATTCGCTAGAGTCTAGATACATCCATCTCCGCCGCAGCTAGCAGATTGATCGATGATGGCAGCGAGTGTTTGATGATCAGTCGTTCTTTTTTTTTGTTGGGTGAACAAAATCTCTTACAAATCTCTTACAAAATAATTAAGCTGGCTATCTTTGTTCCGGGGACAGAGAGACAAATCTCTTACAAAAAACACACCCTGAATATGATCCTGGTGTAAACTGACGACCACGCAATGTCGAAGTGACGGTGCGACAAAAATTAGCTGAGCAATGTAGGGAAAAGTGCTTAGGTGCGGCCCAGGATGTCAGCTTTGTGCTACAGGCCGATCTACTACACAGAAAAACGCAGCTACATCTCAGAGGGTGAAGGCGGCTCATCCGCCATTGCTGCTGGCATTGAGCGCTTCATTCGACTTGACGAAACGGCCTTTCACCCGCTTCCGGGTGTCCGCCCTCAGCTTCCGAGACTCGTAGCGAATATGCTTCTCGTACCTGCAGGGAGCACAATAAATAATGTCTGACGTTATTATGACCGTCTCTGAGGAGCAATGTTAAAGACGGGTTAGGTAAGAGTGCCCATGCCTGCGATTCTTCCTCTTCTCTTTGTACCGCTGCATCGCGTTATCCCTGTTTAGCGCGAGCGTCTCGCTGTCGATCTTTGGGGTAGGCCTTTCAGCTCCGGTCGGGACAATGGTTTGATCACCAAAGGAGATCTCCCTAGTAGGAGCTGCTGCTCTGTCGTGGCAAGAGCTCGCCGAGGGCACTGAAGCAGGCACATGACTCCTAGAGGTTGTTGGCCCATCAACTGTCGAGGTGCCTGAGCTACCCTTCAATCGCTTGTTGCTTGCCGTGCTCGCCTGCGAAGGAACAAAAAATGAGCAGAGGACAATAGCTATATCATCAAAGGTATCACTACTGCAAGAGCAGACACAGAAAAATTCACTGATGGAGATCTGTACTTCTGTACAATGATGCAAAACAAATTACACGTGGTGGGCCTTCAATTATTAGCACTGAAAAAATGGTCCCTCAATGCTTCAGAAAGAAACAAGATAACCCCATGAATTGGTGGACCAAAGGAGGATGGAACAAGGATCTAAATGGTGGCCCATAACTATCCCGATGATTGAAAAGAGCTAAAAGCATTCACACTAAATGGGACCATGGAGCCTAGTTTCACAAGAACAGACACTTCAAAGATAAGATCGAATTAGCAACATAGCAGCCTAAACCCATTGAAGAGGAAGTGCCACATCAACATCAGTGAAAGATCTGTTGCTAAGTCAACTGCAAAGTGAATAGCTTAGGAATGACTGCGCCTATGGGATGTCCGTATCCCGATGAATATGCACAATTTTAATCAGGTTCAGTTCAAGCAGGTCCGTTTCAGTATCTTGTCAACATTGAATTTTAATCAACCATTCCATAATTAGTTAACCAATTGCCTGGCATATTGAACCAGAGCAGTCGGGTTTAGACTTTACTGCTAGGTATGAGGTTAGATCACTGCGTGTGAGATATTGTTATCACGTGCTTGGGCTAATAATGCATGGGGATAATTTTGATACTAGCATGCTTAGTTGGTAACGCTATTGTGACGTGTTACATTAGGCATCGAACACGCTGGATAAGAAAAGCGACTTACATTTTTCGATGGCAACTGGCAGATATTTGTTGACATGATATCTTCGGCAGCTGCACAGTATCCTGAGTCGTAAATATCTTCTAGATCTTTCGCTGTCCCAGAAGAAATTTCCTTGAGCATGTCATTGTAACTTTTGATCATAAAACCTCCATTGTTTGAACCAAATCCAACTTCTAGTGCAGAGTTCTCATTCTGGTTCCTTGATCTTCCTAAGTTGAAATCCCATATCTGCCGTGCAGATAACAAGTAGTGAATTGTCAGTGTTTTTTTTCACGAGAAACTCATTCCAGATTAAGATTAAATATGCGATTACAAGATGGGATTCATCAAAAAATTATCCTAATGTGAATGCCAACTCTGGAAGCATACATAGGCCTATAAAATAATATTTTAAGGTAAATTATAATTGTAGGATCGCAAGAGTTTGAAATAATATTATCGGAATCAGTTCATCAAGATCTTTGATCTGAGCTGTGCAGATAAGAGGATCCACTCCATGTTCAAAAAGTCAAATACTCCAGAAACTTCAGCAACATGAAAAATCATACAAGGCACACTTGCATATTGATAGCAACATCAGCTCAGATTTTTCCGGTCTAATTTGCATTATTGGTAAAGGAGCAACACCTTTCATTATCATCCAACTTGTGCATTCAATGTCTCTAAAACAGCCCGGTCCATGAACCTACATGGCAACTACAGGCTATACTCCGGTTTCAAGTTGAAAGATCTGTGCCATAATGGTGCACGGAAAAAAGGGTAAATTTATCTCTACGCAATGCCAATGAAGCCCATCTTTACTTCTGGTTGACAAAACCTTGGAAGAAACTAGAGCTGGATAGTCCATGAGAATCAGAGGAGACCACCGGATCACATACAAAGGAACGGAAGCTAAAAGGAATTGATACACGTGCGACGTTTAATTTTGTCTGACACCTGTGATCAAACCGTCGGAATCTCCCGATGTATGAAGGAGCCAACGGTGGTGAATCCATTGGATGCAGATAGCAGCACTCGAAACTAAATCTCTGATGGCTTTGGAAGTGACACCCTAGTCTATCCATCATATCACCTACCAGAGATCATGGTTGCATTTCGCAATCTGATTTGTCAATGGTGAAAATTAAGATTTCTGACGACCACGAGATGCGCTTCCCCTCCCCAAAAAATATGTGATGCCACTGCGTGTTCTTAGTCTACCATGGTGCCGGCTACCCTTTAAGACAATGCAACTAAATTGGACGCTCATAAAGACAGTTACGAAAGCATTTCGCAGTACAATTGCTCTGAAGATTGACTGAATTCTACTAGTAGCATGTAAAATTTCAGTAAAGTTGTCAATTTGTTTCATGTCTTTTACCTGGGTGGGTGGCACCGAGGAGGGCGGGGTGAACTCCCATTGAAGTTGCTCCGCATCATCGCCGCGTCGATCGCTGCTGATGAGCTCGGCGCAGTTGGCCGGGGGCATCATTAGCAGGGACGTGTACGGACACCGCGCCTCCGGATCAGTAGGAGGCAGCGGCTGGGTCGGCTGCTGCTTGTCCGGCAGGCGGCCGCTAGCGCCGGCGGAGGACCGGCGTGGGGTGCGGGGGCTCAGATCCGAGTACCCTTGCGGCTGCGACGTTTCGGTCTCTCGCCGCGCCATCTCGGCGAGCTGGTCGCACAGCGCCTCCCCTTTGAGGGGACGGCCGCCGGCTCCGGCAGCGGCCACCTCCGGCGGGTCGCAGGGCACGTAGAGGTCGCGCATCTCGGGGTCGACCAGCATGGAGTAGTCGAGGGAGGAGAAGAAGAGGGCGTTCTCCTCGTCGTGGCCGCCGCCGCCAAAGCCGCCGCATCCGTCCCTGTCCCTCGCGATGGAGGCACCGCCACCGGGGATGAGGTCGAGGCCCCAGGAGGCGGCGAGGTCGGCGGCGCCGGGGCAGCCCGAGAAGCCCTCGACGGGGACGCGCGAGGCTCCGTCGCACCCACCGTCGCAGTCCGCGCAGAGGAAGGCCGGCTCGCCTGCCCCGTCCGCCACGCGCGCCGCGGCCGGGCGCGCCGCGCAGCCGGCGCAGAGCGGCGCGCGCACGTGCTTCCGCGAGAGCGCGTTGGCGGCGTGCACGTGGCGGTCGCAGGCCACGCAGAGGCGCGCGGCGTCGGCCCGGCAGTGCAGCGCCGCCGCCGCCTCCCCGCAGTAGTCGCACGGCCACTGCTGCCCGCCCTTCATCTCCAGCGCAGCAAGTACGCCACGCAACGCTGCCTCGACGGAGACCAAAGAAACACCACGAGACGAGACCGGAGGCTCGGGGAGGAGGAGAGGGGGTGGCGGGTCAAACGGCGAGAGGGCTTGCTGCTTCTTATTATCGCCGCGCGGGCGCGGCGCTTAGCTTATCTACCGGCGAGCGAGCGCGAGGGTATGGGAGAAAGCTGGAGCACGCCGGATCCGCTGTGCCGAGCTCTACACCGAGAGCACGGCCTGCTCTTTCCACGCGCCGAGCTGGGGTTCTGCTGAGGTGGCCGGTGGGTCCGGAGGAGCAGTCGGCGAAAATATCTCTCTGATGCGGCTGACATGGTGGGGCGTAGGCTGTGGGTCCCAGATGCGGTGGCAAGAACTTTTGGGCTCGTGGATTGCTGACAAAGTGACAATCAAAGCCTGCATGTGTGTGGTGCACTTTTAGGCCATACATGACTCACATGCTCTCTTTTAAAAATGATAATAATGAAAGAGCTAAAAGGGTATTTTTAGGTTGTGATGAAAGGTCTTGGTTTGTTTTCGCACAGCCCACAGGGTGCAAATATTTTCACAAAACTTTGAAATCTAGACATGATAGTGAGGCGTCTACATGTGATAATGCTTTTTAAGAAACGGAAGAATGGAATTTTAGTTTTTCAAAAAAGGTAACAAGTGCCCGTGAGAATCCTCGAGATTATTGAATACATGATCAATTTTCAAAAATAAACATATTAAAGTACCACGACTTATTCATGGTTTTAAAAATAGGACTTTCATTGACTTAACAATAGATACGCAATGAAACAGAACCGCATCACGGGTGACGGGATAGATTAGAGCGTCAATGCCAATAGTGTGAGTGCTAATGAGATGTTACCAAACACAATGCTATTTCAAGGATCCATATTAGGCCTCCAAGATAAGGCTAATATAAGGCTCCTAAATCGATCCAGATCAATTCGATTTCATCTCGGCCTGAAAAGAAATGAACTGAGCATGAGTCTCATTTTGTAGCTTGGTTGTGAAAGAAGCCTAGTTTGCCGCAAGGATGTCTTGCTTGATTTTGACTCGACGGAGGTAAGACTGACATAGACAAGTATATATTATCAATTCAGAATAATGTCTTTCTCTTTTAGAAAAGAATAAAATGTCACCTTTCAAAAGATATGAGATTTCTTAGTGTTTCACAAGAAAACACACCTAATTGTCGTCGTTTCAGCAACAAGTTGCCATGTCTATTACTTTTGCAGTCGTCTATTAGTTGAATCCAAAGTTGCTGAAGATCGACTCGAGATTACCACAAGTTGAATATGAGCGAACTTTACAACTCAGCCTATAACTTGAGCGAAGTTAAGCTCGACAGTAGAGCCGAGCTAACTGTAATTGTATAAACTTGACACGTTTGCACTCATGATCTAGTTACACCGGAATCGTAAGGAGAACGCCGGTATGCCAGACAAGAGAGAATCAAGAACCATGGCCATATCTGAATCATGATTTCACTACAGAATATAGTATGTACGAGTGATAAATTACTTTAAATCTTGTCTAGTTATCACGTGAGAACAACATGGTTCATTTACAACAAAAATAATTTAAATCTAGATGGGTATAAATGGCGCATTAACCTCTTATTAAGGTGACGATTAATATTCACTGTCATGCGCTGCGGAATGAGTGTGTTTTGATATTGACTAACAGAATGCCATGACTGATGGCCCAAAAAAAGGAATCGAGTTCGTGCTCCCGAGTTCCAGTGATCACACTTTTTTCAAAAACATCAGAAGATATATTTAAAAGTTTCAGAAAAAACTGTTCTCAATGATATATGATATATCTATTATATGCGTGCAAAATCTTAATGCTAAATACTTTGTATTTTGAGCTACACAAGAAGATAAAGTACTTGTGTAAGTATAGTAAACATTATATATATAGTTTCAAATCTCCAAATTTTTCATTTTTGTGTAGATCGAAATACAGAAAAGTTTGCAATGTGTTTTTGCATGTTCCTAATATACACATTGAAAACACACGGATTTTAAAAAAAATTATATATTTTGAACTAGTGGGATCACTACATATCTCATGTGCCAAAAATGACTTTTCGCAAGGAAGTTGCAAAAAATGTGTTTTTTTTTAACTTGCAAAAAAAGGTGTTGGTCATTTGCATGATTCAGCAGCACAACTCCTGGCAGGGGCGGGGCCATGATCGGGCCGGAGCCCTTGTCAGCCGAGGTGGCTTCGCCGTTCGCCCTGCTCCTGACATCGAAGTGATAATTTAAGTGATCGATGCATTTGAAAGAAAAGCAGAGGATCCCGGGAAGATAAGATATGCCATGGGAAAAACAACTTGACTGTATGAGCCATCACATGATCCAGTACAGGCTTAACTTTCCACGTTAATGGCGACGTTGAAGTGCTACCCTACCGAAGTTACCTACGAGCTGACTTCATCGATGAAAACAAGTCAATTTCTGAACCGATCGCGAAACGTGCCGACAAGGAGCTCATGGGGCGTGATGTTGATACATATCACTTTCGAGGACGTACGCCGTCGACATCGTCCTAGTGCCGATTAATTCCCGCGGAAATAAGCTACATTTTCGAAAACGAATTAGTTTATGCAAATGGCGTGAGTAATTAAACTGCTGGGAGAGATCAAGTTGTTCGAATGCTTTCGGTGTACACAGATTGATCACGTGCTGCTTTGTTTTCTCGCATCTTGTCAAAGTCAGTAGGGGTTGGAGATAGCTTTCGTTGTCGACACATGCACCGATCGATCGGCATGGCGCCGCGATCCCTTATTATTGCACAAGATATCACTTACAGGCAGCAATGGTCATCCATCCCCCTCTCTCTCTCTCTCTGAAAACCAAATTCGTATGACAGTTTCAAAAGCGGTAGTCATCTGTTCAAACAGAACGTCAACCCCAAAAGAATTGAACAGCCGATTTGACCCCCTGATATATATGATCGTCCTCCTTCTTCCGTACACCCCAAAACTGGAAGCTTACTCAAAGAGCAACGTACAGGCACAGCTTTCCAAGAACGCATAACAGATGCCTAGATCTTCTCTCTCGGTACGAGCAGCGGCGCATACGATCGAAAAATACTGAGGACCAGTGGTGAGCTGGCGCAGGTCGACAGGCGCTCGAAGCCTCTGGGCTCTGCCGTACGGCGCTCCATATCTCCCAAAGATCGACATGTTGTTCGTCTCATTCCGTTAGTTAAACTAATGCACGTGCCCACTAATCAGGAGTGATCCCTAGCTAGGGCTCACATGCATGCACCTGTGGCTGTAGTATGTGCGTAGTTCATCTCATAACAGGAATCGCACATGGACGCTCGGATGTAGCAATGGATCAGATTGCTACTGGTTTCAGGGAAAGCAACGACCTATAGCTCCGGCCGGCAGGTGGTAGCATAGCTCTGCTGTCATATGGTATATGTAATTTTCCTTAGTTTCAACATGTATGCAACATTAATCACTAGAAAACGGTTGATCAAGAGTTGTTTAGGGGTTGTATGGTTGAATTTTCAGAGAACTACAATCTTTGTAACATTTCCTGCCTCGAAGCAGACTTTCGTCCAGCTTTATAGATAAACTTACATGACCGAACCAATACGGAGTGTTAAGAGAATGCTTTTAGAAAACAAATGAAAAAGGGAAGAGCCACGCTTGCAGGAAGCACCCGAGACTACTAACTAGAGGTGTCGCCAGACTTCTTTGTGAAATCACCGGACTACATCGCACTGCGTGCATCAAATTCTAGTCAGAGATGGCCTCCTCCCTTCACGCTCCGGCCGTGGAGCGCCAATCCTGCCAATGTAGACAACAATGAATAGGGAGTGGTGATAACAAAGTCACATGTATAAAACAGAAGGCATTCCAGATGTGACTCGAGACAATGATCCAAACTTGCCTAACGATGTCAAAATTGGGATACCGACAGATACCAGAGCTCCACGACAATGCCCCCAAGAGGGTGAAGACGGGGCCCGCCACCATCATCGAGATCGATACGATCAAGGGTTTCCACCTGGTGGCACAGACAAGGCAACCACAACGACGCCCCAAAGGGTCACGTCACCTGCATATATCACTTATGTTGGCTCCGACCGTGGTTTTGGTTACCGGTCGGGAAATCAAGTTACCGGTCGGTAACCGGATGTCCGAAGCACCACCGGGAAATGGTCATCCGAGACGAAAAATCCCGAATTTTTGTATTTTAAAGTTTTTTGGTAAATTGTTAAATTGGGAACAAATTTTTTTAAATAATTGAATTTTGGATTTCTAATTCGTCCGGTAACCAGTCGGAACGCGCTAACCGGAAATCCCGACGGTGGTCGGATTTTTTTTAGCGGTAACAAAAATCTTGGCTCTGACTCAGTTTTCGCCCGCAAAGTATTTGCACCAGATGACGGTGGCTCGGACCACACCTTTCACCAAGTTAGGCCTCAGGCAGGAGGCTGTATTTATTGAAGAGCGGGCCAGCAAGACCGGGATCCCCGTTGCTCCCTCTTTGTCAACTTCATGGCAAAGGAGAAAAAACCATCACCACCGCCTTCGCTCGCTAGAGAGTCGATCTTCAGCCTAGTCCACCTTTCATGGTCGTCGCCCGCACATATATATCTTGCATGTTTATGTGTGTGTGTGGGGGGGGGGGGGGGGGGGGGGGGGGGACATGAACAAAAACCACACAAAGCGAGGGGCTCGTTGCCCACACGACGCTTCCCACGGATGCCACAAAACACAACACCAAATCTCGGGGTCGCCGCCCCAACGTACGCCACTCGGCACCAAAGTCGCACACCCAACCGTTTTGTAGCCCTTGCTACCTTCGAACGTGGAATGTGGATTTGTGGGATTCAAAATTTATAATAATTCTTAATAATTTTTTATTCTATATGATTAGACTTTGGACTGCACTAATGTGGTTGCTGAAAAATGCCATGCGGAGACGTGAAATCAAAGATCTCAGTCGTGCGAGCTTTCGGCAGCGAGTTGTGCCAGCGACTCCGAGCTGCCCTGAAACTGATGATGACCACTTCACATCGACCAAGCGGGCGGAGGTGTCCAGCGGGCGATATTTTGCTCTCATCATATAGCTTCTGATGTGATTCCTACAGCGCCATGGATTACTAATTAGTAGATTTTAGTTACTTCAGCCGGTTCAGATACGTGGAAATACAATACGGGCACTGCTGCAACTAGCAGCATGGATCAATTGAGGTCAGCGATGACGCCACGGCAACAAGCCAATAAACAACTTCCCGGGAAATCTTGGACGAAGTATATCTACACAGATATATGCCTGGATTTGGCAAGTGAGGATTAAATTAAGCCGGGCAAAGGCTAGTGGATTGCCATGATTAGCGTCTATTATATGGTAGCAGCTCTACTCCAGCTTTGCTTCGTCTTTCGCCATTGGTACTTGACATTGTATTATAGTATGTGTAACTACTGGCTGATAATCTGATTAAACTAGTTGCCGACGAGTCCAGAAGAGTCTGTTTGGTCTATAGATTCGAGTATACTTTTGGCATCCCGAATCTAATCTTACCGGTTATAAAGTTCTCTTGTCGTATACTCTTCGTTTCCGGGAGTAACGAGTTGCTTTATCCTGGTAAAAGTGGTACAATTAGATACTCTCTCCGATTCTAAATAAATGTTACAGTTATGAATGAGCTTAGCTTAAAGCCGCAACATTTCTTACGAATCGAAGAGAGTCCGTTGGATGCTGGCGTCGTACATGCGTCGGACACAAGTGTCGGATGCAAAGCAATTCTGAGTAATAAAAATCAGTTTGTTTGTACAACTTCCATATGCTAAGCAGGCGATTTCCTTAACAAGGTTACTGATGCTAAGCATCCTTTCCAACCAGTGTCATTCTACTCATGAGCAAAATAAAAAACTTTGGCATTTGATATCGGCACAAACTTGCATGTGTGGGCTACAGCGTTGCCGACGCGGGCATACACTATACCACTGAAGCCCAGGTACCGAGGCCCACTACACACCAATAAGGCCCAACACATATCTAGGAATACTTTATTCATGGTGTTTCCAGCCCACGCGGTGTCAGCATTGCATTTCCATTAAAAAGTTTCCTGAACATCGCTTAAGTAAGAAAAAAAATGAAAATTCCATTTATATCACAAAAATCCTTATTTTTTTAGATAAAGAGCGTATATTAATATCGCAATGATACCAATTACACCCAGCCTCTGCAACAACGCGTGCCCTAGCGGCTCCACGGATGCACACAGCACAGAATAAAAAAAGAATTACAAAAAAGTCCCGCTACAGTGATCCATTCCTTGTTACAGCAGACCAAACCCCACCAAAACAGTACCAGAAGTCCAACTTCTCCCGAAGAAAGTCCACACTCGCAAAAACAATGCCTTCACCAAGGCAATTGCCAGGCACAACCAATTAAGGACAGACCTTGGGTTTTCACCCTGAAAGTTTAGACTCTGAACTTCTCCTGTGATGTCGCCCCCTCTTGCCGTTGCTGCTGTTCCAAGTTACGAATCACCTAGCCAATCCCTCATCCCACCAGGACTGGAACCACCATTGCAAGTCTTCAAATCTCGGCTTCCATGTCATTCTCCGCACTCTGACTTCATCATGGAACAAAAGACAAATCTCTGATGGCAACAGACTGCAGAGCTTCGCAACGCTACCTCTGAAACCAAACGGTCAGAAAAAACATGGCTGCGCGCGACCGAATCCCACCCGATCCGTCAATCTCCAGGCTAGTGTGCCCAATGGAGTTCGCCGGCGGAGCCTTCCGGAACTCGACAATCCGGCCATATCAATGAAGAGCTGCATCCAGTAAATCTTCGTCTTGGTGTTAGACAGATCCAGGACTGCCACCTTTATTCAAACCGAGCCGACGAGACTGGCCGGTGTAGATCCAGCTCGCCGCCGCCTGACCGGCCGCGGGCACAGCCACGGTGTCAAGCAACTGGCTTCACTAGGCATCCCGGCGCCGCCTACCGCCACAGCCTCGAGGCTCAGGCCCGCTGGACCCAGATGGGCCGCGAATCCCGGAGCCCCTCGTCCGCCGCGGCAGGGACATCTCCACCGAGCAAGAACCGCGAGCCACTGCGGTCGTCAGCGCCAAGTTGCTCGCCGCCGGAAACCGCAGCACATCGCTGCCGCCCGCGCCGAATCCCGGGAGCCGCCTCGCGCGAAGGAGAAGGCCCCGCCGCCACCGTCCACGGGGGAGAGGGAACTGGGCGGAGAGCCTGGCGGCAGCGGGGGAGAGGGAGCTGGGGAGGGCGGGGTCCTCGCGCCGCCGGGCTTGAATCGCCGCCAGAGCCGCCTAGGGTTAGGCGACGCGGGGCCGGGTCAGTGGTCAAAAAAAATCCTTATTTATTTGATCACCTACTCCCTACGTACTGCGTGAGCAAGTCTATCCGTTTCTTTGTTGTTTCAGATAGAATAAATAACTTTTTGTCTATTGATTTATTTATTATGTAATATAGATATAGGTTTATGCAACAACTTTTAAATGTCCGAGTCAGATGCATAATTAGCTTAAATTTGAACATTGTTTTCCGAAAAACTCCTGCAATGATTAAAATTAATTTGACCAATATTCGTTCTAAAATTCAAATGGAGTAAGCAAATTTAACACTCTGAGGACTTTGTACTTCACAAACGGATCTATTATAGGTTGTGGAAGTATTCTTATACCATCATGTCATAAGGAATACTGACCAGAACAACCTCTAGACATGACAATGTTTCATTTATCGTTGGAAGGTTTCACGGATGTTTTCCCACATCTGTTTGTGTCCTTAGTCTTACAAATCATACCTCAATTTAAGATTCTTAGCTATTCTGTTTGGGATCACCAAATTACACAAGCTTACAACAATATGTTATTTTACTAGGTGCAGATTTAATGTTTGTACTATGAAGTTATGATGTAGTCATAATAGCCTGACTGAAATGGAAATTTCCACTTCGATTTGCTTTCCTTAGAAGCTCCATTCAATTTTTTCGAGGTATATTCTCTTAGATATTTGCATGAAGTTGCAATGAAGATAAAAAAGCATCTCATCATACCATCCGAAAAGGCATTTTTTGTGAGATTTCACGCATATACAAATTTGAGTGCAGCAATAATTGAATATAATTTACAAATTCTTATATACCCATGTGTGTTTGGTCAGATTGATTTGATGCTCCGAGATGATCCACCTACCAAGATTCTGGTCATGTTGTCTACTGCACCCACCATTGTGCTGGACTATGAGAGATCATGATATTCTTTTTTCTCTCCGGCACCGCCTCAAATCTACCTCTACAGAAGCATGTTATGTTTCATAATACTACCCGTTAAATGACACAATTCTAAGGATTAGTTGAGATGAAAGAAAGACATATTATTAGGTTCAGTATCACCACACGGGCGCGGCGTCGGCGCGCCAATTTGCCTAGTATACCATGTACGACACAACTTTAATTTAAATACTGTAGCATCCGTGATCTACACAAAAAAGTGAAATGTAGAGGACCAAAAACAAGTCGAGAAGCGTCTGTTTGGTCTACTATTCGAGTTGTGACTTGTGAGTTTTATTCTATTGTTTTGGCTTCCGAATCTAATCTTACCGGTAATAAAGTTGTTTTTGTCATACCATCTTTGTTTCCGAGAGTAAGGAGTTCTTTTATCCTTGTGAAACTGGTTCATAGTTTCATATTTTTTTAAATGGTAACAAGTTATAGATAGCACATAAACACCATTATGTTCATACAACTTTCATATGCTACACATATGATTGCATAAACAAGGTTACTGATGCTAAGCACCATATCCTTACCGGTGTCATTCTATTCATATTGGTAACAACGTGACACTGATTTGTATACTCTTTAGGAAAAAATCCAGTGCAAATTTTTGTCAGACTTGCCATTTGCTTTGAGAAAAATATAATAATATCTGGCATATGCTATCAATAGCAACATTCATGATTGGGCTACGGGGTTGACGTCACGAAACAGTCTACTACCGAAACCCTGGTTTCCAAGGCCCGATAGCAGACGAAGGCCGAAAACATAAATAGGGATACTCTAAGCGCTTTTCCATTACAAAGTAATGTGAGCATCGCTTAAATTTCCCTCGTTTTTTTGTACTAAATCCAAGTAAGTTAAATTCGAAAATATTATACAGTATTAATCTTTGCAAAAATCCTGCTTCATTTAATCACCTGCTCCAGATGTACTGCGTGTGCAAGTGCTGAGTCACCATTCACGCATCTGAAGTTCTCAACTGGGCATGTCGGTGGTGCCTTCTGATCTGGGGTAGCTTGCTCCATTGATGCCTGCATTTTTCGTGATGACCATATGAACATGCATATTATCGTGTGGTTTAAATAATACAACGGGCAATGCCTCTGTTTGTTTCTAACCAGATGGAGAAACATTTGGTTGTGCCACTAGCTAGGGGTGAAATTCAGTAAAGCATGCTAGCGGTCCACATATCAATATGGCCGGCGGGTTGACATTATCTGGAACTCGAATATATTCTTTGCAAAAGCTGAAAAGGCGATAATTCTGAAAGATGCTTGACTGAAGCGAAAAATGAACCCATGCATGCACCACAACACACCAGGCTATAAGTAGATAGCCATACATGCACAATAATAATATGAGCAGCAACGTGGAGAAGAAGGAAGAGATCAGCAAGCCTTACATGGTTGCAAGGGCCTTACCTCTGATAGCCAAGGATGACTTGCCTATGTCTTCTTCCTCCGTCAAGGTTTAGTTAACCTTGGGGTGGGGTCTCATGGGCAGTCACCTTGGCTAGCCTGAGTGGCTCTTTCAGCTCATGCTAGGCTGAAATTGCTCCTAGCTATTATTTGGTGCTTCTATTTGCTAAAGATAATGAGCTGTGTGTTTTATGTTTTTTCTTGTAGAAGATAATAGAAAAGGAAAGCATAGAGAGGTCTGAGGAAAGTTATGCAAGGGGACCATGAGCGCGTGTCAGAAGCTGGAAACAGATGACATTGTTTATCGGTGATATATATTTAGGAGCCATAGAGAGATTCTCATTTTTGCGCAATGATATGCATGTAGATCTAGCCGGCATGGACTGCCGTAAACTTTGCAGTCTTGAGAAATAATTTCGTTGACTCAAATGATCAGATCTCCCTGAATGTATTGTCGGCCGAAATTAATGTTGTGTGCCAATGGTATTTAAAAAAAACAAGCTCAGTTATACCACGAAGAATGTAATTTGGCATCTTATCGCACACGTCCGTGGAAAGAAGTAACATGGCAGAAGAGACGTAGATGGCTAGAGGCATCATCCTGCAAAATTGCAGATTTCAATGAAGATTTTGGAGAAAATATATTCGTTGTTTATGAAAGATAAAAACTGCTCGTCAAGCGGTGAACGCGTGGCACCATACAAATTCTGAAGATAAATAAACATACATGTGTGTTGTTAAAAATAAATTATGTACACTTCTAGACGCAGTTCTAGACCCATCTAGCTGCTTCACAGCACACATGAATGTAATTTTGGCTGAAAATTTAGAGGTTTATATATAGTCCAATAATATGCATACACATAATTTATCGAGATAAACTTCAGTAGCACTGCCACAGTGCCATACAATTAGGATTGTGTGTGGCACTCTTGATACATAAATTTGGAAAATCATCCCAAGAAAACTATTTCTGCGGACGATAAAGTCACTGGTCTGAAACGTATGTACTTTTCTGGCCATCCTTATTCTATTTCTACAAGAAAAAGAGGGCCAAATGGGGGACCAAATCATGTATATCTATAGACAAAGAAGGTAAGTACTCTCATGCATACTGAAAATTGCTATTAGCACCCAAGCTCCATGGAACTCCTTAAAAAAAATTCAAACCACAAATACCCAGTTATCTCACTAACTACACGCCACTTATCATATACAGGTTAAAACGAGCCCACCGAATATGCTGGGTGCCCATATCCCGCAAGTAATCTTCTCCCTACTACTCTCGCCCCATGCCATGCGGTCATACATCTTATCGGATGTCCCCGAAGGAACGGTCATACATCTTATTGTTTCCCTCCGACTACCACGGCCCCTACTGTAGGATCAAGCACTGAGACCCGTTGGGTAGTCCATCAAAACCCACTAATTCTGCCGTTCGTGGGATTAGTGGGATGGGGACATTATTCTGTCCCGATTGTCTTGTGTGGTGGGAAGTGGATATCCCTTTCCCATCCCACTAGAACTCGTATTTATAGTAAAACTTTGCAGATACATAGATTGTATTAATATGTATACACATATCAAATAGTAGGGTTTTCTTCAAAATTTCAATAAAAAAAATTCCAAAAATACCAGGCTCCATGGAGCCCGGGAGCTAAATTGACGCACTCCATGCATATAGCAAACAAATTAGGCGATGCCAATATTCATGATAGTCAGTAGCTAGTGCACCAATAGCATTAGCTAGTGCACTAGTATCATTCCAATTTAAGAAGTGGGAACTGGATGTAAAACCCAACCACCTAGGTTCAATTAATCACATACGCAAATTTTGTTCTTATTATTTTAAAAGAAAACTGTAGAGGCTTCCCTTATCGCATTCCTTATAGAAAAATAGCATTTTAAATTGAAGTTATATATACACATACATAAAGTAAGATCGCAATATTAGAAGTCCGGAAGCACCCAAAATGGAAGTAATTTACAACCAGTAAAATCATCCAATGTGAGAAGATTTTTTACAACATGTATTAAACTTCTGATTTTTCAATTGTTGTGTAATATACTTTTACACTATGGGCTTAGTTTATATCTACAATTGAGGATGGCATGCTATTTTTTCCATTTCTAGTTATCTGAAATAGCACCAACTACAATTATTTTTATCTACTCAAAATACCGAAGCTATTTAGTGTGATACCGGTCTTAACTAGAATAGCAATACAAGGTGCTATAGCATAGCTTTTGAAATTCTAGAAAAGTTATGTAGCTATTCAAAATGTTGCATAGCCGGCAAAGCACCGAGTTACTCCCTCTATTTCCCAAAGTGACAAAGCAAGAAATGATAATCATTTTTGTAACTCGCTTTAGCACGTATCTTTTGCAGTGACCCAGATCACACATGTGTTAATCAGTGGTAACAAACTATAAATTATATATACTTGCATATACTCGAATGCACAATATGACAATGATGGCTCTGCTTGGAAGGAATGAATTTAGCGGGAAACCATTTATACATCTGAGTAAAATTTGCATTCTCCGTACCTTTTTTTTAAAAAAAAGTGGATCAACTAATTAATTATGGGACGCGACGCTTCGGGATGTGCAAAGGTCGCATTTCAAAGAATAAAATAACATTATCATTTAGATGTTCTTAGAGTATCTAGCTATAGCTACTAGCTAGGTCAAAAGCAAGCTGAGCCTTATTCTATCAATTCTACAATGTTATCAAATTCAGCCATCCATATGGAAAAGATATTCGAGCACAAATTCTTCCTTTTCAAGGTGTCAACACATGCTCCCAGTCGACCATGACCCAAGATTGAAGGTGCATGCATGCATGACTGCTGTCGTCCTTTACATTTACTTTACCAAAAAGGAAAAAAAATGATAGCTGAATATAATAGAGTCGCATGCATGTTCTAGTTGACAATAATATATTCTGGACGCAAGACAAAATGATGAGAGATCATTGACATATGCTTTTTGGTTGACATCTCTGCTGTCATCTAAGAATAGAGAATATTAGGTCACTCCTAGCTTTACAAGGTACTATAAATTGTCCTGAGATCGAAGGAAGCAAACACCATGCACAGAGAAGAGATGCATTTGCTAGCAGTCATCAAAGAGAGCAAGCCTTACACGACGATAAGAGTTTTGATCTCTGCTAGCCAAGGATGACTTGCCTGTGTGTTCATCCTCCGTCAAGGCTTGGTCTTGGTGGTGTGTATCTCCACAGGCAGTCTCCTTGGCTAGACTGAGTGACTCTTATCACTCATGTTAGGCTAAAGTGCCTCTCTTAATCGATCATATTTGAAGAAAAGCCTCCTTTGCCCTTAACATAATCTGTGTGTGATGGTCGCATCAATTTATGACATAATCTTACGCATATTTCTGCAATATTTGTTGGCACTTCATCTCTGGCTTACTTGTGAAGTTGCGGTGCAGTTTTCTGTCGATATATCAGGTGTTAGCTAGCCAGTTTCACGAGCAAGCTAGCTGTAGGGAGATTTGATACCAGTTGATCATCTATGGCGAATGAAGCAGACTGTGGTTGTTGCCGTTGTCGCAGCTTCATATTAATACTACGGGAAAGCTGTGACTGAACCCCATGACACCTACATCCCCACACTGTTTTGGGTTTTCCATTTTGTATCTCTCAAACAATACAGCATACGGGAAGAAATTTGCAGGTCACTGAAACATTAAAATTAGAATGTGGGAAAGTAGTAACTTTTTTTTGCAATTTAAATTTCCAAAATATATTATAATCTTTTTTGATGAATAACGGTGTCGAACCCAACACAAGGAGTAGAAGTTATGAGTGTTTAGAAAAGGTTTCACTGTAAAAGCTGCAAGACAATTATATATATATATATATATAGTTGGTTTAAAATCAACCGGAAATTTAATAACAAGTAAATTAAAACGAAGTAGGTAGCCCAATCCTTATTTGAGCTATGGACAAGCAGGTTGTGTTTCTTATAGGAATTAAAACGTTCTCGAGTACACATAGGAATATTGTCAAGTTACTTTCGTCAAGTTCCATTTTTTTCAGAACACTGACTGTAGGGCTGAAAGTGCATGTTGCCCCCATGCGTGGTTTTGGTAATTAATGACAATCCTTATGGACTAATGTTTACATTGAGATATTCTTATAGATCTTGTCTATAGGAAAAGATAGGAGTTCATGTGTTGGACTCTTGAAGATGACATGATGACCAATGCTCTTTTCAAGGGTTTATATGAAGAATGGTCATGTGTAGAGTTGAGCTTATTGCAAGTATGACTTGGAAAATAAGATTGAGTGGACAATCATGTTTACCTCCAAGCCATCATACATATCAAGAGAAGAAGATGAAGTGCAAGTTCAATATGATGCATCTCGGAAGATATCATTTGATTGAAGCTTGCAAATCACTACAATGGATCAGGTATATTGTGACGATGTGTTATCGTCACACAATATCCAAAAACGTCACGGAAAACCTCGTTGTGACGATTTTGGAGCGTCACGAGCATCGTCACAGAATCACCGTCACAGATTCCTCCTAGTGACGCGACGCACGAAAAGACGTCACCGAATATGGGACCTTCGGTGACGGTGCAGATGGTGCATCGTCACTGACATCAACACCAAGGAGACCATCGCTCGGCAAGATAACGTCACAGATTAGCGTCACTGAAGGTGGATGACATCATATATGATGTCATGTGATTTTTTAGATATTATTTCCCTAAATAATTCGAAATTATTTTTTATTTTTTGTATTTTTAAATTGTTTCCCTTTTCATAATAGACTATTTATTTTCAAGATATGTTTCGCGTTTTATTTTGTAGAATTATTTCGTGGGTGTAATATTAATTCATTATTATTTAATTTTATTTCAGAATATTTTGGGTAATAATTTTCAAATCTAATCTACAAGAAATTGTGAATTAAAATTAATTTCAACACATATGACAATATATACTCAATTGCCAACAGTATATACTTAACTCACAACAAAATATCATTGTACATGAAAAGCAAATGACAATAAATAAGTAATAATCTAAAACTAACATAAGAACAAACTAGGTCCGCCCTACATATCACCACTACATAATGATGGGCTTCATGCACCATCAGGCATTGGCTGCTCATCTTCTGGCCGTGCTTCACTCCTTTTTATTTTGCATGGCAATCTGTACAAGAAAAGCATCGTTGTTCATGTTAGAGAGACATGAAAGATTGGATTATACACTTACACAAGCATAGATATTTGGAGGTGATCACTCACACATTGTTATTCATCGCATTGTTGGAACATGGTAAGTATAGTAAGCCATACCCTAGAAGGTTATTCTTTGGTCTATTATACCAATCGATACTTGGCTCCTGACGGGCACATTGAATCAACTTGTTGGGCTAGCAACAGTACTTATGGACGGAAACATGTTCTGGATTCTTACTCCCTCTAAATTAATTTAGAATGTGCAAACATTGTTCAGTCCTACTCCTAGTTCACATTTGATTCGCAAACAAGTTTTTAGCGATGTACTGTTGTATATGTAGCATGTCTGGTCAACAACTAGCAACTAGTCTTTGAGAAGCACATCCAGCTATGAACAATACGACCAACAACAACAGTTACTCAAGTCACCGAGAATAGAGAAAAAAACTCACAAAACCGTTAAGTGCAGTCGCGCTCATACATCAAGTCTTTCTTTTGGTATGGGTCAGTTTGGAAAAGTCAGTTGGGCTAGGGTCCTCATTGTTGTACTTGTCTTTTTTCTACAAGATATACGAACTCATATAATTAGTATTTCACACATGAAGTCCTATTGACATGGGACAACAATGAGTTAGGTAGAATACTTACAATTTGGGGGAAATGGGAAGGATAAGACCTAGAGCCCATAGTTTGTTGATGCTTTACAGCTTCTCGATTCTCCTTGTTCTTCTCACAAAGTTCCTATATAAAGCAAATGAATATTAATATTATCAGTAGCGACAAATATTTATAAGAACAGCAAACATGTTCATTAGGTGCTGCATATTATGAGAGTGCTAACATAAGTATTATCATCTTACTCTGTCCCTCCATTACACTGTCCGAGATAGCGGTAAGAATGTCTCTACAGAAAACTCAAGTATTCAGTACAAGTATTTTTGGTACAACTCTTACCACTTGAAAAGTTCACCCTCTACCTATGAGGATCTCTAGCTCAAATCAGGTTGTGCTAGAGTTTATGATTTAAAACATATCATAGGGGAATTTGCTGAAGTGTTTATGATAACAAGGAGGTGCTTCTGAAGTCAAAGATTGGACTACGGAGAAATAAGATGCCATCTCAGCGATAATTTACCAAATGGACCAATAAACTTCAGATTCATTATAGATGTTGCTGCCACTTCTGCCCTGAGCATCGCAATTCTTGCCAACCTGTGCCTCTCATACTCCGGGTTTGACAGCATGATTGTACTATGTTGGACAAGACAGATATGCTGACTCATTAGGAACAAATATGTTAACATGTGATGCATACACACAAATAAAAAGCAACACAAATACTGCACAGCGGTAATGTTCAGTTTCCTCTTTCTCAATCTGCTAGACATTAATGTTATTACACAATATGCATTCACAAAGCCCTACAAGGTAAAAAATAAAGACAAGAAAGTATGATTGAGATAAAATTACTCCAGTTTTTGTCCATTTCAAGATTCAGCAAGAAGTAACTTAGGAACAAACCCAAATCACAAAGCTTACTAGTGAACAGATTTGCCTAGACAAGCATGAATGAACCACGTAGTACATGACTAAAAGCAGATTGCTATCTGCTATGTCGTTACAGATTGAATTGACTGATCAGAAAAAAACTGAAAATTTTATGAACCAAGACAATTTTTGGGGTCGATCCTATTAGTGTAACGCAGCCAGTGGCAAGGAGATGCTAAGAAGTTAAACAAAAGCGTTGTGAATGCACAGCGGTATTCCAGTATATCAGGTGGTTATACCCTGTAGCATACATGCATATAACTGTATCCAATAGTTACACGTACTAATGCATGAGCATACGAATTAGTACCTTGCCTTCAGGATCTGCATACGTATAGGTAACCCAATGGAAAGGGCAACTGCAGAAAACATAATGTAGACAAAGTTACTTAGGTCTGAAAATATATTCAAATATTACCCGTAAACTATTTACATCATATATGAATATTTGGAGTTCGGCCAGTAAACTAGCAAGGCTCCCAACACTGAAAAGAAAATCTGTACTTTAGCCACCAAAACGCACAGGAATCAAATTGCTAACTAGTAATTTTTTTATAAAAAAAAACCATGCGGCCCTTCTTTTTTTGAAAGCAACGTACCAAGTTCGTCGTGGGCAGCAGTTACAGAAGCATCAGGCTTTTGCTGGGGACAAACCCAGTGCGAGAAATCTAAAAGAAAAAGCAACAGCAGCCGTGAGTAATTGCTAACTAGTACTGATCTCACGGTGAATAATCTATTACCAAGACAACACGATCACAACCTCGCAGTAACATCTCTAGGCAAATCGATAATTAGATCGAAGGTATGATCTGAACTGCTACCTGTCGTCGAACAGAAGTTGTCGAAGCAGAGGCAATCGGGGGAGTCGTCGGGAAGGGGCACCGGGGAGCGCTCGTGGGAGTTTAGCACGGATGGAGGAGGAGGTCGCATGTGAGGTGGGCGGTTTCGATCCCGCAGGTTAGGCCGGCGGCGATGCAACGGGTTGGGGCGGGTATTTTGCAGGTGTGGCCGTCATCGGCGGTACTGCAACGGGTTGGCCGTCGTGGATCGGAGGGGAGGCCGGCGGCCGCCGCGTTGTAGCAGGCAGGGGCAGTTCGATTGGAGGGCTCCTCCTCCGATCTGATCGGGGCGAGAAAAGGGGAAGAGGAGCAGTAAAATGGGGAGAGGGACGATGGACCGCGGGAGAAGATCGTGGGCATAGGTGGCTATGGCCGAAAATTTAGAGAAAAATGGAGGGAAATATTTTTGCTGGAGGGAAAACTTTTTTTTTTGTTAAACACGTTAAACTTTTCGAGGAAACTAGCGGGAATAGGTATTTCGGTGGAGGGAAAACGTTTTCTTGTGTTAAACACGTGAAACTTTTCGAGGAAACAAGCGAGGGTAAGTATTTCGGTGGAGGGAAGATAACTTTTATTTCGGTGGAGGGTAAACGTCTTTTTGTGTTAAATGTGAGAAATTTGGTTAAATATATTTAATTTAATAAATAGGAAAGACTTGCAAATTAAAATCCCGACGATCCGACACGTAAACCAAAAAACGTAAATTTCGTGTGGTACCAAAAGTTTGAATTATAATCAAAAAACCATTTAATCAATCCCGCTTGTGCAATTTTTTGCTTGCTATTTTAATTCTAGCGTGGTTCCTTTTTTTCCATAGAATCGGTACTAGTATGCTATCAAAAGTAATTCTATAAACAAAATCAACCAACAACAACATACGCATATCAAAATTATTCGGTGACCCATCCACTCTCGTCATGGAAGGTATTTGACCGTCACAAATATGCAAATGTGTGACGATGGCTGCGCGGCTGTCACGGATTTGTAGAAATTCATGACGCCATGGGCAAAACGTCACCTATTATGATATTTGGTGACGTTACGGACCACCGTCATGAGGATTTTTGTCACAGTATATCAGATCTCTTGTTGTGAATTAAGGAGACATGAAGACAGAGCTTAGCGAGTCCCTCCCGTAATGGAGTATGGGGGAGCATTTGGAGAAGTCTTCATCAAGCATGTGCTAGCAAGCACAATCAAGAAAGGTGTTTCAACTTGAGAGAGTCAACATCGCCATCATCGAGCTCAAGTGGAATGCGCAAGGCAAAGGTATGATCTTGATAGGTTTTCTATTTTACCGGTCTCATGGTTTTACCGGGTTATAGGATAGACGGCGTACTATCAAGAGGGGCTCTCAAGTGAGTAACTTGATCGCATCTTTGTAGAGAGCTCAAACCTTTGCATTCTTGGCATATCATCTTTCTTGGTTCTTACTTGGCTTCTCTCCTTGTTGGGTTTTGGTGCTTGTTGTGATCTTCATGACAAGCCCAAATTCACCGAAAACGGATTTCGTATGGAAAACTTGTTGCATTTTCGGTTTTGAAGGTTTTACCGGTCTTTTGTTTTAGAGAGGTTTTACCTTTCTACATTTGGTTTTACCTTCCCTTGCTGGACTATGATGTTTATCTGCATGATCTTCTAAAGCTCTTCGTTGGGATTCCAACGAGCCCGAGAACATCGAAAACGGAGTCCGGATGATCAAGATATCTTCGTTTTCGTGTTCGGTTTTGCAGCAGTTTTTCCTAGGCTGGAGTCTCCGGTCCTAGACCGGAGTCTCCGGTCCTCGCGTTCCGTTTTTTGTTCCAGCAGACGTCACTCTCTGCATAGGGGTCCGGAGTAGGTCCGGAGTGACCCCGGAGTCTCTGGGGGGCCAGAGTGACCCCGGAGTCTCTGGGGGGCCGGAGTCTCCGGTGTTATTTTTCCTGCAACGGCTCTTTTTTTGTGGGACCTATTAAAGGCCCCCTTCTTCCCCAAAGAGACCAGCTCTTCCAAGCTTGCCCCTCTCTCACCTCCATTGTTGACCTTGGAAAGCTTGCCCTCTCCCAATTCCTTTCATGATTCTTGCATATCTTTGAGGGATTTGAGAGAGGAGATCTAGATCTACATTTCCACCAATCCATCTCTCCCCTAAGTGAGGGGAACCTAGTAGATCTTGATCTTGGAGTTCTTGGTGCATCTCCTCTTTGTTCTTCCTCTCTTATTCCCCCATAAGCATGTGTTGCTTTGTTGGAATTTGAGAGTGAAGGATTTGAGCACTTGTGCTCTTGCCTTTTGCATTTGGTGCATCGGTGTGCTCTCCACGAGGATTCGTGGAAGTTGAAAGTTTGTGAGCTTGTTACTCTTGGGTCCTTGGACCCTAGACGCCCATGTGGTGGTTGGACCTTTGTGGTCACTTGTAGGCGTTCGGAAGCCCCCAATCCCGTTGTGGGTTGTGCCCCGGATTGTTGTTGAAAGCCGTTCGGGAGCCCCCAATCCCATTGTGGGTTGTGCCCCAGATTGTTGTTGAAAGGCTCTGGATTCCACCTCGAAGGATTCCGATAGTGGAAGGTGAACCAAGCCTTTGTGGTGCGGTTCATCGGAGAAGAAGGTGAAACCTTTGTGGTTGTTGAACCGTTGTGTCGGTTCACACCTCTCCAACGAGACGTACTCCCTTAACAAGGAGGAACTCGGGAATACATCCTCGTCTCCACGTGCCTCGGTTATTTCTATACCCGAGCCTTTTACTTATGCAATTTACATTGTGATAGCCTTCGTGCTTGAAGTATTCTATAGCTATCACCTTGTTGCTTGTCTTGCTTAGCATAAGTTGTTGGTGCACATAGGTGAGCCTAGTTTATTTAAGTTGTCGGCTTGTTGATTTAAACACCTAGTTTTATTCCGCAATTAGCAAGCCTAAACCAGAAAAGTTTTAATCGTCTATTCACCCCCTTCTAGGCGACATCATTGTCCTTTCAATTGGTATCAGAGCCTGGGCTCTCTTTTTGGGCTTTACCGCCTAGAGTCTAACATCCCAAAAATATTATCAGTATTTTATTCCAAAAATGAGAGCCAACAAAAACTTTTGTTGATTATTATGTGTTGTTTATAAATTGTTGCTTGTGGTAATTAATTCTTGTTGCTTGTGTTGTTTGTTTGCTTGAATTAATAAAAAGAAAAGAAACAAAATAACAAGTAAAGCAAGAAAAATAAAAGTGACAATTGTTTCACACAAATTCTCCAAGTGAGAATTTGAAATGGTTTCAAACAAAATTCAGTGGAGTGGTTATATAAACTCTCCCATTTTTATTCTTACTACTTTTCCCTCTCAAAAATTTAATTTAAAAACCTAAATTTAAATTCTATTACTTTCTTTATTAAATTCAAAACACAAAGTGTGCTATGTTGCACTTGACACATGAAATGCAACACAGCACAACAAATACCTATACATATTTGTGAAGCAAAGTATGAAATCAAAATTCAGAAATTCAAATTTAAAAATGATGTGCACATTTCGTCGAACACGTGGTGAACACCACTGTGTTCATCCTCGGCGCGATTTCAACCGATGCAATTCGATCGAATTCAAGTTTGTTCTTCGAATTGATGCTTGCATCCACTCCCTCGCACTCACTGACCTCGCCGCGTCCAAGAAATCGAAGAAAAGAGGCACGGGAAGAGGAGAAGCACCAGGGGACAGCCGCGGGCGCCGTGCGCCATGGCCGTCGCCGTGGCAACGGCGTTGTCGACACCGCAGTCGCCCAACACCGTGCCCCCCCCTCTCCCTTGCGTCTCTGCGCTCTCCCAGCGCCGCAGCCATCCCAGGGGAGGACCCCCATCGTCGTTTCGCGCCACGCAGCCGCCGCACCCGCCCGAGACGGCCGTGCCAGTGCACGCACTCGCCGTCCAAACGTTCCCCGAGCCGTCCCGTTTCTCGCGCACGCACAGCTCGTCGCCACGCCCGAGCTAGCCTCTGCACCTCGAACACTGCAGCCGCCCCCTACCGCGAGCTACGGCGAGCTATCGCGCCCTGGAACCCTCCCCTGCACCGTGTCCACGGCGAGCCCGTGCGCCGTCGTCGAGCTTATAAAAGCCACCCCGAGCCCTCCCTCAATCTCACAGCCTCTCCCTCACTCCACTCTCTCCCGTACACCGCCAGAAGGGCGGGTACTCCGCAGCGAGGCTGCTGCTGCCCGTAGTTCTTCTCTGCGCCCCGCCGCACCCGAGGTAGGCGACGACACGGCCACGCCGTGCTGCTCCCTCCCTTGCTCTTCTCTGGCCCTCACCTGCCTCACCATTACCACCACACTCACCCGCGACGTTTTCCCCTCTGTATCGTGCCCAGGAGCCCCCGTAGGATCTCGCCGGAGTTGGAGCACGGCCGCGGAGAAGAAGGAGATCGTCGCCGACGCCAGGAGCTTCCCCATCAAGCTCCACTCACCTCCCAGCTTCCCCACGACCTCCGCCGTCGAACGCCGTCCTCTCCGCCGTCCCTAGACCACCCAGGTACCCCCCTGGCCACCCTCGCCGTCGCCGGAGCTCCGGCGACGCTCAGTTTAGGTCGTCGATGAACGCGGGCTCCGTGAGCCGTTCGATCTTTGATCAACGATCGCGTACCGCTTCGTTTAATTGAGCCGCTGCCATGTAGGCCCCACCCGTCAGATGTTTAAACATTTCCAGCGCGCGAGATATTTCTCCTGTGCCGCTGACGTGTAGGCCCCCCATGTCAGAAATTTGAACATTATCCAAACTGAACACAAATTCGAATTTAACTTCTCTGGAAATTTCAGTACTGGCATCAACTTAGAAAATCAATATCTCAAGATTTAGGAATCCAAATAAATCAAACTCAATTGTTCTGGAAAGCTTATGAAATTGTTTAACCAACCCAAGTGGTCTCATGTCATTTAATTAAATAGATAAAAAGTATTATTAAAAATACTACAGAAGGTTTAAATTCTAAACTTGTTTGTTTCTGATACTCTGTTAGTCCAAATAATTCCAAACCAATTTTTCTAGCTTAGTACTGCCATGTATTAGCTTCCCTAATTTTGGTAGAATTATTGTGCAGTAGTATTTGTTTAGTATAAGTTGAAGTTTAAACACCCTTCTGCACTCAAACATTTAAATATGTTTAATGGTTAACCCAAATGAATTAGGACCAATTTTGTTAGATCACATTTAGCCATGTTTAGTTACCCCTAAAAGGATTTAATTTTTGGAACAATAAATTAATTGGTAGCAAAACTTGTTATTAAGCTTCTGGATTCAAACAAATGTGTAGGGAGTTTAGTAACTCCAATTGATCCAAATCAAATTGTGTTGTCTTCTACACATCAGTAGCTTTCCATAGAATTTTAGTTTGTATTTTTGTGACCAACAGAACTCAAGTTGTGGAATTAAACATGTTCAACAAGTTTCTGCCATAATTTAGAAGTAATTAAATAATGTTTAATTCAATTATTTGAAACCAAATTGTATGGTTTGATGTGTGCAGTAGCTATTTGTGATGTTTATGATTGTTATGTTGAGATGATTGCTTGTATAGATTAGTGATTGTTTGCATTGTTTGTTTATTAATTAGACGAGAACGTTGTCGGATTTATCGAGGAAGGAGAGTTTGTTGAAACTGAAGATCAAGACCAAGGTCACTTTGCCGAGCAAGGCAAGCTATCTCTGAGCTTGCACTACAAACATATGCATCTACTTTCATAACCTGTTTTACTCTCAAGGCAAGATTTATAAAACCCTTTTCAAAAGTATATGGAAATTATTTTGCCACTTATGTAGAAATATAAGATAGTTATATCAAATTATAGGATGGGAAAAATAAATATGTTTATTCAAAACTCCTTTGAAATTACTTGTGAGATTATGAAATGCCGAGATGTCGGTGTTGGAATGGAGAAGTGGAAAATGGTGATGTTTATGAAAAATGCACAGTGTGTCCTTGTACTTACGTCAACCATCCGATACCCTGTGCGACCACATCTACCACATATGGGAAAGGGCTTAGTCATATAATTTGCTCATATTAGTACTGGATACCTCATCGACGGAGATGACTCCGTCATGCATGAGGGATGTGAGGATCTACCCCTGACCCGGGTCCTCGCTCAAACTCTATGAAAAGATAAGGAGGAGGATTGAAGGTTCCACCATAAACCGCCGGACAAAACCTATGAGTCCTCACACTTAGATTCCGACGGGCTGGGTTAAGTGTGTTGGAAGTGTCATATGGGAAGGATCCTATACTAGCATGAGCAAAGGACAGGCTATGGTCGGCGGCTTACTTCGCATACACCTGTATGGCGAGACGTGGCGGACACGATGAGTTGCCGGATGGATGTGGGAAAAGCGTGCTAACTCTGCAGAGTGTAAAACTATTCGAATAGCCGAGTCCTCGGATATGGACAGTTGGGAGGCCCTACTTTGACCATGTGCAAGTTTTTAAAAGAATTGAGTTTTAAAAAGAAAAATGAAGTGGAGAATGTTCCTACACCTATACCAACGGATCGGTATGAGGTGGTTGGATGAAAGTGGACCATGACGGGCTATGGTCGGAAAAAGGAGGAGTTTTGGAGAAACAGATAAAAATGGTGACTTCTTTAAAGATAGTTATAAAACTCTTCTTACCTTTTTCAATAAAGATATAGAGATGTTTTAAATAAATAAAAGTTGTCAACTAAAATAAAACTAGTGCATACTCATGTTGGGGTAGTTTGCGAGTACATTCAAATGTACTCATATTGGTTTCGTCCCTGGCTATTGACCTAGCCAGACTACGAGGAGGAGCACTACGCCGAGCAGGAGTATGGCGACTTCTACGCCAACTAAGGATCTCCACAAGTCAGCTGCCTGTCGGGTTGTCATCGTTAGAATATGATGTCTACTACGCCGTAGCTTCCGCTGATATTTTGGTTTGGCCCATGAAGGCACCTATGTAAGACTTGGTCTAAATGACCATTTATGTAAGACTTTTAATTCGGTATTGTAATGGATGTAAACTTTGGTATCCAATTCGGATTATGTGCAACGACAGACTGATCACGGGATCGTTGTGTTAAGCATAATCGGGTATTTCGGACAGCTAGTCCGGGGTCCCCACAGACTTGGTATCAGAGCCATCCTGACTTTAGGAAACCTTAGTTAGCATGGTCGTTAGACAAATGTTACAAAAAGATTAATTTCTAAAAGAAAAGAGTGAAGTATTTTCGAAAACTGCTTATCTCCAATCCTCTTACTTATGCAAAATTTTACTCTCATTAAATATACATTTTCCCTGTATCCTTAAAATTTTGCACACTTCTCATTAAGCTTAAAATTTGACTCACTTGTTGCCCTACTACATTTAAAATTTTGATACACTTGTCACCTAACTAACTTAAAATTTTGTTAAAAATTGTAGATGGCACTCCATTGGACTGAGTTCGTTCAGCTTGAGAAGGACAGCAAGCTGACGTTCGAGAGGGACTTGTTCGAGTTGAGCAAGCTGTTAGGTCGCCCCGCTCCAGAGTTCAAAGGAGCTCAGGTTGACGTTCACGGAGTCGGGAGACTGAGTTGGCTCATCGAGTCATCAGTTCGCAGGAACATCAAGTCCCCAGTTCCAGGACGATCATCTTCACCACCAAGGCTCTATCTGGGTTGACGGTCTCTGTACTGCCGCACAGAGGTTGCTAGCCCGACTTTGTGAGGAGCACAAGACGGAGTTGGCAAACTCCCGTTTCCGGTTCTACGGGAGGCGCAACAGCGACGGACACCCTACTCCTACCCTTACCACCCGATGTTTGGGAGCTACATCCTGGACATGGAGCTCTTACTTCACTACACCCAGGATGATCTGATGCGCACTAAGGTTCAGCTTCACTTTGATCGCATCTCGCTTGTTGAGATTCGCGAGAATGAGGAGAAGCTGCTGGAGGAGAAGGTCGCTCTTCTCACGAAGAGGGCCCAGCTGAGGAGGACCATCGTGAAGCTCCGCAAGAAGGTGGCAGAGCAGGACCAGCTGATCGAGGAGCTAGAGCACCATACTGACGAGATGGAGGAGGAGGGCGAGGATCTCCGCAAGGAGAACAACGCTTTCCTCAGTGACGATGATGACTTCGTGGAGGAGATGGATTGTGAGGAGGAGGATGATGAGGAGGAGTTAGTTGACGAGGAGGAGGAGCCACTCGAGGCAGTACTCGAGGACGAGGAGGAGGAGCCACTCGATGCAGTTCTCGAGGAGGAGGAGGATCCCGAGGAGCCACCCTACCAGTCAGATGCTGACGTGTTAGAGCTGGAGGTTCCACCTCAGTAGGCGAGTGACTTGATCACTACCGCAGGATTAGGTTGACCCCTATCGCTAGTCGAGTCGAAGTAGTGGTTCTTTTGGAAACCAGATGTTATGTATCTTAGATGTAGGTGATGTTGTAAGCTTGATGTTGATGTGAACTCCTTGATGTGATGTTGGTAATATATAAGTATGTTTGTCTTGTTTGATCTGTGTGAAATATTTTCATATAATCCTTAAATTAATCAACCACTTGCGAATCGTCTTTTCCCTTAGTCGAACTTTTCTTGCCTTGCCTCTTATACCCGGTGTGCTTCAGGATGCCGCCCCGTCGCAGCAATGCGGAAGGATCAGGATCAGCACCACCACCACCGGACCCAACCCCCCCCAACTTCTCGCGCTTATCATGGAGGAACGTGAAAATGCCCGGCAAGAGCGCCAAGCTCATCTCCTGCCCTACAGCAACTCGCAGCCGCTTACAACAACAACAACAACAATGGTGGTAATGGCAATGGCGATGGAAACCAGCGATCCACCTTAGGCGATTTCCAGAAACCAACCCACCCACCTACTCCAAGGGACTTCACCCACTGGAAGCCGATGATTGGCTTCGCACCATCGACAACAATCTGGAAGTTGCTGCTGTGGGAGAAAATGAGAAAGTGTTGTATGCAACCCACTATCTCGCTGGACCTGCAAGAGCTTGGTGGGAAACTACCAAGGCTCTCCAGCAAGCTGGTCATGTTATCAACTGGGCTGAGTTCCAGGAGAAGTTCCGCAAGAAGCATATTCCCAGCGGACTTATTGAGAGGAAGAAGGATGAGTTCCGCAAGCTGAGGCAGGGAAGTAGAGATGTGGTCGGTTATCTGGATGAGTTTACCGACTTATCTCGGTATGCTCCTGATGACACCGACAAAGAAGAGAAGAAGATGGAGCGTTTCATGAGTGGACTTCATGATGAACTGCAGTGTGCTCTGGTTATCCATGACTTCCGTGATCTGGAGTCACTTGTGGACAAAGCCATCCAGCTGGAGACCAAGCGCAAGTCTATGTATGAAGGTCGCAAGAGGAGGATGAATGCTCAGGAAGGTTCGAGCAGCCAGAAGCCTCGTATCTTTCAGCAAAACCCCAGGCCTGCTTATCGTCCACCCCAAGCTCCACGCCCCAATTTCCCTAACCGCCCAAACAACTTCAACCGCCCCAATGACAATAACCGTCCCGGAGGAAACTTCAACAACTTCACCCCAATCCAATGTTGTCTGCTTTGAATGCGGCAACAAGGGTCACTACTCCAGAATGCCCAATCCCAAGAGGAATGTTCAGCGCCCCAATGCGCCGGCACCGAACAATGGTCAAGGCCGCAATGGAAATGGAAATGGCAAGAATGCCGCACCCCGCGGAAATGCTGCTGTTGCCAAGGGTCGTCTGCACCACATCAATGCTGAAGAAGCTCAGGATGCGCCGGATGTTGTGCTGGGTACGTTCCTTGTCAACTCAGTACCTGCAACTGTTCTGTTTGATTCTGGTGCTACCCATTCATTTGTTACCCAAGAATTTGTTGCTAAGGGAGGTTTAGTCGAGAGCCTCTTACCCAAACCCATGGTCATCCAAATCCCAGAATCCACCGTAGAGACCAAGATGTTTTGCTCCGATGTACCCCTTGAGATCAAAGGAGAAAAGTTTCCAGTTAACTTAATTGTTCTGGGAACCCAAGGCATCGATGTTATACTCGGTATGAATTGGTTAGCCAAGTACCATGGTCGAATTGACTGTGCCAGAAGAGCTGTATCCATCACCACCGACAAAGAAGTAGAAGTGGAGTATGTGTCTGAAACTAGTCAATCTCACCCAGGCTGCCATGAGAGCATAGCTCGACCTGCCCTAGATGAGATCCGTGTTGTTCACCTGTTCAAGGATGTTTTCCCTGAAGAATTGCCTGGTATGCCGCCAGACCGGGAAATTGAGTTCATAATTGAGCTTATCCCAGGAACCGCCCCTATATCCCAAAGACCTTATCGGATGAATCCGGAAGAACTGGTTGAGTTGAAGAAGCAGTTGGCAGATATGCTCAGCAAAGGACTTGTTCGCCCAAGCGCTTCACCTTGGGGATCACCCATTATTTTTGTGGACAAGAGAGACGGTACCACACGCCTGTGTGTGGATTATCGCAAGCTGAATGACGTGACCATTAAAAACAAGTACCCTCTTCCCAAGATCGAGGATCTGTTCGATCAAATGAACGGAGCCCGAGTCTTTTCCAAGATCGATCTTCGGACAGGATACCATCAGTTGAAGATCAGAGAGACAGACATTCCCAAGACCGCCTTCACCACTCGTTACGGTTTGTTTGAATACACCGTGATGTCTTTGGTCTGACCAATGCCCCAGCCTATTTCATGAATCTCATGAACAAGATTTTCATGGAATACCTCGACAAGTTCGTGGTAGTTTTCCTTGATGACATCCTTATTTATTCCAAGACCGAAGAAGAGCATGCTGAACACCTGCGTCTAGTTTTGGAGACCTCCGAGAGCACCAGCTGTATGCCAAGCTTAGCAAGTGTGAGTTTTGGCTCAGTAAGTGGCATTTCTCGGACATGTTGTATCTGCCGGAGGAATTTCTGTGACCCGAGAAGATCCAAGCCATTGTTGACTGGTTATCCCCAACCAGTGTGACTGAAATCCGAAGCTTTCTCGGACTCGCGGTTATTACCGCAAGTTCGTTGAAGGATTTTCCAGTATAGCCAAACCTGACCCAACTGTTGAAGAAGGACAAGAAATTTGAATGGACTCAGAAGTGTGAGGATAGTTTCCAAGAATGAAGAAGAGACTAACCTCAGCCCCAATTGATTATGCCAGACGTCACCAAGAGTTTCGACGTGTATTGCGATGCATCACGCCTCGGACTTGGTTGCGTTCTGATGCAAGAAGGCAAAGTTGTGTCGTATGTCCCGGCAGTTGCGACCGCATGAAGAGAATTACCCAACCCATGACCTGGAGTTAGCTGCTGTTGTTCTTGCTCTTAAAAGTGGCGTCCCTATCTTGCGGGACATCGCTGCGAGGTCTATACGATCACAAAGCTTGAAGTATATTTTCACCCAGAAAGATCTGAACCTGCGACAGAGGAGATGGATGGAATTAATCAAGGATTATGATATTGGAATCCATTATCACCCTGGAAAGGCTAATGTAGTTGCCGATGCCCTTAGTCGCAAACCTTGCACCCTGAATGCCCTGATCCAAGCCGAACAGCCAGCCTTGTTCAAAGAGTTCAAGATTTTGGACTAGAACTTGTTAGCCATGGTTATCTCGCCAATTTAGAGTTAACCCCAACCCTGATGGATCAAATCAAAGAAGCCCAAAAAGGTCATGAAAGCATTGAAGGAATTAGGAAGAAGATTTCCCTCGGCAAAGCACCCGGTTTTACCGAAGATGCTGAAGGAGTGCTGAAATTCAATGACCGTATCTGTGTGCCCAATGTCACGGAACTTAAGGAGTTAATCCTGAAGGAGGCCCATGAGACCCCTTATTCAATCCACCCCGGCGGAACCAAAATGTACCAAGACCTTCGAGAAAGATTTTGGTGGCATGGAATGAAGCGAGAGATTGGTTCTTTCGTAGCCAAGTGTGACATCTGCCAGCGAGTTAAGGCTGAACATCAGCGACCCGCTGGATTGCTTCAACCTTTGAAAATTCCCGAGTGGAAGTGGGATGAGATTGGAATGGATTTTATTACCGGACTTCCAAGATCCAACCGAGGCCATGATTCAATCTGGGTCATCGTTGATCGACTGACCAAGGTTGCCCATTTCATTCCTGTCAACACCACTATCGGGGACATCAATTGGCCGACTTGTATATTTCCAGAATAGTGAGCCTGCATGGTGTGCCTAAGAAGATTGTATCTGATAGAGGCACGCAATTCACCTCAAGATTCTGGAAATCCCTTCATGAAGCCCTCGGAACCAAGTTAGCATTTAGCACAGCTTATCATCCCCAGACCGATGGCCAAACTGAGCGAGTGAACCAGATATTGGAGGACATGCTTCGCGCATGTGTTCTATCCTATGGTTCCAAGTGGGAAGATTGTCTTCCGTTTGCAGAGTTCTCGTACAACAACAGTTATCAGTCCAGTCTGCAAATGGCCCCTTTTGAAGCCCTTTACGGCAAGAAGTGTCGTACACCCCTGAATTGGTCCGATACCGGAGAGAGCAAATTGTTCGGACCAGATACCCTCCGTGAAGCTGAAGAGCAAGTTCAGCTTATTCGTGAACGCCTCAAAACTGCCCAATCCCCAGAAGAGTTACGCTGACACCAAGCGCCGTGACCTCACCTTCAACGTCGGAGATTATGTTTATCTCCGAGTGACACCCCTTAAAGGAATGCAGCGTTTCCATGTCAAAGGAAAATTAGCGCCAAGGTATATTGGACCCTTCAAGGTCATTGCTCGTCGAGGAGAAGTATCCTATCAGCTGGAGTTACCCCAGGAGTTAGGAGATTATCATGATGTCTTCCACATTTCCTTGCTCCGGAAGTGTCTTGAAGTTCCTGACCAGCCTGATGTTTTCAAAAACATCGACCACCTCTCCATCGACCTGAACCAAGACCTGACTTATCGTGAGAGACCCTCAAATTCTCGAAGAAGATGTTCGTGTTACCCGAAGACGTGCGATCAAGTTTTACAAAGTCCAGTGGACTAACCACTCTGAAGAAGAAGCAACTTGGGAACGCGAAGATTATCTTCGGAGCGAATTCCCAGACCTCTTTAGTACCTAAGCCTAGCAAATCTCGGGACGAGATTTATTTTAAGGGGGGAAGGATTGTAACATCCCAAAAATATTATCAGTATTTTATTCCAAAAATGAGAGCCAACAAAAACTTTTGTTGATTATTATGTGTTGTTTAAATTGTTGCTTGTGGTAATTAATTCTTGTTGCTTGTGTTGCTTGTTTGCTTGAATAAAAAAAAGAAAAGAAAAAAATAACAAGTAAAGCAAGAAAAATAAAAGTGACAATTGTTCACACAAATTCTCCAAGTGAGAAACTAAAATGGTTTCAAACAAAATTCAGTGGAGTGGTTATATAAACTCTCCCATTTTTATTCCTACAACTTTTCCCTCTCAAAAATTTAATTTAAAAACCTAAATTTAAATTCTATTACTTTCTTTATTAAATTCAAATCACAAAGTGTGCTATGTTGCACTTGACACATGAAATGCAACACAGCACCACAAATACCTATACATATTTATGAAGCAAAGTATGAAATCAAAATTCAGAAATTCAAATTTAAAAATGATGTGCACATTTCGTCGAACACGTGGTGAACACCACTGTGTTCATCCTCGGTTCGATTTCAACCGATGCAATTCGATCGAATTCGAGTTTGTTCTTCGAATTGATGCTTGCATCCACTCCCTGCACCTCACTGACCTCGCCGCGTCCAAGAAATCGAAGAAAAGAGGCACGGGAAGAGGAGAAGCACCAGGGGACAGCCGCGGGCGCCGTGCGCCATGGCCGTCGCCGTGGCAACGGCGTTGTCGACACCGCAGTCGCCCAACACCGTGCCCCCCCTCTCCCTTGCGTCTCTGCGCTCTCCCAGCCGCAGCCATCCCAGGGGAGGACCCCCATCGTCGTTTCGCGCCACGCAGCCGCCGCACCCGCCCGAGACGGCCGTGCCAGTGCACGCACCGCCGTCCAAACGTTCCCCGAGCCGTCCCGTTTCTCGCGCACGCACAGCTCGTCGCCACGCCGCCGAGCTAGCCTCTGCACCTCGAACACTGCAGCCGCCCCCTACCGCGCTACGGCGAGCTATCGCGCCCTGGAACCCTCCCCTGCACCGTGTCCACGGCGAGCCCGTGCGCCGTCGTCGAGCTTATAAAAGCCACCCCGAGCCCTCCCTCAATCTCACAGCCTCTCCCTCACTCCACTCTCTCCCGTACACCGCCAGAAGGGCGGGTACTCCGCAGCGAGGCTGCTGCTGCCCGTAGTTCTTCTCTGCGCCCCGCCGCACCCGAGGTAGGCGACGACACGGCCACGCCGTGCTGCTCCCTCCCTTGCTCTTCTCTGGCCCTCACCTGCCTCACCATTACCACCACACTCACCCGCGACGTTTTCCCCTCTGTATCGTGCCCAGGAGCCCCCGTAGGATCTCGCCGGAGTTGGAGCACGGCCGCGGAGAAGAAGGAGATCGTCGCCGACGCCAGGAGCTTCCCCATCAAGCTCCACTCACCTCCCCAGCTTCCCCACGACCTCCGCCGTCGAACGCCGTCCTCTCCGCCGTCCCTAGACCACCCAGGTACCCCCACTGGCCACCCTCGCCGTCGCCGGAGCTCCGGCGACGCTCAGTTTAGGTCGTCGATGAACGCGGGCTCCGTGAGCCGTTCGATCTTTGATCAACGATCGCGTACCGCTTCGTTTAATTGAGCCGCTGCCATGTAGGCCCCACCCGTCAGATGTTTAAACATTTCCAGCGCGCGAGATATTTCTCCTGTGCCGCTGACGTGTAGGCCCCCCATGTCAGAAATTTGAACATTATCCAAACTGAACACAAATTCGAATTTAACTTCTCTGGAAATTTCAGTACTGGCATCAACTTAGAAAATCAATATCTCAAGATTTATATCCAAATAAATCAAACTCAATTGTTCTGGAAAGCTTATGAAATTGTTTAACCAACCCAAGTGGTCTCATGTCATTTAATTAAATAGATAAAAAGTATTATTAAAAATACTACAGAAGGTTTAAATTCTAAACTTGTTTGTTTCTGATACTCTGTTAGTCCAAATAATTCCAAACCAATTTTTCTAGCTTAGTACTTCGATGTATTAGCTTCCCTAATTTTGGTAGAATTATTGTGCAGTAGTATTGTTTAGTATAAGTTGAAGTTTAAAACACCCTTCTGCACTCAAACATTTAAATATGTTTAATGGTTAACCCAAATGAATTAGGACCAATTTTGTTAGATCACATTTAGCCATGTTTAGTTGTCCCTAAAAGGATTTAATTTTGGAACAATAGAATTTAAATGGTAGCCAAAACTTGGTTATTAAGCTTCTGGATTCAAACAAATGTGTAGGGAGTTTAGTAACTCCAATTGATCCAAATCAAATTGTGTTGTCTTCTACACATCAGTAGCTTTCCATAGAATTTTAGTTTGTATTTTTGTGACCAACAGAACTCAGTTGTGGAATTAAACATGTTCAACAAGTTTCTGCCATAATTTAGAAGTAATTAAATAATGTTTAATTCAATTATTTTGAAAACCAAATTGTGTGGTTTGTGTGTGCAGTAGCTATTTGTGATGTTTATGATTGTTATGTTGAGATGATTGCTTGTATAGATTAGTGATTGTTTGCATTGTTTGTTTATTAATTAGACGAGAACGTTGTCGGATTTATCGAGGAAGGAGAGTTTGTTGAAACTGAAGATCAAGACCAAGGTCACTTTGCCGAGCAAGGCAAGCTATCTCTGAGCTTGCACTACAAACATATGCATCTACTTTCATAACCTGTTTTACTCTCAAGGCAAGATTTATAAAACCCTTTTCAAAGTATATGGAAATTATTTTGCCACTTATGTAGAAATATAAGATAGTTATATCAAATTATAGGATGGGAAAAATAAATATGATTTATTCAAAACTCCTTTGAAATTACTTGTGAGATTATGAAATGCCGAGATGTCGGTGTTGGAATGGAGAAGTGGAAAATGGTGATGTTTATGAAAAATGCACAGTGTGTCCTTGTACTTACGTCAACCATCCGATACCCTGTGCGACCACATCTACCACATATGGGAAAGGGCTTAGTCATATAATTTGCTCATATTAGTACTGGATACCTCATCGACGGGATGACTCGTCATGCATGAGGGTGGTAAGGACCTACCTGACCCGGGTCCTCGCTCAAACTCTATGAAAGATAAGGAGGAGGATTGAAGGTTCCACCATAAACCGCCGGACAAAACCTATGAGTCCTCACACTTAGATTCCGAAGGGCTGGGTTAAGTGTGTTGGAAGTGTCATATGGGAAGGATCCTATACTAGCATGAGCAAAGGACAGGCTATGGTCGGCGGCTTACTTCGCATACACCCTGTATGGCGAGACGTGGCGGACACGATGAGTTGCCGGATGGATGTGGGAAAAGCGTGCTAACTCTGCAGAGTGTAAAACTATTCGAATAGCCAAGTCCTCGGATATGGACAGTTGGGAGGCCCTACTTTGACCATGTGCAAGTTTTTAAAAGAATTGAGTTTTAAAAAGAAAAAATGAAGTGGAGAATGTTCCTACACCTATACCAACGGATCGGTATGAGGTGGTTGGATGAAAGTGGACCATGACGGGCTATGGTCGGAAAAGGAGGAGTTTTGGAGTAACAGATAAAAATGGTGACTTCTTTAAAAATAGTTATAAAACTCTTCTTACCTTTTTCAATAAAGATATAGAGATGTTTTAAATAAATACAAGTTGTCAACTAAAATAAAACTAGTGCATACTCATGTTGGGTAGTTTGCGAGTACATTCAAATGTACTCATATTGGTTTCGTCCCTGGCTATTGACCTAGCCAGACTACGAGGAGGAGCACTACGCCGAGCAGGAGTATGGCGACTTCTACGCCAACTAAGGATCTCCACAAGTCAGCTGCCTGTCGGGTTGTCATCGTTAGAATATGATGTCTACTACGCCGTAGCTTCCGCTGATATTTTGGTTTGGCCCATGAAGGCACCTATGTAAGACTTGGTCTAAATGACCCTTTATGTAAGACTTTTAAAATCGGTATTGTAATGGATGTGAATTTTGGTATCCAATTCGGATTATGTGCAACGACAGACTGATCACGGGATCGTTGTGTTAAGCATAATTGGGTATTTCGGACAGCTAGTCCGGGGTCCCCACATACAGAGTAAAAGATGTCGTTTAGAGAATTAGTGCACGATCCCACTTTATATTCGATGGCACAAATTATGATGTTTGGAAAATTCGCATGCTTAATCTTTTTAGGGCCATGGGTCCAAATTATATTAAGAGGATTGTAGATGTGAGTTTATCTCCTCCAAAGGATTTCCAAGAATTATCTTTAGAGGATGAGATAAACTCTCATCTCGAGACTCAAGTTACTAATGGTCTTATATGTGCTTTGACCGATGTAGTTCTTGCTTCAATCATGCCTTTTCGAAATGCACATGAGCTTTGGACCAAGCTTCAAGATATATATGAAGTGTCCAAAATTATTGAGGATGATTGTTCTCCCTCCACCTCCGGCCGTGATGAGTTCACAACTTCTTCCACTTCACCAAATGTGATTTGTCACAAGGTAATGATATGGTGAGTGGTGATAGAAATTGCATTGGTGATGGTGAACTTACTATTGATTATACTTCTTCTCTATCACATTGCAATGTTCTATCTTTGGACTTAAACTCTTCTAGCACTCCAAATGTCATACATGCTAGAGTTGATGGTCCTTGCATATCATGTAATAGTTGCTTAACTAAATCTAATGATGATATGCTCTCTATGTCTTGTTGTCATGAAAATAATGCTTCCATATCCTCTAGTACTTGCATGACTAACAATGTAGAGGAATCCCAACATTTGTTGGAACAAGACATGGACCTCAATGGTGCTTCAAGTAATTCTTCATCCTCCTCACCCATTAATCATGTTTGCCTCATGGCTAAGGATTCCAAGGTAACTTCTACCTCGAATCCCGAGATATGTGATGATGTGGTTGAGGATCCTCATGGAGAAGATTTTGACATTGAAACCTTAACCAAGAAGGGTGAGATTGTTCTTGGTGCTCTTCCCAAAGGTAGTGAAGCTATCTCTTCTCTATGTGAAATCGTTGCTCATGGTATTAAATGTATAGAAATCATTGAGGATTTGGATACTCAATTTGAGGAAAAATGTAAAATTGAGAGAGAAGATGCTAATGAAAAGCATCCTTAGAGAATGCCCTTGAGGAAGAGCAAGAGCTTCGAGTGTCTCTTGAGGAGAAACTTGAATCTCTTGATGAATCAAATGATCTTATCATTGCTAAAATCATTAAGGAAAGAGATCATGCTATTGCAAAATATAAAGTGCTTAAAAGGAAAAGTTGAATTTGGTGTTGGCAATGCTAGACTAAGTGAGGACATAGAGAAACTTGACAAAGCTCACAAGGCTTTAGAAAGTGAACACTCTCTCCTTATCAAGTCTCATGATCAACTCCAAACTCAACTATCTAAAATGATGAGCTTGTCAAGTTGTCTTCTTCCATTTAATGATAATGATGCTTGTGCTACTAACTCCACTTCTTGTGAAGCATCTATTTGAAGGAGAATGTTGAGCTAAGGGCCCAACTTGAGTTGCTAACTAGCAAGTATGGGAAATTGGAAGAAAGTCATGAAAAGCTCTCTAGCTCTAATGATGATCTTCTAGCATCCCATGCTAAGCTAAAGTTAGCTCATGAGGCTATTATCAAAGGTAACATCTTGTGAGCCTCATGTGGACAATGGCACAACTTCCTCTTAATGCTATATTGTCTTGTGCTAGTCCTTGTGATTCATCCACTCACAATGTTGCTACATCTTGTGATGAATTACTTTCCATACCTTGTTGCTCTAACAATGAAGCTTCTACTTCCTCTAGTATTTGTGTTGATACTAACCATGTAGAGGAATTAAAAGAGCTCAAGGCCCAAGTCACTTCTTTGAAGAAAGACTTGGAAAAGCGTCATGTTGGGAAGTCCACACTTGACAATATGTTGAGTGTTCAAAGACGCCCCAATGACAAGAGTGGACTTGGATTCAACTCCAATAACAAGAACAAGTCCAAGATCAACAAGAAAAAAGGGCCAAGAACAAGTCAAAGATTCGGCCAAGATTGTTTGCTTCAAGTGCAAAGTTGAAGGGCACCATGTTAGATCTTGCCCTTTGAAGAAGAAGTGTCTTAGTGAGAAGCAACAAGGGAAGAAGCCTCAAGTTCAAACTCAAGTTCCTCAAGTTGAAGAACGGCCTCTTCCCAAGAAGAATCAAGCTACTCCTCCTCAAGTCGAGATTCCAACCAAGAAGAGAGGAGGAAGTCGATGTTGCTACCTATGCCGTGAAAAGGGTCACCTTGCTTCTTCATGCACAAATGGTACCTTATCCAACCCCATTATAGTTGATGATGTTTATTCTCTTCAAGGATAAGGTTGGCAATGTGTTTGCCAAATATGTTGGTACTCAAAGTGGTGTCAAGAAAAGAACCATTTGGGTTACCAAACCTATTGTGACTAACCTCTTAGGACCCAACTTGGTTGGGGACCAACAAGCTAAAACTTGATCAATAGGTGTTGTTGGAGGACATTGGAGACTTGGCTACATCATGAAGAATTAAGGGATCTTCATCAATTATATTCTCTCAAGCCAAGTCATTTGGGTTACATTGTTCTATCTCTTATCCAATGTTCCTCCTTGCGGTAACTTGTGCTTATACCATATATTCATTGAAAGTTGCTTGCACCCTTGCATGTGTTAGGTTTTGTACCTTGCTAGTGTTTGTATGTGTTGTGCTCTCTACTTACTTATCTTGAGAAATCAAGTATGTGTATTTTGGTTTGCACACCATTTACTTGTTTTGAGCCTTATTGCTTTATTTGCTATCTTATCTTGTTGGCTCTCTTGAGAGATTAATGGACTATCCATTTTTGGAGAGTGATATGCTTTGTGCACTTCACAATCCTAAATATGTGTGTACATGAGGAATACCACTTAGTGTTGATATATCAATATTATCTATTCTCTATGTGGTATGTCATGCTCATGAGAAATTCAAATTCTATAATGTCCATTAATTTCTTGAGTTGGTTTTGTTTGCCTCTTGTTTTCAAATAAATGGATTATCACATTATGGGGGAGTAATAAGCTATGTGCATATTACAAGCCTAGAAAATGTGAACATGTGAGGTTTTGCCACCTAGAATTGATATTGTCAATTATCTTCTTCCTAGTGGCATGTTTCTCAAACAAGTTCCATATTTGCTTAAATGTCTTTTATTTCTCATCTTTTGGATCTTGTGTGTGAGAGAGTTTCTTGGTGCTTTGCATGATCGTTGATCAAATTGAAGCCGTCAAGAATCTCTATCTAAGCATGTGTGCAATTCCTATCCTTTGACATATGCTTATTTGTTGTGAAGTTGGTCTTGTATATCATTCCTATTTACCACCGAGAAATATCTCCATACTCCTTGTCCATGACAAGTGATACTCATATTTGTGGTGAATTTTGTAGACCATCTTCACTTTGGCTTTGCTTTGAATTGCCTTATTTTGTTGCCAAAACGTGTTTTATCAAACTCTTTTGTCTTCCTTGTATCCTATGGATCTTATTGCTCTCTTGAATTTGACTAGTGTTTGTATAATATATATGGTGTGTGATGATCCCATTGGTGTGCATTTGTATTCAAATGCAAAATCATAAATAATGCACACATATTGGGGGAGCTATCCTATATGTTTTGAACACTATTTGTCTTTAATTGGTTTTGATCCCGATGATATGTCTCTTTGAAGACAAGCATTTTCGTCTTGGTACTTTGTGCCATCATGAAAAATGTAGAGGGTTTGGTTATTCCTTGACCATATTTTCATTTGGTATCTTTTCTTTTTGGTATCTTCAATCATGTGTTGATTTGGATATTTGATATAATTTGGACAATCTTTTTCTCTTGGCTTAATTGGTGTTTTATCCAAATTGTATCTCTTTGGTTCTTGAAAGTCTTGTGCATGCATATTTACTATATGTATTTCTTTGGCATGCTTACTTTCGTTGATCCAATATATAGGATAAACTCCATCAAATCCTATATGGCTAAGATGTGCATGAAATTCAATTTCACATTAATATGCACATATTTATGTGGAGTTTGTCCTATGTATTGTAGTTGCTCTAACTACTTTGGACCCAATGAGTTTGGGTACCATGTTGTACTTGAATTTGTTTTAGGTACATTGGAGATGCATTGGAAGCTTGTCTCATTTACAAGGAAGGTGGTGTCACCATGTGTTCATTGGAGCCAAGTTTGGATGATCGAACTCTTATCTTCTACATCACCAATGCTATCTCGGTAACAAGTATCTACCTCATGCATACGTTTCTAGCTTTCAACCTTGTGTAGGTTGTATCTTGGCATGAATCTTTTTGTTGCAATTAATTTGGTTCTTGCAAAACGTCTTTATTGCAAATGTGAGTAAGCCGGGATGATTACATATAAGGGGACTATATATTCATTTCTATGATTCATCGATCCCAATTATGTCAATCTAGCACTTTCTACTTAAAGTCTCTCATGTGCAACATTGATGAATTTTCAAAATCATTTGCCTTTTGTGATACTTGTTATCTTACTCGGAGCATCCTTTTTAACCTTTATCCCTTGTGGATAGTTTTTGATGCTATGATGAGTATGTGTTGGAAGTTCATTTATATTCCGTTAAGATATAATTCGGCTTTGTGCTATGTTTTTAAGCAAAGATCTTATTGGTGTATTTATGACTTCCTCTTGGATATCATGATCTTTACCCTTGTACTATCTTGTGTGTACATGTTTATTTGTAGACCCATATCTTAGTGATTCGTGTCTACTTAGAAACTTATACACATGAGAATAGTACATCTTTAATTGATATTCCAATTCTTTAGTGACCACCTCTTATTGCTTTTGATTCTTTGGTGGTTTCTAAAAGGCACAAGCTTTATTTTTCATGTGTTATGCTTTTCGCATTTACTAAGCTTGTGGAGCTATTTGATTTATCTCTTTTGGTGTGTGGGTATGGGAAAGACATAATATGCACTATGTGCAACTCCTTTTGAAAGACTATGTTGATGCTTCTCATCCTTGTATTAGTCTCCTAAAATGTCTTTTATCTCACACCCATCCTTATATTTGCCGCTCCTTGCTCATGTTGCAAAACATTTTATTTGTTGCAAGTTGTTTTGCCTCATTTCTCATTTATATTCTCTTGCATGTGCTTGTGTTCGAATTTATCTAGGAGGGAGTGAGGATTCCATGTTGTGCACACTATATTGAAATGCAAATCCTATTTGTGCACGTACCTTGGGGAGTTCCCTCTTGATTTTTGAACAATTTTTGGATCCGTTGATTGGTTACTTCTTTTGTCGAAGTATCTTTCAATTTATTTTCTTTTGCAATCTTTGGATCCTAAATATAGTTTGATCTCCCCCAACTATTCGTCATTGGATATGTGCATTTGATTTCACTCATATATGAGAAATGCACACATTATGGGGAGCTCTTACTATATTGGCCTTCTTACTTTTTCACCCATTTCGGCAATCGATGCCAATGGGGGAGAAATTTAGAGGGTTTAAGGGAATATGGGTTTGTTCTCTTGCGGTTCTCTTGCATCCTTGCTCTTTGTGTTGCATGGTTGCTTAAATTCATTATATAAACCCTCGTAAAGGGATTGTCATCAATTACCAAAATGGGGGAGATTGAAAGTGCATGTTGCCCCCATGCGTGGTTTTGGTAATTAATGACAATCCTTATGGACTAATGTTTACATTGAGATATTCTTATAGATCTTGTCTATAGGAGTGTTGGACTCTTGAAGATGACATGATGACCAATGCTCTTTCAAGGGTTTATATGAAGAATGGTCATGTGTAGAGTTGAGCTTATTGCAAGTATGACTTGGAAAATAAGATTGAGTGGACAATCATGTTTACCTCCAAGCCATCATACATATCAAGAGAAGAAGATGAAGTGCAAGTTCAATATGATGCATCTCAAGATATCATTTGATTGAAGCTTGCAAAAAGGAGACATGAAGACAGAGCTTAGCGAGTCCCTCCCATAATGGAGTATGGGGGAGCATTTGGAGAAGTCTTCATCAAGCATGTGCTAGCAAGCACAATCAAGAAAGGTGTTTCAACTTGAGAGAGTCAACATCGTCATCATCGAGCTCAAGTGGAATGCGCAAGGCAAAGGTATGATCTTGATAGGTTTTCTATTTTACCGGTCTCATGGTGTTACCGGGTTATAGGATAGACGGCGTACTATCAAGAGGGGCTCTCAAGTGAGTAACTTGATCGCATCTTTTGGAGAGCTCAAACCTTTGCATTCTTGGCATATCATCTTTCTTGGTTCTTACTTGGCTTTCTCCTTGTTGGGTTTTGGTGCTTGTTGTGATCTTCATGACAAGCCAAGTTCACCGAAAACGATTTCGTATGGAAAACTTGTTGCATTTTCGGTTTTGAAGGTTTTACCGGTCTTTCATTTTAGAGAGGTTTTACCTTTCTACATTTGGTTTTACCTTCCCTTGCTGGACTATGATGTTTATCTGTATGATCTTGTAAAGCTCTTCGTTGTGATTCCAACGAGCCCGAGAACATCGAAAACGGAGTCCGGATAATCAAGATATCTTCGTTTTCGTGTTCGGTTTTGCTGCAGTTTTTTCCTAGGACCGGAGTCTCCGGTCCTCGCGTTCCGTTTTTTGTTCCAGCGGACGTCACTCTCTGCATAGGGGTCCGGAGTAGGTCCGGAGTGACCCCGGAGTCTCTGGGGGGGCCGGAGTCTCTGGTCTCAAGGTCCGGAGTCTCCGGTGTTATTTTTCCTGCAACGGCTCTTTTTTTGTGGGACCTATTAAAGGCCCCCTTCTTCCCCAAAGAGACCAGCTCTTCCAAGCACATTTTTCCCCCTCTCTCACCTCCATTGTTGACCTTGGAAAGCTTGCCCTCTCCCAATTCCTCCCATGATTCTTGCATATCTTTGAGGGATTTGAGAGAGGAGATCTAGATCTACATTTCCACCAATCCATCTCTCCTCTAAGTGAGGGGAACCTAGTAGATCTTGATCTTGGAGTTCTTGGTGCATCTCCTCTTTGTTCTTCCTCTCTTATTCCCCCATAAGCATGTGTTGCTTTGTTGGAATTTGAGAGTGAAGGATTTGAGCACTTGTGCTCTTGCCTTTTGCATTTGGTGCATCGGTGTGCTCTCCACGAGGATTCGTGGAAGTTGAAAGTTTGTGAGCTTGTTACTCTTGGGTCCTTGGACCCTAGACGCCCGTGTGGTGGTTGGACCTTTGTGGTCACTTGTAGCCGTTCAGAAGCCCCCAATCCCATTGTAGGTTGTGCCCCGGATTGTTGTTAAAAGCCGTTCGGGAGCCCCCAATCCCATTGTGGGTTGTGCCCCGGATTGTTGTTGAAAGGCTCCGGATTCCGCCTTGAAGGATTCCGATAGTGGAAGGTGAACCAAGCCTTTGTGGTGCGGTTCATCGGAAAAGAAGGTGAAACCTTTGTGGTTGTTGAACCGTTGTGTCGGTTCACACCTCTCCAACGAGACGTACTCCCTTAACAAGGAGGAACTCATCGTCTCCACGTGCCTCGGTTATTTCTATACCCGAGCCTTTTACTTATGCAATTTACATTGTGATAGCCTTCGTGCTTGAAGTATTCTATAGCTATCACCTTGTTGCTTGTCTTGCTTAGCATAAGTTGTTGGTGCACATAGGTGAGCCTAGTTTATTTAAGTTGTCGGCTTGTTAATTTAAACACATAGTTTTATTCCGCAATTAGCAAGTCTAAACCGGAAAAGTTTTAATCGCCTATTCACCCCCCTCTAGGCGACATCATTGTCCTTTCAAGGGCAAAGCACCACAACATTTTATTCAAACTGAAAAGGCACCAAGGAGTATGTACAGATATTACAAAGAGGTTTGGGAGAAAGGGAATATACAAGTAACCTAAATCAGACTATCAATCCATAATTGTAACTCATAAACATGCTTAGCCAGTCAAAAAACAATAGGGTTAGGTTTTCCGTGGGGCTTAGCCTCACCGCGATCTTCCTTTATATAACGATCAACAAACAGTTACAATTGGTTTACAATTCGTACAACACGTACGTATACATGACAGGACTCTAGACCTACTCTAACACTCCCCCTTAATCTAAACTTCTACTTTGTACAAGGTTTAGATTGGTACTGAAACAGTCTAGCATCTGTCGAGTGGCTGGTTTAGTAAATACATCAGCCAGCTGATCATCAGAAGATATAAACCTGACCTTAAGAGCTCCCGAAGCAAAACGCTCACGCACAAAATGGAAATCAATCTCAATGTGCTTGGTGCGTGCATGAAAAACTGGGTTAGCTGTCAGGTAAGTGGCACCTAAATTATCACACCATAGAACGGGGACACGCTGCCGTGAAACACCAAGCTCCTGGAGCAGTGATTCTACCCAGATGGCCTCAGCAGCTCCATTAGCCAAGGCTTTGTACTCAGCCTCGGTACTCGACCTCGAAACGGTCAGTTGTTTCTTCGAACTCCACGAAATAAGGTTTGGTCCAACAAAGATAGCAAAACCTCCTGTGGATCGGCGATCATCAGGGCATCCTGCCCAATCCGCATCAGTGAAAATACTAATACCGGTGGATACTGCCTTCCGGAAACTCAGTCATTTACGCAATGTTCCTTTAACATAGCGCAGAATGCGCTTAACTGCTTCCCAATGAACATCTGTGGGCTGCGACAGAAACTGGCATACCTTGTTCACCGCAAATGATATATCTGGGCGGGTGAGTGTCAAATACTGCAGTCCACCAACAACACTGCGATACCGGAAGGAATCATCGGTACTAAGAGGAGTACCCGATACTCGTGCAAGACGATCCGTTGTAGACAACGGAGTGGAAGTGGGCTTGCAATTCTCCATACTCACACGGTGCAAAAGATCCAAAGCATACTTCCGTTGAGTCAATGTCATCCTCCCTGAATTGTAAGACGCTTCCAAGCCAAGAAAGTACTCCAACGGCCCAAGGTCCTTGATAGGAAAGCTGGCCGCAAGGGAGTGAACAAGACCATCAACAGCACCCGGAGTAGAACCCGCAATGACGATATCATCGACATAGACTAGCATATAGATCTGAACATCATGCTGGGAGAAGAAGAACAGCGACGTGTCGGCCTTGGAGGAGACAAAACCCAACTCGAGGAGACGTGCGCTGAGTCGAGCATACCACGCATGAGGAGACTATTTGAGACCATAGAGAGCCCGCTGCAACTTGCACACATGAGAAGGATACCGAGCATCCTCAAATCCGGGTGGCTGCTGCATGTAGACATCCTCAGACAAAAAACCATGCAGAAACGCATTACTGACATCAATCTGCCGAAGATTCCAGCCTCTGGATACGGCAAGAGAGAGAACCAGACGGACCGTAGCTGGTTTGACAACCGGACTGAAGGTGTCGCCATAGTCGATGTCATGCTGCTGAGTGAAACCACGGGCTACAAGACGGGACTTATACTTATCAACAGAACCATCTGGATGATGCTTGGTCTTGAAGATCCACTTACTCCCCACAATGTTAACTCCTGGCGGTCGAGGCACAAGAACCCAAGTCTTGGTGTGATGAAGGGCAGCGAGCTCATCAGTCATCGCTGCACGCCAGGCAGTCTCACAGAGAGCATCGTGATGAGACACAGGTGTCGCAAGGAACACACGCCGGCGAGGGTCATGGTGCACAGTCCCATCGGTAAGCAGCTTCTCACGCCTAGTATTATCGCGTGTACGCGTGACCATGGTATGTCGAGGCGCAGCTTGGGCATCGCGATCGAGGAGGTAGCGCCCTCGACGGAAGGCGAGGCGAGCTGAGCAGCAGGCGGCGGTGAAGCACCGCCAGCCGTTGGCACCTGAGTTGGGCCGGCACTCGCCGAAGAAGACCAGGCCGGTGATGAGCCGGGCGAGCGAGCCGGCGATGGGCCGGGCGAGCCTAGCGCGGGAGATGTGCATGCGCCATGCACGTCGATCACCGGAGGTGGCGGAACGTCGATCACGGGTGGCTGAAACTCAGCCGCAACCGGAGAAACGTGCACGAGAGGGAAACTGCCTGAAACAGGCGGATCATTAGACAAATAGGACAGGTCATATTTACGCATAGTGTCACCCGTAGCCGGTTCATTGGAAGGGAAAGAAAGCGCATCAGCTAAGGTGGAGACATCGACGGTGACACCGGGTGTGGAGTAGGGGAACACAGACTCGTCGAAAACAACATCACGAGAGATATATATCCGTCCCGTGGAGCGATCTAAGCACTTGTATGCTCAATACACGGCCCACCTCCCGTGCCACAGTCCACCTCGCGTTTGCTTTCCCCACGGCCCAGCCCACCTCCCGTGCCACATCCCACCTTGTTTTTTTCCGTTCCCCTACTTATCCACTCAGCCCCGCGTTGTACCCTAGCAATTTCTCAGATCTGCCGCAGCTCACTCCCCACACTCACTCGCCGCCGGCGACCAAATCCACGAGAAACCGCCACCGCCGCAACCTACAAATCCAGCGCCACCGCACGAAGATGTTTAGGCGTGGAGGTTCCGGGGGCTCCAGCTTCTGCGGTGGCCATTCCGGCGGTGGAAATCGCTTCGGCGATGCCCGCAAGTCGCAGAAGCGGCCGGCTGACCCGGAACGCGCGAGGCGGGTTCATTCCGACGTCGGTCGGAAGCGCAGCGCGTACAAGTGTCTCAACATGGGCCTGACGCCGCCGGCAGCGTACCAGCGCCGTGAGGTGGAGGAGTACGACCTCGCCGTGGCGGCGCGCGGCCGCCGCTACGAGCACGGGAGCTCCTCCGGCGTGGGGAGCTTCCGCATGGCGGCAAGGGCGCCACAGCTGCCGCCGCCGAAGAGGGAGGAGGAGGAGCAGCAGGACCGCCCACGACGCCGTGGCCTGCTGCCCGGAGACTTCGCCGCCGACGAGGACCTGGACTGGATCACCGAGGAGCTGATCCAGCGCAGCCAGCAGCAGCCGAAGGTCGAGGTGAGCCGTCAGGAACGGGAGGAGCTCAACGCACTCCGCCTCGAGAGAGGTATCGAGGCTTCCCTCCAGCCCATCATCGACATCAGCTCCGATGAGGAGCAGCTCGACTTCTCCGACTTGTCCGAGTGAGCGGCGTCGCCGCCTCGTCGCCGCCGCACCCCCGGGCTCCGAAGCCCAATTTTGGATCTGCGTTTAGGGGTAGAGCAGCGTCGACCTCCAATTAGCTAGGCTAACTATGTAATCGAGCTTCTGCCCGCGTGTGTGGCTTTTGATCCGATGATCGCCACGAACTAAGCTATGTAATCTTTGGAATTTGAAGATATATGTTAAGTTAAATTTCAGTTAAAATTCAGTTCTGCTTAGACAAATGAAATGGAGAATGCGCAAATGAATCCAGTTCAGTTCAGACAAGCTCGTCGGCATTGCGGCGCTTCGTCGTCGGAGAAGAAGAAGACAGGCAAGCAAGGGAGAATGCGTGCGCAGGGGAGGAGGATATAATGGTCGTCGTTGCTGTCTGGGTCCCACCAATCTGACGTGGATAAGTTGTGGGTCCCACCCGCCGGCTCCCCATAATCCTAATACTAACAGACTGCCCTTAAGGGCCAAGTCGTAGCAGAGTAATTTGCGCAAACAGAGATGTCGCAGTAGAGCTATTCCAACGAACGACGTCGCTGCCCATCAATTGACGATGAAAAACGTCGCATAGGAGCTATTCGCCCATAGAAATTGGCTTTCTCTTCAGACATTATTTTCTCCTGTTTGTAGACTTCTGGTATGTTCGCCCCTCTTAATAGTAAAACATGCAAATTAAGAGGAAAGAACATTAAAATGCATTATAAAGTGAAATATATCATTGAATATAGACAAATTGTGATCTAAAATAGTGAGGCAACATGGACATATTAGTGCCTATTGGATATGCTCTTAAGCTCGTGAACATGCACGAGAAGACTGTTGCGCCATGAAGCAAAATCTACAGACAACATGCTGTGACGCCCCAAAATCGGTACTATGCAGATTTAAGCGATCCCACCAAAATCTGCATAATAACGATCTCAGGTCGCCCACCAGACATAACGTGCACGCCAAAACATGCGCGTTATGTGGGTGGAATTGTGATAACATTACAACAGTTCACGAAAGAATCCGCAACAACAACAGAAGGAGATATATATACAAGAACGACTCAAACGAGTCAAGAAACAACTGATACATTACAAAGATACAAAACACAGCGAAAGCAAAACTAGTGTTCGACTACGGACAAGATACAAATTGGACTAAGAGTCCTGAAGATAAACGATGGTGTCCAATCCCTGCCCAGGCCGAGCCGAAAAGATTCCCAAGCTAACGTCGTCAGACTTCAAACCTGTTGACAGTTCAGTGCAAAACAGCCCAAAAAGATTGGGTCGGGTAATGGAATTTACCTAGCAAGCAAAGCACACTTGAAACCAATACAAAGGCTCCCAAAATATAAAGGATTGGTGGACTTAAGCGGCAGCAGCACTAAGCCATCTACAGAAGACACGCTACAACTTTCGTCTAAAAGATAGGGATGAGAACGAACAAGGAACCAACTAGATACTAACACCAAACAATACCCAGCCGATTATCACTTACTCGATTAACCCACGAGTAAGCAATCCAAAGGCACTCACACAGCGCGGCAAGTTTAAGAGCTATCATTACTAGATGTAAGTTGTCTATGATCTTGTTAGCCAGCATCTTCACCAAGTCGTCCATAACCGCGGACACGGCTTATCGATAAGATTTATCCCTGCAGGGGTGCACTATTGTTAAACCACACGCATCGAGTTGTCGCTAAACGGTTCGACACAACCCTTCATTGCACTACAGACAAGTCCAGGGAGCCACCCATCTGAGTTAACCCGCGTTCAGAGTCCGGCCGAATCTCCTTGGCAGACCCAAACGTTTGCGCCTACGGCCGAGATGGGCAGGGGCCATGGTATACCCACTCGACATCGCATCGCACCTACCGTAACAGGAAGTAAAGTAACAACATAAGGTAGCATGGCATAGAGTAACGCGCAAATGGAAAGCCCGAACTAGTTGCGGTGCCCTGGACAAGGCTGCGGATCAGGTCGCAGGTCGCGGGGAGTCCCATTAGGTCCCACATGTGGTTAGCGCGCTCGTCTTGGATCCACAGACAAGAACTACAGCGACACCAGAAGGACCAAAAACCACAAAGGGCCTCCTGCCGGTGCCTTATCTTAAGGTAACAATCGTCCCACAACAGATAAACAGGTACAACTTACCACGGCGTCGAAGATACCGATATATACAACAAGAATATAAAGGCAACAACCTAATCATGTGCTACGACTCGCAAGGCCAACAAGGTAAACAAACAACAGGTGATGGGATGTGGAGGGGGGGCTATATCATGGCAGCAGGGTAAACATGGATAGGATCGCACATAAGCATCGTAACATAAGGGTAGCAGAGATCAACGGCAAGAATGAAAGACAATGCATTGGGACCAAGAGAACAGTGCTTGCCTGAGAACACGGTCGAGGAAGCAGAACTTGTCGTTGCTCACACCATCTCAACGTCCTATCGCGAAGACGCAACAAACACAGGAAAGAACAACGGATGCAACACTTACTACTACGACAGAAGATCCAGCATGTTGATATGAGATGATGCATGACAGGGCAAGATGCAACTTAGCCAAATTAAGCAGAACCGGGATTCCGACAAATAATATTTAAGGTTCAAGTTATTTGTCTAACCACCAAATTAAATGTTGATTAACATATGAGACATGGCATGGGTGAGCTACACAAATTAAATGGAATAGGACAATAATTAATTAATTACCCAACACATTCCATATTAGTTATTTTAGGTGATAATGCAAAAGACCACTAAGCAACAAGCTAGAGGATGCAAACATGATCATGGATGACATATTAATATTACTTGCATTTTTCTGATCAAAATAGATATATCATTTGTATTATTTAGAGTTATACAACAAAAGATATTGAATTAACAAGATTTGCTAAAAAGAATAAAAGAAATAGACAGCAGAGGGGAGATGGGTCGGATCTGGTCTGCGGGTAGCTATCCACTGCGCGGGGCGACGGCCAGAGGAGAGCAGCTGGGCTACGGCCCAACAGTGGCGCCGGATGAAAAAAAACAGAGAAAGGGAAGGGATATTTGCACTGGCTGGGAATCGAACCTGGGATCTGCACGAAGGAAGCGAAGGAGCGCAGCCACTGGGCTGGCGCGGTGCTTGTGATTGGATACAGCAGCGACCTAATATGAAAAGAACAGGAGACGCTAACTGAACTTGGACACCAAAGTTCAGACCTTCAGAGACGGAGAAGAGCTCCGGGAGGGCTCCGGTGGCGACGACCAGAAGCGGGCAGTGCTTGAGCGAGGTGAGGCGCCGGGGTGCGGGTGAGACGCTGGAGAGGACCAAGCCCAGGAGCAGCAGCACTAAAGGCAGGAGCTTGAGCTCATATTCATGGCGGACGGACACAGCCGGCGATGACCATCGCGGTGCCGCGCGAAGGCGGGCACCCAGAGCAAGGGGATGGGGAGGAAGAGGTCCAGATGGACGGGAGGCTCACGTAGAGGGTGCTGGGGTTGTCGTACAGGCACGGAGACGAACGGAGATGGCGAATTGCGGCGGCGACCATGCTCGGTGTCGGGGAAGAAGACCGAAATTCCGCCGGCTCCGAGCGTCCCAGCAAGCACGGGTCGACGAGGACGGCGAGGAAGACGAGGCGCAGGTCCTGGTACTCTCGGACGGGGGTCTCGGACGAGCGAGGCAGCGGCGCGGCAAGCTCCAGGAGCTGTCGATTTCTCGGGAAGAAGAAGGGGAGGGAGAGAGCTGGTGGCGGCGCAGGGAGGGAAGGAGGAGAGGCTAGGGTTGAGGAGAGCGCCGGGGCAGGTTAAATAGGAGGGGAAAAGAGAGGGGGGAGAGGCTGGAAGGTGGGCGCCATGGCCACCGTGGCCATGTGCGTGTGCTCCTCTGTGTCTCCGTACAAGGAAGAAGATAAACAGGATGGTAAGTTGGGCTGGGCCGCTTTGGTTGGGCTGTAGAGGAGATGGGCTGAAGTGGAGGCTGCGGCCGTTTCTTTTCCAATTACCAGAATTTTGGTAATTAGCAAAAGGATAAAAGAGAGAGGGAAAGATAGATAAAAAGAGATAGATAAGAGGGAAAAGAAATTAGAGAAGAGGGAATAGGAGAGACAAGACTTTTACAAAATAATTTACAAAACTTAATTTTGATTTGAAATAGCTTTGCAATTATTTCCAAATACTTAGTTTGGGGTTTTATTTAAAATAGCAAGAGAGAGAGATTATTATTTGCAAAACAAAATAGGGTTTGCAAAAAATAATAATTTGATTTATTAATAAAAACATGCAAGGTGATAGAATGCATGATGACATGATGACGCAAAAAAGAAAAACAAACAAAAACTAATTGGGGAAAACTCCCGGGGCATTACACATGCTTACCCACATAGGACCATAAGCTTGCTGCGGTAAGCCAATTGGGTTGATATCCGATCTCATGGAGAAGGTTGGTATAATACCAATGAAATATTGGGATAAGAATCGATAGTTTGTAAGATCAATATTATAAACCCAAACTATATAATTAAAGCATGTCCAATTAAGGCAACCCCAAAGGACATAGAAGAATTTAAAATGTAAATGAAAGAATTGCTAAAACTAAAGGCAATTAGAGAAGGCGGAAGCTCCCATTAATTGTCTTAAAACCATATACTCCCTCTGTTTTTATTTAGTTTACAAAGTTTGACTTTGACTAAACCCAGAACGCGAACTAAATAAAAACGGAGGGAGTACTTGGCCACACACCATGGAAATGACAATGGGTTATGGACCCGAGAAAAAGCCTAAGAAACACGTGTGGGAAAAGTACAGCACCCCTATACTCTATAGAGTGTAAAAACTTTTGGTAATGTCACTTCCTATTTCGAGAATAAAGTTGACATATGGTCACAAGTTTACATAGAGCATGCAAACACTATTTTCCTATCTGACTTTTTTTTAGTTATACACCTATGTTTATCCTTATTATGTCCCAAAACTTTCGCTTAGGCTCTCAGTTCATGTAATAAGAAGCAACAGAGGTAGTGCCCGAGGACAAGGAGGTCTACTACGAGGAGCAAGACCTGTCGGGTGGAGTTGAAGGATGTGATTACTACATTGCGTATGGAACCGAAGGCGATGAAGGAGAACCCGACCGAGCTGTAGAATAAAATAGTAGTCCCTCTGTATCAAAATATAAGACTCTCTATCTAGTTTCTGCACATGAACTTTCTGCACACATGCACACATGTATATATATACATGTGTGCGAAGAAACTAGATAGAAAGTCTTATATTTTATATGGAGGGAGTTGTAGCTTAGTGAGTCAAACAGTCAAGGAGCCCGCTTACTGTATCATAATTATGCTATTGTGCCTTCAGGCCTTCAGGGTGTTTGAGTATTATATTACCATTAGTAGTTTTGTTGATCAGTAAGTTGCTACCAGAATTTCCTCGGTGGTCTAAGTAAGACGTTGAAGTTTTTACTCACTTTTGGCTTGTAACAAACAATATGTAACTTGGACCTGTAATTTACCTGTTGTACCTCTTAGGATGTAAGCTTTGTGGAACTGTGTTTTATAAGTCTTATATCAACGGCTGGGGCACTAAAAAACGTTCTAGACATACTCACTTTTGATAATAGAATAAATATGTTCCAAGTGTTTAATAAATTATTTGTTAATTGCGTAGTAAATAAACTTTGAATAAGATATTTTTTGCCAAAGCACCGCCATTAGTTATTTTATTGTACTAACAAGGCATGTTTTTAGGAGTAAAATGAAAAAAAAATAGTATTAATTTCTCTGATATAACTACACATCTTCCGATATATCACCCGATATCTAACATCCGACGTGCCGAAGCCAAACCAATATGAACCCGATATCTGATATTGTGAAACTTACCGTGGAAGGGCGGCCGAGGTAGCGATCAGGGTCGTCCGTCTGAAATCGCCAAGGTTGTTATGCGGCTCTCAGAAGATATGCTTAAACTACCAAAATGAATTGGACTCTAGTTTGAATTTTAGATTTTGCATGAAAATAAGTGCTAGTGATGAAGATAATGAGATAGTCCAAATGCAATTTAAGTTGTCTTTTTTGTGATGTATAATTGAACATGCTAGCTATCCTTTAGCAGATTTCAGCGTCATACGAGGTTCGTTTTGAGAGGAGTCAATATGTTCTCGTCTCACAAATTACAAGGAAAATCATATATTCAAAATGCAACATAAAGTTGGGTATGATCACATTGACATTCCATGTATGATGGCAAATCTGGAATATATTCTGCTACCCCAAAAGTTGCATGATAAGATACTCTGGTAGACCTACACGCACCAATAGGATTTGATCTTGTTCTCTAGGGTGTGCATATAAATAGATGTTGAATGGAAGAAATACTGCAAGCCATGAACTGAAGAGAAGTTCAGTAGTATCAATGCATTTGCAGAGAAGAAGCCTTACATGGCTGCAAGGGCCTTATCTCTGATAGCCAAGGATGACTTGCCTATGTCTTTCCAATCTCAAGGCTTGGCAGTATGTGTGAGCCTTGGTGTTGTTTCATGGGCAGTCTCCTTGGCTAGCCTGGGTGGCTCTTGCGACCCATGCTAGGCAGAATTTCTCTCTTTTTAGTCGGCATGTTGATGTTCGTGTTCAACGCACAGACAAAATGAGTTCTATAGGGTTGCAAAGACGTACAAAATGGACGATGCTATCTTCTGACTTCGCTTTTTTTCGTGAATAACGTACTACTCTAACTAGTAAACCAGGTCTATTACGCAGTCATTTAGTGACAGTGACGGTGAGAGATAGTTTTCTGGCTTTACAAAACATCGCTACCATAAATCCTGCTTTTGCCCAGCTGATTCCCCATTGCGCAGTACAGTTTCTTTTCTTTGTAAGTTCGTACAGTTTCTCTTTTCGTACCTGCAGACTAGAAGTACAAAAAGGATTAATATAGCAGTGTCTCACTGTCTATTGTACAATGGCTGTACAAAAAGGATTAATATAGCATCATTCATTAGCATGAAGGGTCAGAAACTTATTTTACAGGAAAACAGCGGTGCCACTCAAAAGGTACCTGCTATTTGTAATTTGTTCAGGCTCTGGCTATTTGCTTCTGTTTTTTTTTTTTTTTTTGCGAAGAGCCATGTGCTCCTAATTTTACTCGCATTCTGTATACTCCATCCGTTGCACAATGTAATACTGTATGTTTTAGTTATCACACATGATGTCTTGATTCATACCAAAAAGTGTGTATATGTCCACTAAAATATTCCAGATATTACATGTGTGTGCATATGAATGTGAAAGTGGTTAAACATCTTATATTGTAAAACAGAGGGAGTATTTATTAGACGTAGCTAGCTTTCACGCCAAAAGTCTGTATTTAGCACCATATAATTCTGTGTGCCATATGAAACAAAGCAAATTCTGAGTAGGAAATTCCTTGAAGAGAACACAATATACCAATTAATGACATCTCAGCCTAGATTAATTATCATGGTTAACTGCCAGACCCGCTCGAACCAGCTGAACCATTCAGGCCGTTTGCACATGTTTATCCCGTGCCAGTTTTTTCCTATCGAATTGAGGATTGCCCCAGGCTCTGCATGGAAAAGAAGCATGCATACGGCCGCTTTATCATGCCAGTTTCAAGTTTAATTTTTTTTTTCGACTGTTTATCTGACAAAGGAAAATAAGTACTTGTGCAGATATTCAGCAGCTACCGGTTTCCATGTTACACTTGCAAGAAAAAGCACACAAATACCTCCAAGAACGAGAAGGATTAGCACTAAAGCAAGCAACAGAGGAAGAAAAGTAGAAAACTCGAGAAAAATGATTTACCAGAGAATTCCTCCCGAGCACAACCTTATCTATGCTCCTTGTAATTTTAGCAACTCAGAATGGCCGACTGTTATTGTTTGTTAGAGTTCCTCTTGCCGAATCCTAAGGAGCCAGCTAGCCTTGCTTAGTCAGATCATCCTATTTTCTTGTCGTTCTTGTCATATAAAGTTTTTCTCGTCATAATCAGGAAGATGTTTCCCCACGAACAGCATATCCTCTGTATTAACGACGAGAAGAAATTAACTAACAAAAATTAAACGTAATTTTCTCTGAGTTGCACATGTTGAAGTGCGAACACATAACCTATTGAAGAAACGATGCTTCATCTTGTCTTGTTTGTATAATCGCGAGGTACCTAGTTACCCACCAGGGTACAAGGGCCACTTCAATTAAAGGCAACATCCTTACCACCCCTCGCCGCAGCTAACGCCGCCATCGACGCGATACGGTACACACCATGACCATGGTGAGGAGGGGAGGGAAGCAGCTCTGGATTACTGAACGGATGGTAAGCTCTTGAGTTCATGAAGGTTAATTTTGTCATGTTTGTCTTTTGTACCTCCTGATTACCCCTCGATGTGTGTGCGAAGTGCTCAAGTTGTGTAGTTCACCGTGTAATTTTTTTCGGAACTGAATTCAGGCGCGAACTTACCTACAAGAATCTGAAGCTGAATGTAGACATAGATATTTCCCCCAAAAAGGGTAAATATAGAAAAAAGTTTGGAATAATCTGTCGTGAAGAAAGGATGGTCTATATTTCCTTCGTTCCATTTGCAATTTGGCCACTCTCTCCTGCTGGAATGTTGCTTATAACTTATTAGCTATTCTAGTCGCTCCATGTTTACCTGTAGCATCTAATTTTGATCTGTAATCTATTACGCATACACCTGTGTTCGTGACTTAACATAAAATAATATACAACTTTGGAATTTATTTCTGCAAAGGTTGTGTGGTGTAGTTGGTTATCACGTCAGTCTAACACACTGAAGGGCTCCGGTTCGAACCCGGACGAAGCCAATTCTATTTTTCCGTTTTTCTATTTTTCTTGTTCTGTTTAGCCGGAAAAGTTTGGGTCACATCAATGTCGATCATGTTTTGGCCCAACAAAGTTTGGGCCACCTCCCGTGTAATATGTTCGGATGATTGGCTTTGATTCCAGGCCGAACGACTCACCAGTCAGTGCATGTATGATCTCTTCTTGATTACGGTATCTTATCATGTTTTCAGCGTCGGTATTTACATGAAATCTCTGTTTTATCGCATTGTGGTCCATGAGTCTTTGTCTAACCGTCTTATTGTGCGACGACCGGTGCAATGGTTTTGGCTACTTTTCGAGGAAAGGCTCTATGCCCATCTTCTGTTGAAGCATATCAAAGATTAAAGTGTTATGCTACCTCCGATCGGAATTAACGCTCCCATGAACGGATAGACATTGTGTGCTGCTATTTACATATATTTCTAGAACCATGCAGGAGAGCTGCATGTAATATATTAAGAGGAGATAGGAGAAGTTCAGATCATAAAAGACCTAAGTACAATGATGAAAGAACACAAACTCGAACCCACACACGACCAAAAACGAAAGAGGAAGAAGAGCTACTAGTGCGACACTACGACGACCTAGACGACTACTGAAACTTTAGACGACCCTTGCTAACGACCGCCAGTTGGTGAGCTTCAGACTTGATGTTGTCAACCAAAATATGTATCGGCTTAGCCACTTTGTCAAACACTCTCTTGTTTCTTTCACACCAGATTTTCTAGCTTACCAACACGAAAATGGTGAGAAATTTTTTCTGATCATTTCCGTGTAGTTTTTCACGTTGTTCAGCCACCATTTGTTTAGCGAGGAGCTCTCTCGCGGCTTGATCTGGTTTAGGTCGGCCAGCCTAGCACCGTGCACCAGAGAATGTTGATGACTGCACACTTCATGAACATATGCTTGGCGGTCTCATTCTCCGAGTGGCAGAAAACGCATATCGGATCATGGGGGAGGCCTCTCTTGGCCAACCTATCTGTAGTCCAAACCCGCCATCTAAAGAGTAGTCACGCAAAGAACTTGATCTTGAGCGGAGCTCTGGACTCCCAAATCGCCTTGGCCGCCTCGCGGTCCGTGTTGGTAGCGAATCGGGCGGCGTAGACGGATTTTGCGGTGTAGATGCCGCTGGGCTCCCAAGTCCGAGTCCATACATCCTTAGAGCCGGGGTTTAAAACCAACGACCTAGTTTCTTCCCATAGAGCGACTGCCTGCAAGAAAGTCTAGATGTTTATCGGCTTTTTGATATCTTTGATCCAATTGCATTCCGGAAGACCATCCGCAACTGTTCTAGAAGCTCTGATCGCTGGATTCACGGCTTGATAAACCTCGGGTGCTATATACATATCACTACGTTTTTTAATATAAGATGTTTTATCTATCTCACATGTTGGTTTGGTACACACAAATAATTGTACATACACATTAAAACGTGTCTACATACATGTTGCCACATGTTAACGTGAACAAAATCTAAAAACATTTTTATATTAATACATGGAGGGAGTACATATCCCTATGAGACAAAATATATCATGGATGAGGCATACACGTGCGATTGCGAGAAATACCGACGTTTTTTCTGTTTTTTTTTTGTTTTTGCGAATGACGTTTTTTCTGTTTTTGGACTGACGGAAACACAGCTAGCTAGGTAGACATGCCTTCGAAAATCAGCTCGGCAGCGTTCAGGCCGCGCGCGTTAATTCCACGAATGGGCCGGCTCGCTCGCAAGAAGAGTTAGTTCGTTCCGTGTTCACCGCTGAATGTGCTTGAGTATCAGTGAGACCCCGGCCGGCCGGCCGGCCGGCTTGGTGGCCTCGCTCGCGGCGCATGCATGCGCGCGGTGGCCCGGTTTGCTGGTTCTTCGCCACCGGCGCCTATGTGGCCGGCGGTCGCGAGACTGCGTGCCCCAGCTGTCAGCGGGCGGCCGGCCGGCAGGACCACGCGCCCGTCCCGTAGGCCTGTGCCGCCGTGTGCGTGTGCGTTATGTGAGTCCGTATGGGCAGCTCAGGGCCTACCCCCTTCCCTCATGGACGTATGTACCCAGAGCAGAGCTGCAGACACACTGGGCCAGAGATCGAGCAGTGGCATGACTGCGATGGCCCCTCGGTCCATCGATCTCGAGCTCTCTGCCTTGGCTCCGGTCAATGACGGCGACGCCGCCGCGCTGTCCCCATCAGCTGGTGGATCCGTTACCGCTGCGCCACTCGCGGCCGGCGCGCCACAGCGAGCTTTACCATGCATTTGTGTGCGCCCGACTGGGTCCATCCGTCCATGCTATGCTGCACAATCGGCCAGCGCCGCTGCGGATTAGCCCCGGCCGGCAAGTCGCCGGCGGGCACGGCGCGCCTGCCCCATCGAAGATCGCATCTCTTCTCTTGCCCTATAATCCATGCATGGGTACGTACGTATACGGCGGCCACCTGCATGCATGCGAGATCTCCCGCCATTAAACGACCGGTCCCTTTGCTGTTTTGGGGCAACTTGCATGCGCGACCACCCCGCTTTGCGGCAGATGCAGTGTACGCGTACGTTTCGCGTTGGAAGGACGAGACGACAGCCCCAACGCCCAGACTATTCGGTAGTCGGTACTATACGTAAGTGCATGTCGTCTTATGCAGAGTGATCTCTAGACAGATACTCCCTCCGTTTCAAAATATAAGTCACACCTACTCTTTCCACCTACTCTCCACACACATGTATCTAGACATGTTTTAGTGTAAGGTGGAAAGAGTAGGTGTAAGTTATATTTTGAAACGGAGGGAGTAGATAATAGAGATAAAGTGTGTGAAGAAGCCAGGTTTCGATCGGTTGCATAGTTTTAAATAGCTAGCTGTAGTTCTTTTAGCAACTTGGCGCTAAATGAATCCATATATAATTTCTGGCTATAGCCTCATTTAGTTCTGATTTAGCCTAGGTATTACTTCCTCCGTTCCAAATTAGATGACTTCTATTTGTCCAAATGTGGATGTATCTAAACATGTTACAATTATAGATACATCTACTTTGTCCAAATTGAAGTCATCTAATTTGGAACAGAGGGAGTATTCTTTTTGGGTCGGTGCTATTTTCTATAGCCAGTTATTTAAAACATTATTCGGTTACGATCCATGATGCAGGATCTGCTCCGAATTCAAAGCCATCTACAACAAGCAGCAGCAGCTTATTAGGCTTTGCGTGCCCATACGTCAGTGTCATGTACCCTGCACAATGGGACCCGATCGACGCGGCGATGCATGTCAGCAGGCAGGAGGAGATCATGAGAGGGACGATGTGATCAATCAACACAGAAGCGAGGCTTCATATATACTGTATACGTCGAGATATATTATCACTAAATTGAATAGCTAGTGGTATCATTGTATCAGTAGGTTTCATGCAATGTATCTACTACGATCCGGTCTCATTCTATCATTGGGGGATGGTCACATCAGCTCCGTCGCACTCCAAATGATTTGCCAATTGCAACACTGCATGTCAGCTACCTGTAGCATCTCTTTCTCTCAATAAATTTCTTAATCTGACCAAGCCTCTCTCTCTGTAGCCCCTCTTCAGTCTCAAGGCGATCAACGAGGCGCAGCCTGATGCTGATGAGTGCTTGTACCAGTGCTTACAGTAAATGCATCGTCTGCGCCCATGCATTCAGATCACTATGCTTGTACCAGTGCTTTCAGTTTCACTAGTGTCCAAGAGGTTCTTGATTCGGAGCCTTGATTCACCAGCATGCATGCTGGATTTCATGTTCCTCATTTAGCCGACTAATTGCTGAACTTTGGTATTTTAAGGAAAGCAAAATGGCTGATCTTAATTGTGTCGTTTTCTTTGCGGGGACGTCTTGATCAAGTGACTGACCCTTCTCTCAAGGAAAATGTGAGATTGATGAAGAGGGTGTACAGTATACCCAGAAAGATGAAACTTGGCGTTACTTAAGACATGTATGCATGCCGGGACTTGCTCATAGATGGCCTGGAACTTGCTTTGCCAGGGAACAAACTCAGCATGAACCGGCATGACTGCCATCTTGAATCCTTGAGATAGAACTCAAGACGTACAATTCAACTAATATGGAGGGGTTCAGAAGAGGTTAATCATATCACTCCAAGTCTCTTATTATCAAATGAATCAAACCATATCGTCCAGCTAATTAAGGGGATTAATCAGCATAATTCCATTAACTTTTACTTACCGTGACATCAATATAATTAAATATAAACCTGCTCAAAGGCCACCAGATGAAGAAGGATATTAAATCACCATAATTACAATCTCTTTCTACGGTCATTCACTCATCCACACATCCACATTCATTCATGGGGCAGGTGTTGCCATCTCGCAAAGGTAAGCAAACTAGCCGTTAGCACAACTCACGCCGACCTAGGCGGACATAAAATGTGTCCGGATTTTGTCAGTTTGATTCACGAAACCGACATCGTCCGGCCTTTCCTGGCCATGCAACCAACACGGCGATCCATTTGGTCCGCCTTGTCAGTTTTTTCTCCTTTTTTGATCATTGGCCATATTTCTCCAAAATTATTCTAGCAAACATATCTCGCAAACAGAACTTGCAATCTTTCATAGTACCACAAAATAGTATCATGCCATGCCGACATACATCACTGTACCCATAAGAAATCACAAAAGGCCACCTGCGTGGCCATAGTTCATGCACACACAATTCATATGATCAATCATCTCGCTCCATGTAGAACATTTCCTACTTTGCAAACGAAGCCTTTCTTTTTGAGGTCAAGGTACTCAAGTCGGTCGTCATGATCCGGGACTCCTCGTGAAGAGGGAGAGTTCAACCTTCTTGGTCTTTGACTTCACTCCAATGGCTCTAAAGCGGACATTTTCCTCATCGATCTCGAGCTTCCTCTTTTGTATTTTGAAGAGGTTTCTCGAGTGCTCCTCTATCTCCCGGCGATTTCCTATCTCCCCTCTCTTCCTTCTTCTCACATGCCTTGCTCTTTTGGGATATGAACCCTTCAAGGTTTCTTGCAAGGAAATTGTGGAAGCATCACACTTCAGCTCTATCTTGAAGTTGGTTCTCCCCCTCGGCCTCTTGTCACTTGGGGCATCATGGTCGACATCCAGTTTGCCCCCACATCTTTGGGATGACACGGCGATTTTCTTTCCACTTTCGACAATCTTTAATTTTCTTTCAATGTTTGCCGAAGAAACCGAGTTGGCAGCGGCGACCCCGACCCCCGCCGGCTTCAGCACAAACCCTTGCACGAGGAGGGCGGCCGTGGTAGCCTTGGTGGTGATGGACTCCAGATCCGCAGCGGCGGCCATCCCCTCCGCGTCTTTGGTGGCTGCTGCCTCTTCGGTTTTTCTCTTCACCTTCTACCTTTGGTTGTTCCGCTTCAATGTCTCCACCGCCCTCTGCTTTGGGGTGAGCTCTTTTTTCGGTTCCTCCACGGCGAGGACGGGGTGCTCGGACCCTTGGTGGCCGTGACGGGGATGCGGGTGGTTTCGTCGCCGGCGACTGCGGGTGGTGCACCGGCCATGTGGTTTTTCACGACGGTAGGCGATGGGAGAGGAATGAGGGGGAGTGGCAATTTTTGGCGGGCCAGGGGAGGACACCAAGGTTGTTCACGCGTTCCCCGCCACATACCAAAACCGGCTCAAATTTGGGCTGGAAACGGGTTCTCACCTACAGAAAAAGATACCGACCTGTTTGCGTCATGATGTTTTTTTAGAAAAGGGCAAATCCCAGCGTCTGCATCAATTGATGCACACGGCTTTTTATTGCAGAGTATGAAAGGTTCAACTTATTACAATTCAAGGGTCACAAAGGGTGGAGACAAAAATCAGCCACCGAAACAAATAAAAAGTTCGTCGTCTTCTAAGCATCCTAAATTCTTGTAGAAAGTTGTGAGCCACCCCGGTTGAAGACATGTCGAGTGACCGTCTGGAGTCGTGTGCATCCAAAATCCATAGAAGCCCTCTGATCCTCAGGTAATAGGCATGCCCAAGTTTGCATCCAAAAAGTAGCCATATGTATAACCTGTAAAAAATGAGTGTTTGTCCTCTTATTTTACACAACATCATATATTCAGTTCCAAATTGTCCAAACTACATATAGCACAAACCCCAACTCTTATTTGTGTTTTAGTAACTTTATCAATACTATTCAACCAATTGCCAAACATATTTTTTTTATTGGTAGGACGTGAAACATTGAAAGCAAATTGTACAAGCATGCATATAATTCTAGCAAAAGGTCAGGTAATAAAAAGATAATGGATAGTCTCCTCCGAGCCACAAAAAACACATTTTGTACATCCATTCCAATTACGTTTTTCTAATTGTCTTTTGTTAAAGATTACATTTTTATACACAAACCACATGAAGATCTTTATCTTAAGTGGTACTTTCATTTTCAAAATATATTTACGAAGAAAAGTTGTACGCCCATTCATAAAATCCGCATACATAGACTTGACTGTAAAACTGCCCGAGGAGGTAATTTTCCATACAAACACATCCAGTTGATCAGTTAGTTCAACGTTGAATAACCTTTCAGCCAAATTCAGCCATCTCTCCCATTTATTGCACGTGAGTGATCTTCTAAATTCAATGCTTAGAGTTGGGAGTGAGAAAATTGTTTATACGGAAACGTCTTTCCTCCTACAATGTTGAAAAGAGATGGGTATTGTTGTGATAGTGGGGCATCTCCCGGCCAAATATCCTCCTAGAAACTAATATTAGATCCCCTCCCTAATTTAAAACTTCCCCTTTAAAAAAATCCTCTTTAACGCTCATGAGTCCCTTCCAAAATTGAGAATCCGTAGGTTTTGCTTGCACACTTGAGACAAAGTTTTGTCTGGAAAATACTTATTTGTAGGCAATTCTTTCCACACTCCTTCCTCGTTCAATAATTTAAAAAGCCACTTACTAAGCAAACACCTATTTTTTATCTCAAGAACCTCCACCCCAAGACCAACTTGTTCTTTAGGTCTACGGATAATATTCCATTTAGTGAGCCTATACTTACGTTTAAGTTGGGCACTTTGCCAAAAAAAATCAAGAACTATAAAATTCTAATCTTTTTCCTACCCCTTTAGGTATTTTAAGAAAAGACAATGTAAACATCGACAAGCTAGTTAAGACTGAATTTATAAGAACAAGCTTATCACCCATATGATAGAAGCTTGCCCTGCCAGCATCCTAATTTTCGCTCAAAATGATTCTCCACTGGACTCCACTCCTTTCTCCTAATGAATTGGAATCCCGAGATAGCGAAAAGGTAAAGAATCTGCCTCACAATCGAAGATTTTCTTATACTGATCTTCGGATTCCTTTACCAAAAAAAAAAAGATCTCGCTGTTATGAGAATTTATTTTTAAGCCAGAAATTTGTTCGAAGATACAAAGAATGAGCTTCATATGTACAGCTTTCTGTAGATCGTGCTCCATGAAAAGAATAGTATCATCCGCATATTGCAAAACTGAAACCCCTCCTTCTACCAAATGCGGTATTAAACCTCCCACTTGTCCGTCTATCTTAGCCCTTTCAATTAGAATAGCTAACATATCAGTTATAATATTAAAAGAATAGGGGATAACGGGTCGCCCTGTTTAAGACATTTTCTTGTTTGAAAGTAATGGTCAATATCGTCATTTACCTTTATCCCCACAGATCCTCCGTGGAAAAATTAATTCTATTAATTTACACCATTGTTCCGTAAAACCCTTCACTCTCATAGTTTGTTGCATAAATGGCCATTTAAACTTGTCATATGGCTTTTCAAAATCGATTTTAAAAAGGACAACATCCAATTTTTTGTGCAACTCATGAATCATTTCATGAAGCACAATTACCCCTTCCAAAATATTACGACCCGGCATAAAAACAGTTTGGGTTGGTCTAATAACTTTATGAGCGACCGTAGAAATTCTATTTGTACCCACCTTAGTAAAAAAAATAAAACTAACATTCAGTAGGTAAATGGGTCTACACTGCTGAATCTGTACGGCCTCTTCCTTCTTGGGCAGCAGCGTTATAACATCAAAATTCAGTTTATATAAAGGCAACTCGTTTAGTTGTAATTGTTTAAACATGTCCATCAAGTCATGTTGGGTCGTGGTTGATATAAAACCAATGGAAACGGACAACTCTGAACCAAATGGATATCCGCGTTACGGTGTTAGAGCTGCCTTAGCCCACCAACATGTGAACCACACATGACCAGGTTTGGTTGGAGGGAGAAAGCGACAGCAATCAAATGTTCAGATCTCGAGAGAGAGAGAGAGAGTGGTATGTGGTTGATGGCAAGCTAGGATTAAACAGCAAGAAAACAGTGGCATAATGGTTGCCCCCACCTCTGCATGGCCGTGTGTGGGTGCGTAACCCCCACTAACCCACACCCTCCAGACATGGGCACGCCATGCCCCATTCCCGGCCCGCCACTGCCGGGCCCGGCTCCAGGCTACGGCGACTTGTCGGCTGGCCCTACAATAGGCCCATGTATCGGATGCCATCGATCCCATGCACGTCGCGTCCTTATCCAACAGTGCCCGATCGATCCTGATCACGTCACCGACGTATATGTGCTAGGCTGCACGGTTCGTTCGATGATTGGATTTGTGTTGAACGATTCATGGCCCCCTCTCTCATTTGATCGGTGTGCTGTAATGTTCACGCGTTCTTTGTTCAAAGCGCGTAGGATAAAGTTTGGCGTTGAGAATTAGGATGAGTGGACGATCATCTGCTGCCCAGGTACATGCATGCTCAGGCTCCAGAAGCAACAATGTCTACCATGGCAGGCACTGCAATAGGCATGCTCAACAAGGCACATCCATGCAAAAAAAACAAGGCACATGACCATAGTGGTTACAACCGTCTAACAAGCATCTGAAGCTGACCTAACGACATCCGTAACTGTATCGTCACGAAGGGAATGACCACACACTGACACACACATCGTGTATGGAGGTACTTACTACCAATCACAAATCTAGGATTTCAGTGTGTACCAAGCCAATTGGTGGATCAGGATTGTATGGAAGGTATATGTCTATGTCTTACTGTAGTTGTTTCCCTGCTGCTCTCGCGCCATTTGTTCAAATGCAAATTTTGACTATGAGTTTTCTATGGCAATAGTTACAAAATAATAATAATAAGAAGAAGAAGACATGTTTGGAAATAAATCTGATAACATAATTTTGGTATCATTTTTGCTATGAACCAAGTCATGTAAATAAAGTATGTTGGCCTGAGCCTCTACCGGGCAAATAAACACTTTTCGATACATCGAGATTGCAATTCCCGCGGGATCATGTAAATAATCATCCGTCAGTGTGCCGGGAAGGGATGCACGCGTCATACACATCATATTTAGATCAACCCTTCTGAGAAGTGTGTTTGCCGTCATACAGATCGGATCTAATTCAACCTCTCCGGTCACGATGTCGACATCAAACCAGGTAGAGCAGGACCTCCGCACCATGGAGTTTCGTGGTTTGCTAGGTTATTGTCTAATTGGGGCTGCCCTGAATGTAAAGGTTGTACGCATCAAGAATAAGGTCATAATTATACTATTTAGATAGCTACACTTAGACTGGACGCAGATAGACTGTAATATGTGACAATGGTTTACTGGTAATATAGTTCATCATACGTTGGTGGATTTCCAGTTGGGAAGTTTTTACAGGTCATATCCAACTGGTCAAAGAGAGCTGAAGGACATTAAGTCAATCCACAAGTTGTTCATGGCCTGCTCTGCCCATAACCGATGTAGGAGAGCAAGGGAACAAATGAACTAAGCATCCCTTGAAACTGCCATTTCCCGTTACCCTTGGAATAAAAGTACTGAAACAGTAGAAGACTCCTTATCCTCACACTGTAAAGATAAGTAGATTTTTTTTTAGATAAATGGTTTTTATTACTCAAAAGGTTTAAGCATTACACCCGGCCTCTGCATAGTTAAGATGCACACAGCCACCAGTTCACCATCGATCAAGTCGGTAACCAAAAAGTAAAAAGGCGAATTACATATCGGAATGAGAAATTGTAGATCCGCCTAAGGAGCTGGTATGTCTATCCGGAGTCTATGTTGCCACCCATGCCGGGAAAGTGTAACAGCCCAAGTTCGGAAACCTAAAAACCTGTGTAAAATTTTCGCTTTTGTGTTGCATTGCATCATGGCATCCAAGCATCATGTTGTTACTAGGGAATAATTGTAGCACCCTGGCCACCCCGGGCCGGGCCTGTCACCCCTGGCAGCTCTCTAGGATCTCCAGACTGGCCCCACAGATCAACACTAGTCTTTTCTGCGCACTTTGTCCTCACTCGTGCGCACCTGGGAACCAGTTCCCGGTCGGTCACCCATCCTTGGAGTGCTCCGGGCCAAGCACGCTTAACCTCGGAGTTCCTTCCAGATGAGTTTCCAGAAAAGAAGTTGCAACTTATTGATATGAGTATTCTATCAATCCTGTTAAGACCTGAGCCAGGATCTCACAGAAAGTAACTCCCTGGCAGCGACCTCTAGTCTCAACGCGACCTCCAAAAATAAGTCTCGGTGCTCCACACGCTGCAGCGATGACCAAGCTCGAAGCGTTGCCGTGCACCGGTAAATAACCTGCATAAGAGAAGCATTTTTATCACAAAAACCTTGTCATTTCTACATAGCCATAGCGACCAAATAACAGCAATCGCTCCCACCCTACTGAATAGTTTGAACCTGGGATCCACTCCATTCAACTAGTTGCCAAAAATGTTAGCAACATAACTAGGTGGATGTAAGGTAGAACCTATCTGGATGGCTGACCATATAGACCTAGCAAGCTCGCACTGAAAGAATAAATGTGTAATAGTCTCGTCGTGATGACAGAAAACACACTTTTTACTTCCGTGCCAGTTGCGTTTGGCAAGGTTATCTTTGGTAAGAATAACACCACGACGTAAGTACCACGCAAACACTTTAGTTTTTAGTGGGATCTTCATCTTCCAAAGTTTGTTGTTATATGAACTATCGACTGGAATTTCGGGAAGAATTAGAGCTCTATACATAGAATCAACCGAGAATTTGCCATTCTTTGTCAGATTCCATTGAAATTTATCTGGACCTTCCGACAATTGGATTGACTCCAGTCGGATTAACAAAGCATTCCAAGATGCTGTGTTCCAAGTAAACTCCTTCTGAACGAAACATTGGTGGGAAAGTACCCAAAACCTTCGCGATCGTGTCGCTTTTGTTTCAAACAATAGAATATAGAGCCGGATATTGTTCTTTGAGGGTAGCTTGGCCAAGCCAACTATCCTCCCAGAAGCGAATTTCCGATCCATCCCTAATTAAGAAAGATCCATGTGGAAAGAAGAACTTCTTTGTAGCCATGAGGCCAGCCCAGAAGTGTGAATCACCGGGTTTCCAAAGGACCTGGACACAGCTTGATCTCCAACATATTTTCTCCTAAGGAGGGTTTGCCAAACTCCATCTTCAGAAAGAAGTTTAAATAGCCATTTACCTAGGAGCGCTCTATTCTTGACCTCAAGGTCATGAACTCCGAGCCCTCCTTGGTCTTTTGGGCAGCAAACCACACTCCATTTAGTCAGTCGATATTTTTTCTTCTCACAATCCCCTTGCCAAAAGAATCTTGATCGGAAATAATCCAATCGTTTTAAGACCCCTTTAGGCATTTGGAAGAAAGAAATCATATACAGTACCATGTTTGTTAGTACCGAGTTTATGAGAACCAATCTTCCTCCCAGGGATAAGAGTTTTCCTTTCCAACTATTTAAGCGTAATTGAAGTCTTTCCTCCACCCTTTTCCATTCAGCATTGGTAAGTTTCCGATAGTGAATCGGGATGCCCAAATAGTTGATAGGAAATTCTCCTTGCTCACAGCCAAAAAGCTCAGCATACAAGGCGGCGTTCTCTTGGGCCTCGCCAAAGCAAAACAACTCACTTTTATGGAAGTTTATCTTCAGACCCGACAGATGCTCGAAAGCTGACAAGATCAACTTTAGGTTACGAGCTTTGTCGATATCATGCTCCATAAAAAGAATTGTGTCGTCGGCGTATTGAAGAATCGATAATCCACCATCAACAAGATGAGGAATCACTCCTTCAATTTGGCCATCAGTTTTAGCGCGTTCGATCAGGATAGCCAGCATATCCGCCACTATATTAAATAGTATTGGCGATAATGGGTCACCCTGTCGGAGGCCTTTTTTCGTTTGGAAGTATTTGCCCGTGTCATCATTGACCTTAATGGCAACACTTCTCCGGAAACAAAGCTATCAATTAACGCGCGCCACTGTGAGGAAAAGCCCTTCATCCTTAGGGTTTGCTGGATGAAAGACCACTTCACTTTATCATAAGCTTTCTCGAAATCAATTTTCAGAATTCCTATGTAGTTCATGGACCGTTTCATGTAGGATCGCAACTCCATCAAGGATGTTGCGACCTTGCATAAAAGCCGTCTGAGACGGTCGAACCACATGATCAACCACCGTGTTCAGTCGAATCGTAGCCGTTTTGGTGAATATTTTGAAGCTAACGTTAAGGAGGCATATAGGTCTAAACTGCTGGATCCTCTCTGCCTCATTAACCTTAGGTAACAAAATTATCTCACCAAAATTGAGGCGAAACAACTCTAATTGTCCATTGTGAAGACAGGTGAACAACTGAAGCAGATCGGCCTTGATAACACCCAAAAGTTCTGGTAGAACTCAGCAGGGAAGCCATCAGGACCAGGAGCTGAATTATGTTTCATTTGGAAAACTGCCTTTCTCACTTCCTCCTCGAGTAGGGTTTAGTAAGTATGCTATTTTCCTCCTCTGAAACCTGGGGTATATCCTCTGTTCGGGATTCATCCAAGGTGAAATTACCCTCCTCAGGTCACCGAACAGGCCCTTATAGTAATTAGTAATATACGGCTTAAGTTGTGCATGGCCTTCAATCGTTCCTTCATCCTGGACCAGAGAATGAATACGCTTTTTCCTATGTCTGCCATTGGCAATACTATGGAAGTAGAGAGTATTCGAGTCCCCTTCAGAATGAATTGTGCTTTCGAACGTTGATACCATTTTAACTCCTCCTCGCGTAGTAGTTTCGTTATCTGTGCATTTGATTGGCTCTTTAGCTCAATTTCTTGCGCAGATAGTAATCGTACTTCTGTTAATGCTTCTAGAGCATCGATAATCGAGGAAAGTCGTATCTTTTCTTTTTTAAGTAAGCCAGTAGTATGACGGGCCCAACCAACGAGGTGAATACGTAAAGCACGTATCTTATTGTTCCACCGCTGGATAGGCGAGTCACCCGCTACCGGTAAGTCCCATATTCTTTTAACCATATCGTGGAAGCCCTCACGGTGTAACCAACCGAGCTCAAACTTGAACCGTGGTTTACACTGCGGTCTAGGCACTCCAGTGGTCAAAAGAATGGGAGCATGATTCGACAGACCCTCAATACGTTCTAGAGCCCGTACCGACACCATTGGGAACCTAGCTTCCCAATCGGAATCCATCAGTACCCGGTCTAGTTTCTCGTAAGTGGGTTCAGGGAGGGAGTTAGCCCAGGTGAACTGTCTCCCTACCATCGTAATATCTCTTAAATTCAAGCTGTCAATGACCGCATTGAACAAAAGAGGCCAACGGTTGTCGAACCGACCCTTGCTTTTCTCGAACGGAAACCGAAGCAAGTTGAAATCCCCTCCCATGATCATAGGGTGTGGGTTATCTTTTGCAAGGTTAACCATTTCAACAAGAAAAGTAGATTTAGACGCTTCCTGAGCCGGCCCATACACGGCAACGAGACTCCAAATGAAATTATCGGATTTATTACGGATGTGCATTTTGATATGAAAATTGCCTTCCGTAACCTCCAATACTTCCATGGTATCAGTCCTGACGCCAAGTAAAATGCCACCAGAACGTCCATGAGGGGGCGCGAATACCACTCGAACTCTATACCGCCTGGAAGTCGGTTCAAAAGAGATTGAGGGAATTCACTGTAACATCCCAAATTTTGGAACTAAGAAAAACTTAGTTTTACAAGACTAAAATTCAGAACCAACAAAAACTTTTTGAAATGTTTTCACTAATGGTTGTGGATTCCTTCCCATTGCTATGTTTGACCTTGTGTGACTGGATGTTGAAGTTGTTTGACCACTAAAATATTAAACTGAGAACTCAACCAAGATAAAAATATATTTAAACTTGGTGATCATGTCATGACAAGATGTAACAATCCATATACTTTTCTAATCTTAGTTTGGTCAAATTCCATTTCAGTATACTTGGTTTAGCAACCACCAAAGTACCCACTCTTGAGAAAGTAAAAGTATTTCCAAAATTATGTGTTCCCAAAAATATGGAGATCTATATGCATCTCCTATCTATATTTCAACCTTGCTATTTTGCATGTGTATGCAACTCCCATTTTCTAAACTCTTATTTTCACTCCATATTGAAATAACACTAGTGGGAAATATATTACCCCACATATGTCTCTTTATCAAACCTTTGAAAACTATTAAGTTATGAATTGAGATATTCCTCAAACATCATCTTGTCATAATTGAGTGTGATCATTTTTACAAGATAGTATCGATAATTGTGGAAATGGTGGTGTGATTAAATTCTCGTGGTCTGATTTGTGTGATCTAGTTGTGATGTTAATATTGTTGTGTTTGTTGCTTGTGAGGATAAATTCCTCAGTTGTGCTTAATGCTAAAATAGAACACATTTGACTACCAAATTTGAGTGTGGCTTGAATAACAACAAACCCTCTAAGATTATTCACCCCTAAGTTAAAATCCTAAATTTAGGGAAATGATCCTATTAAAATTCTCTCTCCATCTATTCCTCTATCTTATAAAAGCAATTATACTTTTCCTTATTCTAGGAATAAGATGAAGTAATAATCATCTCAGCTCCCTCTCACTCATTCAACCAGAAGAAATGATCTTAAATAAATTATTTCCTCCCAATTTCTCTATTTCTTTCAAACAAATATTTTCTCCATGAAAATATAACTTAATTGAAGTTACCATATTTTTCAAGAAAGTTCCAAAAGTTCAAAACAATATTTTATCACTTGCTTTAAAATATTAATGAAATGTTAATTTAGTTTTACCAAAAATGATTTATTTAAATCCTATGAATAAAAATGGTTCAAAACATTTTATTTTCAAACGCCAAATTTTGTGGAGCTTTTACATGTATATGGGAGGCTACCTGAATTTTCTAAATTTTTTATAAAATGTTTAGGTACCCCAAATAAATCCCCAAAGTGCTTCTATTTTTACAAAAGAAAAAGGAAATCGGAAAAGAAGGAAACGCCAGGGGGGTTTTCTGCAAAAAGGTTCATCTTCTTCCTGTAGCCGCCCGACCCGCCGCCGTGTTCCCCGTTCGTCGCGCCCGTGCCTCGCCGCCCGGTCCCCTCCCCTCCTCTGCTCTGCGAGGAGAGCACCGCTCCACTCTTTACCCTTCTCCTCCGCGACCTCGTCCCCTCTCCCCTGCTGTCCCCCAGCTCTTCCCCGACCGCACCACCAGTGCGTCAATGCCGGCTTCGATTCCCGCTCCCCTCTGCACCCCTGCACGCACCGCCCGACCAGACCGCTCCCCTACCTCGCCCGGACCCCGGCAGACCCCTGGACCCTCTCTCTCTCGCATTCGTGCACCACGGCCACCGTGGACCGTCGCCGGGCTATTTAATCCCCACCCCGAGCTCGCATTCCTCTCCCGTCCATGCCACTCTCTCCCCACAGCTCTCCCTCACTCCGCTCCTTCTCGTGGACCGCCTGGAGGGCGAGTCCCCCATCGTAGCCTCGCTGCCGTGGTGGACATCACGGCCAAGCGCTGCCAAGGTCGACGCCTCGCGGCCGTGCTGCTCTCCCTCTCTTCTCTCTGCCCCCTCTCTGTGCTATGCCTCTATGCCGATGCAGAGCACTCACGCTCATCTCCCTCTCTCCTTTGCGCGCACAGGGACACGCCCGCAGAAGCTCGCCGTCAAAGCGACCATGACCAGAGCTGCCTCCAAGTTCGCCGATGCCGTTCTGGACCTCCCGGAGCCACGTCGACCACGCCATCCTCTCTCCCGTGACCCCCGCACTCGATCTCCGCCGTCTCCGCCATCCCCCGAGCCCTTGGTGAGCCCCTGTGCCGTCGCCACCATCGCCGGCCATGGCGGTGTTGCCGTTGTTGGTCGTCGCTGATGGATGCATCGTGGACCGTAGGATTTCGATCCAACGGCCACGTACCGATTCATCTTTTTTATTTTACTTAATACACTGAAAAACCAGCACTGGACTCCACTTTAAAACTCAATATCTCGTGAAATGTTAATCCAAATAAATCAAATGAACATGCTATAGAAAGCTTATGAAATTGTCTGTGCAACTAAACTAGTTTCATCCCATTTGGATTAATAACAAAAATACAATATTTAAAATGCCATAGAAGGTTTAAAACACCAAATTATTTGTTTCTAAAAATCTATTAGCCCAAATGATGCCAATCCAATTTTGTGAGCTTAGTAATGTGCTCACTTAGCTCCCCTAATTTTGGTAGATTTAATTAAGCTATATTAAATAAATGGCATTAGATTAAACATTACCAAGCCTCTCTGAACTAAAACAATTATAGAAAATGATTGGTTAATCCAAATGAGTTAGGACCAATTTTGCTAGATCACATTTAAGCAATGTTAGTTACCCCTAAAAGGAATTAATTTTAGGAGCAACAGAACTTAAATGGTAACTAAAACTTGATTAATAAGTTTCTGAATTAAAATAATTATGTATGGAGTTTAATAACTCCAAATGAATCAAACCCAATTGCATTATCTTCTACACATCAGTAGCTGTCTGTAGAATTTTGGTTTACATTTTTGTGATCAACAGAACCCAAGTTATGAAATTAAACATGTACCACTAGCTTCTGCCATAATTAAGGCATAACTAAGTAATAGAGAAATCAATTAAATTGAAACCAAATTGTGTTGCTTGATGTATGCAGTAGCTTTTATGAGTAATTAGGATGGTAATGTTGTGATTTTGTTTGAGTAGTTTAGTGATTGCTTGTATTTGTTTGCTTATTGATTAGACGAGAACGTTGCCGGAGTTATCGAGGAGGGGGAATTTGCTGAACCTGAAGATCAGGACCAAGGTCACTTTGCCGAGCAAGGCAAGCTACTCTCTGAGCTTGCACCTAAATACATCTGCATCCACTTTGATCAAATGTTTTACTCGCAAAGCAATGGTTTACAAAACCTTTTCAAAAAGTACATAGATTTTATTTTGCCACCCTATGTAGAAATATCGAGTAGTTTATATAAAACTATAGGTTGGGAAAAACAAAACATGGTTTATTCAAAACTCCTTTGAAAATTACTTGGTGGATTATGATGTGCCGAGATGTCGGTGTTGAACTGGAGAAGTGGAAAATGGAGTTATTTGGGAAAATGCACAATGTGTCTTTGTACTTACGTCAACCAGCCGATACCCTGTACGACCACATTTACCCCCATATGGGAACGGGGCTTAGTCATATAATTTGCTCTTATTAGTATGGGATACCTCATCGACGGAGATGACTCCGTTATGCATGAGGGGATGGTTGGTGAACTCCCCTGACCTGGGTCCTCGCTCAAACTCTATGGAAAGATAAGGAGGAGGATTGAAGACTTCATAAATGTGGTCGCCGGGAAAAACATATGAGTCCTCACACTTAGGGTTGCCGACGGGGACTGGACTAAGTGTCGATGGGAATTATCATATGGGTAGGATCCTATACTAGCATGAGCAAAGGAGAGGCTATGGTCGGTGGCTCAACTTCGCATACACCTTGTATGGCGGGACGTGGCTGACACGATGAGTTACCGGATGGATGTGGGATAAAAGCGTGCTACCTCTGCAGAGGGTTAAAACTATTCGAATAGCCGAGTCCTCGGATATGGACAGTTGGGAGGCCCTACTCTGACCTATGTGCAAGTTTTGGAAATGTTTTAAGATTTGAAAGGAAAATGGAGATGTTGTATATGTGCACTATACCGACGAGTCGGTATGAGGTTGCTGGAAAAGAGGAGGACCCTGAGGGGCTATGATCGAGAAGTGCGAAATTTTGTGTCCTGAAAGTGGGAAATGTTTTAGGAAACTATACCAAGGGGTTGGTATAAGGTTGTTGGAAAAATGATTTGACCAGGAATGGTTTTGGTCGGAAAAGGAGGAGTTTTGGAAAAATAAACAAAGGGGATTTTCCGGGAAAATGTTTATAAAAGAGACTTCTTACCTTCTTCAACAAGGATGGATTTTCGGGAAAAAGTTTTAAAAGAGAATTCTTACAAACATAGGTTTATGGGAAAAAGTTCTAAAAGCCTTCTTTTCTTTTCAACAAAGATATAGAGATGTCTTCTCAAAATAAAGGGTTTTGTTATAATAAAAATGATGCTATTGCATGCTCATGTCGGGGGTAGTTTTGCGAGTACGTAAGTGTACTCATGGCTGTGTCCCTGGATATTCCATGTCCAGAGTTCAAGAAGAAGTATGCTGAAGACCGAGAGACCGATGACGTCTTTGCAAACTAGGCCGTCTTCCCAGTCAGCTGCCTGTAAGGGTTAAGGCGAATGACTTGGGCCCCACGTTGTTTGGTGATTTCCGCTGCAAGTACCTGTTGAAGTTATGGCTTCAATCAAGTAAGTAAATTCATTCGGTATTTATGGGTGTTTCGTGATGCCAATTCGAGTTATGTGCAACAACAGACTGATCATGGGATTGTTGCAGGAAACATAACGAGTATCTCGGATAGCTAATCCGGGGTATCTCACAGACTTGGTATCAGAGCCATCCTGACTGTAACAGACCTTAGTTAGCATGGACGTTAGTTAGGAAAGAAATATTTTGTTAAAAATATATTGTTACCAAAAACATATTTTTATCTAAGGAAGTCCAAAAATAACTTCCACTCTTCTCACCTTCTCAAATATTTCCGAGACTCATCCCTCTATTTTAAGATTTTCTAAGGATTTCTCTACTCCCTCTTACCTGTTCAAAATACTTGACGATGAACCCAAGTGAGACCTAATTAGCTAGCACCTACAAGCAGAAGCTTCCATCACAAGTACTCAACATTCCACATCGAGGTGATTGATCTGCAAATACCAAGATTGTCGAAGTCAACCAAGCAAGAGACCTTCGAAGACCTCAACTCAACATCAACAATTCTACTCAAGTTGCAACTTCGATAATCTCAATTCCTCCCGCTGAAGCCTAAGGTGACAGAGTGAAAACTTCACCAACCATGTCTAACCGAGACCATAGGATAAACCTGATAGGAACCTTGGTGTACCACCCGACTACCACGAGTATTAGACGTCCGTTGGTACTAAAGGTACCTTGTGTGTTGTTTGTTGGTGTGCTTTACTCTGGTTGTGTGTGTTGGTGAGTCCTCTGTTTGGGTGTTGTTTTTCTTGTGCGTTCACAATCACGCCTTGATGGCAACACAAAGTAACCCAAAATTCTCTTTTTTATAAAACTCCTTTTGTCACCCAACAAAAACTAATTTTGACCTCTTCGCCACAGTTGCACTTTGTTGCAGATGTAACCCGCTTAGGAAAATCTTTTCAAGATATTTCCTCTTATCTAAACCGTCTCCCGATAAGAACTGACAGTTTCGCAAGATACAAAAGACCCCGATCTTTAACCAATAGCCTGAGATTTTTGCAACCTAACCGGCAAATCAGATAATGGCCTTCATGCACCATCTGGAGCAAGTGCGTCAAGATCTCGAAGGAAACTGCAATTTTACGCCAACCTCGTGAAGACACGAGCCTTACCTCGCAAAATTAACTTGTGAAGTTACAAGAATACCACTAACTTATCGTATCTAACTTTAGATTAACATCTGACTAAGTCCACGATAGTACAAACTAACTTTAGGACTGCAAGCCTTGACAAGAACGAGGACATAAGGAGACTCATTTAGACGGTAACTAGAGGAACTCAAGGAGTGTATAGAGTTGCTATGAAGATTCGAGCTCAGAGACCGCAAGAAGGAGGAACTGCGACAAAGAGACTTTGAAGAGAGATTTCTTAAGTTGGCAAGAAGTAATTAATATACCAGACTATCCTTGAGTATTTGGAAACTCATATATCAGAATCTACTATTATAAATCTCTCTAGAAATAGTGTGATATTTAATGTTCGTGTTATATAGAAGTAGTTTGGTAACAAGCCTCATGAACTTGTTAACAAATCGCTTTTGTATGCTCAAACAATTGAGTGTCATATACAAATAAACGGAACCTCAGATAATCCAGCACCTCAGCCTCTGGAATATGAAAAGTAGTTTGATGACAAGACTAGCTACCTTGTTAACAAATTCTTCTCGTAAGACTAAGGCAATTGATGTTATAAAAGACCTCCACAATTTTATACAACTAACTAATGGAAAGCTTGCCGGACTAGTGGATGCCTTCACCACAGGGGTGAAGCAAATGATGTTAGAACTCAAATCAAGGACAATAATAATTTTCTTAAATCAAGTGTATACCTTAGGAATTACTCAAGTTCTAAGTAAGAAAATCACATGAAGATTTATAGTGTTTCCCCAAGGATATGATTTCCGAAAACAAGAAAAGAAAAAGGTAACCTTTTGAAAAACAACTGGTGCGAAGGTTCCCCACTAAATTTTTCTAGGGACCATTAAGAGGTGCCAGTGGACGACTCAAAACTAGTTGGTAGACAGGAGACTTTAGGAAGATATAAGAGTGTTGGACTATAAGATTATTAGTCAGCAGGACCCCTTGAGAATCTAGTGATGAGATCAGAATTTGGTGGATGATGTTGGTAATATCAAAAATTTGGGGTTCAGAATAGAAGTGAAAACTTGGAGTGGATCGATAAATTAATTGGGATTGGACAGATGATATATTTGATTAATACTCTGGGGCTAACCAGTTGTGGTCCCCAACCATTGGTGGTTATCTGGAGCTAGAAGACGTGACCCTTGATTTAAGGTTTAGAAATAAAGGTGAAAGTTATTGGATTTTTAGGAAGCACTTGCTGATAAAATGATGTTGGATTGGTTAGAAGCAAGTAAATTAAGAAGAATACTCCGAGTTGGAATGTTTAGGGTGATTCCTAGCGCAAGTGACCCTTGTACTAAATTCTTATGGAATTATAGGAAGTGGTCAAAGATGAGTTAGCAAATGAGTAGATCGTTGTATGCAAGAAATAATTGGTGGGGATAAGTGAATGTTTATCAGATTCTAGGAATCAATATGACTTGGTCTAGTAGCAAGATCTAGGTGGTAGAAGTTTTCAGAGCTTGTCACGCTCTGTTTGGATTATTCTTAGAAAGATATTTTATCGTTGATTAGGAGACTCTGAATTTGGATAGAAAGTGGGGCAATTCTTGATGGAATGATCACAAGACTGCTGGATTCTTTATTTAGCTTTGATGATATGGTCGTGGGAAAATAACCACCTGAAGGAGTAAGATAATATGTGATATGCCTATCTATGGGGAAAATCAATCAAGAAATAATTGGTGGACCACTATGATTTTGTGATAGGATGTAATGGGAAGACTGAGCCTGAAAGGTTCGATGGGTATCCGATAGATTGAACTATAATATGATAAAGAGTTTATGCCCGAAGAAGATGATGGTGGATTAATAATTTTAGCTTGGGCAAAGGCCATGATTCAATTAACTAGTTGATAGTAGTGGCCTTACCAGAGAGGTTGGAACGGTATTTTGAAGACTCGAGAATTAGAGGCCTATGTAAAGGGGGTTGTTTGGATCTTAGGTATAAAAAGTTTGGTGTTCAGAGTATAACACCCAACTCCCTTGAAAACTAACTTAAGCCCCTCAACCAGAAAGTTATCCCGGAAAACCTAACTATTCTGGTGCACTCTAACTTACTTGTGAAGAAACCTACGAAGCTTCGTGAAGACCCAGGACCAAAGAAGTCTTTCAAGACCAGCCCTTTTCCCGCCAAGCCGAAGGAAGAAAAGCGTGAAGAAGGTCTACCGGAAGTCACTAAGAAGAATCAAACAACGAGAGCACCTGCAGTTGGCAACATTAACCACCAATCAAGTTCAGACGCCTTTAGGAGTTTATAACATCCCTCTACTAACTAGAACCCGGAGAGAGTCAAGTACCCAGACTTGACGCATCCTGAAAACAGCACGTCCTCATCTGTGGCTCTCGTAAGGAGACAATATCTGGAAGTGATGTCTGCACCAACCCCAAGCACCGAGGAATGGCACCCAAGACGAAGATCGTCGAGCTACCTCGGAAGAACAATGTCTCCAAGTCAACTCCAGCTGTGACCTTCAGGATGAACCTTCAAAACCCCTTTTTAAGGGGGGAAGACCTGCAATAGGTATACCAGAAAATGTTAATAATTAGTTCCTTGCGCCCTAGCCTTGTAGTATCTGGAAAACAGCCAACCACGATTATCCATCAGTGTCGATCGTCAAATCAACCCCATCATCAAGGATCTGGACTCAGCACAGAAGATCGTCGACAAAGAAAGCCTCGCAACACCAATTTATCAAGACCTCACATGGCGATCTCGCTGAAGAAGCAACGACCTCGGAAGTATAGTCAGCCCAAAACCCATGCCCTCGTACTCCCCTGTTACCACCGGGCAAATCTCGAGGACGAGATTTATTTTTAAGGGGGGAAGAGCTGTAACATCCCAAATTTTGGAACTAAGAAAAACTTAGTTTTACAAGACCAAAATTCAGAACCAACAAAAACTTTTTGAAATGTTTTCACTAATGGTTGTGGATTCCTTCCAATTGCTATGTTTGACCTTGTGTGACTGGATGTTGAAGTTGTTTGACCACTAAAATATTAAACTGAGAACTCAACCAAGATAAAAATATATTTAAACTTGGGTGATCATGTCATGACAAGATGTAACAATCCATATACTTTTCTAATCTTAGTTTGGTCAAATTCCATTTCAGTATACTTGGTTTAGCAACCACCAAAGTACCCACTCTTGAGAAAGTAAAAGTATTTCCAAAATTATGTGTTCCCAAAAATATGGAGATCTATATGCATCTCCTATCTATATTTCAACCTTGCTATTTTGCATGTGTATGCAACTCCCATTTTCTAAACTCTTATTTTCACTCCATATTGAAATAACACTAGTGGGAAATATATTACCCCACATATGTCTCTTTATCAAACCTTTGAAAACTATTAAGTTATGAATTGAGATATTCCTCAAACATCATCTTGTCATAATTGAGTGTGATCATTTTTACAAGATAGTATCGATAATTGTGGAAATGGTGGTGTGATTAAATTCTCGTGGTCTGATTTGTGTGATCTGGTTGTGATGTTAATATTGTTGTGTTTGTTGCTTGTGAGGATAAATTCCTCAGTTGTGCTTAATGCTAAAACAGAACACATTTGACTACTTTTCCTATTAAAATTCTCCCTCCATCTATTCCTCTATCTTATAAAAGCAATTATACTTTTCCTTATTCTAGGAATAAGATGAAGTAATAATCATCTCAGCTCCCTCTCACTCATTCAACCAGAAGAAATGATCTTAAATAAATTATTTCCTCCCTATTTCTCTATTCCTTTCAAACAAATATTTTCTCCATTGAAATATAACTTAATTGAAGTTACCATATTTGTCAAGAAAGTTCCAAAAGTTCAAAACAATATTTTATCACTTGCTTTAAAATATTAATGAAATGTTAATTTAGTTTTACCAAAAATGATTTATTTAAATCCTATGAACAAAAATGGTTCAAAACATTTTATTTTCAAACACCAAATTTTGTGGAGCTTCTACATGTATATGGGAGGCTACCTGAATTTTCTCAAATTTTTATAAAATGTTTAGGTACCCCAAATAAATCCCCAAAGTGCTTCTGTTTTTACAAAAGAAAAAGGAAATCAGAAAAGAAGGAAACGCCAGGGGGGTTTTCTGCAAAAAGGTTCATCTTCTTCCTGTAGCCGCCCGACCCGCCGCCGTGTTCCCCGTTCGTCGCGCCCGTGCCTCGCCGCCCGGGCCCCTCCCCTCCTCTGCTCTGCGAGGAGAGCACCGCTCCACTCTTTACCCTTCTCCTCCGCGACCTCGTCCCCTCTCCCCTGCTGTCCCCCAGCTCTTCCCCGACCGCACCGCCAGTGCGTCAATGCCGGCTTGGATTCCCGCTCCCTCTGCACCCCTGCACGCACCGCCCGACCAGACCGCTCCCTACCTCGCCTGGACCCCGGCAGACCCCTGGACCCTCTCTCTCTCGCCTTCGTGCACCACGGCCACCGTGGACCGTCGCCGGGGTATTTAATCCCCACCCCGAGCTCGCATTCCTCTCCCCTCCGTGCCACTCTCTCTCCCCACAGCTCTCCCTCACTCCGCTCCTTCCCGTGGACTGCCTGGAGGGCGAGTCCCCCATCGCAGCCTCGCTGCCGTGGTGGACATCACGGCCAAGCGCTGCCAAGGTCGACGCCTCGCGGCCGTGCTGCTCTCCCTCTCTTCTCTCTGCCCCCTCTCTGTGCTATGCCTCTATGCCGATGCAGAGAACTCACACTCATCTCCCTCTCTCCTTTGCGCGCACAGGGACACGCCCGCAGAAGCTCGCCGTCAAAGCGACCGTGACCAGAGCTGCCTCCAAGTTCGCCGATGTCGTTCTGGACCTCCCGGAGCCACGTCGACCATGCCATCCTCTTTCCCGTGACCCCCGCACTCGATCTCCGCCGTCTCCGCCATCCCCCGAGCCCTAGGTGAGCCCCTGCGCCGTCGCCACCATCGCCGGCCACGGCGGTGTCGTGGTGGGATCACGGCAGATGCCATGGGTATGGCTTAGTTGGGGCCGAATGGTCGTTGGGGGAATCCGGGGAGGGTTTATGCACTCAAGATGTGCACAAGCAAGAACATGCAAGAAACCACAAGAACATGAACAAGAAACCAAGAAATCCAAGAACACAAAAGACACCACGATGTACCCAGGTTCGGGGCCTTCGTGAGGAAGTAAAACCCCTACTCCTGCCTTTCCTCTCTCAATATATCAGTGTCGTTCTCAGGTACAAGGTGCTCCTCGAGCTGTATGATGCTGCTCAAGTGAGAGCTCGATAGAAGATGAAACTATGAAGGGGGAAATGAGCTAGGGTTTTTGCCGTCCTCCTCCCTGGAGGTAGAGATGCCGCATATATACATAGGCCGAAGTACAGTTTTACCCCTGCCTACAACTAACAATGGCATGGCCAAAAGGTAGAAGACAAGCCTCTGCCTCCTGCCAGCTCAACGGCCGGACTGTCAGGCCAGACAGGCCTAGCTTTCCTCTTCCGGTCATACTTCAGTAGCCTGCCGAGGTCTAGCCTGTAGACCTTTCCCGAAATAGCCAAGTCAGCTCCTAGGCCCCCGAGCTTCCGGGAAACCCGTGGACGGACCTCGCCGTCCTCTGAAGCCTCGGGCTACGAGCTCTGCGGCCCCGTGACCTCTCTGACATGCCTCGATCCTTGCTGCCAACCTCGGATAACACTCCTGATCCTATACCTCGGTAGAGAATACCTTATTCCTGTGGTAGCTAGCTGACTGCCCCGAGGTTGATCTCGGAGGATATACCTCGGAGAATATACCTCAGACGTACGCCTTACGTCGGATGACGCCTCCTGCGTCCTTGCTCAATCGTTACCTCGGACAGCTTACTGCCTTAACCTTACATGTCTTTACCTCATCTTTACCCTACCCGGGGTAACCCCCCGACAGTAGTCCCCGAAGCTGATGTGGTCTTGCAGCCTCGGATGAAAGGCCGCATCAGGTTCAACCCGAAACCACATGCGCTGCAATGTTTTGCAGGTTACCGAACCAATACCCCGAGAAATCCATCGGTCTGTTCCTCGGGCCATACTACTTTTCCGAAGTATCCGCCGAGATCTCGGACGTCAACCCCTCGATTCCTGCATCCTTACTGACTTCGGTCAGAGAACACTGTTCACGTCCCATCCGTCACTTCCTGGTCTACGACAGTCAAAGCACTCGAGTGCTTTCCACCACGCGGCCCACGTCAGCGGAGATTCCCCGCTCGCGCCGCTTCGTGCTCCAGTAACCGCACCGCCCGACGGTTTGCCTCCTGCAACCGATCCTGTGGCCTGCTCGCCCACCGCTATCTTCGTGCCACGTGTGCCATTGTGCACAAACGATCCCACTCGCCGCTCCGATAACCGCGCGGTAGTGCGCAGTTACCGCCCGCGGTTATAAATACAGGCCCAGGGCAGTGCATCCCTCTTCTTCCTCATCCACTTGCCGTTCCGCCTCCATCGCAACCAGCGCCGCCGCTTCCAGTCGGGAAGAGACGTTCCCGCCGCCGCCGACGAGCAGCTCCTCCGTCGCTGCTGCGACCGCGTCACCGGCGCCGCCCTTCAGCACCTCATTTTCACGGTATGTACTCCCTTTCTTGATACCCTAGGCATTGCTCTAGGTTTCTTCCTCTTCGCGCTTTGGTTCTTCATATGTTCTTGAATAAAACTCTATTTACCTCCTCCGGTAGATCTTACTCGCATACTCTTTTGGGTAGAAATTGGTTTCATGCCTCGGATAGATGTTCGCCTAGCATAGATATGCCTCTATGTACACCAGATAGCCGCCCAACTCCTCCTGAGTTAGCCAGATATAGCCTTAGATTCCAGATTTACTTTTTCCTTTGCTAAACTTCTGTGCTTTCTCTGCAGATTGATTCTGCCGAGATGTCTCCTCCTGAGACTTCGGAACAAACCGAGGTTCCAGACCTCGAACTGGAGGTCGGAGAACGAGCCGGCTGGGAAGGTTCGGATGTAACTCCGGACGAAATCCAGTGGCTCAGGGCGACTCGGCGGATTCCCACCGGGGTAGAGTGTCGCCTGCCAGAGGGCGAACTCGAGCCTCAAGTCAAGCAAGGGGAACGGGTGGTCTTCGTCGCGCACTTCCAGCGCGGCTTCGGACTGCCCGTTAGTGATTTCTTCCGGAGCTTCCTCGACAAGTTCGGGCTCCAGGTTCATCATCTCCCCGCCAACGCCATCACTACTCTCTCCTGCATCGTCTCCTTCTCTGAGGGATACCTCGGCCTCAAAGCCACGGTAGACCTCTTTTCTCGCTACTTCCAACTTAAGCGGCAAGTGATCCCGGCTCCAAAAAACAAGGATCTGCCCAAGCTTCTAACCGCCTGCGGAGCTGCCACCATAGCTCCTCGCCGAAACTCCATCTTCCCACGTATCACTACTCCGGACACCGTTCGCAAGTGGCTCCGGACGTGGTTTTACGTGAAGAACTCCGGCGAAGAGGACTTCCTCAACCTGCCGGCGTTCAACCTCAGCCCTCCTACAGAACAGCTCAACTGGGACTACGCTCCCCCTCACACCGGCGAACTCAAGTCCATCCATGGGTATATTGCGAAATGGCAGGACCCGGAGGACCCCGAGAACGACGGGAAAGTCCTGACGGCTGACGACCTGGCCTGCACATTCGTGAAGCGCAGGGTCTCCCCTCTCCAGGCGAGGTCTCACAAGATCTGCCACATGAGCGGTCTTTATGACCCCACCCGACATACGCACATTGCACTGGACAATGCCGCGGTAGCTCGGCGAGTCCGAGCTATCACCAAGTCCAAGATCTCTGATGCTTGGACATGGGGAAGGGAGCCCCACTACAGGACCAAGCCAGCGAAACAGGTACGCTATTCCGACGTTTTCTTCGATACTCCTTTACCACCGAGGTCTTGCTACCGACGTTCATCTTGACAATTTTCTTCCTAACTCCTTTTCATATATCTGCCATACAGCTGTTCGCCCGCCAGACCGCCGAGGATGGAGTCCATCCTGCGGACCACTTCGGCGAGGATCTCCCTGTCGAGGACCCACCATCCAACGTGGACCCTGACGACGAGGATTTTATGCCCATTGCCTCGGCCCGCATCACCACCGCGGGTAAGCCTCAAGCACAAGCTTCAGTTCAAGAGATTTCGGATGACGAGGAGGGGTTCCTTGTCGTGGAACCAATAAACGCGGTACCTCTCTCCTGCCTTCCTCACCTTCCGAACTTTACTCCAGCAACCAGCCGGAAACGCGCTGGTGCCGCAACTCCGGCCGCCGAACCATCCGCCACTGGAGCCTCCGGACCCACTGAGGCTCCGGTCAAGAGACGCGGCTGAAGAAGTCCGGACATCCTCCTCATGCCCGGGGGGCAGGAGGCTTCCTACCTCGGATGGGTAATGCTTTGCTTCTATAGCCAACAATGTTTGTTGCTTAAACATATTATCTCGGTATTAACACTTGACCATCTTCTTTCGTTGCAGTGCCCCCATAGACGTGGATCAGGAGGTATCCTCCATGACTGCACCCGTTGGTGCCTCTGAAGCCACGACCTCCCCGACGAACTCTCGCCCCGGATCTCCTCCACCGAGGTCTGGCCCGGCTTTGGGGAAATCTGCCCCCACCCGAGGTCAGACTTCTCCGCGTCCTCAAACGGATGCGGAGACCAATCGCGCCAGGACTTCGGCTACCACCTTGCCGGAGCCTCGACTCTCCCCCCGAAGCCAGACTGCCCGCAACCAACAGCAGCAACAGCAGAAGCATCAGCAGAAGCAACAGCCCCAAAAACCACTCCGCCAAACCACCTTGCCGTTGGAGAAGGGCAAGGAGAAAGAGAAAGAGACGGTGAAGTCCAAGGTCACCCCCAAACCAACATCTGGGTCTGGCACCCTGACTATCTCTTCTCCTTCAAGGATCCAACCGAGGTCTCCTCCCCCGTGACACGCCGAATTCCTCCATTCGCCGCACCCATTGATGAGACTGCCCCTCCGGCCGAAGAATATGCTCGGAGGGCATCTCTCATATTGGATAATCGGCCTGCTTCAAGTTCCGAGGCTGCTTTGGCCGTGGAGGCCTCGATTAGGGGCATCGAGCAGGGCGGACCGTGGGGATTTCCTCCTCTGCGCACTGATAGTGGCCAGAGCCTCGGCTCCTTGGAACATTACAATGCAGACTGGAATTCTGCAGACGAGGTCTCCTCGGCCTCCTTAGCTGCTCCGGTGGCTGAGCATCCCGCGGGAAACAGCGCCTGCGGCCGAAGCGTATATGATCTACAAACTGCTGCCCTTCGTGCTGGTCAAACCATCGACGTAAGTCCTATTCTCTTTACTTTCATGCAGTATCTCATCTAATATCCACCATCCCCAGTCCCCGAGATTCGAGGTAAACTATTGACGCTCCGTCGGAGTTAAAATTGTTTGGCTTGAATCTCAACTTTCCATTTTCATCCGACGTATCCAATCCATTTTATCTCACTTTAGCATGCACCTCGGGTACGAGTCCCCGAGACTCATGTCGAGGCATACCCCGACAACATTTTCCCAATGATTTGACTCCGAGTCCCCGAGACTCTTGTCGAGGTATAACCTTTCTAACCGAGCTATATGTTTCTTCCTTGCAGAATACTATGAACATCCGTACGGACGTCTTCCACTCTTCTTGTTCGCACACAAGAACCTCCATGATGCGCACAAGGCCGCACTTGCAGCGAAGAAAACGTCGGATGACCAGCTAGCGCAAGAGAAAGCCGAGGTATCTCGGCTGGTAAAGGAACTGAAGCGCATTGATGGGCTCCGGAAATCAGAAACGGAGAAGCTGAAGGATGAGAAGGATAAGGCCGTCGAGGCAGAGAAGAAACTTCGGGAGGACTCTGCCAAGGACCACCAAGAAGCTCTCCAAGTAGCCGAGGTCCGCGCCAACTCGGCCACAGAGCTTTGGAAGCTCTGCAGGCGCAGGTCAACCAGTTTCTCCCGACGCTGCAAACTATCAACCGCGAGATGGACAGTAAGTTTCTTGCCTCCCTTAGCTTTTCTTTGTCCTCCACACCATTGGTTTCTGCCGAACCATTTCTCACACTGATAACAGGCTACCCTACTATAGAGCATTTTACCTACACCCAAGTTGCGGCCCGCAGCATCACTGGTCGGCACAGGGAGAGGCGGAACGAACAGAACCCCGATTGGACCGTTGAGGACCATATCGTGGCCATCAAGTCTAGGATCAATCCCTTGAAGACCATTGGGTCAGAACTCCTCGACGCAGGTCTGTGTGCTTTCAAAGCCTTATGGCCTCTTGCTGATGCTCCGAAATCTACCGAGGATCTTGCCTCCAAGCTTCGTGAAGCCGAACAAAGACTCCGAGAGTGGCGTTCATCTTCAGCTCGCGCTGGAGCTGATGCCGCTCTCAAATTCATCATGACTTGGTGCGAGAAGATCGACCTCGAAAAGATGGACACTCTTCGCCGAGGCTCGCCCTGGTCCTCGGACCCAATCTCATCAAGCGCCGCGAAAAGATGGCTGCCTTCTTCGCTGGATATGCCAACACAAAGAACTTGAGCGAAGGAGACACCTACTCCGACGCCGAGGATTACGCGCCAGAAGACGAGGAATACGAAACAGAATCCGACGTCGAGGCCGAGCAAGGTGACGACGGTGAAACCCGCGAAGCAGAAACCGAGGCTCCTCCCAACCTGATGCCGAGGTTACTGCCGACGTTGCCAGCACTTCCCAGGCTACCTCGGCTCCGGACGAAATCCCTGCTGCATCGGCTGCTGCCGACGTAATTCCTGACGCCTCGACCTGAACTTATGCTTGGCCAGAAAACTTCATTAAATCCCCGGTATGCCGGGACGCAGATGTAATCAAACTTAAGTAGTTCCTTTGCTACCTCTATTACTATTATGCTCATCCGAACCATGCTTTTCTAGGCTTTATATCGAATCCTTTTGAACAAGTGCCCGAGTTCACTTTCGTGTTTACTATAGTTGGCAGTCTCTGCTCTTGTCTGCCATTCTGGCGTTCGACAGTCGAGTCACAAGATTGTTGTTCATAGCATACAGTACTTAGTAAATTCCGAGGTATAGTTCAAAGTCATCCGACATAAAGAAGAAGTAAAAAACAGGGGTTAGTAAACGACATATGCCGGACTGTCTTTTTGGACCGAGTCCCCGAGTTCATTTTCATGTTTCCCATGTTCTTTCGTCTTTGCTCTTGACTGCCATGCTGGCGTTCGTCAGTCGAGTCACAAGATTAGTTACACAGCATACAGTACTTGAAGTTTGAGACGAGGTTCAAAATAGTCCGGCATACGAACGAAAAAGAAGTACAAACATAAAACAAGCATGCATAATAGCGAGGCAGTCCCCGAGCTCATTTTTAAGGTGCCGAGGTTTTTATTAAAGATCAGCCGAGGTACATACATTACTTCCTTCAACAGTAGAAGGGTCGGAGTAGAGCTACATTCCATGGACGCTGAAGCTCCGCATCGGGTCTATCCAGCCCATCTCCCCTTGGCTCCTGTGCATCTATAAGATAGTACGAATCATTGTGCAAAGCTCGGCTCACAATGTATGGTCCCTCCCATGGAGGTGACAACTTGTGCCGACCTTTGCTGCGCTGAACAAGCCTCAGCACTAGGTCTCCTTCATTAAACTTTCGGGGTTTTACATGCCGGCTTTGATAGCGTCGGAGACCCTGCTGATATATTGCTGACCGAGATAAGGCCAATTCTCTTGCTTCCTCAAGCAGATCTACAGCATCTTCCCGAGCTTCTTTAGCCTCGGCTTCTGTGTACATTGCCACTCTGGGCGCATCATATTCAATGTCGGTTGGCAGCATTGCCTCGGCCCCATAGACCATGAAGAATGGCGTATAGCCTGTTGATCTGTTCGGTGTGGTCCTTAAACCCCACAGAACTGCTGGTATCTCATCGATCCAACACCCGGTGTTTTCAACAGTGGTTCTATAGCCGAGCTTTGATTCCGGCCAATACCAATGCATTTGACCTTTCTACTTGCCCATTAGCCTGTGGGTGAGCCACCGAGGCTACATCAAGTCGAATTCCCTTACTCATGCAGAACCGAGCAAACTCTCCGACAGCAAAGTTCGTGCCGTTGTCTGTAATGATACTATGAGGATATCCATATCTCAGGATTATTTCCTTCAAAAAGGTCACTGCCGTATGACCATCCACTTTCGGATTGGCTTCACCTCGATCCACTTAGTGAATTTGTCCACCATCACCAGTATGTGAGTCATATTGCCTCGGGCTGGCTTGAATTCTCCCACCATGTCCAGACACCAAACTGCAAAGGGCCACGTGATAGGAATGGTCTTGAGCGCCGAAGCTGGCATGTGCTGCTGCTTGGCGAACCTTTGGCACCCTTCACATTTCCGAACTATATCTTCTGCATCGGCATTGGCTGTGGGCCAATAGAACCCGTGCCGGAACACCTTGGCCACCAGAGCTCTTGTGCTGCAATGATGTCCACATTCTCCTTGGTGGATTTCTAAAAGCATCTCCTTGCCTTCAGCTGGTTCGACACACCTCTGCAACACCTCGGTCACACTTCTCTTGTATAGCTCCTTGTTGATGATGGTGTATCCCTTAGCTCTCCTCTGGATTCTCCTTGCCTCGGTTGTATCACTTGGCAAACTTCCGTCAGTTATGAAGTTCATTATCTGCTCCGCCCATTCCGGCACTGGATGTAGAGGAAAAAGGCTCTCATCTATCTCCATTGGTTCGGCCGCCATGATCTCCGCCATGATTGCCTTTACCATTGCTCGGCCAGTCCCCGAGTGTTGGTGCGAAGTCCCCGGGCCAGATCCGAAGCTCCCACCATCCACGTCCATGGGAAAAGCTCCATCAGTCCCGGGTACTGCGAAGCAGTCCCCGATTTCGGCCAAACGCATCCGACGTCTACCTCCATAGGCTCAGGCTCCGGATTTGGTGGTAAGAAAATTGATTCGGAATCAGGAGAAGGCTTGATTGAAGGAGTCTCAAATGATTCAGTGCTATCCCCGGTGGCACCGGTTCTTTGGATGAACCGAGCTTGGACAATACGTCGGCGGCTTCATTCTCCCCCCGAGGTATGTGCTTGTACTCACATCCTTCGAAAAACCCAGACACCTTTTGCACATGAAACCGATACAACTCCATGTTCGCATCCAATGCATCCCAAGTGCCGGTGGATTGATGCACCACCAAAGCTGAATCGCCGAAGCATTCTATACGCCGGACGCCTATCTCCTTTGCCACCTTGAGCCCATGGATCAGGGCCTCATACTCCGCCACGTTGTTCGACGCCGAGAAATGGATTTGCAGCACATACTTCAACTGGTCTTGCTTCGGCGAGGTTAGGACTATGCCGGCACCTAATCCGACCTTGGTCTTGGACCCATCAAAGTGCATCTTCCAATAATTATAGTCCGGCAAGGGCGGCTCATATTGCATCTCGGCCCAATCGCATAAAAAGTCCGGCAGCGCCTGCGACTTGATTGCATCTCGCCTTTCATAATGCGGAGTGTATGGAGATACCTCGATCGCCCATTTGGCAACTCGCCCAGTTGCGTCCTTGCATCCGATGATCTCCGAGATTGGAGCATCACATACCACCGTCATGGGATGCTCTTGGAAGTAATGCTTCAGTTTCTTAACCGCCAGGTATACTCCGTACGTCATCTTCTGGTAGTGGGGGTAGTTTTGCTTCGACGTGGATATCACCTCGCTCAGGTAGTAGATTGGTCTCTGCACCGATTTGCCTCCTTCGTCTCGCTCCACCACCACTGCAACACTTACGACCCGGTTTGTAGCCGCAATGTATATCAACATCGGTTCATTCTGCAAAGGGGATGCCAACACCGGAGCAGTGGATAACATCTTCTTCAGCTCATTGAACGCCGCGTCCGCCTGCGGGGTCCAAGTGAAACTGGTACTTTTCTTCATAAGTTGATACAATGGTAAGGCTTTTTCTCCTAGCCGACTTACAAACCGACTTAAAGATGCAAGGCATCCCGTGAACTTCTGCACATCTTTTAAACAGTTCGGCAACTTCATTCTTTCGATAGCTCGGATCTTAGCCGGGTTAACTTCTATACCTCGGCTCGATACGAGGAAACCGAGCAATTTTCCAGCCGGGACACCAAAGGTGCACTTGTCCGGGTTAAGTTTCAACCGATACTTTCTTAAATTTGCAAATGTCTCTTCGAGGTCTTCGATGAGAGTATGCTTCTTTTTAGTTTTGATAACAATATCATCGACATACACTTGCACATTCTTGCCCATTTGAGAATGTAAGCACTTCTGCATACACCTTTGATAAGTTGCCCCGGCATTTCTCAAACCGAAACACATGACACGATAGCAATACGCCCCGTACGGGGTAATAAAGGCAGTCTTTATTTGATCATCAGTGTTCAGTGGGATCTGGTGAAAACCAGAATATGCATCAATAAAAGACAACAGCTCACATCCAGCCGTAGAATCGATCACTTGATCAATCCGAGGTAAAGGAAAGGGATCCTTCGGGCACGCCTTGTTCAGGTTGGTGAAGTCAATGCACATGCGCCACACCTTGACTACCGCCGGTTCGTCCTTCTTTTTCTCCACGAGGACTGGATTAGATATCCAGTCCGGATGCAGCACTCCATGATGAAGCCTGCAGCCAGTAACTTCGCCAGTTCTTCGAGTACCACCTTTCTTCGGTCATCTGAGAGCCGCCGCGTCGGTTGACGCACTGGTTTCACCTCTGGCCGAACAAACAAAGAGTGCTCTGCCAACTCCCTCGGAACACCTGGCAGGTCTTTAGCCGACCATGCAAAAATGTCCCGATTCTCACGGAGGAAGTGACAGAGCGCGCTTTCCTATTTCTCGTCCATGCCAGTACCAATGATGGCGAAACGCTCCGGGTTCTCCGAGTCCAGCGGGATTTTCTTGGTCTCCTTGGGCACCTCGAATGAAGCGCTCATGTCCGGAGTAATTAGTCCGGACATGCCGAGCTGAGTAGACTGCGCCATTGCCACCACCTTCTGAAGTTGCTTCTTCTCCGCCGCGATCACCAAGGACTCGGCTAAACTAGATCCCGCCGAGGCACATTGCATAGCCTTCTTGTAGTCACCAGAAATGGTTATTATTCCCTTGGGCCCCGGCATTTTCATCTTTAGGTAGGCCACATGAGTGGAGATCATGAACTTGGCCAAGGCTGGCCTTCCCAGCAAGGCATGGTAAGGGCTCTGCAAGTCCACAACCTCGAACTCAAGACTTTCAACTCGGCTGTTATCTCGGGTACCAAAACCCACGTCGACCCAAATCTTTCCCATAGGTGCACAAGAGACCCCGGGCACAATACCGTGAAATGTACAGCTGCTAGGCTGCAACTGGTTCGGTGAGTATCCCAGCTTGACCATTGTGTCTCGGTACATGATATTTATGGCACTCCCATTGTCCACCAAGACTCGGGTGAATCTCACATTGTTGGTCGGCCCACAAAACGTCGGATCCACCACCAGTGCATAGTTTCCAGGGCTCGGCATGATCCGAGGTGTATCTTGCCTGCTCCAAGTGATCTCTTGCTCGGACCAGTTCATGTATTTCACCACCGCCGGAGTTACTGCATTCACCTCCTTGGCACGCCTCAGCATACTCTTCTTATCAGTGGACTCAGTCACAAACACCACGTAGCTTTGATGTACTTCCCTATAATCATTACCGGGGTTCTCATACCTCTGATTCTCAAAGGACCACGTTTGGCTTTGGCCGGCACCACCGTTGTTGTTGTTGCCCTGGGCACTCACTGCATTCACCGGTTTCGCCTGCACCGTCTTCTGGTTTTGGGCCGCATGACCGGGGTTGAATTTGCTCCGGTTAAGCTCTGATTCTGCGCCGCTATGGTCGGCTTATGCTGCTGCTGCGCGTTCGGATATTGAGGTCTACGCCATTGGTTCGGTGGCCCACTCCGGTTTGCCCCAGCTTTCGCCCCTTCTGCAGCGGTTCGGTGATGAAAACTACACTGCAGAGTGGTATGGTTGGGTGTTCTGCCATTCCTGCCATGATAGATACATGGTCCATTCACCAATGACTCGTAAGTCACAGGTGGTCCGGCCTCTGCCACTGCTTCGCACCACCTCCCTGATTCTGGTTCTGGTTCGGAGTCCACGCCTGACCCTCAGTCTTCGGTTTCTGGGCGCCTCCAGGTCCGGACTGACTTGGGTTTACAGCATTGACTTGGAAATCTGGTTCTCTCCTCTTCTGCCCGAACTCTTGACGGTTATCAAACCTCGGTCCGTTGTTGCGATTGTTCATCGGATTCCTCCTGTTCCGGGCATTCCCATCCAGCAGAGGCTGCATCGGATCGCCAAGGGCATAGGAATCAGCTATCCGAATCGTCTCGGCCAGAGTCTTTGGCATATCTCTCTGGAGCCTCTGCCACAACATGCTACCATACCGACATCCATCAGCAAACCACGCTATAGCCTGTGCTTCGATAACTCCCTCACAGGAGTTCCGAACATTGCTCCACCGAGTCAAGAATTCTCGGTCAGTCTCATTGTCCTCCTGCTTGCACGCCTGCAAAAGCTGAGGTCGGTTTGGCCTCTTGTAAGTGCTGGCGAAGTTGCTATTGAATGCCTCCTCTAAATCCAGCCAGCAATGATGCTATTCTCCGGCAAATTGTTCAGCCAGATCCGAGCAGGACCTTCCACATGTGCGGGAGATACCGGACCGCCCATCGGCGATTGCCCCCCGCAATGTATACTGCTGAAACATAATCAGCTAGCCAATCTTGCGGCTTGGTGCTCCCATTGTACGGCCTGGTACTCCGACCCAACTGAAACTGAGACACTGGTGGAGGTGGTTCCTTCATGATCCGAGGTCCAAAACACGCCGGACCAGGAGGGCCTTCCTCCTCCAACTTCTCGGACATGTAAATCCGATCTAGCTTGTAGCGCGCATCACCTGTAGGCAACGTCCGAGCTCCGATACGCTCTCCCAATGCACCATCCACTCTATAGAATCCAGCCCGCTCCATGGCTGAATTTCCATCATCATATCGGTCGCCACCTCGACCGACGTTCTTCGGCTGCGGAACATACTCCGGCTCTTGCTGATACTGCTCCTGCGGCCGGGGTTGCTGCTGACCTCGGGGGCTGAGGTGGTTTACCTCGGCCAGCCGACGCTGCTTGCCCACCGTTCTGATTTCCCTGAGCTGAACGGCCTTTAGCTCGGCTTGCATCACCTGGGCCGGGGTCTCCATTGGCTCGGCTAGCGTCGCCGACCTTTTGCTTCCCAGCTAACACCGGATCGTACACTTGCAGCTGCATCTCCTTGTTCCGACCTGAAGTGACACTCCGGGCACGATCGGCTCCTCCGACGTGTGGAGACGAGGCTTGCCCCTTGGACCTCTGGCTAACTGGCCTAATCGAATGGACCGCCTGCGAACCGCCAAGCCCGGCCTTGCGGAGGGCTTCATTTTGCTTGCTGGCCACATGCACTAACTCATTGAGCCGCTTCTGCTGCTCACGCCATGCATCTCCGGTCAACTCCGATAGCCCGGCCCTTACTGCTTCGGCTGCTCTAAGGTTCTTGGCTGGTGAACTATACACCGGCCTACCAGTAGCCGACCTGCTACTTGTTGCCTTACTCGAGCCCGAGACTGCAGCCCTACCATCTCCTCATAGAGGTCCTTGCCTCGGTTGAACAGAGCAGCTTTCTTACGCCGCACAACCGGAGTAAAACCATCTCTATACCATGTGCAGCATTGTACTCCTTCTGCTCCATATCGAACTGCTGCTTAGCCTCGGCCAGCAACCGAGCTTCTCTCAGCATTCTGGCGCTCTGCCTCTAACCCGGCCACCGTATGCTCCACACTTGCCTCTACTGCGAGTGGCCGAGCTAACCTATCAACGATAGCTTCTAAGGGAACTTCTTCCCTTGGCATGCCCAACTGCTCATTCTGACTAGGTTTCTCGTACGGAAACTTCGCCGCCCGACCTGATTTCTCAGGCAGCGCGGTTGGCGTCGCCTCCACCTCGGCTAGCGCGACCTTGCCAGCATCTGCCTTGCTAGCTGCAGGCTTGGTGCCAGCCACCATCACCTCCACACACCTCGGAGGGCGAGTGACACGCTGGCCCAAAGCCGCCAGGAGAGGAGTTTCGTCGTCCACGAGCACCTGCTCCGGGTACTCGCGAGCCACCTCGACAGCAACGTATGTGGGGAAGCTGCCGAGCATCATGAGGAACCATCGGTGGGGAAAGGCTTGCCGGCGAAGCACCCCGCATTGTCGCTCACAAAGGCGAACTCGCCGATCTTGGTAACAAGGCCAGAAAGAACACACTCAGAGGAGCCCGTCCGGATGGAAACTCCACCCAACGCCTCAATCTGCCCCACGGTGGGCGCCAACTGTCGTGGTGGGATCACGGCAGATGCCATGGGTATGGCTTAGTTGGGGCCGAATGGTCGTTGGGGGAATCCGGGGAGGGTTTATGCACTCAAGATGTGCACAAGCAAGAACATGCAAGAAACCACAAGAACATGAACAAGAAACCAAGAAATCCAAGAACACAAAAGACACCACGATGTACCCAGGTTCGGGGCCTTCGTGAGGAAGTAAAACCCCTACTCCTGCCTTTCCTCTCTCAATATATCAGTGTCGTTCTCAGGTACAAGGTGCTCCTCGAGCTGTATGATGCTGCTCAAGTGAGAGCTCTATAGAAGATGAAACTATGAAGGGGGAAATGAGCTAGGGTTTTTGCCGTCCTCCTCCCTGGAGGTAGAGATGCCGCATATATACATAGGCCGAAGTACAGTTTTACCCCTGCCTACACTAACAATGGCATGGCCAAAAGGTAGAAGACAAGCCTCTGCCTCCTGCCAGCTCAACGGCCGGACTGTCAGGCCAGACAGGCCTAGCTTTCCTCTTCCGGTCATACTTCAGTAGCCTGCCGAGGTCTAGCCTGTAGACCTTTCCCGAAATAGCCAAGTCAGCTCCTAGGCCCCCGAGCTTCCGGGAAACCCGTGGACGGACCTCGCCGTCCTCTGAAGCTCGGGCTACGAGCTCTGCGGCCCGTGACCTCTCTGACATGCCTCGATCCTTGCTGCCAACCTCGGATAACACTCCTGATCCTATACCTCGGTAGAGAATACCTTATTCCTGTGGTAGCTAGCTGACTGCCCCGAGGTTGATACCTCGGAGGATATACCTCGGAGAATATACCTCAGACGTACGCCTTACGTCGGATGACGCCTCCTGCGTCCTTGCTCAATCGTTACCTCGGACAGCTTACTGCCTTAACCTTACATGTCTTTACCTCATCTTTACCCTACCCGGGGGTAACCCCGACAGGCGGTGTTGCCGTTGTTGGTCATCGCTGATGGATGCATCGTGGACCGTAGGATTTCGATCCAACGCACGTACCGATTCATCTTTTTCTATTTTACTTAATACACTGAAAAACCAGCACTGGACTCCACTTTAAACTCAATATCTCGTTGAAATATTAATCCAAATAATCAATGAACATGCTATAGAAAGCTTATGAAATTGTCTGTGCAACTAAACTAGTATCATCCCATTTGGATAATAACCAAAAATACAATATTTAAAATGCCATAGAAGGTTTAAAACACCAAATTATTTGTTTCTGAAAATCTATTAGCCAAATGATGCCAATCCAATTTGTGAGCTTAGTAAAGTGCTCACTTAGCTCCCTATTTTGGTAGTTAATTAAGCTATATTAAATAAATGGCATTAGATTAAACATTACCAAGCCTCTCTGAACTAAAACAATTATGAAAAATGGATTGGTTTAATCCAAATGAGTTAGGACCAATTTTTCTAGATCAATATTAAGAAATGTTAGTTACCCCTAAAGGAATTATTTTAGGAGCAACAGAACTTAAAATGGTAACTAAAACTTGATTAATAAGTTTCTGAATAAAACAATTATGTATGGAGTTTTAATAACTCCAAATGAATCAAACCCAATTGCATTATCTTCTACACATCAGATAGCTTCTGTAGAATTTTGGTTTAACATTTTTGATGCTCAACAGAACCCAAGTTATGCAATTAAACATGTACCCCTAGCTTCTACCATAATTAAGGCAAACTAAGTAATAGAGAAATCAATTAAATTGAAAACCAAATTGTGTTGCTTGATGTATGCATAGCTTTTATGAGTAATTAGGATGGTAATGTTGTGATGTTTTGTTTGAGTAGTTTAGTGATTGCTAGTATTTGTTGCTTATCGATTAGAGAACGTTGCCGGAGTTATCGAGGAGGGGGAATTTGCTGAACCTGAAGATCAGGACCAAGGTCACTTTGCCGAGCAAGGCAAGCTACTCTCTGAGCTTGCACCTAAATACATCTCCA